>CM077091.1:159271563-159871563 GCA_039513925.1 Platanthera zijinensis
GGAAGTCAATAAAGCAGAAGATCATGGATAGCCCCGCTAATCGCCCACCTGAAGGGCCAACTATCATCAAAAGATCAAAAGGAGGCTCGCCACCTAAGAATGAGGGCGGCAGCATTCACCTTGATAGACGGGGAACTATACAAACGGTCCTTTGCAGGACCCTACCTGAAGTGCCTATCAGGAGAAGATGCCGAGTACACGCTCCGCGAAGTTCACCAAGGAGTATGCGGCGAGCACCTCGGGGAAAAGCCCTGGCTAGGAAAATCCTACGGCAAGGATTTTACTGGCCAACCATGAAGAAGGAAGCGACAGAATTCGTTCAGAAATGCAAGAGCTGTCAAGTACACGCTAACATTCCCCGGCAGCCCCCGGTTGCCCTCACATCAATACAAGGAGCCTGGCCGTTCGCACAATGGGGGATAGACCTCCTAGGACCTCTGCCACTAGCTTCCGGTCAAAGAAAATTCATCATTATGGCAATCGATTATTTTACCAAGTGGATCGAAGCAGAACCACTGGCCAAAATAACCGAGGAAAACGCCAAACAATTCGTCTGGAAGAATATCGTATGTCGCTTCGGCATACCAGCAGTCATTATCACAGACAACGGCACGCAATTCACGGGAAAGTCCTTTACCAAGTTATGTGAAGATTTAAAGATAACATTGCGACACACAGCAGTATCAAATCCCCAGTCCAATGGGCAAATTGAGGTAACCAACCGCACTATCCTAAAGGGACTAAAAACACGACTAGAAGACGCTGGGGGGCAATGGGTGGACGCTCTTCCTAATGTGTTATGGGCATATCGCACCACAGAGAGAACGCCTACCGGAGAAACTCCGTATAATCTCTGTTATGGAACGGAGGCTATCATACCCGTCGACATTGGCGTCCCTAGTCCTCGGACATCCAACTTCGATCCCCAGATGAACAGCGAGGCGCTCCGAGACAACCTCGACCTGATCTTCGAAGTCCGAGAAGAAGCCGCTCTTCGCGCCGCTGCCTACCAACAACGCACAGCCCGCTACTACAACCGCCGAGTAAAGGCCCGCTCAATCAACATCGGAGATCTAGTCCTTCGCACCTTGGAAGCGGCCGGGAAGGGAGCACAAGGCGACAAGCTATCCCCAACATGGGAAGGACCATTCGTTGTCACCGCTATGGTGAAGCCAGGCACATACAAGCTACGAAACGCCGAAGGAAAGATTCTCCCACGCACCTGGAACGCGCAGAATCTACGCCGCTTTTACCAGTGACACACTATGACTCTTTTATGCCGTCACTTTCAATTCAAGACTATGTGAACTATATAAGTCACAAACCCGATCTCATGCAAATACTTTGAATCATGCTTATTACTTAAAGAATTACCTTTTATTTTCTGCAAACACGGCATGTCCAAGCAAAATTCAAGGCCACGCAACACCGTGGGGGCCTGCCCCCCTCACGAAGAAGCCGCGGGCCTGTCTCGCGCGCGAAAAGCCGTGGACCTGTTCCACGCAACACCGTGGGGGCCTGCCCCCCTCACGAAGAAGCCGCGAGCCTGTCTCGCGCGAAAAGCCGTGGGCCTGTTCCACGCAACACCGTGGGGGCCTGCCCCCCTCACGAAGAAGCCGCGGGCCTGTCTCGCGCGAAAAGCCGTGGGCCTGTTCCACGCAACACCGGGGGCCTGCCCCCCTCACGAAGAAGCCGCGGGCCTGTCTCGCGCGAAAAGCCGTGGACCTGTTCCACGCAACACCGTGGGGGCCTGCCCCCCTCACGAAGAAGCCGCGGGCCTGTCTCGCGCGAAAAGCCGTGGACCTGTTCCACGCAACACCGTGGGGGCCTGCCCCCTCACGAAGAAAGCCGCGAGCCTGTCTCGCGCGAAAAGCCGTGGGCCTGTTCCACGCAACACCGTGGGGGCCTGCCCCCCTCACGAAGAAGCCGCGGGCCTGTCTCGCGCGAAAAGACGTGGACCTGTTCCACGCAACACCGTGGGGGCCTGCCCCCCTCACGAAGAAGCCGCAGGCTTGTCCCACGCAAAAAGCCGTGGACCTGCTCCACGCAACACCATGAGGACTCGGCCCCCTCACAAAGAAGCCCTCATACAAACTAGGCCGCGAGTCAGGCCCACACATTAAACCATGGGTCATCCCCATACAAATACACCGTGACAAAGATCAACTCCCACCAACAACTATCTCATGTCAAAATACATCTGTGCAAAACACAGAACAACGACATACAAGTAAGGCTATCATAGCAAATAATGAATGAGAGCCCTAACGGCGACAATCTCAAAAGCTGTAACAGAAGCAAATAACTACAAATAAATGACAAAACAGACAAAAACAGATAGGCACCACAGCTACTCGTCATCAGCATCTGAGCTAGAACGCTCATCATCTGAGACGTCCGCAAAGCTGAAACTAGAAATATCACACCCAAGATGCTTCCCTATGAAGCGAAAGGCCTTCGAAACACCACGACGAAGCGTTAACTGGCGCATGTCATCCATCTGAGGCTCTACTTCCTTGGACCAAATGTCATCACGAACCTCCTCCGCGATCAGGCTACGATCCCGCATATAGTCCAAGGACTCCAGGTACTCCGCAAGGCCTGCGGCCTTCAGTTCTGATGTACGGTCATCCGAAGATAACATCTCCACCTGCGCCTTCGCCGCACAAAGCTGGGTCTCAAGGCCTGCAACCTCATCTCGCGCCGCATGCAACTGAGTCTCCAAGCCAGATATCTCCTCCCGCGCATGTTTTAACATCTGGGCAGTCCTCTCCACCACGGCTTTCTCCACATCCAAGGAAGCACGCACGTCTTCTAACTCAGACTTCAACTCTGACCCAACTCGATGGTACCGCGCGATGTCCCGGTCATGTTCTTCCTTGAGAGAAGAAAGTGAACCCATCGACAGTCGAAGCTTCTCCTGCAGAGCAAGATAACCATCCTTCAGACTCACGTAATGATCATTCCAGGTGACCGCTATCTGCGCCTGAGTCTCGATCTGCAAAAGGAGAACACGTAATTAGCCGCCTTCAAACAAAAAATAGAAGGAAAAGGAAGGAACAATGAGCCACCAACTTACCGCATCACTCATCGCCTTCAAAGAGGAAGACATTCGAGGAACTGATGCGCCTAGCAAGCGCCCGTGGAGTCGGGGAAGCAGGCAATTGCGTCTCTGGGACTGAATCATCAGAGGCTACCACCACAATGTCGACATCACTATCGGGGGCCATAACCGTTTTTCTCTTGCGGCCTCCTCCCTGAGAAGACGACACCACCCGTCCTGTGCCAACAGAAATACCACATCCCAGCAATCTCCTCTCTTCGACAAACGCATATATGTTGAAAAGACGGTTAGCCAATTCACGAGGCTCGGAAAATCCCAGCACAGGAGAGAAGTCTCGCTCCCTCCCTTTCACACGGCGACAACGATCGGGAAGCGCATTCCACACCTCAGGAAGACCCCAGGAATTCTTCACATATCCAAACAAAGTGTTACCATGACGGCGATCTTTGCGAGACTCAAGCTCCAGCCAAACCTTGTTGTTGCGCACCTCGATCCGCTCGCCACCATCAAAGCGCACATCACACCAATCACGGAACTGGTCCAGAGAAAAAGAGCCCCCGTGCTCACGAAAAAAAGCAATCAAGCCCATGATGCGAGTCACCCCGGTTGGGGCAAACTGGGAAATAGGAACTCCGCAAAACTTCAGAATCTCCACCACCTCGTCACAGGGAGGAAGACGAAAACCAGATCTGAGCGACACTTCGCAGACAGTCAACCAGCCACGGGGAGGATTTTGGACCCGCTCCTCGGGACGCGGGATCCTCACTTCCAAGTCAGAAGGAAGCCCAAACTTTGTTCTCCAAATAACTACACCATCTTCGGTCAAAGAAGAGCGCAGACGCATGGGACCAGCGGAGCGTTTCGATACCTGCACACCGCAAAAAAAATCAGTTAGAGCAAAATAGTGAAATCACGCGCACAACCAAGCACGCGCACGGACAGCGCACATGCGTACCCCGCGCAGCCCGCACGCGCGCAGCTCGCGCGCGCGCGCAGCCCGCACGCGCGCACGGCCCGCGCGCGCGGCCCACGCACGCGGCAAGCGCGCGCGGCCTGCGCGCGCGCGCGCGCGCACGCAGCCCGCGCGCGCGCGCGCGCGCACGCAGCCCCGCGCGCGCGCAGCCCGCGCGCAAGCAGCCCGCGCGCGCGCGCAGCCCGCGCGCAAGCAGCCCGCGCGCAAGCAGCCCGCGTGCGCGCGCCCAGCCCACGCGCGAGCAGCCCGCGCGCGCGCGCAGCCCGCGCGCGCGCGCAGCCCGCGCGCGCGCACCACCCGCACGCGAGCAGCCCACGCGCGCGCGCGGCCTGCGCGCGCGCGGCCTGCGCGCGCGGCCTGCACGCGCGGCCTGCACGCGCGGCCGGCGCACGCGGCCTGCTCGCGCAGCCTCCGCGCGCAGCCTGCGCACGCGGCCTCCGCGCGCGGCCTCCGCGCGCGGTTTGCGCACGCGACGCGACGGCGCGCGCTCGGTCCCTCTCCTGCAACGGTGGCACACCACCAACTCCTACGCCTCGCCGGCCCCCGCGCAAGCTCGTCTGACGTCCGCTTTCCAAACTAACACGAACCAGCATACCTTAGAGCCGCTCGCCATCGCCGTCATCCCGGATTCCACGCCAGCAATCACCGCCACGACTAGAGTTAAAAATCTCTCCCCACGCTCGCTCCCTCGCGACTGAAAGAGATTTGGGGGGCAATTGATGGGTTTCACCTGAATTTATAGAATTAAAGAGACCCCCCATGATCCCCACCAAGGGAGATCATGGGTGGACCCACCTTACCCCCATGATCTCTCATGGAGATCATGGGGGTGGATCCCCACTCTCTCCCCTCATGGGGAAACCACCGCCCGGCCTTGGCGGCCGTGGCCGTGGCCGCCCCGGCCATGGCCGCCCGGCCACGGCCGCCAGGGGCCGTGGCCACCCCGGCCATGGCCGCCCGGCCATGGCCGCCCGGCCATGGCCGCCCCGGCCATGGCCGCCCCGGCCATGGCCGCCCGGCCATGGCCGCCCCGGCCATGGCCGCCCCGGCCATGGCCGCCCCGGCCATGGACGCCCGGCCATGGCCGCCCCGGCCATGGCCGCCCCGGCCATGGCCGCCCCGGCCATGGCCGCCCGTGGCCATGGCCGTCCCGGCCATGGCCGCCCTAGCCATGGCCGGCCGTGGCCAGGGCCGCCCTAGCCATGGCCGGCCGTGGCCATGGCCGCCCGGCCATGGCCGCCCGTGGCCATGGCCGTCCCGGCCATGGCCGGCCGTGGCCATGGCCCGCCCCGGCCATGGCCTCCCCAGCCATGGCCGCCCGGCCATGGCCGGCCGTGGCCATGGCCGCCCCGGCCATGGCCGCCCGGCCGTGGCCGGCCGTGGCCGTGGCCGCCCGGCCATGGCCGCCCGTGGCCATGGCCGGCCCGGCCATGGCCGGCCGTGGCCATGGCCGCCCCGGCCATGGCCTCCCCGGCCATGGCCGCCCGGCCATGGCCGGCCGTGGCCTTGGCCGCCGCCGGCCTCCCTTGCCGGCCGCCCGGCTGTCACCACCGTCATGACGGCCCGCTATCGTGGGGAACCCTCCCCGCCGTCCGATCAAGGGAGAGGCCCCACCGGCCGTCCGATCGGGGCGGAACCACCCACTAACCCACTAGGTTAGTGGTGGGCCCCGCCGTAACTTCCCCCTGGAGCCTATAAAAAGACCCCAGGGGCTCCTCATTTCCTAACCTTTTTCTCCAACGCTTCCCCCTTCTTCTTCTTCCTCAGGTGGGAGCTCTCCCGTTTCCTCCGCCGGCGACCACCCCTCGTCGCCGACCACCAGTGGCCGCCTCTCGCCGCCAACCACCGGAAACCACCCGCGACCTCCAGCGGCCGCTAACGGATATCAGCACCCGTCAACAGCTACCAGAACCTGTCACCGGCTATTGGCACCCCATCAGAGCCCAAAGGCAAAGAGCGCACTCCAAGAGCTGAGAAAGGCGCACAAAGGAAGAAGTGACAACCCTTGGACCCGCGTCGCCCCTGAGCGCACGCGCCCGAAGTATCTCGTGCATTCCACCGTCCAAGTCCCGTTGGCGAGGCAGTCTGTTGCCCACCAACGGGTGCGTACACTCTCTCTCTCTCCTCAAGATTGTAACGGGAGCGGCCTGTCGCGCCCCGATTCCCCCATAAAAGTGTACCTCCAGCAATCTAGTGGATTTTTGACCGGCACCGACCCGGTCACGTGGTTTTCACCCGGTTGAAGGGTTTTCCACGCTAAAACTTCCTGTGTCCATCCCCCGTATTTCAATTGACTGTGTGCGCGCTCGACCGCTCCGAGAGCTAAGGCGGCCCAAGAATATCCGGCCCGACCGGAGCATCGAGTTAGACCGCAACAAATCTCAAGTTTTGCCCAACTCAAGAACAGATGGCCGATGAAATGACAAAGCCCTTGGCAAGAGACCAATTTACTGCCATAAGGGGAAAAGCTCGGCGTAAAGAGGAGCACAGTTTCATAGGGGGTATAAGAAGTTGAAACTGTCGCCGCTCCTAATCTGATAAAAAAGAAGAATTAAGTTAAAAATCAATCGAATGTAATTTTGAAAAGGAGAGTAATATAAGTATTATAATGCATTTTCTCCAATGTTCTAGAATACTCTCTTAAAAGTATAAATACCCATGTGTACCCTCTTTTATGAATGAATGAAAATTGATCCTTTTTTCACTCTCCTGCTCACGAAAAAAGTTTCAAAAAGCTTGCTAGCCTCACAGTTCATACATTTACCATGATGGTTGCATGGTTGTTAAAAAAAGTTGTAACCACATGGAGGCCTCATGGAGTTGAAATAATATTGTGGAAACTACAAAAAAAGATTTAAAAGGAAAGAATATTTTTCCTCAAAACATTTTATTATTCTCTTATGTATCGATATCACTAGTTGTTTGGAACAAGTCGTTATTGGAACAAGATTGAGGCTTTGTATTTTCTCTTTTATTTTAAAATTTGTGTTCTCATATAAATAAAATCATCTACCTACAATAAAAAATATGTTCTTCCTGTCACACACAAACGCCCCGTGTGCACCGCAAAAATGAGCGGCGAGCGAAGTATAGCCCCGTGCCTGACTTGAATATAAAAAATGAGAAGAAAGATAAATTCATTCATTGAGAATATTTGCAAACAAGTCGAGTTTGACAAAAATTCCAAGCTCAAGCTAATCATTTCGAGCTCGAGGTGGACGAGCTCATTTGATCCTGGTTTGAACTCTAACTCAATGCTTACTTATCGAGCTCGAGCTCGAATTTCGAGCTCGCGAGCTTCTCACGAGTTTTTTAACTTATGAGCCTTATTTTCTTTATAGTTCGGCTCGTGAGCTTATGAACAATAATATCTGAGCTTGAGGTCGAAATCCACATGTTCGAGCTCAGCTTTTTTTTTCCCAGCCAGCTCAACTCATTTGCACTATATTTATTATAAATATATTTTTATAAATATTTTTTTTGAAAATAATGATTTTGATTATCAAATCTTCAAAAATACGTAACAATAAACACAATTTTTTTTAATAAATATTATCCATTATATACTATTTAACACCAAACTGGCGAAGTGACCAGCAGAAACTTCAAAGAGGGATTGCCTGCGGGTAGGTGTTTTCGATGCAACACCTCTCTCTCTCTCTCTCTCTCTCTCTCTCTCTCTCTCTCTCTCTCTCTCTCTCTCTCTTCGGTAGAAACCCTAATGCCTGAGATCGAAACGGCCATTTCCTCGTCCTCTTGCTCTCCTTTACCGCAGCATGCAACGAAGACAGCAGCACAGTCGACAGCACAGCTGGCAAAGAAGTCTCAGGCGATCTTTCCCCGGCGTCAATTCCGTTTCTATCTCCCATCGCTCCATCTCAGATTTAAAAGTACAAACACCAGCAGGCATCGGCGCTCGTCACTGTTCTAACCCTTGGCCCTTTACTTTTGTCTTCTGGCAATGGGTAAGATTCCTAGTTTTCCTTTAATTTATCCTTCTGGCTTAATATTACTTGTAGTAATCCAGTGAGTGAAGATGGGGAACCCGACATTTTATGCAGCTGATTGGTATGTTGTAGGAGTAAGTTTTATTGCACAACACATTGTTATGTCGCTCGAAGCATCCGGATGGGGATCTAGGTGGATCCCCTACCCGTTGCCCCTAGGTGGGTATAAATAGGCAAACCCAAGGAGTTTCTACGGGTATCAGATCTACACGTGTCCGAACTGACCCGTTATGCATCCGAACCCGTTATTCGTTCAAATATACACTAACACACATAGCATTGAGAAAGTAGTTGTGCGCATGTTCAACCCCATCGACCTTCCCAATGCCATCCGCCTCGCCAAGCTACTGGAACATAACTCAACCCCTCTCTTACCACTGCCTTCTTCTTCTGTTCCTCCAAACCGTTCCTGCGTGACGACAAATCATTATCCACAAACGAACTAGCGGAAGGCAAGGGGGCTGTGTATATGATGTGACAAAAAAGTCTTCCCTGATTATCGATGTCGCCACCGGCACCAAATCTACATCCTGGAAGTAGACAATGATGATTCTGAATCTCCTCCATGGGAGGTGGTTGTCCGACAGGCACAACAAGCGGCTCCCAATGATCAAGAGAGCTGCCAACCCTTAATCTCTATGCACGCAATGACCGACACTCCTATGTTCAAGTTCAATACCATGTGAGTGACAGACAGTCATTTCGGCAAGAACCTTCACATCTTGATCGGCATGGGAAACATCTAAATCTTCATGGACGAACGCGCAACTCACTAGCTTGGTTGACTACTCACATCCAGTCCACCAATTTCTATGGCCATAGGGGATGACAATCGCCTCGCGAGTGCTTACTCCTACCACGGATTCCCTTGGAAGATGCAGGGCCGCAAATTCCTGGCTGACATGCTCACTCTTGCATTCGACAGATGTGATATGGTTCTCAACATTCAATGGTTGGTGACATTGGGCCCCATCGTTTGGTACTTAAGCAAACTACGCATGGAGTTCTCCATGTCCGGTCAGAAAATCTCGCTCCGTGGCAGCCCTCGACCCTCGACCGACCGACATCATTACTCGGCGGCAACTTGAAAAGTTGGTTCAACAACCGATCAAACTCTCCATGCTCGGGCTTTGCTTCATACAACCCACGACGCCCCTTACCCCCACCCCCCACCCGAGGCCGACTCTCGCCCGCCAAAACTTCGACTCGCTGAATTCCACCACATCTTTGAAAGAACACTTTGCCTCCCACCCCATCGCTCCAACGACCACCATATACCACTCCACCTTACTACATCCCCTGTTTCTATCTGACCATATCGCTACCTAGCCCTCCAAAAAATTGAGAATTAACGCCTTATCGACGACATGCTCCACGACGACATTATCTGCCATGGTGTTAGCCCATACTCCTCTCCCCATTGTTTTTGTAAAAAAAGACGGCTCATGGCGACTTTGTGTTGACTATTGTGAACTCAACAAACATACCATCAGAGATCATTTTCCTTTTACCCTCGTTGAAGAGTTACTTGATGAGCTTCATGGGTCCCAGTTCATCTCCAAACTCGACCTTCGCTCGGGTTATCACAAAGTCCGCATGCCCCCGCTGAGATCCATAAAATGACATTTTGCTCTCATCGCGGCCATTACGATTTTTGGTCATGTCATTCGGCCTCCCCAAGGCTCCTCCACCTTCCAGAGTCTCATGAACCACATCTTTGCTCCGCACCTGTGCAAATTTGTTTTGTTTTTTGATGATATCATGATCTACAACTCCACTTGGACGACCACCTCAACCACCTTCATACCACATTTCAGCTTCTCTACACCACCATCTCTTTTGAATTCCACCAAGTGCTCCTTTGGTACCACCTTCGTTGAATATCTGGGGCACATTATTTATCTCCAAGGGGTAGCAGTCGATCAAGGCAAAGTCCAGGATGTCCATCCGTGGCCGCTCCCTCCTTCACTCAAGGGTACGGGTCTCTCGCCAAACCGCTCACCAAGCTCTTCAAACTTGATGCCTTCCGGTGGTCGGCCCAGGCCGTGGCTGCCTTCCTTTCTCTCAAAGTGGCATTAAGCAACACCCCCGTCCTCGCCTTTCAGACTTCAACAAGGACTTTACCATTGAGACCGATGCCTCCAATGTGGGTGTTGGTGCAGTTCTTGCCCAGGACTCCCATCTGATTGCATACTTCAGCAAGGACTCGGGTCCTTGCAACCTCGTGTTTGGCTTATGATAAGAAAATGCTCGCCATAGTTTGGGTGGTTTCCAAGTGGCATGCCTACATCTTCGGCCGACACTTCCTCATTTGTACGGATCGCTGGAGCTTAAAATATTTCTTGGAGCAGCGCGAGTCCACCCCAACACAACAACGTTACCTCGCTAAACTCATGGACTTTGACTACACCATCGTGTTATAAGCAAGGCAAGGACAACATTGCGGCCTACACTCTATCCAATTTACCCACACCCCCACAAGCTGTCTTCATGCAGTGGTCACTATCACCTCTGATTTCCTCTAGCAAACCCGGGCATCCTGGACCGCCAACCTATCCATCCAACAAATCCTCCAATAACTTGTTTATCCAAACAACCATCCTCACTACTTGTGGTAGGCTGGTAGCATAACCACCTACGTCGCATGAGCAAGCTTATTGTCGGCGCTAATTCCGACGTCCATAACACCATCATTAAATTGTTTCATGACAACCCCACAAGCGGCCACGCTAGTATTCGGTCGAGTATACCGCATCCGTCAGCTATTTTATTGTAAAAATTCAAAACAGTTGTCCATGACTACATCCAACGCTGTTTCGTTTGCCAACAATGCAAACACCCTTGCTCGTCGTCGATCGATCTCCTCCAACATTGTCTATTCCGGACCGTTGTGGCATGACATTTTTATGAACTTTATTGAAGGCCTCCCTTTCCCATGAAAGGACGTCATACTCGTCGTGGTTGATCCCTCGAGTAAATATGCTCATTTCATCGACTTTCAGCATCCCTACACGGTCATCTCCTTCACACAAGCTTATATGGATTCACTCTTCTGCTCCACAACCTTGCCTCCATCGTCAGCAACCGCGACCCTACCTTCTTAAGTTCGTGCAGGCAATAATTCTTCAAATTACACAACGTTGAACTCTACATGTCGGCGACTTATCATCCGCAAAACCGATGACCAAATTGAGGTAGTCAACCGCTGTCTTGAAGGCTACCTCCTTTGCATGACAATCAACAGCCCGACCTACTGGGTGAAATGGCTTCCCTTGCCTAATGGTGGTACAATACTACCTTTCACATGCCATCAATACCACTCCTTACAAAAAATTTTATGGGCAATGCCCTCAAATGCATAAAATTTGGAGCATTATTTATCATTATACGGTGGATCGCTCTCTCCCAAGCCCGCGAGCGCGGCTTACTCAAATCAAGCAACACCTTCAGCAAGGCCAGAACAGGATGAAGCAACACGCAAATCGCCATCCTTCCAAACGTGAGTACCGCACCATCACTTGAGTTTACGTCCACCTCCAACCATATCATTATCGCCAAATGAGCCCGAGCCTTTGTCCTCATGCCACCAAAAACTGCTCCTCGTTATTTCGGCCAATCGCTTACAAGTTGGCCCAATCGCTTACAAGTTTCTTCTTTCGGCCAATTGCCGCCTTCACGATACTTTTCATGTGTCGCAACTCACAACTCAAAGGCCACAGTGGTGAAGCTCCCACCTCGGCCATCGTTCCACCATAGTAACAACAATAGGTATACCTCGGTCGAGCCCGATCTTGTTCTCGATCGCCGCCTCGTCTTGTGCCACACAAACCACGCCACCCAACTCCTCGTCCATTGGCGCAACTCCTCACCAGACCACACAACTTGAGAATTTCTCTACAATCACCAATGCCGCTTTACCAACTTCACTCCTTGAGGACAAGAGGTTTGACCACCAGGCATTCATGTGGATTCAATGGACCATACTGATTCCTCTCCCCCATGACCGACTACACACTTCCAAGATGTCCTTCCCCCTTCCAATGAAGGGCTACTTAATTACCTGCTGCCTTCATGACTTTCCCCCTAGATTGCATTTACTATTTCGACTCAATGCATTGTATGTGAGGACTTATATATCCTTCACAAGTATCCTGTATTCAGATATGAATATTATTATTACTTTCTCTAAATTGCTCTGCTCAGCATTTCCCTTAGTCATTCCACCGGGCATCTTCCAAGGAACACCTACCGCCCCGCTCCGAGTGTTGTTCCTCACCCAGCCTCCAACGGATATTTTGATCCCTATCAAACTCTGACATGTTTCAATTGACCTCAATCTTTTTACGAAGAGGAGGCTTTTTGGTGAACAACTAGGAGATTACGAACTACTATCTATATATGTTTACCAAATTAACATACATCCAACTCTCAATTATATTAATGGATTAAGGAAACAAGGTGGGGGTGGGGTGGGGGTGGCGGGGAAGCTTCTACTCATCATTGATCATCAGATTCCAACTATATTCTAATAAAATAACAAGAAATCTCCTAGATAGCAGCAATACGATAGTCAAAAATAAGATTTGAACCAACTCTGATCATTTTAATAACTTTCTAATTTGTAAGTGTAAGTACTATAGGTAGTTGTAACGGGGCTGCATACAAGGCAACAACGGGGATTAAAGGCAAAGCATCCGACGTACCAGATTACGCCCAAAGACTTGCGATGGACACTTCAGATGTTGTCAGTTGTTAATTAGTTGTGAGTTGTAATCACGTGTTATCAATAACCCCTTTAGCATTGTAATAGTATTATGAAAAGTTTTAGCTCTGCTTTTTCCAGTTTCCTAACCCCTTCGTCTCTCCCAGCTCCGGTCAACTCCTGGCGTTCTTCTTCTTCATTAGCCCGACCTCTCCCCTTGGCAAATTCCCATGTTATCTTCCACTTCTGTTTTTAGGACCCAACATTTGGTGCTCTCGTTGAGATGTTCTCCCCTTCCGCCAACCCATCCTGTTGCGCAACGTTACCTATTCAGAGAACAGTCAGCGACAACTTCTGCAGTCAAGAACGGCGCCGCTATCTCCCTCGTCTCCATAGATTTTGCTGGCAACCTTGTTGAATTCAACAATTGCTCTCGTCGTGATCAAGAACGGGTCTCGTCTCTGTCGATTCTCCCTGCCACTTTGTCAACACATTTTGGGACATAAGGGATAGAAACCATATAGAAAAAAGTCCGTCTATTATGAATTAGGAGACCTGGAGCTCCAGTCTTTAGTTCCGACAACAATTTCCATTACAGGAGGCGCTCACTTCAGATATTAGGTCACAAGATTTTGAATATATTGACCTGGATCTCTCACCTTACTCAAGATCTTCCGTGGGACATACCTCCAAGAAAGGGTTGAACACGTTCAGATTATCTTCCCTGATGATTGACCACTGCACTTAGGCCAAGAAATCCTCCGTGAAAATATAGCAAAGAGATTAACCTGTTTTCTCTTCCATCCCTTCTTTTCTCCTTCTCTGGCGTAGATAACAGCAGAAAGAGTTTTGTTCCCCCAAAAGTAAAAGGGATGACAAGATAATGAGAGGAACAACTATTCACACCTGTGACGATTCAATCATCAATGATATTGGCTAAGGAATTGGGTTTTATTTTTCAATCAGCATTGTCGTTCTTGGTGCAACCTCTTCTGATCACCCTGTTTTTTCGTCGGCGATTTTAACAATGGCGGACTTATTTGCTATTATTGAGGTTTGCAAGCAAAACATATTATGTAGCCTTGATGCATTCCAGCAGCGCATGGACAGTAATTTTCAACGCCTCATTGATAACACACGAGGACAATTTTCTGACCTTCCAGACTCTACCATGATCAATTTGGCGGCCTGCAACAAAAAACACGAGGAAGCGATAAATCATGTTTTACAAAAGCTTGACGAAATAATTCTTGTTCTTAGTGAGGAAGAGAAACAAGAATCCATTCCCTTCCGTCGTGATAATGTCAGCGTATAAACTAAAATTAAATCAGTGCAAATTTTTGACAAGTTTTCCATCTCCAATGTCATGTTTTTCACATCCCATGTGCAAGCAATATGGCCCATCTTAATCATTGGTTCTAGTGGTTTCTTATCTCCAAACTCTTACAGATTGAATTACAGCAAGAACATTTTCTTGCTCTTGGTCGAATAACAATTGGAGTGTGACGTAGACTATATTTTTGATGAAATAATAATTTCTAGATCCACTCTCGTTTTTGACCCAAGAGTTCTTGTTTTCATGGATGTTTTTGAAATGGTGCAATTTTTCGACTACCCTCGCCAATGGCAAATACTTTCAATCCACTAAATACAAGACTGTCCAGCTACCAAGAAATTCTCGAGGGAATGTGCTGGCCATTTTTTGTTCCTTTCGAATTCAACCAGCAATGATGAATTACATCAACAATATTTTTTTAAAATTATCAAACGACGCAGACATCATTTTTAAAGGGCATTGTTATATATAGACCGTGTTTAGCTATATACAAACCATTGTTATATACAAACCATATTAATTCAAAACTGGCTATATGTAGACCAACTTGTTATATGCAGACCAATGTAAATTTTTTTCAAAAAAATTCAAACATAATTTTCTTATAAGCAATCAACTACTATTATATTAGGAGAACATGTAGAACATATTATATTTGCCAAACGCAATCAAATGTCCAGATTACTAAGATATCATATGCTGCATACTTAAACAATTATCATATGTTGCAAACTTATCACAAATATCACATATTAACAAACCGAGAACCAAAACCAACAGAAAACAAGAAATGCAAGGGTCCTTATTAGCAGACATGGGAGGTTCGCCGATCTTTAAAAATCCCAACCCAGGTCGCAAACATCCGGATGTGGTATGTTCGTCGGCGGAATCTGTATAAGTGGAGGGAGGAAAATAGTATGGTTAGGGTTTTGAATACCTCATTTTGAAAGGACCGATCCAGGTCTAAATCATCTGGATTCCTATTTCCGGATCCATCGCCGGACATGGGAGGTTCGCCGACCTTGAAGAATGTCACTGAAGTGCTCGTCGGTGATTTATTAGAGGACATTGGCCACCGGTGGCCGCCGCCGGCTACTGGAGACGGGATTGTGTGAGTAGGGCCGTGCGAGGAGGCGGGAACGGCTAGGGCAGCAATCAAAGATAAAAAATGAGGAAAGTGATTTTTTTGAGGGGAGGGAGGTATTAATTTGGTTTGTATATAGTAGGAAAAAAGAGTAAAAAAAACTAAATTTTAGGTCTGTATATAGCCAAATATGGTCTATATATAACAATGCCCTTTTTAAAAGGCAACTACAATGAAACGAGGTAGCATACAAGGTAATGGTGGGGATTAAAGGCAATGCATCTGACTTAACAGATTACACCAAAAGACTTGTGATGGGCACTTCAAATGTTGTCAGTTGTAATCATCAATTATTAATAACCCCTTTAGCATTGTAATAATATTATGAAAAGTTTGACCAAAATGTAGCAATCATACACTACGGATTCCTTTAGATCTAAGAGACGAAGGGCTTGCGAGGGTGTCCAAAGTGGAAGAGAACGAAATAGGGGATAGAATGGAGTAGAAACTATACGACAAAGATGATCTAGATTGGTTGGAGCTGAGAGAGGAGAAGGGGAAAGGAAACATGAAGAATAGAACTAAATTTTATTAAACTTCCTGATATCATTCTTACAGCCCATGGGTTATATTTATAACCCCTTTTTTATATTGAGTCTTATCTATCCGAACATGTGGCCATCTCTTAGATGTTGCAATGCCTTTGCCTTTTAAAACGACGTCCTCGCCATTTTTTCATTAGATATATAATAGTTGGTCTGAAACGAAGCCACAATATCAACATGCTTTGTGCTTGATGTGGGAGTACTTCTTTATATACCATTAGCATTGGATGAGTTGGTCCTTAAGGAAACAACCTTCATACTTGTTCCCTATCCAATTACTAACAAAGTGTCATCCTGTTCATCAAATGATGAAGCAAAAACGTGACTTCCACGTGGTCTTTCAATAAAAGTGACCCGTGAATTATTGACCATGTCATGAACTTTCATCCCTACATCATTTGCCCAAGCAATTAGACAAGCCCTCCACTTAACTGCATGTATTGGACCTTCGCCATCATGCAAAACCTGCTTGTTGCAAGTTGTAACCTAGCCAGGTCTTTGAGTTCAAGAAAAAATAACCCTAAACTCCAGAAACAAATCTACGATTGGATTTTCGTAAATAATCTGGATCTAGAGCTAGGCTTTTCATTGGATGGAGATATTTGAATTTCAATCTTTTATCAGTGAAGAGTCTATTTTTAACCAAAGGTCCCTCATCTGAGCAACTACTAACATATTCCTCTTTTGAATCAAAGCAAAGGTCATTGATAGTAGCAGTATGATCAGAGGATTCTCTGACCATATATATGAAACTTATTCCGCCGGGGTCAAACTCTAGAATTATTGATGTTCCTTGATTGTTCAGAACGAACTCTGTTGGGTCCATCCAGAGCAATAGGTCCACAACATATTACTCGAAGTAAAGTTCGTCAAAAATGACCTCATAGTTCTTTTTTATTTTTTGTTGTGCAAGGAAACACAATCATTTTGAGCCCACATCGTCGATTTGGTGGTAACAATGATTTGTTCAAGAACTCTATTGTGAACATCTTCTGTTGGTTTTGGCGATGAATTGATAGCGGTTGGAATCTGCTCCTCAAAAATTATGGGAGGGAATCTTGTTCCTCTTCCTCAATAAGAGCCAGATTTCTATTGTTTTTAGAAGGTGACGGCTTTGGTCATTGTATGGACCTTTTTGAAATTTCCTTTTGTATGAACCTTTTCAGATTTCCTGTCTCTAGTCATTCTGTTTGTCGTTTCTAGCACAAAAAGATTCATTATATTAAAATATATATGTACCACATTGTAATAATTTGCTTTGATTGCACGATTACATAGACAAGCTTCCGGTTAGGGCATTACATAGACTGGCTTCCTGTATTATATTCCAGACTAATTAATCTTGAATATTTAGGGATTAGCCGATCACACACAGCCATTTCTTCGCTGACATTCCTTTTTGTTCAACTCTAGTTTTATGAGCACCACCACTACAGTATATTTGGCCCAAATAGCGGTAGTATAGCTGGAGCCTAAAGGGATAGTATATGCATTATGATATTATGTGTTGGAGTGAGTTGTATCTTTATATAAGAGAGGGCTATGTGAGTGTCTCTTCATCTTGGCTTCTGGGGTCAAAACTTGGGCTCTACGTATCTTGATGGTTAAAGCATGTCTCTCTTAGGTTAATGCTTTTGTCTTCTTCTTGGTACATTATTCTTCCCCTTTGTATTACAAGTTGTATATTATTATCATCATTCTTGATTGTGCTTTATTTTCTTTGAACATACACAATTTGGGGGAAAGCACTGATATTTTTGTAAGCGACACACTTTTAATATGCTATTTTCTTTTACATTCAATTTAATAAGTAAAATAATCTTAAGAAACTAATTTGCTATTTAAGGATTTTAGATTTTGTGCTCATTTGTATGATGCTAAAATTTGTCTTTGCAGAAATTATTTTCATCTTGTTGGGTTATATTGTCCTGCTCTGCTTACATATGTATTTCTTTGATGTATGATAAGTTATTGGAGAAAGATGCTCAGTTTTATTTCAAATGTTAAATCATGTTTGATTTGCACTATTTTCAACACTTTCAACTTTAGTCAAACTTTTAACTTCTTTATGAATAATGTGAAAGCTATTCAGTCCATAACAACCATTTATTAATTGTAAAATTAAATTTGTTTATTCTCAATGCTTCACTGTCAAATGTCTTCTTTTCATTTTATGAAGCCAAGAGTTACATAAGTGGTGAAACACAGATTATTTCCTCCTATCATAGTGTTTAGGACTATTCAAGGCTTTGTTTATTTATTTGTTAGGATTATTCTAATTTGGAATTAGATGATTGGACGTTAGGAGTAATATGGATTTGATTTTAGATTATGAGATAAGATTATCCTTAGTTTTACCTTGTAACCTTATTTGTATAACAAGGTATTTATAGCTTGTAGTTGAAGCATTGATCGTTGTATTAAAGTTGAAGTTAACTTTCTCTGGTAGTTTCCTCATCTTTCTTCTTTCCAGTTGATTGGTTCCTCTTATTCTTTCTCTCTATTTGATTGGTTCCCTCACTTCTCTCCTTGATATAACCCGGAATTAGAGATTTCGATATTAAATTATAATTGTGAACAAATTTATTTTATGTGGTGCTTGACTCGATAAGCAATTTAACTGAGAAAGTAATATTGCATTCAATGTGAGTAACAGTTAAAAACTTAAAATCATGCTCATGTGAAATTAAAAACATGGATTTAAATAAATTGACGGCAAACAAACATAATGACAGTAGGGCAAACTTTGAAATTTAGGATCAAGTAAACACACATAAATTTATAATAACATTAAATGAGCCTGAGAAAAGTGCGGCACCAAATTAAATCTTTGTCAAGGTGGTGATAGGAATGAAGGTTCGGAAGTAGGAGGGCTTGGTGGATCATTATGGAGGGGCTCAGGATACGACTAAAAGGAAGATGATAGGGAGACGTTTTCTGGGGTTGCAACTATTGAGGAGTCGGCTAGGAGGATGTTGGGGGAAAACAGTGAACTAAGAGATAGTGGCTCTAGAGGAGGATTAAGGTTGGGAAAGTCCAAAGTCCGTCGAAGAAGTTGGTCGGGGAGGAGGTGAGGAGTGGCTGGGCAGGGCCGGAAATGGAACTCTTTGGCTGTAAATCTCAGGAAAGATGTCTTAGGCAAAGGCATCGTTGAAATAAGAGGGGTTATGCCGAGGAGCCATCTTCATTTTCATGTTCAACCTCGGATAAAAATTCTACCTTACCTACAAGGAAGAGTGCGATTATTGAGCAGTTGTTGGACCAAAATTCCATGAATTTTCTCAACCATTTAGATTCAATTCCATTTAGAACAGAAGTCACCCAAGTGAATCATCCTCAATTGCAAACTTGTGTCTAAATCATTTTTTATCTTGAACGCAAACTTTAAATTTCATATTACTCGTTTTTATCCCATTTTTCTTATTATTTGTATACTTGCCAAAGATAGAGAGCATAACATATATAAAATTGCTCGAACTAGAGAGAAGAAGACGAGATATTTAAGTCAAGTTAAATGCATAAAGAATGAAACAGATACACGATATAATTTTGACGGATAATGTGTGATACGATCCCGGAGAAGAATTCGGCAAGGATAAGGGCCGACGGAGTTGAGGTAGAGGAAGGAGAGAGAATGAGAAGAAAATCTAGGGAGCAATCCTAAATTTCATACATCCAAGCATAATGAAAAAGAGTACAACATAACCCCTTATAGGTGTAGAGTGCGGATAACGAAAATCAATGTGAATAATAAAATGTACACATAACAGAATATAACATAACAAAATGCAATTAAGATATTCATGTCGGCGACGCATCTTTGGTCTCTCCTCTAGACAAGCCCGCCATCGTTGTCCTCCGCGTGTGGAATCGCTGCGACGTCTCGTCGGTGGGTGCGTGTCTCTTCGGCATTCGCAACCATATCAATGTCCCCGTCTGGAAAATATGTCTTGTCCCCAAGGCAGTAGTCGGAGAACTGGCAGTCGAAGTGATCCTAGGGCAGCCACGTAGCTTTGGAATCCAGATCGTAAGACCAGAAACAGGGATCTCCTGCGAGCTAAAGTCCCCCTGAAGGTGGTAGCAGAGATCAAGTAGCTTGGTTGGGTAATACGACGCCAACTGTCGTCTTTTTTTTGGACCAGAAGAGTTGGGATAAAAATTAGGCTTGCACCAGAAAGGTTAAGTACCCCCATCAGTATCCCCTGCGTCAGAGGCTTGAGCTCATCCTTCCGCCCATAGTCAGAACAAAACTGTTGCACCAAGGTTGTTGTGGTCCTAGGCTGGAGGGAATTGTCGCGGTCGGTCGGCCGGGCTGGTGGCAATCCTGTCCGAGGCTGGATGACGTCGGCGAGCGCAGTAGAAAGCTCCGGGTGGTCTGTCGGGGAAGGGAAAGACACCTCAGACGGGACCGAGATGGCCCACGACCCCGCAGAGAGGCTGACGTCCATGGTCTGCTTGACCGTGCAGAGGAAGAGCGGCGAGCGAAGGAGGGCAGAGTCACCGTCGAGGCGGCATGGAACTTCATGGTCATAGTTGTCCAGTTGACGCGTACATCGCTGACCGTGCGGAGCCAAGCCGCCCCCAAAATGACATTGATACCGCCTAGGACAAATTCAAAGAAGTTCGCGGTCATGGAACATGACCCCGTGGAGAGAGACGACAATGCAATGACCTTAAGTCGGTCGACAATGCCCATCGCCCAGGCGGGCCGTAACTTTCAGAGAGGGAACCGAGGGAAGATAAAGTTGCTGCACCACGCGCTCAAAGTTGAGTTTTTGGCTTACGCCGCTGCCCACCATGATGATGATCAGGCGATCCCGCATGCCAGAGAGCTGCATGGTCTGCTGACCGGAAATCCCGCTCCTTCGAGGCACAAAATAACTCCAGGCGGTGGAACATAGCTGTGGTAGGGTCGAGAGGTGTATCCCCCGCTGAGAGCTCCAGGGTATCAAAGTCGGCCAGGGTAACTTCAGGAGGGACGTCGTCGATGATGGCGTGGAACTCCTCCACGGAGCACTCATGGTTGAGGGAGTAAGGTTGGCGGCACCGAAAACAAAGACTCTTCCTACGAAGCTCATTGCAATGACTATTCTAGTTACACTGAGGGGCCGGTGAGCGACCCAGCTAGTTTCCCGGGGCGGCAGCCGCATTGGAGGAGCCGTGACTTGTGTTTGCCAAGGGGTCCAAGGCTGGTGGTGGTCGACCGTAGGAGCAGATGGCAGGGGAGAGAGGTCATCTTACACCAGACGCACCAAGTTCATGGAGTCAGAGACTGTGTGGGGGGTGATGCGTGCAGAGATGAGAGCTGATATATGGCCGGAGACCCTGCATGAAGAAGCCAATGTAATGATCGGGCGGTAGCTCGGGGACGTGGGAAATTCGGGCCAAGTTTGTCAGGATCGAGATCCTGAGTGGGATCGTTTTGAGGTTGGATCAGATCGGATCATAAGATCGGATCAAGGATCGCAAGATCCTACAACATTCATAAATTAAGACTAAAAAAATAAAATTGAATTTTGTATTATTAAATTACATGCTCAATTAAAAAAAATTTAATAAATTGAGTAGTATGTGAATAACTAATTTAAATTTTTTTTGAATAACTAAATCAAAAAGATAATATCATACTGAGTTCTATTTCAGTTTCAGGTAAGACACTCAATGTTTACTAATAATAAAAACAAATCTGGAATGGAAGCGACCGAAGTAGCCGCTCTTAGCCTCTATTTGCAGTCGGCAATCGACACTTGAGATATGGTAAAACAACATGATATGATTCTGTGATGGGGTATGCAGGCAGGATTGGAATAAAGTTAAACAGTGGTTATGGGTGTTGGTCCTGTTGAATGGGGTTGGGATAGGGTTGTACATGTTTCTAGTTACCTTTGGCCAGACCGATAGAATCAGGTCAGGATCGCGATTTTAAAGATCCTAAGATATGGATCGCGATCCCAGTCGTAGATGTGCCGATTTAGATCCTAGGTAAGATCCGGATCGATTTACAAAATCTGTACGATCCGGATCGCTATCCTGATAACCATGATTAGGGCGACAAACACATCAACATAGTAGTCCAGACCGGCTGTCTGGCGGACGCCGCAAAGACACTCGATAGCGGAAGAGACGGACTAGCGGGTGTCATAGCGCCAGATCATCTGCTGCTTAAGCTCATGCCAGGAGAGGCACGAGTTGGATTAGCAAAGCCACCGAGCCCAGTGGAAGGTCGAGTCGTCAAGGCCAACCACAGCCGTAGACACCTTATCGTGGTCAGACGTATGGTTGAGGTCGAAATATTGCTCCATTTATGCGATCCAACCCTTCAAGTCAACGTTGACGAAGAAGGGAATGTCGAGGGAGAGGGCGGACTGGCTCGGAATGGGCGGAGGAGTGGTCCCGGAGGGAATGAGCGGTAGCCCGGTGCTGAGGAGAGAGTCGCCCTACGCGGGCGAGCCGAATCTGGAGGCGGCGGTCAACTATGGTGGGAGTCAATCTTGGAGTGGAGGAAAAGGAGAGGCATGCATGGAGGCGACGAGTTGCTTTTGAGCCTCTAAGCTACGACTTAGGGCTTTGGCGGCCGCATATGGAGGAAGATCACCATTGGAGCGAGTGTTGGGGGCCATTCCAGCGGCAGCCGGGGGAAGACAACGAAGTTGCGCCGGAAGGAAGCAACATGATGGCAGTGTTGGGGCGAGCAAAGAAGTGGAAGTGCTGCGGTGGGAGACTGGCATCGCTGTACGCGGGCGGTGCGACAAAGAGATGCGGGTTTGAACAAGCTCAAGATGTGGTTTCGATGTACGTGGCAGAGGGATGCGACAGATCGATGTATGTGAAGGATGCGACGATGACGAGAAACGAGGCACATGGATCGGCCTTGGCGGGTCACGATGGTGACTGAAGTAAGGTAGGCGGGTCTTGGCGGGTTGCGATAAGGGCGGAAGCGAGATAGGCGAAAGACGGTGCTGGAAGTAGGTTCGTGGATGATTGGTGAGCACCGATGAAGGAATGGCTGGCGGTGAGGCTGGTCGGACCAAATTGATATGATCCCGAAGAGAAATCCAGCAAGGGAAAGGGTCGATGGAGGTGATGAAGAGGAAGGAGAGATCGAGAAGAAAGTCTAGGGAGCGACCCTAAATTCCATACATCCAAGCATAATGAAAAAGAGTACAACACAACCCTTTATAGGTGCGAGATGCGGATAACGAAAAGCAGTGCGAATAATAAAACGTACACATAACAAAATATAATATAACAAAACACAATTAAAATAATCATGTCGGCGATACGTCTTCGGATTCTACTCCTCCGGACAGACCCGTCATCGTCGTCCTCCATGTGTGGATTCGCCACGACGTCTTATCGGCGGGTGCGTGTCTCATCGGCATGCACAACTGTAATAATGTTACCTTTAAAGAGTGATGAAAAGGGTTCTTTTATTAACTCTATAATGAAACAACAGACAATGAACTGAACTTGGAAGAGTTAAGTAAATCGAAGGAGTATAAGAACATAAAATTTTATCATAAAATTCGAATATCGGAGGTAAATGATGCTCTAAAGAAGATGAAAAATAGAAAGACGGTTGGTCTAAACGATATACTCATCAAAGTATAAAAATGTTTAGGGAAAGAAAGAATATTGTGATTTAAATGTTTCTTCAATGAGATATTGAAGTCAAAGAGGATGTCTGATCAATGAAGAGAAAATATCTTCGTATTTTTGTATAAGAACTAATGAGATATACAAAATTGTGTTATAGAGGAATTAAATTAATGAGTCATACCATGAACTATGAGAACGAGTCAAGAGACTAGCATCTTGAAGAATCAATTTGGATTCATGTCTGGGCGGTCAACCATGTAACCCATACATCTCTTGAGGATACTCATTGACAACTATCGAGAAAGATAATAAGATTTGCATTTGCTGCTTATCGATTTTGAGACGGCTTATGATAGAATTCCAAGAGAGATCTTATGAAGAGTCTTAGAAAAGAAAAGTGTAAATGTATCATACATTCGCATAATCAAAGATATGTATACAAATTCAGTGACGTGGGTGAGAACATCTGGAGAATGAACACATGAATTCCCCGTCATTATTGGATTACATCAAGGTTCAACTTTAAGCCCTTATCTCTTTACCCTTACCTTAGATGGGCTCACTAGACATATTCAATGAGCAATACCTTGGTGTTTATTGTTTGTGGATGATATCGTTTTGGTTGATGTGACATGCGAGAATGTAAGCGCAAAATTTGAATTTTGGCGTGAAACTTTAGAATAGAAGGGTGAGTAGGGCAAAAACGGAGTATATGGAACTTAAATTTAGCAGTGCATGATGGAAGGATTACTTTGTTATTAAGTTGGTTGATCAAGATATTTCCCATAGTTTGTGCTTTTAATATCTTGGATCGATAGTTCAAAAAGATGGAGGTGTTGATAAAAATGTGATACATAGAATCCAAGTAGGTTGGTTTAAGTGGAGAGGGCGCGTCAGGGATCTTATGTGATCATAAAGTACCATTAAAACTTAAAGGCGTGTTTTACTGTACTACAATTAGACCGGCGATACTCTAAGGTTCTGAGTGTTGGGCAGTGAATCGTGCACATGAGCTTAAATGGGAGTTGCGGAGATGAGAATACTTATGTGGATGTGTGGATACACGAGATCCGATAAAATTAGGAATGAATGTATCAGGGATAAGATAAGAGTGGCACCAATTGCAAAGAAGATGCGAGAAGATCAACTAACATTGTTTGGACACAAACAAAGGAGACAATTTGAGGCACATGTTAGGCGTTGTGAGGCTTTAGTCACTAGGCATGTTAAACGGGGGAGGGGTAGACCAATAAAGACTTGGAATGAAACTATATGGAAAGACACGATGTATTTTGGCGTATGACTAAATATAGAACACAATGTGACAAAGGATCCATATAGCCGATGGGATAAAGACTTGAGTGTTGTTTATTTTTTATACTTATTAATTTTATTTATCCCTAAGATATATGCATGTATTCCCAGCCTGTTTCCTGGTATATTTCTATGCTTGCTTTACTGCAAGGATTTCTCAAGTTTCTGCCTTGATAGACGTTTTGTTTGTATGTGTTTTCTTGGAATATAGAGGTTGGCTTTTACTGGCATCTTAAATCAATAGAATGCCAGAGGGCTTTCTTAAGGGAATAATCTGCATTTGAGATATGAAATTATATTCATTGACTGGAGAAAAGATTTTTCTCTGGTAGTAACTAGATGAGAAGGGTATCTTATTGGTGACAAGCGATGTTCTACAAGATTGTTTATTATTTTCCGTATGGATATAGATTGATCCGTCATGTTTACAAATTGGAAAAATGTACTAGTTACATTGTTTGGAATTTTCTTTCAAAACTGATGGATTGATCTTGGGTTCTATTTGGGAGAATAGTGGCGGTTGGATTGGAACAGTTGAAACTACAATATGAAAAGATGCAGTGGGAACTTGCGAGCAAATGCGCTAGGCTGCCCATGATAGTGTTTTGGGGCTTAAACACAGTTGTGGGGCCTGGGCGTTCACGATCTCGACAAGCCAGAAGGCCTATGGCAATGGGGCAAAACGCCGTACTAAAAAGTGTGTTGGCTGAGATAGGATCTAACCTCGCTTTTTAGAATCAAAATGAACAAAACCTTGCAGCTAGATTGGGAAATGAAACGGAACCAACAAAGAAAAACTATGAAATTGAACCAACCCAATTAATGGATCAGATGACGTTTTTGGCTCACGCTTAAAAACTTCATGTAGCATGATTTCAATTAATGGGGTCTAAAACTGGTTATATTCAGTTTGATTGGTTTGATTTATGTTTTGTAGGCTGCATTAAGCCGAGCCCCTTCTTCCTCAATGTAATGCTTCTGCTTGGTTTTAACTGGTTACCAAATCCAACACCTTAACTGATCTAATCAGTTATATTTACGTAAATTGAGAAAAAATATTAGGAAATTATATTATGAGAAAAAAATTAAAGTGATCAATCTCTTAGGATTGATCGCTTTAATTTTCCATGGATATAGATTGAAAACAAAGTATTAGTTACATTGTTTGGAATTTTCTTACAAAACTGATGGATTGATTTTGGGCTCTATTTGGGAGAGTAGTGGCGGTGGAACAGATGAAACTACAATATGAAAAGATGAGGTGGGAACTTCCGAGCGAACGTGCCAGGCTTCCCGTGATAGTGTTTTGGGGCTTAAACACAGTTGTGGGGCCTGGGTGTTCACAATCTCGCGTTCACAATCTCGACGATCCAGAATGCCTATGGCAATGGGGTAAAGTGCCATGTTAAAAAGTGTGTTGGTTCAGATAGGATATAACCTCCCTTTTTAGAATCGAAATGAACAAAACCAAGCAGCTAGATTGGGAAATGAAACGTAACCAACAAAAGGAAAACTGTGAAATTGAACCAACCCAAGTAATGGATCAGATGAGGTTTTTTGCTCACGCTTAAGAACTTCATGTAGCATGATTTCAATTAATGGGTTAAACTGGTTATATTCAGTTTAATTGGTTTGATTTATGTTTAACTTAACAAAAGAAGGGGGGTTTGTAGGCAGTTAAGCCGAGCCCCTTCTTCCTCATTGCAATGCTTCTGCTTGGTTTTATCTGGTTACTAAATCCAACACCTTAACTGATATCTAATCAGTTATATTTAAGTAGTGAAAAATAGGAAATTATATTCTGTGAAAAAAATTAAAGCGATCAATCTCTTGGGATTGGTCTGGTTTGGTTTTCTTACTGTGAGGACGTTTTTGTTGGCAATGCTTTCGTTCAAATAAGCATGTTATTGAATATGCATCAAAACATTGACTTTATCAAGCTTCTAAAATCTACTTGGATTTTTCAAATGTTTGTTTGAGCGGCCAGCTTGCCCTTCAAGTCTGTTAAGGCTTAGGCATACCATTCTTAGAGCTTGTTTAGCCATGGTATTTTGTAGGTAGTTAGTGTAAATGAGGAGATATCCTGGCGGGCATTTATTCATGGGGTGGCAAGCGCTTGCTTTCTCATCCAATTTGGTCGATATTATCATCAAGTCTTGTGATTTCAAGTCAAGGATTTGCCGACTTTGGAATGGTTTTGAAGTTATAGACAGAACAAGTTGTTTCATTGAACAAGGGCAGATGCTAATGTGTTATTAAACATTAAAACAATATATGTTATCATTTATTTTGCCTAATGAACCTTTTTTACTAATACATGGTTGTTATGGGCTGAGTAACTTTCTCATGATTTAAAAAAGGAAATGTAAACTATGCTTTAGTTTATAAAGTTCAAGTTGATAGTGCTAACATGGTGTGATTACATTTGAAATATCCATTCGACAAATGTTCTATTTGTCCTATCTTTCCTCAATGATATATGCCCAAGGAAAAAATGACAAACCTTAATTAGAGCATTTTTTGAGGTTTGAAGAAAATCAACTTTTGGACCATTATTACTTATCAAGTCTGAATTGTTTAGATATATTAAATTATTGGTTACTAATTAGCTTAATGATTTAATTCCTTGAACTTTTGCAATTCCTCAAATACACTTTTTGTTAGATTATTAGTATGGCTTAATCTGTTATTGAAATTTTTTTGTACTTAACTTTGCGGCATAAGGTATTGATGTATACTCTAGCATGACTAATGAAATATAATGTGTATACTCCCGAGCAGATTTCTCTGCAATGTCAAGAGAAGAGTGCGGAGCTGCCCCTTACATATATTACGTATTAATAAATTGATATTAATTTGTTAGTATTAATTAATATTAATTTAATAATATTATCCTATTAGGCATGTTATCTCCATCTATATAAAGGGATGTTTAGGAGTGCGGGGGATCTGAGAAGCCTTGTGTGTTCTCTCAATTTGAAGTGGAACTCTTCGGGGGAACCAACTCCCGGAGTTTGGAGGAAGCTTGTCTCTTAATTTTGTATCTTTTTTATAATTTCAATTCAATTTTGTTGTCTACCAATGCAAGCAAATGCGGATGTAAAATTGCACCAGGATTTATAAAAAATATCTTTACATGGAATTTAGAGAAACAATCTTAAGCTAAAGAGGTTAAGAAATTTTAGAGTTCTTAAAATATTTTTTTGATCTTTTATGAAAGTAAATTAATCAAATAAGATATTATATTATAGGGATTGAAGAAATTATTCAAAAGCTTACTAGAAAGGTATTAACAAACAAAGCAAGTTATCAAAAGCTACCACCTATCGAGATAGCTGGATTTTCAACAATCCTGTCTCTTCGTCCTTCCAACAGAATCAATCACCACAAACAATCCTTCATTAAGATGATGTTACTCATTTCTTGGAAGTTTGTTACCAAGGGTTTCTCTCACACTCACTTCAGAGGTGGGAGGATAAGGATGAAAAATAAATTGAATTCATTCATAAAAATTTTCATGTCTTATTGCACAAAGTACACATTTTATAGCATAGCTTGAGATGTAGCTCGTGGGTTGGAAGATGCGCATTTTTAGGTTTTAGATGAATAGTTTCGAAGTGAATTTTAAATGGTAGATTGTTTTAGATTTTGAGAAGGTGGAACGACAGGGGATGAGATGGAAAGATTATATTTATTTTTATGATTATGGAAGTTCAAAAGATGGATATTATCACTAATAAATAATAATTAATGTTGAGAAGATATAATAGATGAATATTGTTACATAATATTATCAAAATCTCAATTTTTGTTAGTAGTTGCGTCAAGACATGCGCTAGTATGTTGTAGTTGAGTATGAAGCTGCGGTGGTAGCTTGTGAGTCTAAGGAAGCCGTGGATTGCAAAGATTCCCCTCCGAGAGCCGTATATAAAGGATGAAGTTTTCCACTGGATGATGACCTCCACCTTGGCCGGATCCATAGCTAATCCAAGCGCAGAGATGTTGTGACCCAAGAACTCTACTTATATATGCTTGACCAAGCATTTTTTGTTGATTCCGGATGATGATTCGATAGGAGTTGTCGTACTTCCGCCTGTAAACAAGAATATCATCAAAGAAGACCAATGCAAACTTGCAAGCATTCGATCTGAAGATATCATTCATCATGGATTAGAATGTGAAGGGGCATTGGTTAAAGCCAAAAGACATCACTAAGAACTAGTAGTGACCATCATGCTTGTGAAAGTTGTCTTGGGTATGTCGGTGGCACGAATGCGGATATGAGTGTAGCCTAACAATAAATCGAGTTTGGAATAGTAGGTGGCTTCTTGTCTCTCTTTCAGGAGTTCCTTAATCAGGGGAATGAGATATTTGCCAGGAACTGTGTTTATTGAGGTCCCGGTTGTCTCCACAAAAGCCCTAATACCGTCTTTATTGCGTACAAGGAACGATCTGGAGAAGGGATTGGAGATCAAATTAATTATTCCCACTTTCAACATCTCGGCTACTATCTTTTCCATGGCCTCTTTTTGGGCATGTACGTAATGGTACAAGCCTGACCAACACAAACGGCACACTTGAATGAAGAATGCGGTGATCAGAGGAGTGGCTCGGTGGTAGGCTGGTTGCCTTTGGGTGCTTCAAACATGTGTGCGTGCAGTGGAGATGTTGAATTTCCTGATGTGGTGTCACAATGATAGGTATGTGGCCCGCAATTGTATGCCTCCGTAACACACTGAAATTCCAGTCTAATACCTTGAGCTGTGAGAGAAATGTTGTTGGTGAGCATGCTAACTGATGCAAGCTGGAAATTGAACTTTAACATTAAATTTTATTTGTGATCGATTTGGTCGATCTTGTCACCAAGGAGGTTTTGATTTCGTCACTCAATGAAGTCAAAAAGAGGGAGAGCAATCTACCTGGTGGCAGGCCATCGGGGGCAAATTTTGCCTTTCCAGACAGCTGTGTGGTTGAGCAAGCAACAAAGGCTGAACTCATAGATAAATTTGTAAATAAAGAGGCAATAATTAAGGGGAAGCTCCCATGATAACTAGTTCCAGTTTCAGAGGCACAACTCTCAGGGAGAGACTGCTGAGCCAGATGTTCCATTCCCAACAATTTTGTGGCTCTGACACAAAATGTCAATCCTCTTCTGAAATAAAGACAGCACAGAAGTGGTTGAGGCAATTCAGCAATCAGCACCATGTGCAGAAGTTAATACATTGGCGGTGATCTAGGGTTTCACACAACACTCCAAAGGGCCTAACCTTCGAACGCATGCAAGTCCATAAAGAGATTCATCCACATGCAAGAAGTAAAATAGGGCAACAATGAAATTGACAAATTAATGAGAAACAGGCAAATGAATATTAAGGGCAAGCTTTGAAATTTTGAAGTCAATTAAATTTAGGCATATTCGAGCAAGAAAAAATTGAAGAGGAATACCATGAGCTCATAAATGTGATGGCGAATACAATCCCTGCGTGGATGATTGTGGAGAATGAAGGCTGGAGTGGCAAATGAATGAGGTCGTGGGATGAGGAGGTTGTGGGAGGGCTTTGGGTGGTGATCTAGGAAGTACCAGTACGGGTACGGGTATCGGGTACGATATGTATCCGGTACAACGGTATTCCAAAATTTAAAAAACAAGGATACGGGTACGACATGATACGTTGTAACAAATATAATTTATATAAATTACAAGTGCAATAAATGGTTCTCAAAACATCGAAACATCAAACATAAATCATAACTTGAAGTAAAAGTTCACAAATCAATGCTAAATAACATGAAGTTTTCAAACATTAAGCATTCATAAATATTACAGAATTTAACATCTTATATGTTTAACCAAAAGAGATAAAATTAAACTTAACTCTACACATCAGTCTTTTTTTTCTTCAACTTCATTGTTGGAGATCAACATCTTCAACCTCCGGTTAGTCTAGAGACAAGTTAGTTGTTATGTTAATAACTTGCGTCGTTTCAACACGTTCAATACACGTACTTGTAACAAAAGCATACCAGTTCCAGGAACATACTTGGTACAGACACACTACTTAATTGGACGTACCAACACTTCCTAGCACAGAGCCAACTTTTGTTTACTCTAGAAAAAGAGACTCGCATATCAATATGCAAAATGATGTGCTAAGTCCAAGTGTGTCCACATAGGTGTATCCGTCGAGTATCGGGTACGTACCGGTATCGGATACGTATCCGGTACGGGTACGCTGCCTTCGGGGAAGTATCTGTGCTTCATAGGTGGTGATTTAAGCTTAAATGTGAGTTTTGGAGGGGAAAGGAGGCTCGGTTAAGCTTTAGGAGTGAAATAAGATGGCTGAAATCATATGATGATGGCGCAAAATAGAAATTTGGAAAAAGGGAAGAGGCTTGGGTAGGGTTCAACAGAGGTGGGAGGAAATTATTCGACTCTTATATGGGAGACAGAGAGAAAGTGTGGCTATGAGAAGATCTAGCAACTTCTGGATGCTGGGAGGTGGGTGGCTGTCAGAGTTAAGGTTGTCGGAGCACGCATAAATATTAGGCGAAGGGTCGTTAAGTCTGTGGAAGACCTATAGTGTCGGTGGCGAGGAGCTCTAATTGCGATGCGTCCAACAATTGGAGGGTTGATGTTGTTGGCGAATAGGATTGCGAAGCATGCGTGCCCAATTATTATGTTGTATTTTTTATGTGGTGTGTATGAGTTTTATTATGTGTCATTCATTAGGTTTTATCGTATCTTAGTACAAGTGTCAAGGATTTAAGTTTATTCCTTTGTATCTTCTATTTAAAGGATCTCTTGGGTCTTGCAATGAGAAGAAATAAAGAAGAATTCTATTCCTTTTCCCTTGATAAGATTTTGGTAGCTCTCTTTTTTCGGAACACATCCTGCCTAGGAAGCCGTGGTTTCTGCTCCACTCTATCCTTCGTTGTTGTCATCCCTGCCTCCAGTCATCCTCCGGCGACGCTATCAGTGCTACAATAGTAGCCCGTAACAACTTGGTATCATAGTATTCAATCCTCCTCTCTTTCGCTCGATCTAGCAACATACCAAAAAAAACAGAGAAGCCGATGCAAGACCTCTGGTTTTTCTCTCTCTTGTTTTCACGGGACGTCTCCACTCGAAGCCCCGCCCTCATCGTCCGCTTCCAGAACCGACTACCAACCCCTTCCTCCCGCACGTGCAACAGGTAGGCCTCAACGAACGCCTCTCTTCGTCGGCAACTCCCTTCCTCAGCGAATGACAGAGCCTCCACTGTTTGGCTGCCGAACCCACGCCCTTTTGAAGTGCTCGGTCTTCCATCGTTGAAACTACGGGTACCCACGAGCCTGCTCTTTGATCATTGTCCCAAAGCAGATCCTGTAGTCCAGTTTCACATCGATTAGTTGGCGCTCATCCTCATCCTCTTCATCGAGCCCATCGAGCATATCGCACTCGTATCAAGTCTCCCGCGTTTGTCCCTTTTTTGAGTCCTTGCTTCCTGCAGTCTGTGTTGGATCTCCACACCAGAACTAGTCGCCCACACCAACACCTTTTTGAGTCTCACGTCTCCATCAGGTTTTGTGCCTTTTCTTTTCCTCTGCTTCCTCGCAAATCCCCAATGAATTGATTTTAATTGATTAATTAACTACTTATTAATTAATTATTACTTCATTAATTGCTAAAAAATAAATTTTAATTACTTACATTTTTTACAAATGACGTCTGAGGCGGCCCTACCCGAATATTGAGAGGCCAAGATGTCCTATCACGCCTCGACAATGGCAAATTGTGCCGCCATCCTCGCCAGACTCAACGACCTGATTGCTTGACACAAACATAAACAATTATTCGCTCGTCTTCCGATCTTTGCGCCGCAATCGAGCTCGTTGATTGTTCTGCCTCCACCCATGCTACCGTCGACTTGTGTGAGTCTCCTCTATCCCCAGTCGTCACTTTCGACGTCGCATATCTCGTTGGCTTTGAGCCATGTGCTATTTGTTCCGCCAACCACCTCTATCCAACATCCTCCACTCTGGCCACAAACTCCTGTTCCACCGACCCCTCTAGTTCCATTCCTATCGATGACCACCCCCGATCTGCGCCGCCACTTCCGATCTCCGCTACTCATATTCAACGGATCTGCCTCCATCCATTATGCATGACAGTCTATCCTCAGCTAGCACCCCTGCCACGCCAGATCCCTGCAACCCTTTTTGAGATCTGTGAGCACGATGATGACCTCCAGCTTGTTGCGGTCTCTGCTACAACAATTCACTATCGGGAGCTATTTTAGCGTGAAGTAAAGGAGCCCGATGATCAAATCAGTCGAGCTTCATTCGAGCTTGTGGACAAGCTTGATCTGAAGGCTGGGAGAAATGAAATGTTATGGGTTTTGTTTCAAGTTATTATGTTGTGTCTTTATGTGGTGTGTGAGTTTTATTATGTGCCTTTCATTAGGTTTTATTGTATCTTAGTGCAAGTGTCAGGGATTTACGTTTATGCCCTTGTATTTTCTATTTAAAGGACACATTTGATCTTGTAAAGGGAAGCAAGAAAGAATAATTCTACACATTTTCCTTGATGAGATTTTGGTAGTTCTCTCCTCCCGAGCACACTCCTAGGCAACCACGGTTCCGTCTCCATTGTATCCTTTGTCGTGGTCATCCCCACCACCAGTCATCCTCCGGTGACGCTACCACTACTACGAGAGAAGCTCATATCAGAGGAGTCTCTGGATTATTTTAAACAGAGACAAAATTCTCTATTTTAACACTTCTTTCGGGCTAGATCATCGAAAGGAATGGACCGGCTTTTATAGAAATGATGGTTTGAGCTTATTAACTGAGTTATTTGTAGAAGATCAAAGAATTTTCTTACTTTTTGGGATACCAAGAGATTGAATGAAGCATTCAATTTGGGTTCATCTTCAATATTCTTCTCGCTAATAATTTCTGAGATTAAACTTATGATATTTTTAATTAGGAATTTATTTATTTCATAATAAGATACTCAATTTCAATTTGTTTATTTTTTAAAAAAATTGGCTTGCTCTAATTATCAATCAACCCAATTTGACGAACTTTTAAGGTCATATTACTTAGTCACGTGAATAAGATGTAATATCGAGCACTAGTGACATGCACGATACATGACACATGGGTTTTTATTATGTGTGAAATAAAAAGAAAAACAAACATGCGAGGAGACACACTACAAACAACAACACTCAAGATTTTATCCCACTATAATGGGTTCATTATATGGATCCTTTATCGCTATTGTGCCCTATCTTTTGTCATATTCTCACTAATACCTAAGTACATCATGTCATCCTTCCTTATAGTTTCATTCCAAGTCTTTATGAAAAATATAAAGTTGCAAGCAAGATAAAATGATGCGATGTATGGTCTCCCTAGAGAAGATGTCATCCTTGGCAAACACGACTAATTCTGATATCCTCAAGGGTCTGGAGTTATGCTTGTGGGATTTTGAGAGTGGTGTCTAGGCCGCCAAGGCCAAAAACATAGAAGGTGGCTGTGAAGGAGTTGGAGCCTGTCATCAAGGGTGGACTCGTGCAACGACCAACCATGGGGGAGCGACAGCCATCTCCCAGTAACGCACAAAATCCTTGTATCGGCGTGACATTCAATTGTAACATGTTCATGAGATTGCGAGAAGAAGTTGAGGTTTGTGCTGTCAATCATGACCGACACATCCGTGCTATGAAATGTCGCATAGAGTTTTATCATGCACGATCTGATCATGCCACCCATTGAGTACAAGGGCAGCTCGTGGAGAGTGTGCTAAGAGGATTCCTTTGGCGGTGACTTATGTTGGGTTTGGCGGTGACTTATGTTGGGTTAGCTCCGCTCAAGATAGTCCATATGCCCTATCGAGTTTGAAATATAGTTCATATAGTATCTCTAGCGTAGAGTCTAGCCTTAGAATGACACGAACCCATTTGGACGCTCCGAGTCGGTCTCAACACGTGCAGACATATTAATAAAATATTTAACAGTCTCCTCCTATGTCCGTTGTAAACCTGATGTTGGAAAGGAGTGGTTTGTGCAATGTTCAACCAAACGTGAATCATTCATAACCATGTCTAGCACATGTTAATCATATTGGACTTAAACAAAAAATAGTTTGCACGCATAAGTAAAATAAAAACTCAGCAGCATCACAACAAAGAATTTAATAAAAGCTCTATCCGCCTAGTGTCCCAGATCAACAAAAGAGCAAAATAGTCCAAACAAACATGTATACAATGAAAGAGCTAAACAATGTTTTGAATAAAGATAAACAAAAAAGATCTAATAATACTTTAACTGTCATCATCCAGCAGATCATCCTGATGAGGATCCCAATGTATGAGTGTTCCTTCACTGTCAGGCGTCAGCAACCTCTGTAATTTTCAACAAAGAATTTCATTTTAGAATGAATTTAATCTTTTGTGAATATACGCGTATCTAGTTCTACTGTAAAAACGAAGTACTTTAAAAAATAGCTATGAGGACACCTATACGGAGTATTATAAATTTTACCTCAGAATCTATTATGTGTTTCCAACGAAACGATTTGCGGACTTCTGAACACCACGTCTATATATGTGCTCCAATATGAAATGTCACGGTTACTGACATTTTAAAGTTAATTGGAAATCAAGTTTCGAATGAAACCAATTAGCAAAAGAAAATTCAAATCGAGTTGATCTATTCATCAAGCTCTCCATTTAAGAAGACTGTCTTCATTATCCATCTGATGAAATATAAAGTTATCGATAGACGCTAAGGCGGGAAAAATTCTAATAGTCAATAAGTGACACATATGTGAATAAATATCAAAGTAGTCTATTCCTCCCTGCTATTTATAACCCTTATCTACTAAACGTGTTTTATATCTGATTGTAGACTCATCGTCATGTAATTTTTTATTCAACATTCACTGTATCCTAGGACTTCAGCTCCTTTCGACATGTCAAGTAGATATCAAGTGTTGTTATGTAGCAACGAGTTCTTCTCATCATCAATAGCTTCTGCGAACATTAACAAATGATCTCATTGCTTTCTGGTAGGAGAATAGATTACCCTCTAAGTGTTAAGTGATAAAATTCTTACCAAAATTCTTAGGGATTCTTTTTCTTGTAGATGCTCTAACTGGAACAGGTTCCACCTCTCAAGGTTAAGGAGCAGTGTTACTGTGCTAGATGGGTCAACTTCATGTTCTACAGTAGATTCTGAAATCATGTCAATAGACTCGAAGACAGATAAATCATGATCCTTGACAAATTTATTTTAAAGAATATGACATTTTTAGACTTTATCACTGTATTGGTGGATAGATTTAGAAACATGTCAGTCGCACTATCTTCTGCACTACCTAGATAAACACTGATTGTCGTTCTAAGCCCTTACCTTAAGTCTTTTAAGGTATTGTATTCTAACATAAGCAATACAACCACAAGTTTTTAGAGAATCATATCTACATGGATGACCGTGTCACAACTCATACATAGTAGAAGTGAGATGAGAATGAGACACTCTATTCAGAATGTGATTTGCAGTTAAGATTGCTTCTCTCCAGAACAAATTAGGCATGTCAGCTGTGAAGAACATAAAAATTCATCATTTCTGTTAAAATTATATTCTTACGCTCAACAACATCATTTGATTGGGGTGAGTAAGGAGATGTGGTTTCAAAGATTATACCCTCAGAGGCACAAATTTCCTTGAATCCAGTAGCAGTGTATTCTCCTCCTCGATCACTTCTAAATCTCTTAACTTTTTAGCTTGATTGATTTTTCACATGAGACTTGAAGGTCGTAAATGTCTCGAAAGCCTTATTTTTTTATTTCAATAAATACACATGACAATATCTAGAATAATTGTCTTTGAATATAATGAGATACTTCATTCCCCCTCTAGTGACATGATTCCGAAAATCACAGAGGTCCGAATATATCAATTCAAGAAGTTGTGCGCTTCCAAAAACTGACTTGAAAGGTTTTCTAGTGATTTTGGTTTGTGCACACACCTCACACTTATTAAATCGTATAGACAGACTTAAGGGGATGTTATGACTCTTAGCTAGATCTCGCATTTTTCTATAGTTTACATGCCCAATTTTGTTATGTAACAACTTAGGATCAGTATGATTTGAACTCACTTGGTTAATTATTTCGTTGTTTAAGCTAAATCTATGCATTTTGTTGATCATATACGTAAAAATAAAATAATGTGAATTAACTATTAGGGTTATTAGTGAGACTATGACAAAAGACAGGGCACAATAGCGACAAAGGATCCATATAGCCGACCCTACTATAGTGTGATAAAGGCTTGAGTGTTTTTGTTATAACCGTTAGAGTTATTCTACCATTTTGAGTTGTGAAGGACATTCCAGTCTTATTTAATAAACTCATGAAAATCAGGTTTTTAGTTATATTAGAAACTACTTTAACAAGTTTTAAAAATAAAGTTTTACCTAAAGAGAGCACCAGCTCTACTATCCCAGCATAAGTCATCTTGGTTTCTCCTCCAGTGTAGTTCTCCACCTTTTCCTTTACTGTCGTGACCCCAGTCAGAAGATCTTTGTCATTCATCACATGATAAGTAGCACTGCTGTCTAGTCACCACTCAGAGGACGCACTGCGGTGACTGCTAGCCATAAAGTACTTGGGATCGAAGCCATTGACCAACATATTCGCCGCGTTTTGTGGGGCTTCCTTCTTTTTCTTCAGAACCATGCATTTGGCGTCCCAGTGACCCCACTTGCCGTAGTTGTGGCACTTGCCCCTCTTTCTTTTGAAAGAAGACTTTTTAGGCGCCAACTGTACAGAGGCTTTACCTTTAGGTGTCGTTGGCTTCCGGCGAGGCTTGGCAGATCGAGAAACGAAGTTGACAGCCTTTAAAGGCTGACCAACTTGCTTCAAGTTTTTTTCAGCAATATTTTGATCTTCAATATGTATGAATATTTTAAGTTCATCTAGTGCGATCTTCTCCTTCAGTATGTGCATTTCAGTCTTGAAGGTGATCTACTCAGGAAGCAGCTTGCTCAAAATTAGACACACAAAGAGACTATCAGACATATCAGAATAATTGTCCTCCAGCTTGAGACGCAAATTTTCCAGGTCTATAACTTGAGAGGTGACTTACATGTTAGCACTGAATTTGTAATTGAAAAACTTCTCCCCACGGACAGTTTTCGACAGTGTCTCTTCCTTCTGGAAATGCGCGTTCAAGCAATCACAAGTTTCTTTTGCGAACTTGTATGCATTGTAAGTCAGGGAAAATCTAGGATTAAGGGAGTTCAGAAGGTAGTCCCTCAAAAAATCCTCGTCCTTGCTCCACGGATATTCGTCTACATCCTCACGGGTCATGGCGAAATCGCTCAGAACGATGTAGAAAATCTGACGTTCCTTCATTCTCAGTTGGGCATGCAACTTCCAACTGAGGAAGTCAGTGGCATCGAATGACTGCAACTTGACGATGTCGAGTGCACTTTTCTTCGACATCTTGAATTTGTTCTGAGCAGAAAAACTAGAGAGAAGTCACCTGATCCATGCGGAGACAAGGCAAAGTCTTCAGATCCGATCCAAAAAAATGTTTGCTCCTCTTCGGCTGAAATAAATTGTCGAAGACTATACCCGATCAGCAAACTCAACTGAAGCGCACCTCCTCCAAGCGTCGGTGCTCGATAAATGCAAGAAATTCCACAGCAAACTCGGCAAAGAAAAATTAGTGATCAAAATTTCGGCTGCAGGAGGGTCTGAAGATCCGCAACTTCACTCAGCAAAGCAACTTGTTGGATTTTCCTCCAGAACAAAAGAAGTCCAAGAGGCAAAAATTGAGTAACACTAAGGGTGCTAGCCTTCACTGAATCAGATCTGGACAGGAGGTTGAAAACCCCTCTACTAGCAGGCGACCGATCAATCTCCTTTTTTTAGCGATCGGAGACAAAGAAACGCCTAGGGTCATAGATCCCTCCTCCCAGATCGGTGAAGATGTTTCACAATCGGCTTCTTCAACAGGAGACGAGTAGAGATCGTCGGGATTCAATCAGCGGAACTCCTTTGATCAGCGAAGAACACCGATAGGCAAAAAAAAAATTTCAACCCTTCTTCCGATCAGAGAAGAGATTTGGATCTGGAAATGATGTACGAGACCGGCAAACTGATGCCGTCAAGTTTTTTTTTTCATGATCCTGCGGCTGCCCTAGACCGGCGACCGGAAGAAGTCTTCCTCAATCAACGGCAGGAGAAACTCGCGAATCTGCAGCAAGAACAGGAGAGACGGGAGCAATATTTCCTTTCTTCCTTCCAACGATCTTTTCCCTCTTCCCGATCGGCGGCGGAAAGATACGCAGGTGAGCGACGCAGATCTGCGATCTTCTGCAGCGACGGAAATCGCGAAATCGGTAGCAGACAGGAGCGGAAAACCCTAAGCTCTATCTCAAGAATGTTGGGTTTGCTCCGCTCAAGATGGTCCATATCGAGTTTGGAATAGAGTTTATATAGTATCTTTAGCGTAACGCCTAGCCCTAGAATGACACGAACTCATTAGAACACTCCGAGTTATAAAATATCTAACAACTTATCCTTGTAAGCAATTGTCTGTCTTCTCCACTAATAAGCATCCGCAGATCATTGTTGGAATAGTCATTCATTGGAAAGTAAGGTTTGATTGTAGTGGAAGCATAAACCTTTGTTATAGATCTCCATGTAGTTTTGGTTGGAGAGGCCCTGCAAACCATGCCTGAGTTTTGGTGGAGGTGGCTACAGAGGTATAAGGTTTCAGGAAAAACGTATGTGGTCAGCGAGGGTTTCGGGGTAGGATGGTTCAATGAGGTAGTGAAGTCCGGACAAAGACAGATCCCTTTAAATTTCAAGGTGAAAAAAGGTGTATGAATAAATTAAAGCTCAGGGTGAGAGGACTTCTTAAATGTGCGACCTCTTGAGAAATACTTGTAGGCTCTCTGAAAAAAGATAAAAATAAAGAGGTTTAACTTAGCATGGGATGTGGATGGAACCTAAGTGAATAATACGACGGGTATTGTAGTGAATAATACGACGATTACTGTGAATTTAGTTGTTACAAGCCAATATTTCTTTTCTGCTCTGCAGACGATCAACTGATTCTCAACCTTGAGATTCATTTGCCCCAAAATGTCATTTTGGGGCCTATCGCAGAGTGAAAAGATCCCCCGTGTAGGCGGCACGGCAAATTATGGTTCGTTCTGACGAAGTACTAATTGGTAATAAAAAAATCATATTTATTAATAAGAATCTAATATCAAATGCTCAAATGTTTGGTGATCCAATACCCCCAGATTCATGGCTTAGAACTCTATTTTCTAAGCGTCTCATGAACTGATCTATCATTCTCACATTTTTTAAGGTGCAGGTAACACAATAAGAAGCCCAAATGCCAAAGAGCCTCTGGGATTTGTGAAAACTGAAAAGAGATCTAATAGAAAGATGGGAAAATAACAGAAATTTTGATGCTGAATATGCATCACATTTTCTTATTCTACTCTGCTTGCAAAACTCTGACAGCTGCATAGGAAAACTGCATTATCACAAAACAGAATTTATTAGTCGTTTCCGCTTTTGATAAATCTCGTTCTTATCATAGGCCTGGTTTGGCATGGCGGATTTCCTCTGCCGGAAATTTTTGCGGAGACGGCCGGAGTCGCCGGAAATCTGGGATTTTAATGGGCGGGGTGGATCCCCACTGCCCAGCGCAGCACCGCCAAAAGGTGTGCGATCACGACCGGGCTGTCCTGTCCGCTTGACTGCTGCGGATCCGCCCCGCCAAACAGGGCCTCACTCTTTCTATGGAAGGGTTTATACCTGCTGCTCAACATTCATGAACAAAAGCTTATGTTAAATCATGTTTGCTGCCATTTGTTGACTCCATAGAAATTGAGAGGATGAAAATACAAAATTTTTTTAACGGAAAGCATACAAATTAAACACATTTCTAAAAAAAAATGTAAAAATTATAATAAAGGGATGTTTTATTGAAGGATACCTTTCTGCTATATGTTATTAAAGATTATGAATTTCTGTTGATCTGGGCCTTCTGGCCGGTGAAAGCTTATTAGTAATAACAATTATTTTTCTTATTCATTTGTAATAATGTATATATATTTATATTTATATTTGTTTACAGGGAATTTTATGTAACATTTGTGTTTTTTTTATATATTAATTTTACATCTTTGGAGAAGGGAGTAAAACAGATTACATTGTGTATCTGTGCATGTGTAATGGGTTATATATATATATAAAAGTTTCATACGAGTCTAATGTGACATTGGCACTAAGCACACCAATTAGGAGGTTTTTGTGCATTGCATTTTAAATATTTAATTTTGGCAATTAACATGCCTCGAAGGCTTTAATATTGTATTTTGCATTTTAAATATTCAATTAAGATGGTGTAAATGTTAATAGTAAAATTTTTGAGGTGCAAAGTGCTAATATTAAATATTTAAAGTGGAATGTATAAAAATTTCCTAATTGTAGGGTGTGTGGTACCAAAAGTCCTAAATAAAGGCATATAATCTTGTGCACATAGGTTTTGTTTGGTGCACTTCTTTGCCCCCGAGTTTGGTTAAAACTGTCATTATCATAGAATGTATGATTTGGAATGAAAGGTTATGACCATTATCAAGAAAATAAACTAGTTTTGAGAATAAAATGCATGATTTTTTTAGGTGAGGTCGGACGTTCACAAATGACAGTTCATGACCACCACCGCATTCACGATTGCCGCCACCACTCCAAATGAACCCTTAATATCTTGTTCTCTTTAATAGTAGTTAATTGACTATATATTAGATACTTATATGCTAAAAGGCGTGTCAACAGCTCCAATCTAGATTGATGTTACAATCACTAAAGCTTGTTGTTAGAGTTGAGTTCCGTTTGACATTATTTTTGGCTTGGGTGAGTTTGAACAAAAAGTTAGCATCATAGATTGCATGTTTGGCAAAACAATGATTCATAAAAATGGATGAAATTTTTTGCTTGAGTTGAGCTCCGTTCGTTTGCACGGAATTGGAATTCGATATTGGAATTGAATATTTATGAATATTGTGAAATTAAATATTGGCGACGAATTTCAATTCCAATGTTCGCCTAATAAAGAATATTGTCGAATATTGTGGAATTGAAATTCGATTTTTTTGCTCGGACGCGATTTTTCGCCCGGACGTGATTTTTTTGTCAGGGCGAGATTTTTTTCACCTAGCTGTGATTTTTTCTCACTGGTGGGATTTTTTCACGTGGCCTCGATTATTTTTCGCTCGGCTGTGATTATGTTGCCCGGGCCCATTTTTGTCGCTCGGGCGAGATTTTTTCGGCTGGAGGCAAAAAAACGCGCGCGGGTGAAAAAAAACCTGCCCGAGCAAAAAAATCGCGTTCGCGCCCGGGTGAAAAAATCACGCGCGGGCGAAAAAATCGTGCAGGGGCGAAAAAATCGCGCACGGGCGAAAAAACGCGCCCGGGCGAAAAAAATCGCGTCCGGACGAAAAATTCGCGCCCGGGCGAAAAAATCGCGCTCGGGTGAAAAAATCTCGCTGGGCGAGAAAAACGCGCCAGGCGAAAGACACGCGCTTGGGCGAAAAAAACGCGTCGGGCGGAAAAAACGCGCAGGGCGAAAAAATCGCGCCCGGGCGAAAAAATCGCACAGGGCGAAAAAAATGCGCCGGGCGAAAAAATCGGGATCGGGCGAAAAAATCTCGCCCGGGCGAAAAAATCACGTCAGGGCGAAAAAAAGCGCGTCGAGCTAAAAAAACGCGTCGGGCGAAAAAATTTCGTCCGGGCGCAAAAATTGCACCTGGGCGAAAAAATCACGCCCTTGGCGAAAAAAAGTGCCAGGGCGAAAAAAAAAACGCCTGGGCGAAAAAAATCGCGTCCGGGCGAAAAATAGCGACCAGTCGAAAAATCGCGCCCGGGCGAAAAAAACGCGCCCGGGCGAAAAAAAATGCTCCAGCGCGGGAAAAATCGTGTCCGGGCGAAAAAATCGCACCCGCACGAAAAAATGGCGCCCGCGAGAAAAAATTTGCGTCCGGGCCAAAAAATCATGCCCGGGCTTAAAAATGTGTCTCGATCGGAATTGTCCAATTCTTATATAGATTGGAAAGAATTGTCTTTAGTTCAAAATGAATTCTACGGAATTCATTAAAATTTAAATTCCAACGTCAAGCGTGCAGACGAACGATGGAATTAGAATTAGACCTTCAATTCCAATTTCAGGAGCTCAATTCTGTGCAAACGAACGGACCCTTAGTGATGTTGGATGCTTGCAAACAACAGTTCATAATCACTGCTTTCTCGACTATCAACGTTGTGCCAAATGCAGCCTTAGTGTCAACCATATTTGAGCAAGGCTCTGTTCGTAAAGATGTTTTTGCTCCGGTGAGTTTAGACAAAAATACCATCATTATTGAATGTATGTTTGACATAACAATGGTTCTGACTGCTACTATGAAAAAAACACTAGTTTTTAACATAAAAGTTAATGAAATTCTTTCAGTGAGTACGGGCATTCATAATCATCAGCTCCCAATCGCTACACGTGTGTCAAACGTAGCCTAGAACTCTTTGATAACTTGATGAACGGGCGGAAAACCAAATGCTGGGTGGAGGAGTTGGAGTTTGCGGAGTACTCCCGCAGCGAAGTAAAGAATTGCAGTGGACCGCTCCGTCTCCAGCCCCTGCCCCCCATCTCTGGTCCCAACCCTCCGTTCCCAGACGTCAGCTCGAGCCGTTGCCGCCGCCACAAACGGACCCTTCGTGTTAAATTGGTTTTATCAATTCAGCTAAAAATATTATAGAAATGATTTAAATTATATAATAATTATAATTACATTAAAATATTTTGAAACATCAATTTTTGTGTAAACCCAATTTGTCTAAAAAGAATAGAGAATAGTCAGAAAATTGATAGCACTTGAAATCAAGCTCGATATAATAAAATATATATAATTTTTGAACAAAATATTGTTTATAATTTTCTTATAATTGCTCTCTAGCAGTAGCATATGCCCAGAACATAAAGTAAATTTTCTTAAAAAAAGTTAGGTTTGAGCTAAAATTTCAGTTGCATACTTGCATCCAGCTTTTTAAAAGGGCTCTTATATTTTACGATATTTGCAGTCAAAGTTTTAATTTTTTAGGGATTTTTATTTTTACACGCACGTAGTTATCCTGCTCAGTCCTCACACACGTGAACAACGAAATTCCCTCTCGCCCCTAGGGTTTTTGTGATTCTACCCAGCGGAGGCGCGAGTCATCCCCGTCGTCGTCCAACAGGAGCGATGATCCCTGCAGTGTTCCGTATCAATCCTGGTCTCACAACGCCGCACAGCGGCTCCAATTTTTCTAAAATTTTACTAGAATTGGTAGCTAAGTCTGCTCTGAATTTCTGTCAAAATAGTATTTGGGCATTCTGTCCATATATATTAGCATAAGATGGGTATATTTTGTTTTTTAGATTATGTATGAGTGAAAATTTCTGCTCCAGTTGGAGATTATGGCTCTGTTTGGGACAATTTATGATGATGAATAAGCTGTTAATTGAAAATTAATGTTTGAAAAGAGATTTTATAAAAAAAACGATGAATAAGCAGTATATTGTTTGAATAGTTTATCCATAAGTGTTTATCTAAAGTTTCATTCATTCATAAAAGTCCGTTCATTTGGACACGTTTTTTCCGTCAGGACGCGATTTTCACTCAGACACGTTTTTTTTGCATGGGTGCGAATTTTTCACACAAGCGTGCTTTTTTCTTCCGACCGATTTTTTCGTCTGAGCGCAAATATTTCGCCCAGACGCGGTTATTTTTTTGTCCGGGCGAGAATTTGTCGCTCGGGATCAAATTTGTCGCCCGGGCGTAAATTTTTCGCCCAGGCGCGGTTATTTCGCCCAGAAGCGTTTATTTGGCCGAGCGCAAATTTTAAGTCGGGCGCGAATTTTTTTGCCCGGCCGTGAATTTTTCGTCCGGGCGCGAATTTTCCGTCGGGGTGCGAATTTTCGCCTGGGAGCGAATTTTCGCCCGGGCGCGAATTTTCACCTGGGGGCGAATTTTTCAGCCGGACGCGATATTTTGCCTTGACACGATATTTTTGCTCGCACACGAATTTTGTGCCCGTGCGCGAATGTTTCGACCGTGCGCGAATGTTTTGATCAGGCGCGAATGTTTCGCCCGGACGCGAATTTTTCGTCTGGGTGCGAATGTTTCGCCCAGTCGCGAATTTTTTGCCCTGACGCGATATTTTTGCCTGGACATGATATTTTTGCTTGCACGCGATATTTTTGCACGAAAGCGAAAAAAATGCATTTTCCCGAAAAAAACTTGTTCGGCCGAAAAAAATGCTCGCGAACGAAATATTCGTGCTCGGGCGAAAAAAACCGTAGTTGGGCGAAAAAATCACTGTCGAGCGAAAAAACCGCGTCAGGGCGAAAAATCAGCTTCCGTGCGAAAAAACGTGTTCGGGCGGAAAAATCGCTCCCGGGTGAAAAAATCGCGTCCGGGCGAAAATATTCTCGCCCCGACAAAAAAATCGCGCTCGTGCGTAAAATTCGCGCCCAGGCGAAAATATTCGCGCCCGGGCGAAATATCCGCGTCCGGACAAAAAAATTGCGTCGGGGCGAAAAAATGCGTACGGGTGTAAAAAAAACACGCCTAGACGGAAAATTCGCATCGGGTCGGAAAATTCTCTCATGGGCGGAAAATTCACGCCCAGGTGGAAAATTCGCGTCCGGGTGAAAATATCGCGCACGGGCGAAAAATACAGCTACGGGCGAAAAATACGCGCTCTGGCGAAAAAATCGCACCCATGCGAAAAAATAACACTCTGCCGAAAAAATTAACTTTGAGTTTTTTTAAGGGATAAACACTTATGAGAAGTGATAAGTTTGACACGGATAGCTTATGAAAAATCAGTTTATCATCGATTTTAAAATAAGTGATTTTTTATATGCTACACAAACAAACAGTTGAAAAACTGCGTTTGCGTTTTGAGTAGAGATTATTCATCAGCATAAGCTGTCTCAAACAGAGCCTATATATCAAAATGTGATTTTTTTTGTCAGTCATCCCTGTGTTTCTCTTAGATGTTAGTCATGTAGATTATTATTGTTGCTGACTAACTCGGCGTCCCGGTCGGATCGGAATAAACTGGACCGTCTTAGCTCTCAGGACGGTCGAGCGTGCAGACAGTCAATGAAAAGTGAGAGTTGACACAAGAGATTTTAACGTGGAAAACCCCCTTAACTGGTAAAAAATCACGTGACCGGATCTGTGCCGGTCAAAGTCCACTATCAGCTTGCGGGTACATTTATGTTTGGAGAATCGAGGGGCGACAGGCCGCTCCTCGTTACAACTTGCAGATGAGAGAGAATTTTTGACTCGCAACGGGCAACAGGTTGCGCCGAGGGAGTGCTAGATGCCTATTTGGTGGCTGGTGTGCTTGAGCGCTGATGGCGGTCATCTTTTTCCCTTCTCTGCGCACTTGTGGACTTGGGCGTTCCTCTGGCTCGTAGGCGGTTTGAAGATGACTCGATGGAGCAGTTCGGCAGAGCTCTGGCCTGAGAAAGAAGACTATGGAGCAAAAAGGTGAGAAATGAGGAGGCCTGATGCTCCTTTTATAGCCTCCAGGAGGTGGTTGTGGTGGGCCCTCCACTAACTTGATGGTTTAGTGAGTGGTTACCTGTAGATCGGACGACGATGAATGCTCTGTAGTGATCGGACGGTGGCCAACCTGCAAGCGGCGACGGCGGTTGACGGCGACGGTCGGCCGGCAGCGGCGGCCGACGGTCAGCCGGCAACGGCGGTCGGCAGCCGCCGTCGGCGCTGCGGCGGGCGGAGGGCGGCGAGCGGCGACGACGGTAGTTGTTGACTGGGAGGCCCTCATGAATTCTCCTATTATGGTGGAGATCATGAGGGTGAGTTGACCGGTCAAACCCATGATCTCCACAATATGAGACATTATGGGGAAATGGTTAAATGTACACCTAAGCCTATAAAATGTAGTCTCATCCTCATCAATTATTATGTTTTTTTGTTTCCAAAAGAAATTTGTTTTAAAAAATGCAGGGAAAATAACATTTTGTTTGTGGATAATAATGTCAAAAATACGGTGCGGATGTCTGCACCATTTTAAAATCGGGACTGGTTCATAGATTTAGCGATTGGAGTGACTATTTTCTGGTTTCTGATCGGTTTTTGGTTGGAACAATTCTTACTTCAGCCTAGAAATTTTTTGGTACGTATGCGCACATATTTCTCGTGCGCTAGCTAATCTATCCATATAATATTTATTGGGCCGTGATATCCGCACTGTTGCCCTGGATAATCGCACTTTAAATCGGCCTTATTTTAGGTTTTTTTTTTGCTTCATCGCACGTGATTTTCTTCAACGCTCCATTATTGATGCTCCTACGTAGGAGTGTGCATAAAAATCGGGCCCGGGCTAAGCCCGCCCCGGGCCCAGGCCGGGCTATGGGGCCTAACAAGGCCCCATATATGACCATTATCCCGACCCGGTGCCCGGCCCGGGCCAGGCCGGGCAAAGCCCGGTTTCTAGGCCCGGGCAAAGCCCGGGGTCGGGTCGGGCAAAGCCCGAGCCAGGCTCCTACGCGCCTATTAAAACTGCGTCTTCTAGGTGCATTTTCAGAAGAAGTGTTCAACATGAAAGTTGTAGATCTCGGCGATATCTACAACTTTCATGTTGAACACTTTTTGATTTAAAGCCGTTTAGGCCCCCTAAAATATCGCCGAAATCTACAACTTTCATGTTGAACACTTATTCTGAAAATGCACCTAAAATACACTCAGTGTGATTTTTTTCGGGGGCCAAATCGTGGGCCTAAACGGCTTTAAATCAAAATGTGTTCAACATGAAAGTTGTAGATATCGTCGAGATCTAAACCTTTCATGTTGAACACTTCTCCTGAAAATGCACCTAAAATACACAGTTTTAAAAGCCGCATATTTCTTTTTTAAAAAAAATTATTTTTTTTTAAATAAAAACAGGGCCTGGGCTAAGCCTGGGCCCGGCCCGGCCCGGCTGTAATCAGGGCCCGGGCCCGGTTCGGAAAAGCCCGGGCCTGGGAGGCCCGGTTTAGGCCCAGGCCCGAGGGGCTTTTTGAACACGACTACTCCTACGGCGGCGGCGGCGGTTCCACCTGCTAATTATGGGATTCCTGATCGAGATATCCACCAGGTTTTATTATTGCTTTCTTCTTCTTCTACTGCTGCTTTACATTCCATTCCATTCCTCTCATCAGAAATCTTGTTTATTAATTTCGGGTTAATTTCAAGTTAAGTAATGCGCTGTAAAAAATGTTTTGCTTGCGGATAGCCACTGATTCAAAATAGAAAATAGTGCTTGCGGATAGCGGTGAGTGCGAATAGCCAAAAATGCGGTGTCAATAGCAGCGCCCTATTTATTTCAACGGTGTATATTTTTTTGGACTGTAGTGCAGTCATTGATCAATACGACCGTATTTGACAAAATACGGTTGTATATTTTAGTGCATGATCTTCGCCGTAAAAATTAAGGATCAGATGTCCGTATTTACTTGCGCACGAAAAAAAATACGTATGTATACGTACAAAAAAAAATTTACGCCAATTTATAGGTCAATTCATGGTCATTGGCGTTCAAAAAGATCGGGCCCGAAAAACACGCCCGGACCCCGCCCAGAAAAGCCTAGCTAGGCCCGGCCAGTGCCAGTGCCGGGTTTGGGGGCCTTACCAAGCCCGATATTAGCCGGTTGCCTGGCCCGGGCGCCAGACCTCGCCTGGGCCCGGCACCCGGGATGGCGGTCTTGGAGAGATTTCCAAGGAGTTGGCTGGATTTTCTGATGGAAAATCCCGATCAGGAAATTCTGCCAGTGGCGGGATTTCTAAAAGGAAATTCCGGATTTTGGCGGGATTAAAATCACGCCTAATCAGACCGGATTTTCATCTCTCCTAAATAGGCAGGATTTTAATCCCGCCTGTTAGGAATTCAGGACGGCCCGGCCTGAAGGGCCTTATCAGATTCCTTTTTCAGGGGGCCCGAGCCGTGCCCGGTCCGGTTCAAGCCGGGCCCGAGCCGAGCCTGGTTGGCAAAAAACTCGGGCCGATCAGCCAGATTACAGACCAGCCCGACCATTCTTTTTGGACACGACTATCCAACTGGTACCACACCCGATTTGGGCTCCGTTTGGGGGGACTTATTTTCACCGGTCAAGCGGTCATGACCGCATGAACCGGACCTTAATTAAGTCCCGGTTCATGCGGTCATGACCGCTTGACCGGTGAAAATAAGTCCCCCCAAACGGAGCCCAAGGGATCCTCTCCATTTCAAATGAAATGGAGGGGATCCATTTCATATTTAGTGGACAGGATTAGTCCCCCAAAAAATCTAGTAGACACGATTTTTTTAAATTAAAAAAATATAAAATGTTGAAAAAAAGAGAACCCGTTGGATAAAAAAGTAAAAGATCTTGTCCGTGAAATAGATCCCCTCCATTTTGCCAGAAATGGGGAGGATCGAGGAGCCCCAAAGCGAACCTTGGACTAGTACTTAAAACACAGCTCACACTTTTGAGAGTTTATATAAAAACCATGAATTAATTGTTTTTATTTCACATTAATAGGTTTGGCTGTCTGCTGCCTATTACCATAGCTGATCGACTCCATGGAACCATAACGTTCTTAGGAAGAATTTAGATTTTCCATTATCCGTTAATCCAAAAGCAAAAGCCGATTGCCGGCGGCACCACGACGATACCAGAAGCCGGCGAACGTGAATCCTCGGCATCGAAGAGAGAACGCGTTTGGGCTTCTCGCCCTCTTTTATGCCGGCTTACAAGGGAGTGATAGGAGTTGCGATCCAGTATTATAGATCACAGACGCGACTGCTTTTCTTAGGGTTTCAGATTGTTTAGAGAAATCCAGTCGACTGAATCGAAGAAGGTAGATTTAGTATTATCGTTCAGTTTGTGGAAATTCGTCTTCAGTTTTATATTAAAAACGAAATTTCTCGTTGTTTACTCTTTTAGTGAAGTCCTTGGAATCCCTTCTTTTCTAAATGTTTTTTGTTAATTAGTCGTTCTCTTTCTCGCAAAACTACGAAGCGAGCAATTTGAATTGTGCGAGCTGCGCAATTTGAATGGTTTTAATCAGCTTAGGAGCGTGTTGAATGTTCCAGGTCGATATCCTGGATCGAACTGAAACTCAAAAGAACAGTGCAATCTTTTCGGCGTGAAGATGACGGAATTCATTGATCTCGAAACACAGGATGGTGTGAGAATGACATGGAATGTTTTTCCTGGTACTAAACAGGAAGCCGCGAATTGTGTGATACCTGTTTCTGCCATTTATACACCTCTGAAACCCATCCCAAATGTCCTTGTGCTTCCATATGCTGCTCTTCGTTGTCGGATCTGCCGTGCCATTCTCAACCCTTTCTCCATAGTTGATTACGCAGCGAAGATTTGGATATGCCCATTTTGCTTCCAGCGCAATCATTTCCCGCAGCACTACTCATCGATATCCGAGGACAATCTACCCGCTGAACTTTTCCCTCAATACACGACGATCGAATATGAGTCGTCCCCTGATGTAGGCCCTTCAGTGCCCCCAGTATTTCTTTTTGTGATCGACACTTGCATGCTTGAGGAAGAGCTTGGGCACTTGAAATCCTCCCTTGCCCAGGCTATTGAGTTGCTGCCAGAAAAATCCCTTGTTGGTCTCATCACCTTTGGAAACTATGTGCAGGTTGAAGTAGTACCCCCTCTTTTAAGTGTTTGTTGTTTAAAGTTTTGGCCTGGAAATGAATTTGATTATGATGCAGGTTCATGAGCTAGGTTTTGGGCAGATGCCGAAGTCTTATATATTTAAGGGATCGAAGGAGGTGACAAAGGAACAAATTCTAGATCAGATGAACTTCTTTGCAGGTAGACCAAAGCCGCCCGTGGGAGTGATTGCTGGTGCTAAGGATGGATTATCACCTGAAAGCATTGCAAGGTTCCTCTTACCTGCTTCAGAGTGTCAGTTTGTACTTAATTCAGTTAAGTTTCTAAGTGTTTTGATTTCACTTTATGAGACATTGCATTTTAAATTTCATATCATCAGGTTCTTTGTGGGCTATATATGATTAACCAGCCAGATTCCTTTTTGATGTCCTTTTTGTTTAAGTCTATGCTAGGGAAAAAAGATTTGTTTTTTGCATGTTTTGTATAATTTACATCTGAAACTGAAGTTGCAAAAAAGTTAGCGCCTTTGCAACTACTTTCTATCTCGGAAATCATTAATTTGTATTCCATTTTCATAGAACGAAGCTACGTAATTGTTCTTTGGGCTGTATTGTTGCTGATATTAGTGTCTTTGCTTCAGAGTATGAATTTGTAATTATGTTAGTCAAGATTTTAATTGTTTTTTGTTTGAATTATGAGAAATGACATTTTAAATTGTCTTCAATTTATGTTATATCTTTAGGTTTCTTGATCTCTAACCATACAGGTACCGGGATTCTCTCAATTTGGGACCAAATGAATAGTATCCATTTGGTGGTTAAGATCCTTTCTCAGAGGATCCAACGGGTTAACTAATCCAATACTTTTATATTTTTTATATATACAAATAAAGTTTACACCCTTAGATAAGGAAGAAGAGTATCTGGAGTCCTTGACCATCAAATGAATACTATCCATTTGGTCCAAATAGAGAGGATCTTGATCCACCATACAGATACCTTTGTGATGTGGAATAAACTCTTTTAGCTTTATTTAATTCAAATCTTGGAAAAAAATCTCGTTCTTTACACAGTTATAGTTTATATTAGGAATTGAAGTTGCCAAAAAAAAATAGCGACTCTGCAACTATTTGATATGTTGAAATCATTAACTTGTATTCCTTTTTCATAGAAAGAAGCTACTTATTTGTTCCGTTGTCTATTTCATTACTGATATTTGGTGTTGATGGTTTTATAATCATTTAACTTGTTCACATATTAGTCTCTGTCTGAGTGGACAGTTTTTAGTTTACTTTGCAAAAAATTTATATGTTTTGAAAGTTATCTTATTGGCTTAATTGAGCTCTATTTGAAATTTAGGTTTTGGAGGAGCTTCAAAAAGATCCTTGGCCAGTTCCAGCAGACCAACGCGCATCAAGGTGTACAAGTACAGCCTTAAGTGCTGCAGCAAGTTTATTAGGGGTTTGTGTTCCGGGTTCTGGTGCGAGAATTATGGCTTTTGTGGGTGGTCCATCAACAGAGGGGCCTGGCATGGTAAATTCACTCAGTATCTATATTATTTTTTGAGGGAATATTAGATTTTATCTTCTTGCTCTCCTTATAGTAGTGGAGGTCATGGTCTTTTTTGAGAACTTTCAGATGCCACTCATACTAGAAGTCTTGCATTAAGTTTGTGGGTTTCGTGGACTGTGGCATGATGATATTGCATACCGGCTCATTTTTTTTTATTTCAGCTATAATCTCGTGTGACTCTTAATGATTTGGTAAATAGAGGTTACTTTGTTGAAATTTCTTTCATTAGTTTAGAATTAAGGCCCCATTTGGTGGGGATAATCCGCGCCGTCCGCGCCGCGCGGACGGCACCGCCCAGCCGCGGGTTCCGCGTGTTTGGCGGGGCCGCGGCCGGGATGTGGGGGATCCGCCCCGCCCCTTTAAAACGACGGAAAAGGCACGGATTTCATCCACGCCGCCCGACCACCACAAACGAGCTCTAAGTGACGAGCACCTTTAACTCATCCAGGGCTTATCCTTTTGAAATGTGCATTTTGTATTTGTGCTTCATTTTTTATGTAACTTGATAATTTTTCACTTTTTTTTTGTTTTTGAAGAAAATCCTTTGGTAAATGTGACACAAGGTAAAGTGAATGCCGCTGTGAGTATGCTCTAACGATATCCTAATGAATGTATGCACGTGTAGTTACAACGGGGAGATCTAGAATGAATGCAATGCTCATGCAATAGCCCAATATACACTTGCATTAATCCTGAAATTATAAGCTGAATTTACACACATGTACCATCCAAATTTTGATTTTAAAGTAAGCAAACAAGATAAAGTAATAATTAAAGCGGCTGTTTTGACCAAACACTTGTCAAGTACACCCTTGCAAGTAGCACGTTAATTTGGCAAACTATTATGAATTAGATCCATATTAATGTGTACTTTCAAGTTTCAACCAAATAATCAACAAAGTCAACATTAACTTCCAATTAGAACCTACATAAGTACTTCATGGCAGGAATTTGATGCAGTTTCTGGCTTTGGACTGCGGGATGAGGTAATTTTAATGCCAAAATAAATTTTTTTCCCTGATTTGGAATCCCCAATGGCTGGCTGTTGCAGACGAAGGCTTCCCAGCAAATTCAACCTCTTGAACAATGACTGGGCGAGGAGTTCCCTGCAGACAGAGAAGCAGGGATACTGAAAATAGTTGAAGCAGGGACTGTGAACAGAAGTTGATAGGAACCGTGGCCAAAGGGGAGATCAAATTCTGTCGGAGATTGTACTGTGCAGGAATGAAGCTGGGCCACCGATCTGTGGTTCTGGACGACGGGCACGCACGCTGGAAGGTAGGTGACAAAAGGCGAAACTTGGAACTTTACTGGTAGGCAGGAGCAGGATTCTAGAACATGGTACAAACCAAGATTTGCGATTCTATGGTAGGTGAAATAGAAGCCACATCCCTCATCCTTGGCCAGGGAGAATCAAGCAGCGGCTGTGAGAATTATTCCTGGGCAAAAAATTGGTCACCGGTTGAACGGGAGGTCAGACGCACACTGAAATCCCTCTGAGAGTTAATCGACGTAAACAATTATGACGCAAGGCGGAGGTTCTCCTCCCGGATTGATCGACTAACGGAAGGAAATGGAGAATCTTGCACTTGGAACGATCTTCCTCTCGATTCGTTGCAGACGCAAAGGTCGGCTTCGGTTACTTGCCAGAGAGCCTTCGTGAAATCCCCGACAAGGCTGGGGATTCTCACTGTGACTCTCGTACTTTGGAAGGATCGATTATCCAGTAGACATAAGGAGCAATTATCTGGCGGTTTTTGGCAACTTTAGCAATTGTGGGAGATAATCGTGGGAAGGAAGAGCAATTACTCGCTGTAGAAGATAAAGTCCACAAGAAATTAAAAGAAAACTAAATGGAAATAGGCTTCGACATTTCATGACTTTGGCACCTTAGTGATCACAAAAATCTCACAAAATTTTGCAATGCCGTACAACTTAACTCCACACACCTATTTATAGGAGAGTCGCATAATGGACGACTATGATTGGCCGTTGCATTACACACGAAAACATAAAAAAAAAAGTAAAACCAACACAGAAAACATCTCGTCAATTCTCTAAATGCGACGACGGGCTCGGATCGTCCATATGATGACTCTAATCCCTCCTCCTGCGAGTGTAAACGCGAACAGCCCCCGATGCGAGTTTGCCCACCTGTGTGCTATGATCATCATCAATTCCCCTAACTTAAAAGCACTTAACTTTGTAGAATGCCAACAATCATACTTTGACAAAGATCACCAGAAAGTAAAACGACCTACTGGGATGACATCCATGTATCATGAAGTCAACCTCCCCCTCTAGTGGACTAGGTAACAGATAGAGGTTTCATCTGATGTCGAGCAAAATGAAGTGTTCCCTTTTATCTAGGTGATCTTTGATGAAATGTCTGTCAACTTCAACATGCTTCGTCCTATCATGTTGAACCAGATTGTGAGTAATGCTGATGACAGCTTTGTTTTCGTAATAGATCGTAACAGGTTTGTTCACCTGGAGACCCATATCTTGGGGAATTGTCTTCAACCACAACCCCTCACACACTCCTTGTGTCATAGCCCTATACTCTGTTTCGGCACTTGAGCGAGCAATAACATTCTGTTTCTTGCTCTTCCAAGAGACAAGATTTCCACCCACAAATGAGCAATACCCGGTAGCAGACTTTTTATCGTCTTGATTACCAGCCCAATCAACATCTGTAAACACTTCAATTTCCGAAGGTTGGTTTGCAGAGAACAGGATCCCACGTCCTGGAGACTTCTTGAGGTATCTCAATACCCGATATGCAGCCTGATGATGGTGAATTGTGGGGGCGTGTATGAACCTACTTAGGACACCCACGACATACGTAATATCAGGACGAGTTTGAGATTAGTATGTGAGTCTCCCAACCAATCATTAGTATCTTGAAACATCAACTTTCTCCCTACTAGTATTAGCATCAATCTTGTGATTAGCCTCAATAGGTGTATCCATGGGAGCACACCCAAGCATACTAGTTTTCTCCAGAAGATCAAAGGTATACTCTGAGAAATGAAGATCCCCAACGAGACCTCACAACTTCAATTCTCAAGAAGTATTTTGACTTCCCCAGATCTTTAACTTCAAATTCTTTGTCCAATTGTTCCTTCAAGTGCAGTGATCTCCTCTAGGTCATCTCCTGTAATGATAATTTTATCCACATATACAATAAGTATCGATATTTGAGCTCCTCTCATCTTGATAAAGAGAGTATGATCAGCCTATCCTTGAGTATAGTCTAGTTGAAACATGGTTTTGTTAAACCGTCCAAACCAGGCTCTAGAGGACTGTTTCAGGCCATATAGGGATTTCTGCAGACGACAGACCTTTCCATTGGACCTTTTTTTGGTAAAGTCGGGAGGGATAGACATGTAGACTTCTTCTTCCAGATCACCATGCAAGAACACATTTTTGACATCAAGCTGTTATAACTTCCACCCAAGACAAGCAGTACAAGAGAGGATCACACGAATAAAATTCATCTTTGCCACAGAGGCAAAAGTTTCTTCGTAGTCAATTCCTTGGGTTTGTGTATACCCTTGAGCAACCAAGCGTGCTTTATGCTGCTCCACCACCCCATCTTTGTTCTGCTTAACAGAGAAAATCCAGCGTGATCCAACTATTCGCTTCTCAGGGGGAAGACTTGCAAGGCGCCATGTTCCATTTTTTTCTAAGGCACACATCTCTTCTTCCATAGCTTGTTTTCATTCAGGTAGCTGAACAGCCTCCTGCCAGGTCTTAGGAATCACAATAGAGGAAAGAGATGAGATAAAAGCTTTGTGAGCCTGTGAGAGGTGATGGTAAGTAATGTAATTGTCAATGGGGTGTTTGGTGTCACTAGTATTACCTTTAAGACGAGCGAGGGGAACATGGAGGTCTTCATCTGAATCTGGAGCAGAGGCAGACACCGACATAGGTGGAACATCCATGGACGGTACTTGCTCAGCGATCCGAGGTCTGCGAGAGTGTGTATATAATATATGAGAAATAGACGTGGGAGGAACAAAAGCAGTACTGGGTGAACTGGGAGCAAGGGGAAGAGGAATATGAGAAGAAACAACAATCGGGAGTGGAGAGTTAATGGTCCCGTCACTGCTACTACTTGTCTCCCCCTGACGAGGACCAAAATATGACTCCCCCTCACAAAGGTAACATCAACAGTGCAGTAATAGTGACATGTAGGAGGGTGATAACACCTATACCCGTTGGCGGTAGGAGAGTAGCCCACAAAGAGCAAGGGGAAGAGGAATATGAGAAGAAACAACAATCGGGAGTGGAGAGTTAATGGTCCCGTCACTGCTACTACTTGTCTCCCCCTGACGAGGACCAAAATATGACTCCCCCTCACAAAGGTAACATCAACAGTGCAGTAATAGTGACATGTAGGAGGGTGATAACACCTATACCCGTTGGCGGTAGGAGAGTAGCCCACAAAAACACATCTGAGAGAGCGAGCATCCAGTTTATCGCAATGCGGGGTATGAACATGAACAAAACAAACATAGACAAAGATGCGAGGAGCGGTGTGAGAGGTGTGGACCATGTGTTTCTTTGCTAAACGGGAGAAGGGCGTATTGTAGGAAAGGGAGCATGTCGATAGACGATTAATGAAATGAGCGACAGTCAAAACCGCATCACCCTAATAGGACTTGGGAAGGTTCATGACAATTAACAAACAACGAGGAACCTCCAATAAGTGCCTATTTTTCCGTTCGGCGACCCCATTTTGAGTAAAAGTGTGGACACATGCAGTTTGGTAAATAATGCCATGGTCAGCAAGATATGCACCAAACGCTTCTCGATCATCATACTCCCCACAATTATCACTACGAATCACACGAGTTGTGTCGTTGAACTATGTCACAACCATTTGTTGAAATGACCGAAAGCAAGTAAGCACGTCACTCTTCCTTTTTAACAAATACCACCATGTAGTACGAGAATGACAATCAATAAATGTGGCAAACCATTTATATCCAGATAAAGATAATACAGGAGAGGGACCCTAAACATCAGACTGTATAACATTAAAAGGACAAAAACTAGGAAAAAACATGATTGAGACTATGACGAGCATGTTTTGAGAGTTCACAGGTGTCACAAGTAAACGATTTAATTAAAAACAGAAAGTAGGAAACAGTTTGGTAAGATATAACGCAGAAGGGTGGCCAAGACGCAGATGTCAGCGTCGGATGTCATGTAAAGTCGGAGCACTTGTGAAGGAGATAGCACTGGGAGATAATGACTGGTTCAACAAGTTCAACCCGTCATCGTTCCTACCACTGCCAAGCATCCGCTTCGTATCCTAATCTTGAAACACGCAAACATCAGGAAAAAAAGTTACGAAGCAATTTAAAAAAGCAGTTAAATGGCTAATGGAGAGATGATTGCGAGGAAACGAAGGGACGTGTAACACCGAAGAAAGAGATAGGTGGGGAGAAAAGACAATGGTTCCTTTGCCAGCAATAAAAGAAAGGGAATCATTGACATCAATAACCTTATCACGACCAGAGAGAGGAGTATAGGAGGTACAACCTGAGACAAAGCCAGTCATGTGATCCATCGCACCCGAGTCGATGATCCACTCAGAAGAGGATGAAGATTGAAGACACAACATGAGCACTGGAGATACCTGAAGTAGCAAACGCAGCAGTGACATCAGCCGATATAGAGTCAGAATTGGAACGCAACATACGACAAAGACCTCTATCTCCAGAGCAGAAAGGCCCCCAGTGTTGTCCTCATAAATCTCAGTCGAATGTGCAGAATACGGTGTGCTGGCACCAGCCCGATGACCACCGCCACGGTGACCACCTCTTCCACGAGCACCAGAACCCCGACCAGAGGGAGCAAGATGAGGGTGTATACGAAAACAGATGTCCTTAGTACGCCCTTTCTTCCCACAGAGGCTGCATAAAGGAGGAGGTTTGCGAGCAATCCCAGCAAGTACAGAGTGGTCGGTAGAGGAACCAAGAGACCGACGACGATTCTCATCACTGAGGAGCATACTAAAAGCTTCCCTAAGAGAGGGAAGAGACACGCGGTGGAGGACATGTAGGAGAACCGCATCAAACTCCATATTGAACCCCCAAAACAAGGCGTGAACCTGAAAGCGGTCTTTATCCTTCTGAAGAGCCTGCACATTTACAGTGCAAGCAGTGATAAAAATGTTGTAGTAGTACAACTCCTGATACAGTTGTTCGAATTCAGATTAGTAGGTAGAGACGGACATGGTTCCCTGCTTCAGCCCCAAAACACGGCGAGTGAGCTCATAAATCTTCGTCGAACAGCCTGCCTGAGAGTAAGCGTCACTGGCCCTTTTCCAAATTTCATGAGCAGAATCCAAAAGCATGTAGCCGCGATACACCTGAGGGGACATAGAGTGAAGTAACCACGAGACAACCAAGGAACTGTCCGCATCCCATTTTCTTCATGAGGGATCGATACGTGGTGGCTCAACAGTTGTACTATAAATATATCCATATAGCTGGTGACTGCGAATGATATGTTGTGCTGCCCTGGATCATTCAAGATAATTTGTGTCATCCAAGATAACAGTAATGATCTTTAAAGAGCCAGTTTGGTCGTGGCTCCGAGGAGGATCTGCAGAGGGACCATGGAGGGTACCAGTGTGGGGAGATGATGAGATTTCAAAGGAATCACCCATCGATGACCATCCGAAGGAAACTAGCAAGACGAAGAACTCAAAAACGGAAGAAACCACATCCTTCGAGTGTCCCTTAGATCTCGTCGCCGGAAAGGATACTGGAGGATGTGACCACGATGTCTCTGGCAACTCCCATGGAGGACAAAACGGTTTGAGACAAAGGGCCGCCCGAAAAAACGGGCGGAGAAAGGTTCTTAAGCTGCAAAGTCCGCTGGAGAAGGAAGAAGTGACGCTGCTGGAAGCCCTAGGCGCTGGAGGCGGCTCGGGAGGAGCGGGCTAAGAGGGGCGGCGGAAGCCCTAGGCGCGGGCGGCGCTGGAGGAGTGCGTTGGAAATCCTGGCGCAGACGGCGAATGAAGAGGCTAGGAGCGGCGGATGAGGCGGGAGGTCGATGGATGATGCAGACGCCGGTCCGAACGCCGAATGCGGGAGGAGCGACAAATACAACGGCGAAGGCGGGCCTTCATAATCGCGGCGAAGACGGACACAGATTGTCTGTTTCCCTCTGATACCAGGTAGAATAGAGAGAAATTGTATTAAGTTGCCCTAATTCGGGCCAAACAAGCATATATATAATACAACACACGTGACATATCACATGTAATGAGCAGCGGGAAAAAAATAAATTTGAAATAATGCGTATATTCCACTATACCTTGGAGTCGCACCAAGGAGAGTTCCTCTGGAGTCACACCGAGAGGCACCACAGACTGATGGTTTCGTAGCTTTGCAGAAAACAACCGTCGATCCCTCTTTTCGCCCCCATGCATTCGTATAAATAATAAAACCGGAATAGGGCACCATAATTGGACCGCTCATATCATTTGAGCCGATGTATGTCTAATACAACTCGAAAATAACAAAGTAATATGTAAAAACAACTCAGAACGATCGTCCGGACACATCCACTGACTTGGATCGCCCCGACGGGTAGTGGTTCACCGCCTCCTGCGGGAATATACACGTGTAGGTCGACGATCCCCATCAGGTTTGTTCTCCTCTGTGAGTGTCTGCATACGCTTTATACTTCTCATTACTCATTGCAATTTTTCGTCGAACAGTTTCACATAGTTTATGCAAATGATATGTGCAAATGACTCAACATATTCACTAGATTGGATTGTAAGTTGCAGCGACACAAGGTCGATAGGCTTTTAGGCTCACAACCTAAGACAACATGAAATGGACTAAACCCTGTGGCCTTATTGATAGATCTATTATACGCAAACTCCAATATGAATAGCGTGGAATCCCAACTAGATGGATGGTCTCCTACTAGGCATCGCAAAAGGTTTTCTAAGCTTCGATTAGCTACTTCAGTTTGTCCATGCGTCTGTGGGTGGTACGTGGTGGAAAACTGAAGGGTAATGCCAATCATTTGCCATAGCGTTTTCCAGAAACAACTCACGAAATGGGCATCATAGTCAGATATGATTGTCTTAGTTAGCTCGTGTAGTCGGAAAACATTCTTGACAAATAAGGTTGTGTCACGAGATGACTCGGCTGTTTTGTTGTAGGGGATAAAATGAGCCATCTTCAAAGCGATCCACTACCACATATGGAATCATGTTTTGTAAGTGTTCGTAGAAGTCCTAGCCGAAGTTTATACTAATATCCACCCAGGGCTGATGGGTAATGGGTAGGGAGTATATAGGCCAATATTCTGTTAAGTGGCTTTGGTTGTCTGGCAGATGCGCCTCGCTAAAATCGGAGCATGTGAGATAATCAGATATGAGACACTTAAAACCCCCTACATAGGCATTCATCGTATGCACTAAGCTAACTCTCCTGCCGAGGGCTTCTCCAGGTTTGTTCTCAACATCATATTTATGTTTGAGAATATAATGGAACTCTTGCATGTACTTCACCCATTTAACATGACGATGACCTAATTTCTTCTGCGAGTCATGGTGTCGCAATTCCCGCTGATCGGAGTACAATATAAACTCTTTGGATAAGAGATAATTTCGCTAATGACGTAAGGCTTTGGTGATCGCATAGAACTCCCTTTCATAATTAGAATATTTTTGTTGGGCTTCATTAACTTCTCACAAAAGTAGGCAACACGATGTCCTTCCTGACTTAATTCGCCGCTAATGTCTATGTATTACGTGTCATATGCCACCTCAAAGACTTTGTAAAGTCATGTAATCGAAGAACTGTGGTCGAGGATAATTTATCTTTAATCTCATCTAACGCTATAGTGGCGGCTTTGGTTCATACAAATTCGTCCTTACGCAGGAAACTTGTAAATGGTGCCATAATATTACTGAACCCACTAACAAACCTTCGATAAAAAGTGGTAAGTCTGTGAAAGCTACGTGCTTCATGAATGTTCATGGGAGTTGGTAATTCATTGATTGAGTTAACTTTGTTAGGGTCTACAAAAATGTCTGAGGTAGATACTATGCATCTTAGAAAATGTACATACGTGGATAGTAAGGTGCACTTCTTCACATTGATATGCAGGTGTCCTTTTCAGAGAACACACACGAGTCTAATATGAAGATGATTATCATTGTGCGTCTGACTATAAATGAGAATATCATCAAAATAAACCGCTAATAATTTGCAGATATAGGGTCGTAGGACCTAGGTCGTAACCCTCATAACAGTGCTAGGAGCATTCGATAATTCGAATGACATCACTAGCCATTCATACAAACCATCTTTTGTTTTGAAGGACGTTTCCCACTCATTTCCCCCACGCACTCTAATCAGGTGGTACCCGCCGCCTAAATCAATTTTATTGAAGACTTGAACACCATCCATACCATCAATAAATCATCCAGTTGAGGAATGGGAAACCGGTATTTTATGGTAAATTTATTAATGGCGCGGTTGCCAATATATATACGCCTACTCCCGTCGTTCTTAGGAGTAAGAAGGGTTGGAACGGCGCGGCGACTCGAGCTCTTTCATATGAAATTTTTATGGAGAAGTTAATCGACTTGTCGTTTCACTTTGGCATGTTCGATAAAGCTCACATGATAATGTGGTAAATTTGACAGGGATGCCCTGGTACTAAGTCAGTGGCATGCTGAATGTCACTCAGGGTTGGCGACTCATCCAGAAGTTCATCTGGTCTGATGATATAAAATGCGACGAACATCCAGGTGGACCTCTACAGTCTTAGTAGGGCTCTCAGATGCCTGTGCAGCAGCCACTACTAATATGTTACTTGACTCACGACTTTCTTGTAGAAAATCACCTTTATTCATGATATGTAAAGGCTTCGTGGAGCTTGCGCCGACTGGCGAGTCAACGCTACCCGTGGAAGGCCCCTTGCTTCCCTTATCATAAAATACACGTGTTCATCCTACTGTAACTATTCACATCTTGATCATAAAGACAAGGCTGACCCAAAAGTTCGTGTGTGACGTCCATGAAAATGTCATCACACCAAACTTAATCCTCAAACAAGGTTAAGGTAATAGGCACGAGGCATTGCTGAGGACCTGAATAGTAGTCTTATCCACCCAAATAACTTGGTAAGGATGCGGGCGGGGTTCAGGTTTCACTCTCATATGCTCTAGCCCCTTCTTGGCAACTATGTTTATACAACTCCGCTATCTATGACAAGCTCGCAAGCACCACCCGCATTAGGGAAATAAGTATCGAAAAATGGTTGTCTTCAATCATCATCATTGTGTGGAGTATGTAGAAAATGGTGGATAACGTCCATCTCAAGTGCAACTATGTTTATACAACTCTGCTATCTATGACAAGCTCACATGCACCACCCACATTAGGGAAATAAGTATAGAAAAATGGTTGTGTCTTCAATCCTCATCATTGCGTGGAGTATGTAGAAAATGGTGGATAACGCCCATCTCAAGTGCATGATCCGCCTCATCCTCCCTACTCTCTTCTATAGCCACGACAATATCTTCTTCGGTTGGCTCCACTGACTCGGCACTAGGGTCGGGGTCTTCCTCAATCAATAAATTCTGTCTGGCACACTGTGCCACCATATGACCTCTACCCTGACATCGATAACATGGGATTCCTCCGTGCTTTGGTGCCCCAGTAGTAGTGGATTTGCCCTTCGTGTCAACGGGGTCACGAGTAGGCTGTATGAACTGGGTCCCTACTAGGGAGGCCTCCTAGGTACAAAACTTTCAAATTGTGGGTTAGGTCTCCTTGGAGCTGAAGTATGTTGGTATTATTTGTATTCTAATGCGGGTTGGAAGATCCGCTCGATTGACTCCAGGTGGTGGGGAATGAGCTCCTTACGAATGTCCTTCCATAATCCAGTCTGAAACCGGAGGCTGTCACGATATGTTCCTCAATGATATCGCTACTAACTACAAGCTCATAAAAGCAAGTCATATACTATGCTACAGATAGGGTCCCCCTTTATATGGATTGGAGTTGATCTAGAAGCTGACTCTGATATGAATCAGAGAGGTTTCTTCTTTGATCTTTTGCTTCAAGTCATTCCATCAGGCGATGGGATAATAACCTTGTTTATCTAATGAATGATCAAGACTCGTCTAGTAAATTTTAATTTGCCCATGTAATTTCATCTTGAAAAACCAAACTCGTCTCTCATCAGTCATCTCATATTAATCAAAATAATTATCCATGTCTTAAAGTCAATCGCTAAAGGCTTTCAGATCTATTTGACCATCGTAGGATGGGGCATCGATACGAATGTGGCGCATGACATAATCCATGTAGGCCTCATCTCTGCCATGATTGAACTGTACATAGGGAACCACACGATCTTTATAAAAGGGTTACTGGGATTGAGGTCGTTCTTCTTGAAGAGGGTGGTGTCGACCTACTGTGGGATCTCTTCGACGCTCATAGACTGGCTCAGGCTCCCCTTGGAAGGGTGGAGGAGGAGCCTGGGCAATGGGATTTAGAAACATATGATCAGGATGTCCCTCTATGTCACGATGCCCCTCACAATGAATAACTTGCGCTCTAACGGCTTCCCGAGGACACGGGTTCCTAAGAGGATCTAGGCCATCCACTCTAGTAGCGAGAATTCCAAACTGTTCCCTGAAGTCATCAAATTGTGCGTCCATTTGATCGAAGCAATTAGCCAATTTTTTTTGGAAATTGGGTATAGACATTTCGGTGTTGGAACTAGTAATAACGTGGGTATCTAAGGGAAGAGATCCTATTATGGTATGCCTAAACACCTTATCACTATGAAGCATGCAAATGACCCTAACCTGGGGTTATGATACAAAATTTGATGCATGGTAAAGTGAAGGTTGTGGTGAGTATGCTCAAACAATATCCTAATGGATGTATGCACGTGTAGTGACAACGGGGAGTTCTAGAATGAACGTGATGCTCGTTCAATAGCCCATCAAACACTTGCAATAATTTTAAAATTACAAGCGGAATTTACACATGCACAATCTAGATTAGGCTTTAAAGTAAGCAAACAAGATCAAGTAATAGTTAAAGCGGGACTGCTTCGAGTAAACACTTGGCGAATACCCTTGCAAGTAGCACGTTAATTAGGAAAACTATTACGAATTTAGATCCCTAATAGTATGTACTTTCGTCCAAATAATCAACAAAGATAATATTAACTTCCAATTATAACCTGCATAAGTACCTCAAACCAACCAACAGGAATTTGATGCAATTTCTGGCTTTGGACAGCAGGATGATGTAATTTCGATTCCAGAATAATTGTTTCTGTTCCGATTTGGACTCCCCAAAGGCTGGCTGTTGTAGACAAAGGCTTGCCAACAATCTGGACCTCCTGAACAATGGTTGGATGAGGAGTTCCCTGCAGCCAGAGAAGCAGGGAGACTGAAAATTGTTGAAGCATGGGATGTGAACAACAGTTGACAGGATCCGTGGCCCAAGGGGAGATCAAATTCCACCGGAGAAGAGTTGCATTGTGCAGGAATGAAGCAGGGCCACCGATCTGTGGTTATGGGTGTCAGGCACGCATGCTGGAAGGCAGGTGGCATAGGAGAAATCTGGAACTTTACTGGTTGGCAAGAGCAGGATTCCAGAACAGGGTACATGACCTGTGATTCTCTGGGAGGGGAAATAAAATCCATGTCCCTCGTCTTTGGCCAGGGAGAATCAAGCAGTGGTTGTGAGAATGATTCCTTTGCATAAAATTGGTCGCCTGCTGAACGGGAAGGTCGGATGCACAAAATCCCTCTAGGAGTTAATCAACACTTGCAATTATGGCGCAAGGCAGATGATCGACTAACGGAAGAAAATGGAGAATCCTGCACCCGGAAAGATCTTCCTCTTGATTCGTTGCAGAAGCAATGGCCCGCTTCCGTTACCTGCCAGAAACTTTCGTGAAATCCTCCACGAGGCTGGGGATTCACACAGCAGCTCTCGTTCTATCCCCTGGAAGGATCGATTACCCAGGAGGCATAAGGAGCCATTCTCTTACAGTTTAAGACAGTTTTCAGCAGTTGCGGGAGGTAATTGTTGGAGGGGAGAACAGTTACTCATTGTAGAGGATGGAGTTCATGGGAAATTAAAAAGAAAGCAATGGAAATAGCCTTCGGCGCCTATTTCATTGCTTAGACACCTTAGTGAACACAAAATTCTTCAATGTCCCACAGCTGAACTCCACATACCTATTTATGGGAAGAGACACAATGAATGACTGATGTGTCGCCGCATTACACACGAAAACTTACAAAAATAACGTGCAAAAAAATAAAACAAACACATTGAGAATATCCCGTCGATGCTCTGAACGCGTTGACGGGCTCGGATCGTCCATATGATGACTGTAACCCCTCCTCCTGCTAGTTTAAACCCGAACAGGCCCCAAAGCGAGTCGGCCCGCCCGTGGGCTATGATCCCGAGCAAAATGTTTGGTTTTTGAAGACTTGACTGTTGATATATATATACTATGTTGTTGCAATCTAGAACTTCTTTTCAACCAAATATTTACATATTATGATAATCTTAAAGTGCTCTAATTCTTTTAAAGTATCCATGTTGTTCGTATTCCGTAATAGTTCGCTTTACATTCATCAAAATTATTTGGCAAATTTACTCAAAACTTAAGTTGTAGGTTTGGTTTCAACAGTTGTTTTTTTAGACTTCTTGGTTCTTTTTTGGCTCAAACCATGAGCTCCGTAGACTTCTCCGTTGATATTTTACTGTAGTCTCTTAGGAATTCGTAATTCCACTTGTTTCCTCATTTCTATTCAAGTATATGCACTTTTTTTTTATTCTTCTTACTGCTTGCCAAACACTTAAGAAGTTTGTGCACTGAGAATATAATAATGCGGGAGACAAAATTACATTGCTGCCCCTCACTGGAGCTAAACAATAGGTGAGAATTATAATAACACAAATGCAGAAAAAAATAAAGATGCATGTAGACATCTATAACTGCACATCGTCACCCCTCTTGATGGGCCCATTAGATGCACTTTAGTGCAGGTAAATTTTATTCTGTTATTGGAACTACTAATGTAGTATAAAAGGTTTACTCTATGTGATTTTTGTATCCTGCTGAAATTTGTGCTTTGCTTCAAATGGATTTTTGGTCAACTAGTGATCGCTTTACTGAATTAGTAATCAAATTTCACCTCAAAATTAATATTTAGACTTGCTAGCTTTCAGAAGAATAAGTTGTTTCCTCAAAGATGTCAAGTTTTATTTGAATAATGCATGCTTGCATCTCTCTCCAATAGCAAGGGGGAACATGTTTGCTTTAGTTTTTTTTTAATGTTTATATTCTATATCTCTATGAATACAGCTGAGGTTTTCTTATTTTTGTAGTGGAGCTTTATTGGCAGTACTTGTTATTTTTATGACAATGGTAAACATTTTTACTATTTTCTTCCATATCCATCTTCTTTTCTTGTTCCTACTCAATATTCTTAGTGGTATAGCTACCATTGAATTTCATCCTTATCTTTTACTTTATTAGGGGTTGCAGTGCTATATTATGATGAAAACTTCATATTTTATTTGTTTATTTCTCTTATTATTTCAGTATGCTCTCTAGAGTGTAATTTAGTTTTTTTTTTTAGATTGTTTCGAAGAATTTATCAGATCCAATCCGCTCCCACAAGGACTTAGATAAAGGTAGTGCTTTACTGTACAACAAAGCAGTAAAATTCTTTGAGGGGCTTTCAAAGCAGCTTGTTCATCAAGGACATGTTCTAGATTTGTTTGCTTGTGCACTCGACCAGGTTAGTAATAAAAAGTCAATTTATTTTCCGCTATGTATTATTATTCTTGTAAGTCTCTGCTTTTGTATAAGTTTTATTTCATTGCTTTACCTCTTCATATTTGAATTAAAGATTGGCATGCTTTTTTTTTGAATATGATCATTTGTTTGCTTCCATATTATTACTAGCATTTATTTTTGTTAACACGATATTGAAAGACTTGATATCTCAATAGAGGTACAAGAGTTTATTTATATAGTAGCAGAATTACATAACATGGGAACTAAATGATATAACCAATATATCTAAAACTCCCCCTCATGTTGCGTCATGGGAACTACCCAAACCTAACTTGTGACATAAAAATTTCACTGTAACACCCGTAACTCCTTTAGTAAGAATATCTGCAACTTGGTCTCCGCTCTTCACATGACTTCAACTTCGTGCGGCCTCTTCGGCTTGGAAGGCTGGATGAAGCCAGACATCACGTTGAGGCTCTGCTTGATAAGTTTCTCGTCGGTTTTCGACATGTTGGGCGAGCTCCAATAGGCTTGCCTCAAAAACCAGGCCCCCCATATTTATGGAGATCGATAGGCATCAATGAGGTGCGAGTAGCTCAGAAGCTTGGCATAACACCTCGCCGAATAAGTGTTGGATGATTCTTTCCGATTTCCTACGTCGCTCGAAATGAGCGAGGATTGTGTACAACCCGTATTCGTCGAGGATGGACCCCACCAGCACCAGGTCAACAGAAGTCAAAGTCAGCAAGTCAAGACAGAGGTCAGAGTCAACTTGTCAGGTTGTAGAAGGCCTGAGCGAGTATGACGAGCTCCCCTCGCATACTCGCCAGGTAGGCGACTAGGCCAGTTGCTCGCCCAGCCGTGCGAGTTCCTCCAGGAAGTCTCCTAGTCGCCGAGGGGTGGGGGTATAAATAGACCCCTCCCCCTTCCCTCAGGATTTCTGTATAAATAGGACCCCAGGGGTACGAGGTGAGACATTGAAAATCCCCTGCAAGGATCTCGCAAGCTCCTCATCTTGGACACCAGCTGAACCTTTGGATTCCTTTTCCTTAGAGACCAGGTCGCGACCTCGCGACTTTGTCATCAGCTAGTCTCCCCGTACCTAGCTCGACCAATTTTTGTTGTGGAGGGTTCTTCTTCCAAGCATCCGAGTACGTGGTGGGACCTTCCTGCCGAAGCATCCGGGGTCTTGTTTGTTCACTTCTTCTTCGTCCTAGTCTCCTTAGCCGTTTAGCCTTGCTGTGGAGCAAGTAGCTTTAGGCTGCCTTGATTCGATTTTTGAACTAGGGATTTTTCTTGGCTTCAACAATTTTCTCATTCATAGTTTTGTTCAAGGGAAGCCTAGGTTACATTGCAACTGTCAAACCTTAGTGCAAATCACCATAAAGAAATACCTGACAGTTAGTATGGATTGTTGTAAACTGCTAAACCTAGGTTACATTGCAACTGCTAAACCTTAGTGCTAAACATTTTATAAAAAAAAATTCTTTAACATGGATTGTTGTAATTTCTAATCATTCAATGTTTAAATAAAGTTTAAAAATGCAAGTTAGTGTATGCTTGAATTTTTTTGTTTCATGTGCTTATGGTTTGATTTGTATTGAGTAGGTAGTTAAAAATGGCTTCAAGTGGTGCTTCAGGTAGTGCAGTAGAAGTAGCAATGCTCCTGCCACCGCTAGCAAAGAGTCTAAAACGGGCAAAAATGCTCCTGGAAGTAAGAATGATATTAGATGGAAGTATGACATCCCAGTTGAAGATGCAAAAAAAATAAAGTGCACATTTTGTGAGAAAACAGTGACTGAGAGAATTTATAAATTGAAGCATCATTTGGCGGGTACTCAAAAAGATGTTGGAGCATGTAGAGTTGTTCCTGAGGAAGTGAAGAAAGAGATATGAGAGATTGTTGTTGGGTTTAAGAAAATTTATTGAGGAAAACAATCCCCCATGTGGAAGAAGAAGAGGATGTTGGAGATTTGAAGAGGAAGAGGGAAGATAGAAGCTCAACTAGACTTTTTAAGAGAAGTGGAGCAAGTACAACTCAAACTACCATCAATTCAATTTTCAAGAAAGGATTGCATGAAGAAGCATGCAATGATATAACATCATTCATCTACAACAATGCTTTACCATTCAATGTGGTAAAAAGTGAAGAATTTCATAAGATGTGTGAATCTATATGAAGACATGACTTGGGTTTTAAGCCTCCATCATATCATGATATCAGAGTGAAATATCTGAAGCAACAATATCAACAGACTATGAAGAATATTTCAGAACATAGAGCTCATTGGAAGAAAATGGGTGCACTATAATGACAGATTGATGGACTGATAAAAGAAGGAGAACAATGATCAATTTCTTAGTGAATAGTTCAATGAGAACTATATTTCTAAAGTCCATTGATGCATCTCATATATCCAAAACAATATAAAATGTCTTCAAGATGATTGATGATATTGTTGATGAGGTGGGTGAAGAGAATGTTGTCCAGGTGGTGACGAACAACGCTGAAAATTACAAAGCCACTGGAGAAATGTTAATGTTAAAGAGGAAAAGATTATATTGGTCTATATGTGTTTCTCATTGTATTGATTTGATGGTAGAGGATTTTGAGAAAAAGATACAAGTGTATCATAATAAAATTCCTAAAGCAAATAGAATCACGACATATATTTATTCCAAAACATCTCTCATATTTTTATTGAAAACCTTCACTAAAGACAGGGATTTGGTGAGACCGGCAATGACACGTTTTGCCACTTCATACTTAACTTTGGGCTGCCTTAATGAGAACAAACTTGGTTTGATAAGAATGTTCAATTCAGATGAATGGAAAGCTAGCCGATCTGCATGTTCAAGTGAAGGAAAGCTAATTGAGGAGGTGGCGATGAATAAAGATTTTTTGGAAGAATATTGTCATTTGCTTGAAGGGTGCTTTTCCCTGTTTGTTTGGTTGATTCTGATGAGAAGCCTGCTATGGGATATATATATGAGGAAATGGATCGAGCAAAAGAACGCATTGCCCATGCATTTAATAGTGTGCAAAAATTGTAAGTAAATTAGTTTCTTTTTTTTAAGTATTATAAGTATGAGAATTTTTTTCCTTATATACTAATTCTATTATTTGTGATGACTAGTTATCAACCAGTTTGAGATGTGATTGATGCTCGATGGGACAAACAATTGCACAGACCATTTCATGTTGTAGGCTATTATCTAAACCCTCAATTTCACTATAGTCCGTCATTTAAAGCTGATTATAAGGTGAAGCGAGGACTATATGATTGTTTAGAAAGAATGACCGGGGGAGATATTGATGAAATTTCAAAGATTGATGGCCAATTGGAGGATTTTAAGAATCAGAAAAAATTCTTTGGCTCTATAGTAGTCAAAACTGGTATTAATATCAAAACTCTGGCGGCGTGATGAGATTCTTATAGAGAAGAACATCCAGAACTACAAAATTTTGCAAAACGTGTATTGAGCTTGACATGTAGTTCTTCTGGATGTGAGCGAAACTGGAGTGCATTTGAAAGAGTACAATTACAATTTATTAAATATTTTTAATCACCATAATTATTGTATACTAATTAATTTTTTTCTAGGTACACAAAAAAAGAAGAAATTGTTTGAAGCAAAAGACAATGAATGATGTTATCTTTGTGATGACGAATTCTCGTTTGATCAATAGCAAGTTGAAGAAAACTCAGAAACATAATTTTGATGATATTCCATCCAATAATGAGTGGATTGTTGCCGATGAAGATGATGAAGAAGATATTGAGATAGAGCCTCCGGATGTTGAAGAGGTAGCTGCTCACATAGGAGGAGGAGAACAAGATCTTGGGATAGATGAAGGCGATGAAGATGCTTCATTAGGCAATTTGGACTTTAGCTTAGATGACTTATTTTGAATGAGTTCAATGTACTATTATTATTTACTATGCAGTTGAACTCTTTTATATATATATTGCTTTATGATTATTGATCTACTAGATATTTTTATATATAAATTAGATTTTTTTAATTTTGTATAATAAGTAAGATCTTACCGTTTCGTGCCGATCCCACGTTTTACGATCTTACAACTGCCGACCGATCTTAGGTTAGATCTCGATCTTGACAACATTGCCCTGAGCAATAAACCCTGGTGGTTGCTCCATGTAGACCTCCTCATTTAAATGTCATTTTGAAACACATTTTTCATGTCAAGTTGATGTAACTTCCATTTGTTCAAAGCAACTAGAGATAAATAAACGAACGGAAATCATTTTAGCTACTGGGGAGAACGTCTCAATATAATCAATCCCATATTGTTGGACATATCCCTTAGCAACCAGGCGAGCCTTTAAGCGAGCAAGACTCATCTGGATTGGTCTTGGGTGTGAATATCCACTTACACCCAATAGTTTGCTTATTCTTGGGTAAGGGAACCAGTTCCCAAGTACCATTTTGAACAAGAGCTTGCATCTGCTCAATTATAGTAGCACGCCAACCAGGATGGACCAAGACATCCACGATTGACTTGGGAACTTGTGTGGTATTCAAAGTGGCCATCAAATGTGTAGTTTGAACAGATAATCCTTTATATGAGCCGATATAAACCGGCCTATTTCGGCAATTCCAAACAGCTTTCCTAAGGGCAATAGGTTCATCATCAACTAGGCAGTCAGTATCAGGTGATTCCCCAATATCGCCCACATGAGATGAAGAATCCAACGACGTACCCACTGGAGGATCCAATGAGTCTTTGGAAGTTGTATTGGTAGAGGGTGATCGAGTGGGAGGAGTCACCTCTTGAGGAGCAGTATGTGGGAGGTCAATAGGAGGCAACATTTCTGGCACCTGGGTTTCAATTGTATGTTGTGGAGTAACCTCATTAAGAACATAAGACACAAACTCTTGAAAGGTGACGTCAGCCGACACAACATAATGACCGAGATCAGGAGAGAAACAACGATACCCTTTCTGATGTCGAGAATAGCCAACAAAGATACACTGAAGAGATCGATGATCAATTTTAGATACATTAGGTTGCGTATCACGAACAAAACGGACATTCAAAAATTTTGGGCACCATAGGTAATAGAGAGTGGGTAGGCAACAATTAATGGAAGAGAGTTCTTCCATTAAGAATTATAGATGGAAGACGATTGATAAGATAACAAGTCGTTAAAACCGCATCTGCACAAAAAATCTTAGGAACATGATGTCGAAATATAAAGCACGAGCAACCTCAAGAAGGTTCCTATTTTTGTGCTCAGCCACCCCGTTTTGTTGGGTGTGTCAGGACATGAGGTCTGATGAACAATTCCTTTTCAGGAAAGAAAATTATTAAATTAACCAAAAAGATATTCGCAACCATTATCACTACATAAGGACTTAATACTAGAAAATTGATTTTGAATTTCAGCATAAAATTCACAATATATTTGAAAAAACATCATTGCCATTTTTCATAAGATACACCCATGTCATACAAGAATAGTCATCAACGAAAGTAACATAATATCAAAAACCCAGTTTTGATACAATAGGGTAAGGGTCCGAAACATCAGAATGAACTAACTCTAATGGAGAAGACATCTGCTTATTGACTATAGGAGCATAAGACACACGATGGTGCTTAGCATATTGACATGACTCACACTCAAAAGAAATGCCTCTAAACTTAGGAAATAGTTGATGAAGAGTGGTTGATGAGGGATGACCAAGACATCAGTGGATGTCATAATGTGAAGTATAAGCAGCAAGTGAGCAACAAGAGTAGCGGCTTCAAGCACGTAAACTCCTCCTTCAATCTTTCCTTTGCCAATAACCTTCCTCGTCAAAAGATCTTGAAAAATGCAACCATCAGGAAAAAATGTGACTGAACATTTTAATTGTTTTGTAATTCGACTTACAAATAGCAAATTGAAAGGTGAATCTGGAACATAAAGATCATATGATAATTTTATATCTGTAGAAAGGTGGGAGGTCCCACTTCCCTTCACACTTGTTGAAGAACCATCAGCCACAATGATAGCACTAACAAAAGATGATTAAGAAAAGGTTTTAAGATTACCCGTCGACCCAATAATGTGATCTGAAGCCCCAGAATCTACAATCCACTTCCCTTGGGACATAGAAATGCAAGCAATGGGGTTACCTGTCTGAGCATAAGTAGTCATAGAGCTCTGACCTTCAACTTGAAATTGAGTATATCTCTGAAATTCATCATCACTCATCTCAATCATCCTTTTCTCAGGGGGATGAGAGATCTCTATTCTCTGGAGAAGACAAAGATGTGTTAGCCACCATGTTGGCACTGGGATACCCATACAACTTGTAAAAATTATGCATTAAATGTCCAGTGATCCCACGGTGATGGCAAACACGCGATAGGTTCCTTCAGGATATCACTCCTCACTACCAATTCGTCGAATCGTGTCATGAACTCGGCAACGGAAAGTGATCCCTTCCGCAACGCATAGAGTTGGTCGAGTAGCTGATCTCGATAGGACGCGTGGAGGTATTTGTCCCTTAATCGTTGTTTCATTTCTGCCCAACTGGTGACAGGATAGTACCCATCTCTCTCCAACGATATCTCCACGCTAATCCCAAACATCTTTGCCTGACCCAACAACTTCATCTTGGCGAAGCGAACTCGCCGCTCATCATTCATTTCTTACCAATCAAAAAAGTGGTCCATATCCAAGAGCCAGTCGCTAAAAGCCTTTGGGTCCAGATGACCATCATCCGTCGAAGGATGGCGCATCAATATAGAGGCTCCGAATAAGGTCGTCCTCAGCCAGGGTGTGCTCTCAGCGCGCCACATAATCATCGTATGGCTCCTTCAGATCGTACTCGTGTCGTGCAGAAAGGCCACGACCTCGGCAGGCCTGTGGTAAACGTGGGTCCCGCCTTGCGGCGAACCCCTCCTGGTGCACGATCTAATGGATCCCCATCAACTCCCCCCGACTGAAAAGCCTTCATCTCCGATAAATGGAGACGATCGTATTGAAGTCGAAGTCCAGGGGCGAGTTGATCGAGCTCTGGTGGTAGTATCCAAACGTCGTCTGCGTTTGGACGGCCCTGCCAATGTGCCAAGTAGCGACATCGCGGCCCGTGTGTGGTGGGAACGAACTGGTGGGCTCTGACCTCTGTGATGCTCTCATCTCTCAACTCTCTAGTGGTGGAACCCGGTGCGATCGGCGGTGCTGTTGGTGAAACTAGAGAAGATGAATCCCCAGGTGGGTGGATGTCAGCAGTGGGTGGACTATAGTGGCTATCAGACGTAGGTGGAGTATGAGAGTGGTAACACAAGGAAAGTGGGGGTGGGGACGGCTGGGTATCTCCACTGCTCGGGTCCGCATACTCGCGAGACTCAAAGTACGACGTCAGATCATCGACATTAAATACTGGATGGATTCCTGTACTCGTCGAGATATCGAGTCGGTAGGCGTTTGTCTCAATACGGCTTATAACAGAGTAGGTGCCCATTTGCCTGACGCTTAACTTTTTGGCAGGCCCCGAGGGGAGCCTCTATGGGTGGATTCGCATCATTACTTTCTCGCCTTCATTAAATACTTGTTCTCGCCTTCGCTTATCTGCATGAGTCTTATAATTTTCATTGTTCGTTATTATTTGTGGGCGAACCGACTCATGCAACTCATGCAAATGCTGTGCAAATGACTCAACAGACTCATTAGGGCACGACTCTAAGGGACTCGGGATGAGGTCAGTGGGCTTCCTAGGGTCGTATCCTGATACTATATGAAATGGACTCAACCTGATGGACCTATTGACTGAACTGTTATAAGCAAACTCTGTAATTGGAAGATCTAAGTTCCAACTACCTACATGCTCTCCTACTAGACACCTTAAAAGATTCCCTAAGCTCTGATTCACTACTTCGGTCTGTGCGTCCGTCTATGAATGATATACCGAGGAAAATCTAAGAATGGTGCCACTCTTGTGCCACATGGTCTTCCAGAAGTAACTCATGAATCTCACATTGCGGTCTGATACGATCGACTTGGGTAGGGCATGCAATCTAAAAACATCCCTCATAAAGATAGATGCTACGTGAGGCGCATCAGCCATCTTACGACAAACAATAAAGTGCGCCATCTTCGAAAACCGACCGACTACCACGAAGATGGAGTTGTGTTTCCGCAGAGTGCGGGGGAGTCCGAGAACAAAATCCATACTGATGTCCTCCCAAGGGCGGTGTGGAACAAATAAAGGCGTGTACAGACCCGTGTTCTGCTTGGTACCCTTTGCTGTTTGACAGATACGGCAGTGACGGACAACGCGAACCACGTCCCTCTTAAGGTTGGGCCAGTAGAGGCGGTCATCAACAATGACTATGGACTTATCTCGCCCAAAGTGCCTTGCATATAGGCCCGCATGCAACTCCCAAATCATGTAATCACGGTATGACGTCTGGGGAATGCACGGGCGGGAGCCCCAGTACAGGTATCCCTCAAAGATCTGATATCCCTTAACAGGGTCTGGTGGGTCTTTTGACAGGGCGGTGTAAATCTCGCTAAAGTTGGTCATCTAGGATCACTCTCTCAAGCCCATCTACACGTGCGATCATCGTCTGCAGCAGGGAGATGCGGCGACTCAACGCATCAGCCGGTTTGTTCTCAACACCAACTCGGTGCTTGAGAACATAATGAAAGTCTTGAAGGTACTCGACCCACTTGGCATGCTTGTGTCAGTTGAGATAACGTAAGGCCTGGTGGTCGGAATATAACACAAACTCCCGGGGAAGGAGATAGTGCCTCCAGTAGCGCAGAGACTGGACAATAGCATAAAACTCTCGATCATAGTTCGAGTATTTCTGCTTTGCCTCGTTCAGTTTCTCACTAAAGTAAGAAACTGGGTGTCCCTCCTGGCCCAATACGCCACCGATACCAACACCAGACGTATCACATGCAACCTCAAAGCACGGCTAAAATCCGGCAATCTCAGAATAAGAGTCGTCGTTAGTCTCTCTTTAATTTCCTCAAAAGCTCTGGTGGCCGCGGGGGTCCACCGAAACTCTCCCTTCTTAAGACAGCTCGTGAAGGGGGCCATAATCGTACTAAACGTCTGGACAAGCCTCCTATAGAAGGTGACAAGTCTGTGGAAACTGCGAGCCTCGTGGATGGTCGCAGGCACAGGCCAGTCTCGAATGGACTTGACCTTCTCAGGGTCGATAGAAACTCCCGTAGAAGACACGATGAATCCTAAGAAGTGAACAGACTTTGACAGAAATGAGCATTTCTTCAAGTTCACATATAGTTTCTCCTTGCGAAGGGTGCCGAAGAGAAATCCCAGATGATCTAGGTGTTCGGCCTGAGTCCTGCTATAAATCAGTATGTCATCGAAATAAACCACCAAAAATTTGCCCATGTAGACCCACAACACCTGCGTCATAACTCTCATGAAGGTGCTAGGGGTGTTTTATAGCCCGAAAGGCATGACTAGCCACTCGTAGAGACTGTCCTTGGTCTTGAATGCAGTATTCCACCCATCTCCCTCACGAACTCGTATTTGATGGTACCCACTACGGAGATCGATCTTGGAGATGATCTGGGCACCGGACATAGTATCCAGTACGTCATCGAGTCGTGGGATCGGGAAGCGATACTTGACCGTGACTTTGTTAATGGCGCGGCTATCGATGCACATACGTCAACTACCGTCCTTCTTAGGGGAAAGAAGGGCGGGACCTGCACACAGACTCATACTCTCACGAATAAACTGCTTTTGAAGAAGCTCGCCAACCTGCCTCTTGAGCTCAGCGTGCTCATCCGGGTGCATACGATAATAGGACAGGTTTGAGAGAGAAGCCCCCAAGACTAAGTCAATGGCATGTTAAATGTCCCGTGGAGGGGGCAACTCATTGGGGAGCTCCTCGGGCATGATATTCGCAAACTCATCTAGAAGGGGATGCACCGCTAGGGGGTGGTCAACAGGGGTGTCCTCAGATGCCTTAGTGGAGGCCACAACGTAAATGATATTCGACTCAATACTATCTCGCAGGAAGTCAGGAACTCACCTCGCCTCAAGATATGTAGGGTCCTCGAGACACTCGTGCTCACAGACGGCTCAACCATACTCTTGGATTTCTCCCTGGGTTGGGTAGGCGTCAATGTAATCTTTCGCCCCTTGTCGTAGAAGACACACGTGTTTGAACGGCCGAAACACGTGAAATCACGATCAAATAGACAGGGACGACCGAGTAACACATGGACGACGTCCATAGGGATAACATCACACCAGACCCAATTCTGAAATGAGGCACTGCTAATCGGGACGAGGCAGCGCTGGGTGACCTGAATTGCCGTCTTATCCACCCAGACGACACGATAGGGGTGAGGCTCTTCCTTCACCTGCATCCGGGAATGCCCCTTTTGGGCCACGATGTTTACACAACTCTTGCTGTCAATGGACAACTTGTAGGGTCCGCTTGCACTAGGAAAGTTCGTGTAAAAGATAGTGTGTCGTCATTCCTCATCTACACGAGGTGTGTGTAGGACGCGCCTAATCACTCCCACCTCCAATGATCTCTCTGCGTCACTCTCTCAACCTTTCTCGATAGTGGCCTTAATTTCCTCAGTAACCTCCTCATCTTCCTCTAAACCATGCACCTCATCTTCAACTAACAGGGTCTGCGTGGGGCACTGCTCCGCAACATGTTCTCTGTCGGAATATCTATAACACAGAATACCTCCAGATCGCTGTCCATTAGTGGCGATGACCTTGCCCTTCATGTCTGCGGGAACACGTGAGGGTGCAGCCGTGGTGGTCTGGGTCGGAGCAGGTTTTCTAAAAGTCGAGGAATCAGTCCAAGAGGGGAACTGCCTCGTTCTAGATGACCGGAGGTACTGCTCGTACTTGAGAGCGAGCTGAAATATCTGATCGACGGTCTCTAAGCGATGTAGAATCAGCTCTTTTCGAATTTCAGAACGTAGGTCTGCCTTGAAACGAGAGGCAGTGACAATAGACTCCTCCGAGACGTCACTCCTAACGACTAGCTCATCAAAACGAGCCATATACTCGGCGACAGTGAGTGTCCCTTGCCGTAAGTTCTGTAACTGCTCAAATATCTTGTCTCGGTAGGATGCGGGGAGGTACTTCTCGCCCAGTCTTTGTTTCATCTCATCCCATCTGGCGATGGGATAATAACCATCTCGCTCCAAAGCTCTCTACGCTAATCCAGAATACCTTAGCCTGTCCGACCAGCTTCATTTTTGCAAATCGAACACAGCGCTCGTCACTCATATTATACCACTCAAAATAGTGGTCCATGTCCAGGAGCAAATCGTTGAAGGCTTTCGGATGCAGACGACCATCGAACGAAGGGGCATCTAGTCGAATAGGACGAGTGATGTCAAAGTGTTGGCCACCTCTCCGTGAGTTGGGATAATCCTCGGGGTAATTATCATGGGCGTAGTCGTATCGAGTGGGTGGGGGGACCGCACTCTCTCCGACTAGGGGGATTATACTCATCGCAGTGATGATCACGGTGACTGTGTGGGGGTACACGATCTCTGGGGTCATGCTGAAGCTGACGTGACATACGGTACTCATCACGCTGATGTGGAGGTCTATCACACGCCGGATCAGGATTTCACCTTGCCGGCGGAGCTGGTGGGGCTCGGTGAGGAATATCACGACGGTGGCGTTCTACTGGAGGCTGACCATCTCTCGGGCGCTGGTCAGGACGTGGAGGAGCATCAGGGTCGTCCTCAAGTGAATCATCACGCTGTGTTGGAGTGTCCCTGACATTCTCTAAGTGGTCTAAACGAAGATTCACCTCGGCAAGATCATGACGCACATCGTTGAACTGAGCACCTAAGGTGTCAAAACGATCTAGGATAAGGCGCTGAATTCGAGCTCGCCGTTCGGTCGTCGGTGATTTGTGGATCTATCATGCTTCTTCTAAAATTCCTACCACTACGGAGCATGCAAAATGCCCGACATGGGCTCTGATACCAATTGATGTAGGGTAGGCTATGGGGGTGCACACAACCAAGGCTACCAGGGGCAGAATGCAAATGCGGCACACAAACCATAATCTACATGCAATGCAACCGTCGATGACGGCGACAAATAAATTAGAGCAATGCTATTTTAACACCACGCAAATTAATAAAAGAGCAGAGAACGAGCATTCAATTTTAGCAATTTTGTAATGACCTCCCTCCGCTCGGAGGGCCAAGATCAAGCGCGCAGCGAATGAATCCCTCATGCAAATTATTAGTGTATGACTCTTCTATGTGGATTGAATCTGATGATCTCAAAGTTTTCATCAATTTGATGAAATACTTGTATTTGATGTTTGGAAATGTCACCAAATTGTGTCTATAATGATTGGTCGCAGGAAGGACTCTTTCTATTTATTCAGATTAAATACATCTATTCTCTAGAATTTTTTTGTCTGCCTTTATTTGTTTTCTATGTTCAGAATAGACTATGATTTGTTAGGGCTGTGCTGTATTTCCCAGGTAGGGGTTGCAGAGCTTAAGGTTGCGGTTGAAAGAGGTGGTGGAATTGTTGTGCTTGCAGAGAGTTTTGGTCACTCTGTTTTTAAAGACTCCCTAAAGCGAATTTTTCAAGCAAATGACTATGACCTTGGGTTATCATTCAAGTAAGACCCTGTCTTTGCTGTGCATACATTCAATTGGTTTCTGATATGTGAAGATATTGGTCTCACTGCCTTTTTGTGTACGTCTTTCATTTTTATGCATATGTAGAAAAGATTAGGTATATATGAGCAATTGGAGGTATCAGGTGTCCACGAAAAAAAAATCAGATCAGAAACCAAACACCCAATGATCAAATATCGGGACTCCTTGATATAGCTGACCACACAGATAGAGATGAAAAAAATTTATGTATTTTAAATTTTTGTATAGTGGAATATTCTCTAGAATATTTTGCCCGTCTTTACAATTTTACCTCCTTTTAAGCATATTTAAAGGCTCCTTATCCTAACAAAAATGTGCCCCTTGACCTCAAAATATCAGCATCTTCTTTTGCTTGCCATCTCTCTCTCTTTCTCTCTCAATTTTTTAGAACCTCCAGAGGTTCTTCTCCCTCCCTCTCTTATTGTTGTCATCACAGGGCATCATAGTCGTCATCCCCTGCGATGTCATGGCCAGCCACATATGGGCACCAACACAGCTGTCATTGGCCACTTACTCCACCGTTCTCGGCCATGTACACTGCCGCCGATCACTTATGTTGTCGCTGGCCACTGCCATTGCTGGGCACTGCCATTGCTGAGCACTGCCCAATTGCTGGCCACTGCCCCATTGCTAGCCACCACTAATAGTTGTTAGCAGAGTTTTTGGACGAACTTTTTCTATGCCACCTCCAAAGTGGCTAACGAGATTTTCACGGATTTAGAACAAGTCCAACAAGGGGCCGTAATTGACATGGGCAGGTCCTGAAAGACCCAACTTGAGGGGAAAGAAAGTATAGACATTTTTAGCATGTCCATTGAGTTGTGGAGGCGAGTCCCCTACTCCAAAAGCTTGATTCGATGACTCGAAACATGTCCTGATGCACATGCTAAGAATGAAGCGGCTGATTCCCATCACTTGATCACAATAATGTAAAAAATTATGAAAGAAAATGGTATGCTTAAAGATAACATGGGAAGAGTTGTACAGAAGCTTTCGTGCAAAATCTTTTTTGCACATTATTGAGCACTTGGCAAGTGAATGAAGGAGGATAATTCCTGAACTCTAACCCAATATTTAGAAATAGGGCAAGGGCTATGTTGAAGTTTTTGAAGAAGCATTTGAAATTCATTTCTCTCACTTTCTACCTCTCTGTCATTAGAGGAGATGGAAAAGCCCTGTTTTTTGTATTGAAATTTGTTTTATGAGATTTATAGATTTACGAAGTCTTTTTTGAATTAGATGGTTGTGTATCTTGTTTCTCATGAATAAATTGCTCTCTTGGTTCTACAAAATATTTTAACAAAACCATTGTTTGGCACCTAGAACATCCTCAATTGCCCTGCGCTCTCTTGGCGTTAAGCAATTGGAGGTTGGATGCACATTTTTCGTGGAAAATGTGCTAGTGGCCCCTTACATAGGGAGTAATGGGTTGTTAGGTTATACCTGGCGTCAGAAAGTTACCTGGTGCTCTTTTGGGGTCAAAAAACTCTTTTGCTATATAGTTTATCTAGGAAAGGAAGTTATTGGTGGATTTGAACATGGTTACAGTGGTATTTTTGAAGTTAATTGCTCAAAAGATGTAAAAGTTCAAGGCATCATTGGTCCCTGTGCTTCACTTGAGAAGGTAAGCTGACAAGTTAATCAAGTTATAAAAGTTATTTGCTTTTCTCTTATGACATTTGCCTTTACTTTTGCTGTAAACAGAAAGGCCCTTTATGCTCAGAAACAGTTGTTGGTCAGGGAAACACAAGTGCTTGGAAAATGTGCGGCCTTGACAAAAAAACATCTTTATGTATAATATTCGACATAGCGAGGAAAGATGGACCTGATGGAGTTGGTATACCTGCAAACAACCAATTATACTTCCAATTGCTAACATAGTATGTTTATATCTTCTAAATGCAAAATTGCTATTTTTAGTTGTTGAAACTTTATATTGCTTTGAAACAAAAGGCGTTTTCTGACGGACTACAGGCATAATGGTGCAGTTACCAGCATAATAATGGCCATATGAGGTTACGTGCTACAACGCTCTCTAGAAGATGGGTTGCCGGACCTGGCAGTGTACAGGCATGTTTTTTTTTCTTTTCAGATAACTAAATCCTGACAAGGTTGTTGAATTATTATCACATGTTTTTCTGCATTCAAACATTTCAAGGGCAACCTCAATATATGAATATCCGCTGTTAATAAATTTTCCGTTGAATTTGTGATTCTAGAAATTTTACCAGATTGTTGCTTTGACAAGAGTCACAAGAGTGGGTGTATTTAACTTGTAATAGGGTAAATTCAAATGCTCTTTAAAATATTGATGCAATACCTGATTATACGATTATAAAGTAGAGGTCTTACATGATTTCTTTTCAGCTTACGTTCTGACATGTTAATAATCTTATACTGTAGTGTTCTGAAAGAAAATTAAGATTATTAATTTATCTAAGTTTTATCAAAGTGTTGTAAGTTAATGTCTGCTATCTAATATATTTTCGACATGTGTGCTCCATTGTCATCATTGCCCCACCAGAGAATTTCTTGCCACTGGAACTAATTGTTAATGGCAATTCAACTTATTGATACTTGGCAAGCTAATTGTGAACAAATTACTTGATAATTTTGCACCATGCAACTTATTGAAGGCTGTATGATCAGATCATTATAAATTTTGTATTTGATTTCTCATCAAATGAATCACAGATAGCATGAGATGGCCAAAGGGTGTATGTTTAAGTATTTTTAGAAGCTAATGATCATGCTCTTTTGATACCCCTGTTTGTTATCCACATTCTAATGGCCTATTCGGGAGAGTGGTGGTTGGGGGGGGGGGGAGGTGCGCTGTATAGCACGGGGACGGAAACGGGATACGATGCGAAACGGATATGTGAAACGTGATTTTTAAAAAAATAAGGATACGGGAAACGTTTTTAATTATTTTAATATAAATATTAATTAATATAAGAATAAGACAACTAACAAACTATTTGTACATATCTTGAATTTATGTTATGAAAGATAAAATCTAATTTAAAAAGCAATGAAATTCAGAACAACAATTAGCATTTAACAACATACATACACAAATGGAGAAATATATGTTTCATTGCATATAATTTATTTCAACATCATAGAATGAAGAACATCAAAATTAGCCATTATTTTATTAAGAATAAAGTGAGCAGTGGGATGATATTAATTTCTATCTCAAACCATTTTATTATGTGTATAGTTTTTGTATCTTCACGGTTTATTACATCTTAAAAAGATTTATTCTAACAAGTTCCCTGTATCTGTTTTGGTCATAAGGGATATGTTTTTGTGTTAGCTGTGCAAGATGTGTATGATTTTTTTCTCATTTGCATACTTTATAATTCCATTTAACACGCATTTCCAGTAAGACTTTGGGGATGTATTTCATATGCATTTTATGCACATAGTTCCTCCATAATTTATAATTAATTCCCTAAAGTTTTGTAAAATTTGCAATAAGAAAATAGATAACTATTACGGTCCCGCCTTGGTCGCGCATGTCGCGAACTATTTATCTAGTATACTTTATAATTTTATATGCGTAATCGATCCTCCGTGTTTAAGCCCAAGGATGTGGCATTTTGATGACTATTTATACTTGGGTGGAGCCAAGACTAGAACCAAGCAAGCACAAGTTATATTTTATTTTCTATAATTCTCTCTCTAGTTCGCTCTCTCTCTACCCTTCTCTAACTCCACGGAAAGAAAACCCGCTCCATCCCAACCCTAGTCGCTCAGCACACCGAACCCGCTGCTTCGCCGATCGACACCGCACGCCGCCGCCACCATAGCTCGCCTGGCCACCCTCTCCTCCTCTCTTGAGGACTTCCCTCCTCTTCCCTCGCGCACACGCTCGCAATCCCGAACACGTAACAACTTGGTATCAGAGGGAACGCTCCTCTCCAACGCCAAACCGCCAGATCTGCCCCGACCGAGCTCCGCCCCGACCGATTCCGGCCCTCACAGCGCCGTTCCGATTTCTTCCGGCCCGCACGACCCCTCTCCAACCTGTTGCGGCCCGTCCGGCCCCTCCCCGACCTCCTCCGGCCCGCACAGTGCCGACCCGATCATCTCCAGCCCGCACGGCCCCTCCGTGCACTCAAACACTCCGCACCCGGCTTCGTACCGACCGCTCATCGTCGGTCACTCTCTTCTGCGCATCCTTCTCGGCTCCTCCCTCGACGAGGCTATGTGTGATATCTTCTCTCAACCCCCATCGTCTGACTCTTTATATACCTCAGGTGACTGCACATTTAATGTCGTGATTAATAAAGTGTTAAAAGCTCGTCGATTTGTGAATCGTCCGAGCAGTCTACTCTCGAGTATAAATAGTGACCAGGGGTGCTTGGATGGGACATGCAAACTTAGCCCAAAACCTGCGTAGTTACTGGTCCAAACACTAAGTCCACTCGGGCTTCTCTCTTTTTTCTCACTTGTACCCACTCGTATTCTCCTGTAACCTATTTACAATTAATCAAGAGGCCCGTCGCAAGATTTTTTTAAAAAAGATTTATTTAAAATAAAGTAAATGATAAAATTAATAGAAACTTACTTTCAAAATATCGACAAAAAGTGTCTCCGGCAACAGTGTCAAAAACTTGGTTTATTTTTGACAATAAATCGTTAAGGCAAGTATAACTACTGCTTTAGAGTATAGGATCAAGTGCTACCAGAATTTTTTCCCCCGCGACACGAGGGAAACGAGGTGCCACGATACTTACGGTTGGATTTTCCCATACTCGACGGCCACGAAGACCCCTTAGCCTGGCTCTCTCGTTGCGAGCAGTTCTTCGCCCACCAACGCACCCCTTAGGAAGAATGGCTCAATATTGCGGCCTTCCACCTGATGGGCCCCACACAACTTTGGTTTTCCCAACTACAACGAGAGAAGCCGCTACTATCTTAGGAAGATTTCAAGGTCAACTGCACCCTCCGCTTCGGCCCATCGGTCCACAGCAATCCCTTAGGGGATCTCATTTCTTTCCGGCAGACCGGTCCGATTGACAGTACCTTGAACAGTTTCAAGTCCTCTTGGCCCGCACTACCACCGTTCTCCCGACACAGCAGGTGTCCATCTTCACGGCATGACTCCATGAGCGCCTCCGCATGGACGTAGAATTTCAGGCACCCGCAGATCTGACCACTGCAATGAGTTTGGCTCGCATTTGCGAGAAGCATCTACTCTTGGACCGCCCTCATCTACACCACCAGGACACCGAAGGGACCAAGCGTCCTCTGCGGCCTCTGTCATAGACCACAACCAGTGTTTTCGCCCCAGACCGCGACGTCGACCGCCCAGCTACCATTCGACGACTGTCGCCACAGGAGATGAATGACTGACGTGCCAAGGGCCTCTGTTACAACTGCGACGAGCTCTTTTTTCGTGGACATCGCTGCAAGCGCCTCTTCTTGTTGGAGGTCGACGACTCGGCTTCTCAACGGGATGTTGACACTGACACGGGAGATCCGACGCCCACCGTCACTACTGACCAAGCTTGAGGACAAGCTTGTCGTCGGGAAGAGTTGGGATGTTAGGGTCCCGCCTTGATCCCGCCTTGGTCGCGCATGTCGCGAACTATTATCTAGTCTACTTTATAATTTTATATGCGTAATCGATCCTCCGTGTTTAAGCCCAAGGAGGGGGCATTTTGATGACTATTTATACTTGGGTGGAGCCAAGACTAGAACCAAGCAAGTACAAGTTATATTTTATTTTCTCTAATTCTCTCTCTTTCTCTACCCTTCTCTAACTCCGCGGAAAGAAAACACGCTCCATCCCAACCCTAGCCGCTCAGCACACCGAACCTGCCACTCCGCCGATCGACACCGCACGCCGCCGCCGCCGCCATAGCTCGTCAGGCCACCTTCTCCTCCTCTCTTGAGGACTTCCCTCCTCTTCCCCCGCGCACACGCTCGCAATCCCGAGCACGTAACAATAACATAGAATGTTATAGCAAGATATATTGATTCTATCAACAATCTACCATGATAGCAGAACCATGAGACCTCTGTTAGGGTACGATTGGAGCTGACAAATACAACAAGAATTAAGCTAATGAGAACCAGGTGATGCCCTGGATGTCCGAGCAGATTGAAATCAATTAGTACTAGATAGAAAAAGAAGTTGAGGAAAAAGAAAAAGAAGAAGAGGAAGAAGAAGAGGAGGCGGCGGAGGAGGAAGAAGAAGAGGAAGAAGAGGAGGAGGAAGAAGAAGAGGAAGAAGAAGAGGAGGAAGAGGAAGAGGAGGAAGAAGAAAAAGAAGAGGAGGCAGAAAAAGAAGAAGAGGAGGCGAAAAAAGATGAAGATGAAGAAAAAGAAGAGGAAGCGGGGGAAGAGGAGGATGACGACGAGAGGAAGAGCCTGGGGCGTGATGCGGGAGAAAGCGTCGGGCGTGTGGAGTAAATGAAACCTAAACCTAAACCGTGAATAAGAGGAAGAGGCAGGGACTCATTTCCACGGGAATCATGTATCCCGATTGCGGGATACGCGTTTCGTTTTTTTTATTTTAAATTTTTAAAAAAAACGTTTCTTAAAGTTTCCGAAACACGTTTCCGAGCGTTTCCCGTATCCGATACGCGTCCGAGCCGATACGCAGAGCACTTTTAAGTATCCGTGCTTTGTAGGGGGGATCGTGGTTGCAAATGGGGCAGTTACATGTCAATGGTGGGAAATAGGGAAAATAGTTTGAGTCGTACAAAACCATCTTGAGACAGATGACGACAATCGATAGATGAGCAAATAATTGTAACCTCATGGTGAGTCAGAAGTTGGTGATGGGAGCAATTAGCGGATACGGGACAAAGATGATGTCCATCTGCAAAAATTGGATGTGAAATCTCAGAATTACAAGCCATACCGGCACCTGATCACAATGAGGAGAAGAGCACAAAGTAGAAATGCAAAAAATCCCATGAACCCCCACTCTTTTTAAGGGCAAATCGTAATTACATTTTCATATGGTGGAACGGCGAGAAGTAGAAATGCTGGAACACGAGGTCTCTCCCACTAGAACAAATCAATGAAAATGGAGTAATCAGCAGAAATCATGATTATTTTCAATTCCTTTATCATATAATTAAGAGGATATAAAGGGATGTATTCATTTCAACATCTTCAAAGTTACATTATGCATATTTAGCAGAAAAAAACTTATATATATGGTAAGAAAAGTAGATTCTATAGCGCATATTTACATTTATGTTGCTTGCCTTTGAAATATCACAGTCAGCAATTTTATCTACCATAGATACTGATTTCACTGCCTTGCATGGTTGTTTCATGTTTGGTATTGGTACTTTCAGGATGTTGGTTGGAAAGAAGAGTAAATTTGACTGTAACACATGACTATAAATATATAAATTTGTTATTGTTGTTATTCTGTGATCTTTTTTTGTGCCCGGAAGTAGATGAGTACTTACGTATTCCTGAAAATCTGGCATTATGTAGGATTTAGTGGCTGGATTTGATCAAGAAACAGCTGCAGCAGTGATGGCACGACTTGTTTCTCTTAAGATGGAAACAGAGGTACTTTACCCATTGTGGTCTTTATTTTGTAATGTGATTAAATCATTTATTTCTACTTGACTTGAAAAAATTATTAATTTGAATTCTGGGCCAGGTTGCTGCTTCAGTCTTCAGAAATAATAGGGTAAATTTCTAATAGTGTGTCATGTTATACTTTGTTGATTGCATGTTTACAAGAATTCTCTTATGATTACCTTAAGGGCATCACCTCTCTGGCTTCACCATCAGCGTTCTGCAGAGAGTCAGTAACAACTTGGTATTACCTATTCAGTCCTCTTCTCCTCCGCTTTCTAACTCTCGATCATCACTCACGTGAAGGAGGGTATCATTGCGTCCATATTGCAGAAAAATCCCTACGCCAGATTCGCTACTTGATGCCTTCCTCGCATGCGCTTCCCCCGTGTATTAGCATTCTAGAGCTACCAACGAGGATTCCTGTCGGGCTTTGCACAGGATCCCTGCCTTCCTCACGCGCTCTTCTTCTATCGAGCTCTCAACATGTGTAAATTGTAACCGACCCGCTGGAAAAATATCGTCTTTCTCAAGTTCAAGGGTCTGCAGGAGGATTGTCTTCCTCACCTTCCTCACGCTCAGAACCACCCGTCATCATTTCCAGCAGACAAAGATTGTCTTCCCCATCTCCTTCCTCGACAAAGATTTTAATGTGAGGGAAGTACCGCAGTTCACGTGGCACACCAACTTTGAGCATGTTCGTCCCACTTGTTCCGCTATAATCAAGTTGACCCATACCTTGCTCTGTTCGTGCTCCTCTCGCAGCATGGGAGACCTGTCAGATCAGTTGAGTCAACTTATGACCATGATGCAAGCCCTCGTGTCAAAACCAAATTGTGGCAGGTTTACGCCATACATAAGTCGAGGCGCGTCAGCAAAACATCATTGTTTCCCTCTCCAAGTGACTCATTGATCTCATACCCGCTTTTCCAGTTACCTCCATTCCCGCGCATGAGCAAAGCTAGCAATAGTCAGACGCCTCCATTATTGTTCCTCGATACCCCAACCATGATACAACCCGAAGTCAACACCATGCGTCGTTACACCAAATTGACCATTCCAACTTATGATGGGAAGGATGATCCTTTGGGGTGGCTCAACGAACAATTTTCTAGTCATCAACAGACACCAGTAACATATTGGATAAATTTGTCATCCTTTCACCCGCTTGACTTAGTTATGGTTCACGCATTTGCATATCGACAATCATGACATGACCTTGGCGCGCCTTTAAATGGATTTGTAACATTTGGGTCTCCAATTCGCAGCAACCCTCTTGACGCTCTCACGACATTATGTTAGACGGGGTCGGTTGATGCATATCTGGAATAATTTCAGATTTTTCTGGCTCATGTATTGATACTGTTACGGGCCTGCTTCCGTAACAACTGTAATCGTCGGAGTAGTGGTCGGAGGCGAAGAAGATGTCGGTGGTGGAGGATACCGTTGAGCTGGAACCGCGGCTGTCTAGGCGGGGTTGCTCGTTGGAGGAGAGAACCACCAAGATCTCATATTCAAAAGATGGGAACTAGAATTCTTTCTTGCTTGCTTCGTACAACACATCCAATGCCTTTATAATAGACTACAACATATAAGAAAACAAAACACTAATGATGACACCTAATATTAGACCCGGGGCTTGAGGCTCCTACATAATGATAACAACTAGAAACCTAAATAATAAAAATAATTATAATAATACGCAATACGTAACAGATACCCCCAAAGATGTAGGTCGTCATCTTTGCAGTCGGGCTTCGCGAATGACTGCGACTGGACGTCGAATTTGAAGTTCCTCGTCACTTGGTGAGTGCCATGAGTTTAGCCAGATTGTGCGAACTTCGACTTCAGTTGGATCAGGATGCCTATATAACCACATGCACAGGAACTCAGGACGAACGACCCATGGGTTCTCAAACCCCATACATCCTTCAGTAGTCTCTTGCGTTCATGTCCAGTCATCTCACAAAAGGGTTATGTTATAACTATGAGTATACTCACGAATTTTGATGCAAGAGGCTTTTTTATCTGGACATGGAGGACTCTGATGATGAGAGAATTGGGTGAAGTGAGCACCGACTTTGATCTCCCTTAGCTCGAAGTCAAGCTCATTGTATTATTGATTGTATTTTATGCCATGTTTTATGCAAGTCCAAGTGTTAGGACTTATTTACGTTTATGTCATTTGTAAGCCTATTTAAAGGACTTCTTTGGTCTTGGAATGATATGCAAGTATTAGTCATTCTCTCCCCGTCTTAAAGATGTTTTGGTCTCTCTCTCTCTTGATCTCACCTCTCTGGCGACGCCGTCAATGTTCTATGGCGAGCCCATAACAAAACCATGAAGTTTTTGCATTTTATTTTCCATCAAAAGGATTAAAACATAAAGGATACCTAGTAGTTTTCACACAATATTCAAATTGACTGTGAGTTTGTATGCACACACACACAAGCAGTAGTGCATGGGGTCCCGCATGCAGTCAGCAACAGTAACATCCACTCTCACTTGTTGTTCACTTTCTGTGATCAGCTAAACAAAAAAATTTACGGGGAACAACGAATGAGAGGTTACTGTTGTTGCAGCAGTGTACGTGTGACCCAGTGCACTGCTGTTCATTTAAATTTATAATTTTCTGGGAATAAAAAGTTGTCGGTGCATTTATCTATTTGTGGACTACGATTGCAATGAATGGGTGGTTATTACATCAGTAAGATTTCTAAGCTGAGTAAAATTTCAAAGTTGCAATCTTATTTACAAATTTTGGTGAATTATGATTAGATTGATTGAATGAATTGACCCAGATTACACCACACTGTATATTTTTATTATATATCATAAATATATTTATATATATATGCATATCTATATCTATATGCATTTTCTCAATTTGTGTTAGTCTAAGATGATCTTAGTTCTATATGTATGTGTGTCCCCTCTCTCTCTCTCTCTATATATATATATATGTATATATATATAGGGGCATTTACCGGGACCTCCCCTTTGACTTTGAAAAATTACAGACTGCACCCCTTTTATTATGGAAATTACAATAACCTCCCCTCAATGTTACAAAACATAACATTTACCTCCCGTGAAATACACATTTCATTACATTTTCAAGGGGGGTATTTTGTGCACAGATGTTATGAAATGTTAAGTTCAGGGGAGATAAATGTTATGTTTTGTAACATTGAGGGGAGGTTTTTGTAATTTCCATAATAAGAGGGGTGCAGGCTGAAATTATGCTATCTTCCAGGGGAAGTTTTGGTAATTATTCCTATATATATATATATATAGAGAGAGAGAGAGAGACACACACACACACACACATGCGCGCACACACACACACACGCGCCCAGTCATACTCCAGTTGGTAAGGATTAAATATGATAGTCATTTTTGCAGGTTGACTTCGACCCTGTCAGATGGCTTGATAGGTCCTTGATTCGCCTTTGTTCCAAATTTGGAGACTATCAGAAAGAGAGTCCATCTTCTTTCAGCTTATCTCCTCGCTTCTCAATATTCCCTCAATTTGTGTTTAATTTAAGACGATCTCAGTTCGTCCAGGTACGCTTCATATACTTTTCTGAGTTCATGTCTAAATGAGCTGGCTGGACTCACCATGCAAGCCTCTCGCATCACTATGTGGTTATCTGCATGTATCCTATTCATCTATTTTAGCAAGTCCCTTTGAAAAATACAGCATCCCTTTGAAAAATACAGCATTAAGTTTATACTCGGTGTGTATTATTTCCCTAAATATACTTGCAGGTTTTCAACAACAGTCCAGATGAAACTGCTTATTACAGAATGATTCTGAATAGGGAGAGTGTATCCAACTCCGTCGTGATGATTCAGCCATCATTGATATCCTACAGCTTTAATTCTGCTCCCGAACCTGTTCTGTTGGATGTAGCAGCCATTGCTGCTGACAGAATTTTACTTTTGGATGCCTATTTCACTGTTGTGGTCTTCCATGGAACTAGTATAGCACAATGGAGAATTGCTGGCTACCAAAATCAAGCTGGGCATGAGGTGATATTTTATCATCACAATCCTCATTTTAATTTAAATGTTCTTTTAGTAGTCACCGGTATTGGTGGGATTAGGTGAAGAAGTTTCAACGACAACCAGTTTACTTGAGTTCTGTAGTTTCTTTTTATCAAATTTTTGCATCTCCATAAATGTATGCTATCATAGGTAGGGGTGTTCGCGAACCAAATCAAATCAAATAGCTCTTCAATCGAATCCTAATTTGTTATAGAATGCAGAGATTCGGATTAGGATTCATTCAAATATTTGAATTTGGATTTGGATTTGTCCCGAAATCATGGAGCAGCTGGTTAATTAACTCCTATTTGAGCCTCACATGTTAATCAATCAGTACATAAGATTGTTTCTTTTTCCAGGTCTCTCCAGGATTCTTTACAACATTGCTCATACCTCTATGATAAACTTTCACTTATCTTCTTTTTACTGTTTAATTAAGAAACCTAGTAGATATTTAGTATTTTGCCTGTTATAGGCATGAGTTTTTGGTCCATTTCCTTTCCCATGTTCATGGAAGTATTCTCCATAGACTCTTATTGCAAGGTTATCGGTGTATATAGGCGTTTGCGCAGTTGCTGCAAGCACCTTGTGACGATGCTGAGGCAATAATTAAGGAGCGGTTCCCTGTTCCTCGCTTAGTCATTTGTGATCAGCATGGTTCGCAGGTTGGTTTCTTTTCACCTTGTTCTTTTCATTTACCTTTTTTTTTTAATCCTCGTCCTCCGTTGATAATGCGCATAAGCTGGCCCACATTTCTCATTTGAAATTGATTATTAGGGTGTTTGACGCGGCTTTTCGCCACTTATTTGCTCCGGTGAGTTTGGACAAAATGTCATTGTCATACCAAATCTTATGCCTCAAACTAGTTTTTTTTTGTAACATTTATCATACGAAACATACATTCTATGACAATGACGTTTTTGCCCAATCTCACCGGAGCAAATAAGCTGCGATAAGCCGCGCCAAACACAGCCTTAAATAGCGGATCGATGGATGACTTGTTTTTCATTTTTCGTCTTTTTGGTTGCCATGCCACGTTGTTCGATTTAAATTGACCTCCTGAATACTTTTATAGGAATAATTGCCAAAAACTCTTTTACTTTGCATAATTACAGAGACCTCTCTCCCTTTCAAAAATTTTTAAAAAAAACTTAGAAGTTTGTGCAGAAGGTTTAGGAAATTTTGAAAGATTGAGGGAAAATATCTCTGTAACTATGCAAAGTTGAAGGGGAGGTCGCAATAAATGAGCCTACTTTTACACTCATTCTCACACTGACACACGGGTTGTTCTATTGACTCGAGCAGGCTCGTTTCCTGTTAGCTAAACTGAACCCTTCGGTCACTTACAACTCCGACACGCACCTCTCTACGGGCGGAGATGTTCTATTCACGGACGATGTCAGCTTCGAGGTCTTCCTCAGCCATCTCCAACGGCTGGCCGTTCAGTAAGCTTTAGTTTTTCGCCTAATTTCTGCGCATTATTACATATTTCCTTTGCGCCATCAAATTGTTGGGTAAGATTATGCAGTTTTGATTTTTCTCGATCATTATTAGGAAAGTTTGTAAATGATGGCTGCTTGCATTTGTTTCTCAAATATTCTTCCAGTACGCTGCTCCTCTGCCTTTTTCTGATGCAAGATAAATTTTTTTTAATATTTATTCATGTAAACTTCTTCCCAACTCATGTAATTTCTCTGATAGTATTTATTTTTTTTGAAACCATTATGGGCCGGAAATTGAACCCATGAACCCCTAGTTTAGAGTTGAGCCGATCAAACCATACTTTAGAATTGAATCATTCATTGTTTTTTTAAAACCCGTTTAATTTCATTCGATTCATGAGCTTTATTTACGAACTGATCATTGGACTTGGGCTCCGTTTGGCGCAGCGGCGACCGAAGGAACTTCATTTTTTTTGTTCGAAACTTCTTTTCTTTTGTTGGTGGTGGTCATACCCGTTGGCATGCCAAACGTACATTCTATGGCGGTGTCGCTTTTGTCCAAACTCATTGAGTGAAATGTTGCGCCAAATGGAGCCTATTTACAACCGAACCATGCTTTAGAATTGAAAAACAAAGATGAGATAAAAGGTAAAAAAAAAATACAATGAATGATGAGCCGCCTGGGTAAGCAACAAATTAAGGCTCTGTTTGGCATGGTGGTGACGGTCATGAACACGGGAGTTAAATTGTCATTTATTAACGTCTATCTAAGGAATTTCATCCACTTTTATGTTCAAATGGATGATGTTTGTTAGGTGATCCTTAACAAATGACGTTTTAACCCATGTGTTTACAACCGCCGCCACCGTGTCAAACGGAGCCTAATTAATTAACTGCTATGGGTTTGCTTTGCCCTCCAACTTTGGCCATATTAAGAGTCCGTTTAGCATGATGCGTATTTGGATAACTCTACTGCCATTTTGTCTGTTTGACATGGCTACTTTTGCGACAAAAAAAATCATTTTGAACTTAAATGTGAACGTGGTTCCAGATGTGAGGTCGAGTGTGAGCTTGCGGTTCATGACCATTATGTGCATGACCCGTACATCTATGCAAACAAAAACTAAGGCTCCGTTTGGGGGCACTTATTTTCACCGGTCAAGCGGTCACGATCGCATGAACCGGGCCTTAATTTAGACCCGGTTCATGCGGTCGTGACCGCTTGACCGGTGAAAATAAGTCCCGCCAAACGGAGCCTAAGAGTTTGTTTGGGTGGTTAGTGGCGGTTGGAGATGGTGTGGTTGGCGGTGAAAGATAAATCAGTGTTCTTGAATGGAGCTCTCTCTCTCTCTCTCTTCGCTTTTGGAATTAGACATAAAATGACATTTTAGGAACCACTAATTCCAGGTGGAAGCTATTGAAATAAGCAAAAAAAAAAGTGTTTGAAATGGAGAAAATATGCTCAAACAAACAGAGACTAAAAAGTTGTAAAGAGGATTCTTGAACTGTGATGAGCTTAGTCATCTTGTTTCACGCCGTTTAAAGCGAATAATCGAATGAGGTTTCGTCCATTTTTCTTTTTACAATGTAGTAGATGAATAGCTGAAGAAAAGACAAATTTATTTTTTTTACATGTGTGCAAAATTTTGGGGCAAAGTGTATCGCGATTTGGATATTTGGGCATGCCGGGTGTTATTCCTGCGGAAGGGCGGAGTAAAGTGCACAGGTGTACTTTACGGTTAAGTGTGGGTATCCAATAATTCTTGTGAATTTTCACACACATCTCAAAGCGCTTTGAGATGCATGTGAGCAACCGCACGGGCCGTTGGATGTCCGCACTTTATGATGAAATGCATCGCCCACTTTACCCTCATCTGCGCTAGATCGCATGGCTTTCCCTGTTTCCCATGACAATGGTGACAACCATCTCAAACATACCCTTAAACGCTCATCACCCTAATTCTTAATTTGTGGATAGTCCCTCTCAACTTAAATTAAGGAACATAAGAGTTCTTCACACTTTGGTTGAGTAGTTTGTTCCCTGAGCACTAATTTTGTGGATATTTATTAATATTTGTATGGTGATTTAAAATAATAATACATTTTTAAATAATTGGATGATCATCCACAATTTTACCGTCTATGAATATTCCTTTACAATGTATGCCAGCGACAATTTATAGGGTCCCCCGTGTTACAGAGACAGTACACCGAATAGGAAATAAAGTGCCCTCAGGGGGGAGTGCCACTAGCATATATAAGAAATTTTTTGAAAATCTTCACTAACCTCACATAATTAAATTATTAAAATCATATTTTGTGCAGTGCAAGCTTAAAGGAAGAGTTTTTGTTAATTTAAGGGGATTGTTAAAGGCAAACCTAATATGGATATACGCAAATCATTGTTAAAGGCAAACCATATATTTTGAAAACTACTACGTGCAAACCAAATTGTTAAGAACAAACCAATATTGTTAACAACAAACCAACAATCAAACTTACGTGATCTATTGTTTCAGACCAAAAAAACAATTCATGATTAGTCTAGTTCAACCATTCAATAAAATAACACATTTATAACACAGTCTGCATCCAAAACAGAAAAATCTGCAAAATAGGCGTCCAAAACAGAGTAAAACACAGCCTGCATCCAAAACAGAAAAATCTGCAAAATAAGCATCCATTGCTATGGGGTAGAAGTAGGGGCTGACTAAGCACAGTGAGTGCATAAAGAGCAGAAGTATATCTACTAGAGAGAAATCTGGATACTCAAAAGTAGAGTGCCTGGATGAAAAAGAAAACAAAATGTTGAGCGCTTCAATATCTGAGTAAACAATCATACTGTTGAAACAAAAAAATGTGAAAGTTCCAATAATTGAGACTCGCCATATAATCACTGATTTTTTACAAACTGTTGACATAAGAATGAGATGCCTCTACATCAGGTATTCATCACCGATTCCGAAGTTGGAGAAACGATCACCGAAGTTACAAAACATCGATTTCCTGCAAAGTAATTCACCACTGTCAAAACTAGGTGACTGTAAGTAATTAATTAAAAAAAATGTTAGAAATCGAATAAGATTAAGAATCAAAGTTAATACCTTCGAATGATTAAGATTCCTCCAAACCAATAATTGGAGTACCATCTAACCTTGGCCGCGGATCTGTAAGTCTCGACAAGAACAAAGATTTCCATGCGTCGGCAATAGGCTCATGAAACCTCGTCCACGGTGTGAATAACGGCGGCAATGGACAATTTTCCCGCATTGCAAGTAGAATGAAATGATTTCCATTAACGAAACCTATGGAAATTATTTTGGCCAATGTAGGTGGCATTGAGTGAAGTGGTAGAAATTTAAAACTTTGCTCGCATGAAAGCGAGACCACACCAACATTATAGCATGATGCAATCACAAGCCCCAGATCGGGAAAAGACATCCAATTTTCAAGTGGTGCGGGGGTCACCGTGCATTCAAGAGATTCCATTAACTGTTTTCGTCCACTGTTCCCAAACACAGCATCATATAAAGGAATGTAATTCTGAAATTCAAGATAGAGAGTTTTCATCACTTGTAACCAATCATCACCCATTTCTAAGGCGTGACTCACAACTCGAAAACCGCAATGGCCATCACCAAGTACATCTCTTACATCTAAGACATTCTCAGATAAGTAACTTGGTAATTGCTCACGGAATTGATGAAGCAAATGATCATTTTTAGAATAGTTTCTTAGATGCACTTTAGTATTCTTCCGTGCTGTCAACTTTCCTGTCATTCTCGGCATCTTAAAGTCCTTGTTAACTTCCTCCTTCAACACATGTTCAAAATGTGATAGGTCACGTTTTGTGGACTTCCACTCATCCCTAAACTTCTTCAAGCTACCTTTTGGCCGGCCTTTTATCCGTGTTAACCTTCCTTGTGGCTCAATCGTTTGAGTACTTGATGGATCTACAAACTCTTGAAGTTTGCGTTTGATTTCCTTTTTTTTGATATTCATTTGATTCAGCAAATCTCTGTGCAATAGCTTCCAATTCAGTACTAATATCAATTGGAGATTCTTCATCATTGGCATTTGTTGTCTGCAATGAAAGCTGCTTCCAATGTCTATGCAATAACCATAATGGACAAGGCTTTGAATGAGAAATAAAAAATAAAAGTTCACGGACACAAGGTAAACCCATCGTCAACCTTTTTTTGTGTGTGCATTCATTAACATTTTTAATTTGCTTGCCCATTTTCACCAAGTCCTCTTCCTCCTTAATACATTGTAGGGCCTTAAGAGATACCTGACCCAAAATATCAGAATATAAAGAACCTGAGTAATCTTGATTCACCTGCATAGAACTTTGCCCAAATGACCTCTTAATATCAGTGTGTTGTAGTTTGATCATTTGGTCAAAACTCCTCCATATTGTTCAAAAATTTCCAATGGACACTTCAAGAAACTTCTTCAATTGACTGTGACCACTCTCTACTCGATTTGTAGTAGTACTTCCCAGATGTAGAAACTTATCAACCCAAGCACATACGAAATATTCCCTGTACGACTCTAGCCATGAATTGTTAACATATTGCAAGGCCTCAGGATATTCAGAGAAATCAACAACCAGAGTATTAAACATTGCATTAACTTCATTTTCTGTTTTTGCCTCAATCACACTTTGCCAAGCATACATGAAACGGTCAAAATCTTTTCCCTTACTAAAATACCTTTTGCAGTTTGCCAATATGTTTCTATTGATGTGTACCTGACATAAAAGATTTTTTGCTTTGGGAAATACAACTTCAATAGCATTCATTAAGGCAATCTCTCTATCAGTTACCATAACAACTGGTGTAGCGCCTGGTTCCAACACAGACTTAAAACAATCTAGAGCCCACCTGTAGTTATCCTCTGTTTCATCACACATGAACGTAAAACATGAAAAAAATGTCTGATATGTAGAGGTCAGGGGCGGATTTAGAGGGGGGCCCGAGAGACACTGGCACCCCCATTATTTTTCAAAATAGTTAGTGTATTTGGATTCCTCTCATCGAGGCAATGAATTTTGACTACTTATACGTCAAAAACGGTGACTAGATGAAGGAGAAATAGCTCCGAGAAGATTGAAATGTTCAAATTTTTTTTTGAAGGAAGTTGATGTTTGACCTCCCATGTTAAAATTTTTAAAACTAAGTGACGCATTCAAAAAAAATATGTGTGCACCTCCATTATCAATTTATGCACCCTTATTATCAATTTGTGCACCCCCATTATTAATTTTCTGGATCCGCCACTGGTTGAGGTAACTCCAACAATGCACAACAATGACATCTGATACCTGTTTGTTTTGTAAGTGCAGTCTAACTGGAAAACAGTGGGAAACAAATTGCTAAGCTGAATAGAAACTGGATGAGCAAAAAAGAGACTGCGCATTTGATTAGTCCGTGCATCAACTCTATTGAAACATACATAACCTTCCTTGGTAATACAACGATACAAAAATTGCACTGGCGTTGCTCCATCTAATTCCTTCTTGTGTATCTTTACTCTCTCATTATAGATGGTTCGTATGGTAGTTTTGTTTAACTCACTGTTTTTTTTCACAGCAGCTAATATTTTACGTGGCTTAACCCCTGAACCGTACATTTGCTCGACTAATTTCTCTTCTGCCACACTTAACCGGCCAGCATACGCGTGTGCCTCTAAATGAACCACTTCGTGGTTATGCTTACCACAAACAACGACAACCTTCCATTCATCAACATTAGCCTCTTTTTGTCCTTTGACGGTGAATGGACAACCACACCGCTTGCTCGATGATTTCCTACAATGTTTCTTCATCAGATTTTTTCTATTCTGATTATCACGGTATTTTCCTCCTCTGTCACACCCTAAGAACACGCGAGATTTCATTCGAGCTGTGAGCTTGTCTGAGCCATTTACTGTTACAACGAAACTCAAACTAAGCCCAATAATTCGAACCCAATCAACAAGCGATTCTTTTGATGGAAACAATTGTTGAGTCTCAAAATTAGACCCAACATCCACTTCAAATACTTCACCTAAGTCCAATATTATATTCCACGACTTTATTACTAACAACGAATATAGTAGCACTACAATGTTGCAAGAACAAAAAATTACCTTCCTTAGGGTGTTCATCTTCCTCTACAAGCTTCTCCCTAACCAAACTTGATCCTGAAAAAAACAAAATCGAGAATCAATAACTGGAATAAAAACTGGATTCACCAAACTTGCTTTACTTAGTGATCTCCACCTCTGCTTCAGGTTTGAGAATAAAAAACTGAAATCACCAAATTTCAAGTTTGAGTGGACATAAATTTCAGGTCTGAGAATCAAACCTGGATTCACCGGACCACATAAATTCCAAGTTTGAGAATCAAAAACTGGAATCACATAAATTTCAGCTTTGAATGAGAATCAAAAATTGGATTTACTAGACAATGTGATCCATATTTTGATTCCAGTCGTGAAAAACAATTTATAGAATCAAAAACAAAAATCAATAGAGTAAAATCGGCAAAAAAAATTAAAAAATCACCGATTCTTCCGTCTGGGATGGAACCCGCCGGCAATGGAATCACCTCTGCTTCCATCTGCTCTCCACCCAATGGCTCATCGGAAGCCATCCACACCTTCGGCGCTGGGATGAGGAGCTTGAGAGGCGGCGGGAAAGAGTGGGAGAGGGCCGGCCTGCGGTAGCGACGACGGGAGAAGGAAGGAGCCGCGCCTGGTTTGCGATTTAGGTTTAGGTTTGCGTGGAAAAAAATACCGGGGAAGAAAAAAGACTTGGTTTAAGTGTTTTTGGTTTGCGTATATCCATATTAGGTTTGCTTTTAACAATTCCCTAATTTAAACAGATAAATCTGGTGTTCTTGTAATTAATATGGAGAGATATCTGCAAGAGAAATTTGTATTGAAAAGCTTTATTGGAGGCGTGCAAATAACAAAAATAATTTTCAACAATGATTTCATTGTGTGTCAATGATATGCACATATATGCAACTAATATCCCTCTAAATATATTTGCAAGATTAGTTTTAGGCTCCGTTTTGCACGTCGCAGCTGAAGAACTTCTTTCACTTCTGTTCAAAACCACTTGTCTTTTTTTGATTGCGGTCGTAATCATTGTCATGTCAAACATGCATTCTATGACAGTGGTGTTTTTGTCCTAATTCGCGGAGCGATCGTGAACACGTGTGGTCATAATAATTATTTGCAAGAGAACTTACACTTTTAGTTTTAGGCTCTGTTTGGGGGGACTTAGTTTCACCGGTCAAGCGGTTACGACCGCATGAATCGGACCGTAATTAAGGTCCGGTTCATGCGGTCGTAACCGCTTGACCGGTGAAAATAAGCCCCCCCCCCCCCCCCCACCCCCAAACGGAGGCTTAGACTCCATTTCACACCGCGCGACCTCAACAAAGAAACTTCTATGTCCAAAACTAGTTTTCTTTCCTTGATTGCTATCATAATCATTGTCAAGCTAAACATGCATTCTATAACCCAGCAAAAACGGATAAGGATTCTTTTCATCTGGGGCCTCAGATGAATGTACATTTTATAGTATAGAAGCATTCGATCTAATAGTGCTGAATGTTTTGATTAATGCACGGTGGTGGCGGACGTATGGGTTAAACTGTCATTTGCAATGGATCACCTAACAAACGTCATCCAAACGTCATCAATAAACGTCATCCGAACGTCATCTGTTTGAACATAAAAGTGGATGAAGTTTCTTCGAACCAATGACAATTTAACCCTCATGTTCATGACTGCCACCGTGCTAAACGGAGTCAAAAAAAAAATATAAAAGGATAAGATTAGGAGATTGTTATCGCACTACAGTTTTGGTTATTCGCACATATTTTTTTCCTAATTTTTCACGTCTTTTGGAAATACATCTTGTACATGCATTTAACACGAAAGTTGTAGATCTCATCTACAACTTTCGTGTTGAACACTTTTCCTAAAAATGCATATACAAGACGTACTTTGGAAATACACCTAGATTTCGCGCCTTTTAAAAATACGTCTTGTACATGTATTTTCAGGAAAAGTGTTCAACACGAAAGTAGTAGATCTCGATGAGATCTACAACTTTGGTGTTGAACACTTTTCGTAAAAATGCACGTACAAGATGTATTTTTAAAAGGCGCAAAAAATTAAGAAAAAAATATGTGCGAATAACCAAAACTGTAGTACGGATAACAATCGCATAAGATTAATGAACCCGTCGTCGGATCGGCCTAGAATAGATCTGAAACTTGAGAGATGATGGGAAGAAAATGATTGTCTACCTTCTTCTCCAAACCCTCGAAGAATCCGACCAACACGCCCATCAACTCCTCAACATTGCCGTCGATCTCCGGCCGGCAATCCAAGTGAAAGACATGCCCCTCCGCCTTCGTCTCCATAATCTCCGCCTCCCCTCCCCACTGGCTCCTCTTCAACATCTCCCAGTACGCCCTTCCCCTGGCTCTCATCAGGTCCCTCTCCGCAACGCAGACCATCACCCGCCGGCAAGCCATCCTCATCACCGCTTTCTCTTCCTCCTTCGCCGGATCTATCCATTTCTCGTCCAGCCCCTTCGCCCCGCCGCACACCGCCCTCCACAGCCCAGCCATCCACGCCCTCATCCCAACATCCTCTGTCTCCCCGACGATCGCCTCCGACCCCCAGAAATAAGGATGCACCAACGCCATCCCCTCGAACGGACCCGTCCCCTCCGCCCCCGCCCTTAATGCCATCCTATGCGCGATGTTAGCGCCGGCGCTGTCCCCCGCGAGGAACACGCGGCGCAGATCCCCGTGATCGGCCAGCCACGGATCTGCTCGCGAGAAGGCCCAATTGATGGCTGCCCAGCAGTCGTCGTAGGCGGCTGGGAGGGGATGCTCGGGGGCGAGGCGGTAGTCGACGGAGACTACGAGGAGGTTTGCGCGGGCGGCGAGGGCGGTTAGGTGGGGGTGGTAGGTCGGGGAGAAAGCCGATTGGATGCAGAAGGCTCCGCCGTGGAAGTAGAGGAGGAGAGGGACGGCGCCGGAGGATGCCTGGAGGTTGGGAGGGAGATAAAGGCAGGCGGACACGGGCGTGATGGGGTCGATGACGACGCGTTTGGTGGCGACGCCGGTGGCGGGATCGACGGGAGCGGGTGCGGCGATGGCGGTGCCGGCGAGGCGCTCGACGCGGCCGGATTTGTACTGGCGAAACAGTGGAGAGAAGTCGTGGAGAATGGGATCCCTCTCCATCTCCATTTCTGGGCTGAAAAGTAATTATTAAGAACTTTTAATATTTATGGGAAGAACGAGGGTGTGCGAATATTTGAGATCTCCGATTTTTTAGATATTTGAACAGGTGTTCATGTTCATGAGCGATAGTGAAGGCAAGTATTCTTGCTGACAGGTGCCACGTGGATGGCTGTGATCCATTCCCTTTTGCAACGAAGAAAAAAAAATGAATTCCACAATTGTGGATTATTTATTAGATAATTAATTAAAAAATTATCCGCGTGCTAAATTGTTGTTCACCTATAGAACATTGCCCATCTGGATTGAGTTCGAGCAGAAATAGAAAAATCAGGAGCTTATGAGCATGGCTATATGCAAAAACTGGAGAGTAGGCTCAGGAAACGTGGAACAAGAGAGCCGCCTGTAAAATTGCAGACGATTATGAGAAAGAAAGGCGATTTTTTTGGGTTCGGGGCTCGTCCGCGATCAAGAATATGTGCGTTTTTTTATAAATGGACTTGATTTTCCCGGCTCTAATCCCGATGAATTTCAATGGCCTCCATGTATCTTGGTTATAACTGGGCATCGAACCTAAAAATTTTTCCATGGGAAAAAGAAGGGTCCCCCGATCTGGAATTAGCTGAATTGAGATTTCATTGCGATCCAAAGTAAAGAAATGGTGAAGGCGAGAAGCCACCGACAAAACAAACAATGGTGGGTGCTCCTCCGTCGTCGTCAACCCCTTGACAATGAGAGATGAGAGTGCGGTTAGAAGTTGAAGAAGATTTTGGAAGAAAAACCTTATTTCATTTTTTTGTGTTGTCTTTTCAATGTATGGATTGTAGGTATTATTGGAATGCATGAACCTTGGGCTAAGCATTGATCTGCAGTAAAAGATGCTAATGTAATCGTAAATCAAAGAGTCATAAAACAAGTAGTTAATATGTGTCTTCTCATTTCCCAAAACTCTCATTAAATGCATCTCTGCCTGGGACACTACTTGTTTTTGACATAATGAGATGAACGTTATCAAGTATACTTTTCTTCTCTTGTTTTCTGGCTTTCCCGTTTACTATCCACCTGCATAAAATGAGAAATGATTCAGCTATTCTAAACTAACAGTGGTATCAGAGGTTTATCTTTTTGAATCGATCCTGCACAAATCTGTTCTTGGCAACATGAGCTCATCATCTACCGGCACCGGCTCTATTCCCTTGGCTCATGCTTCTATCCCAATCTTCAATGGGGAGACGTATGACTATTGGGCCATCAGAATGCAAACATATTTTGACTCCCAAGATCTTTGGGAGATTGTTGCGAAGGGGCATAAGGATGTTGTGAAATCGGATCGAGTTAAGCCGCGGTAGCGCAACGGAATTTCACGAATGAGCAAGAACCAATATCGTGCGAAATAAAATACGGAACGAGATTCTAGCATACACAGACGACACAAAAGATTACGTGGTTCGGAGTTGGGCTCCTACGTCCACGGGGAGAGCGCGCCAGAAAGATCCACTAAAACAGATGAGGTTACAAGATACAACAAGAGAAAACTGAAAACACTGTCTATCTTCCCCGCTGGAATCACCGCCTGCTTCCGCCGCCTGATGCCGATCCCGCCTGGATCAGCCGCCTGAAGCCGCCGAACGTCTGGAGTCAACTTCTGGAGGCCGGCCGGATGTCGCCTCGCCTGAGGTGACCGGATGTGCCGCCTCCGTTAGCTCCGCCTGTGTCGCCGCCTCTGCGCCTGCTGCCGCCGTCGCCGCGCCTGATTCCGCCGAACCTCTGGGGCCTACTGCAGGTGGCCGGCCGGATGTCGCCTCGCCTGAGGTGACCGGATGCGCCGCAACCTTGCGCGCCAGATGCCGCCACCTGTTGCCGCCGTTCGTCGGAAGAACCGCCTGAAAAGCTCAAAGCTTTCCCTCTCTGAATTCTCACCAATGTTATATATTACTGAACCATCTCATGGCTAAGGGAGGCTGACCCCTATTTATAATAGGATCAAGAGTCATCAATATATGAAGATGAACACATATGGAGGGGGTTGCCAAAATAGGTCTCAACCAAATAGGAAGAACATCTCCTATATTATATCCCCCCCATAAAGCATTTCCATGTTTGGGACTCCCCTAATTCTTCCCAAAAAATCAGCCCCCTCACTAAACCACTTCCTAATCAGGATTAGGACAAACTAGGCAAATAAAGCTCCCTAGGATCGATGACACGGCGCTGATCCTAACGGTCTGGGTTTGGGATGAGATGTCATAATCCTAACAATCTCCACCTTGACGTCTCACGTCACAAACAAACTCCACCTTGACGCCTCACGCCACAAACGAACTCTTTCTCGAAGCCTAACAAACGTATCTGTACCTCCAACCCGAATCTCCCCTACTGGCGACTACAAGCCCCCTCTCCCTGGGGTCCACCTCGATTAACATGCATCAGAATGAGTCAAGTCAAGACCGTTCTTGAACTTGACTCCTGTCACTGATTTCGTCTGCATGTTCGCACCATTATCCTCCGTAGAGATATTCCGCAACTCCATGCCTCCACCTCCAGCGAACTCCCTCGACTCCTGGTGGCGCACTCCAATGTGCTTTATCCTTGCACGATAGACCGTGTCTTTTGCAAGACAACTAGCACTGTGCAGCTCCACCTTCTTCTGAGTAAACCTGAGTTCCTTGGTGGGACTCCTGAGACAGATGACTCCCCTTGCGGTGTCAGGGCAATTCTGAGACAACACCCTGCTCTTCTTCCCGGACTTCTCCTTTCTGAGGAGAGCCTTATGAAGACCTTGCTGGACGAGGACGGCCTTTATGCGCTTCTGCCAAAGGCCAAAATCAATCTTGCCGTCGTATCTAGAAATCTCGAATTTTGCCGACATTGTCTTGCTCGCAGAGCTACTGGGCGATCAAGATGATATTCGCGGAACCGATCTGGGAAGATAAGGAGCGGACCAATGTCGTCACCCACCGTTGACCCAAATCAGAAAACCGGAACGTCCAGACGATCACCCCCGCGGAACCTCGCTCTGATACCAATTGTTGTGAAATCGGATCGAGTTAAGCCGCGGTAGCGCAACGGAATTTCACGAATAAACAAGAACCAATATCGTGCGAAATAAAATACGGAACGAGATTCTAGCATACACAGACGACACAAAAGATTACGTGGTTCGGAGTTGGGCTCCTACGTCCACGGGGAGAGCGCGCCAGAAAGATCCACTAAAACAGATGAGGTTACAAGATACAACAAGAGAAAACTGAAAACACTGTCTATCTTCCCCGCTGGAATCACCGCCTGCTTCCGCCGCCTGATGCCGATCCCGCCTGGATCAGCCGCCTGAAGCCGCCGAACGTCTGGAGTCAACTTCTGGAGGCCGGCCGGATGTCGCCTCGCCTGAGGTGACCGGATGTGCCGCCTCCGTTAGCTCCGCCTGTGTCGCCGCCTCTGCGCCTGCTGCCGCCGTCGCCGCGCCTGATTCCGCCGAACCTCTGGGGCCTACTGCAGGTGGCCGGCCGGATGTCGTCTCGCCTGAGGTGACCGGATGCGCCGCAACCTTGCGCGCCAGATGCCGCCACCTGTTGCCGCCGTTCGTCGGAAGAACCGCCTGAAAAGCTCAAAGCTTTCCCTCTCTGAATTCTCACCAATGTTGTATATTACTGAACCATCTCATGGCTAAGGGAGGCTGACCCCTATTTATAATAGGATCAAGAGTCATCAATATATGAAGATGAACACATATGGAGGGGGTTGCCAAAATAGGTCTCAACCAAATAGGAAGAACATCTCCTATATTATATCCCCCCCATAAAGCATTTCCATGTTTGGGACTCCCCTAATTCTTCCCAAAAAATCAGCCCTCTCACTAAACCACTTCCTAATCAGGATTAGGATAAACTAGGCAAATAAAGCTCCCTAGGATCGATGACACAGCGCTGATCCTAACGGTCTGGGTTTGGGATGAGATGTCATAATCCTAACATAAGGAAACTGTCACTGGGAAGGCTAAAGAGGGAGAGAAGACAAGCATACCCAAGGAAGAAAAACAAAAAAACTCTTTGGCACTGCTTTTGATCCAACAAGCCGTCACAACAAACTTTTTTCCTCGCATCATGGGAGCCAAGACGGCAAAAGAGGCATGGGATACATTGAAGGAGGCTTATCAAGGCGACAAAAAGGTAATTACCATCCGTAAACAAAATTTGAGAAGACAATTTGATTCTATAAATATGAAAGATGATGAGTCAATCTTTGATTACCTGCTAAAGATTACCAATCTTACAAATCAGTTGAGTGATCTTGGGGCACCAATACCGGACAAGGAAATTGTCCTCAAAATTCTAAGAAGTCTCCCAATGTCCTACGATCATGTAGCTGTTGCAATCGAAGAGAGTAATGATTTGGACACTCTCTCTATTGGAGCACTCACCAGGAAGATACAGTCACATGAAGAACGACTGAAAAGACGTTCATTTTCTCTTGACCAAGCCTTGCAAACCAAAATGCATCTTGGAAAACAAAATGATAAAAGACGCAAACACTTTGAAAAGTCCTTTACTTAGAAAGGAGGGTCATCCACACAACAAAATCAAAATCAACAAATCAAAGCCTTTCAAAAACAATATGAAGTTACAGGAAATGGTGCAAATGGTGGTGTATACTGCACTCTTTGTAAGAAAGGCACACATGACACTTCAAAATGCTACTACAAATGCAAAAGATGCAAAAAACCAACACACTTCGACAAGGATTATTGGTTTAAGACAAAAGAAGAGGTGAAATTCACTGAAAATCCAAAAGAGGCTGAAGAGAAGCTTTTTCTTGCCTCCAGTAATTAACCCACTAATTCAAACTCACATTGGTTCATTGATTCCGGATGTTCCAGTCACATGACAAACAACCGAAATCTTTTTTCAAAGTTTGATGATTCTTTTAAATCAAAAGTGTTCCTAGGAGATGATAATACAAGGAGTATTGAGGGAAAGGAAAGCATAATTGTTAAAGATTCAACTGGGAAGTTGAAGGAAATAGATGATGTCCAATATGTCCTCAACCTGGCTCAGAACCTGTTAAGTATTGGGCAGCTCTTAACACAAGGCTACTCAGTCACCTTTCAATCAAACACTTGCAAAATCATTGATGCAAATGGTATGGTGGCTGCCATGGTTGAAATGTCCCAAAACCATGTGTTTCCTTTATCCCTATGCTCTCTAGATCAGACTGCCCTCTCGACAACGGGTTGCAGCACTGATCTTTCTATCTCTTGGCACTATCGTTTGGGGCACCTCAACTATGGATCCATGAAGACTCTCATTGAAGGAAAGCTAGCTCATGGATTGCCAAATATGGAGTTTCATCATCGCCACTGTGAATCTTTTGCGAGCTGCAAATCTCATAGACAACCTTTCCCTAATTCTGATCACAAGAGCTCACAGCCTCTTGGCCTTGTGCATTGTGATCTATGGGGGCACAATACTGCTGAATCTCTGAGTGGAAAGAAGTACTATTTCCTCCTTGTAGACGACTATAGCAGGTTTATGCGGATTCATTTCTTAGAAAAAAAAATCCGATGCGTTTTCTTATTTTCTTGACTGGAAAAGAGAAGTAGAAAAACAACTATAGATGAATGTAAAAACAATTCGAACTGATAATGGTGGTGAATTCACATCACATGCGTTCAAGCATTTCTGCAAGGTCAACGACATCAGACATGAGCTGACAATCCCTGAATCACCCCAACAAAATGGGGTGGCAGAGAGACGTAATCAAACAGTGATGGATATGGGGCATGTTATGCGTCATCACAAGAAGGTACCAAAATTCTTATGGGCTGAAGCTGCAAGTGCCGCAGTTTACATATTGAACAGAGTTCCAACAAAGGCACTGAATGATGGAACACCTTATGAAGCTCTCCATAACAGAAAGCCTTCCCTATGACACCTCAGAACTTTTGGTTGCATAGCCTACTCACATATATTGAAAGATAAGAGGGACAAGCTTGAGGCTTCCCGCACAAAATGCATTTTCCTAGGTTATAGAAGGGATAGAAAAGTATACAGGTTGTTGGAACCCATTTCTAGGAGACTCATCATCTCCAGAGATGTTGTATTTCATGAGGATGATTCTTGGGATTGGGGCTCGGACTTTTTAGCTGATGATCAACCTTCCAGCATCTCGGTTGAGCTCACAGGGAACTCCTTCCAGGAGATTGCTAAAACTGATGACAGTAGTGACAATGATCTTTCTCAAAATGCCTCACCTCAGTTATCACTGCCCCTCAAAACAAAATCACTTCAGGAGATATATGAGAACTCTCACTTTGCCTTATTCAACTCGACACCAACTTGTTATGTTGAAGCTACTGCAAATGAAGACTGGAAAAAGGCTATGAATGAGGAAATAGCTTTGGTAGAGAAGAATGGTACATGGAGTTTGACCCCAAGACCCGTAAACAAAGAAGTTATAGGGTTAAAATGGATGTACAAACTTAAATGCAATGCTGAAGGAGAAATCATTAAATATAAAGCATGAATCGTGGCAAAAGGCTATAGTCAGAAGTTTAGAAGAGACTATGAAAAGACTTTTGCTCCAGTGGCACGAATGGATACAGTGCGCTTGATTCTTGCCATAGCCGCAAACAACAACTATCATATCCACCACCTTTATGTTAAGTCGGCGTTTCTAAATGGCTATATATCAGAAGAAGTATTTGTGGTGCAACCAGAAAGGTACATCAAAAAGGGGAAGGAAGACTATGTTCTCAAATTGCATAAAGTTTTTTACGGTTTAAAACAGACTCCTCGTGCCCGACACTCCAATATTACAGAATTTTTCAACAAAGAAGGCCTTGAAGCAAGCAAGAATGAACCATCTCTTTTCATCAAAACTGAATCAGATAGGCAAAGGTATGATATGACAGACCTTGGCCTTTTGAAATTTTTCTTAGGCATACAAGTCCAACATATTTCCAGTTCGTATTTTATCTCCTAAGAACACTATGCTAAAGAGCAGATGAAGGTGCGTAAAACAAAAGAAGGGGAAGAAAGAGCAGATGAAGGGGAAGAAAGAGCAGATGAAGGTGCGTAAAACAAAAGAAGGGGAAGATTGCTAAGCAGATGAAGATTGCTAAACAAGTATAAAATGAGTGATTGTAACCCATGTTTAACACTCATGAGCACAAGTGAGAAACTGTGTAAAACAAAAGAAGGGGAAGAAAGAGCAGATGAAGGTGCGTATAGGAGTTTAATTGGGTCTCTTATATACCTCCCAAACACTAGGCCCGACCTTGAGTATGCAGTAAACATGCTGTCATGATTTGTGAGCATGCCCCCTAAACAAAAGAAGAGGAAATGAATATAATAATAATAAATTTTAAAATTCGAGTCAGCAATCTCTCGAGTCAGATTTCGACTAAATCGTGCAAATTTTGGAAAAATGTTCAACATAAAAGTTGTAGATCTCATTCTTGATTATAAAATGCATTTATTATTTATTTAATTCCGACATATATTATGAGAGAACAAACTCAAATTTTTTTAAACTTGAAAAAATTTGAGTTTATATATTTCAAACTCATATATATATATATATATATTATTTATTTATTTATTTTGCTTTGCTCAATCATTTATATTTTGGAGTCAAAATGAGGGAAAATTTTTTGTTCAGGACTCCGGACCGTGGGCTTGGTCCGGACATAAATACTCCTGGCTGTGGGCCCCCCCTGAAAACACACTCCTCCAAAAAAAATTTTGTCAGCTTCCCTCCACCGTGACCTAGCTTTTCTCCGCCTCTTCCGCCGCCGTGCCTCCTTCTTCCTCAACTCTTGGCCGGAAAATGGGAGCCCTAGCTGCTTAAGCTTCGTTCACCCATCTCATCTCATTCCGGCACTGGAACTTGCAGTTTGTTCCGACGAGGAGCTGCCGATACTCGGCAAAGCTTAGGCCTGCAGGAAGATAGATCGGTGAGTGCATGAGGAAGTCTCACTAGACACCCTACAAATTCCTTGTATAGTTTTCTTAGCTCATGACCATTGTTTTTAGGCATTGTATTTACTCGGAAATGTCAGTTGATGGAGCAACCAATATGCAAGACTCATCCAACAATGATCACGTGGTAATGTCCACTGTTAGTTGTTTTTTTATCTTGTGCTGTAAGTTACAATGTTGGTTTGAATATTTCTAATCCCAATAGGAGAAGACAACTTTTAGTTTCTGTTTTCAACTGCATTTTTAATAAGAAATACAACTGCAATTCAATGCAACTGTTTTTATACATTTATTTGCAGTTTCTTTTCAGTCTCTGAATAAACTCAACATTTATTTTGTTTTATTAGGTCGACAGACAGCCGGTTGTTTTCCCAATTGTGCATACAGAAGACGAGGCGTATCGTATGTATTGTGAGTATGCCCACAGCATGGGGTTTAGTGTTCGGAAAGAACATTTGAGCTACTGGACACACACTAGGATTGTTAAATGTCGAGAGTTTACCTGCGCTAAAGCTGGATTGAGGAAGGTGAGACCCTCCCCAAAAAAGTATCGTAAATTAGAAACACGCACGGGTTGCCCGGCCCGTATTTTTTTTTACCACTGATAGAGATGGTAGGAATTGGACAGCAACAAAGTTCATTGAGGAACACAATCACCCGTTAGCGATGGAGAACGAGCAACACCTTCTAAGATCTCATCGCAGCATTTCTAAAATGCAGGGTGACCTTATTAAGAACTTGGCAGATGCCGGAGTTAGGACAGTTCATGCTTACAACTTTCTATCTAACCAAGTTGGTGGGATTGAGAATGTTGGTTTCACTAAATCAGATGCCTACAACTTCGGTGAAAGACCCTGCAAAAAAGAAACCCAAAGGAATTTCAAATGCAAGGTTGAAGGGACAGTGGGAGTTAGGAGCAAAAAAACAAAGTTAGACCCTCCATCTTTTAATTGTACTCTTGATTTATGTCATTTTTCACTAACTTGTTTTTTTTTTTCTACAGGGAAGAAAACCACAGTCAAGAAGAAGATAATTGTAGAAGAAACAGTGCAGGAGTTCAACTTTTTCGACATTTCAGCTGAAGAGCAGGACACAACAAAAACAAATACCCCAACTACATTGCCAACTGATGCACCAAGCGAATTTAATGATGACTTTTATGTAAACTTAGCTTTTGATTTCCCTGGAATTCCTGATGTCTTTAAGCCGTAATGTATGTGTGTGGCGTAATTTAGCTTTGAAAAACAATGGAAACCGCATTTTATTAATTAAAACCGCGACTTTTACCTAAACATACTAATTGTGATAGGTATTGATTTCAAAAACCGCACCTTGCTCATAGCATAAGCACATCACTCTTGGGTAATAGAGAGGGGTGCAATTTGTATTGATTTCAAAAATTTGTTAATATTTCACAATTCCAATTTGTGGATAACACTCTCTTTTATGTTTAGGTAATTTGATTATCTTTGGGAGAAATAAAATGAGTAAGCAACACCAGTAAACTTCTAAAACTAAGCCTGAAAAGACTAATTAATCTCATAAACGGACTTTTGATCATCTCCTTTAAATCACCATGTAAGAAGGCTTTTTGTTTACATTTAATTAATACAGTCCAAGAATTAGTAGAATCAAGAGATATAGTCAAACAGATGTCAGCTTAGCCACATAGAAATAAGTATCACAAAATCAAGTTCATGCGACCTCCAGTTAGAAATGTATTCATGCGACCTCCAGTTGGAATGCCGGACCTCCAACGTCGTGATTTCCGGCAGAGAAAGAGGCGGAGATGCGATGAGGCGGAGAAAACCTAGGGCTCGGCAGCTCCTCGTCGGAACAAACTGCAAGTTCCAGTGCCGGAATGAGATGAGATGGGTGAACGAAGCTTAAGCAGCTAGGGCTCCCATTTTCCGGTCAAGAGTTGAGGAAGAAGGAGGCACGGCGGCGGAAGAGGCGGAGAAAAGCTAGGTCACGGTGGAGGGAAGCTGACAAAATTTTTTTTGGAGGAGTGTGTTTTCAGGGGGGGCCCACAGCCAGGAGTATTTATGTCCGGACCAAGCCCACGGTCCGGAGTCCTGAACAAAAAATTTCCCAAAATGAGGCATGATGGGAAGAAGAAGTTGCTCTGCCGCATTCTTTTGAGGACCGTTGAAGAATCTGACCAGCGCGCCAATCAACTCATCAATATTCTTGCTGTCGACCACCGGCTGTCCGACCAAGTGAAAGAGATGCCTCTCCCCCTTGGCCTCCATAATCTCCACCTCGCCTCCCCACCGGCTCCTCTTCAACATCTCCGAGTAGGCCCACCCCCTGGCCCTCATCATGTCCCTCTCCGCCACGCAGACCATCACCCGCCGGCATGCCATCCTCATCACCGCTTTCTCTTCCTCCTTCGCCGGATCTATCCATTTCTCGTCCAGCCCCTTCCTCCCGCCGCACAATGTCCTCCACAGCCCAGCCATCCACGCCCTTATCCCGACATCCTCCGTCTCCCCGACGATCGCCTCCGACCCCCAGAAATAAGGATGCACCAACGCCATCCCCTCGAACGGACCCGTCCCCTCCGCCCCCGCCCTTAATGCCATCCTATGCGCGATGTTAGCGCCGGCGCTGTCCCCCGCGAGGAACACGCGGCACAGATCCCCGTGATCGGCCAGCCACGGATCTGCTCGCGAGAAGGCCCAATTGATGGCTGCCCAGCAGTCGTCGTAGGCGGCTGGGAGGGGATGCTCGGGGGCGAGGCGGTAGTCGACGGAGACTACGAGGAGGTTTGCGCGGGCGGCGAGGGCGGTTAGGTGGGGGTGGTAGATCGGGGAGAAAGCCGATTGGATGCAGAAGGCGCCGCCGTGGAAGTAGAGGAGGAGAGGGACGGCGCCGGAGGATGCCTGGAGATTGGGAGGGAGATAAAGGCAGGCGGACACGGGCGTGATGGGGTCGATGACGACGCGTTTGGTGGCAACGCCGGTGGCGGGATCGACGGGAGCGGGTGCGGCGATGGCGGTGCCGGCGAGGCGCTCGACGCGGCCGGATTTGTATTGGCGAAACAGTGGAGAGAAGTCGTGGAGAATGGGATCCCTCTCCATCGCCGTTAATTTCTGGGCTGATTGTAATCGAATTAACGTAATCCACGCCTTAATTATTAAAAACTTCGAATAATATTTATGGGAAAAACGAAGGTGTGCGAATATCTAAGATTTCTGATTTTATTTTGTTTGTAGCTTTATTTGGAACTTCGCGTTGCATTAATGAAGAGTAAGAATCCCAAGCGGGCGGCCGGCCGGCCATCACGACAGTTTGGAGTGGAGGAGTGTCTACAGATATTTGTACACGTGTTAATAAGACAGATTTAATACATTTTTGTTGATGAGAGAGAGTGAAGGCAAATTGTCATGCTGACAGATGGCACGTGAATGTACGCGATTCTTTCCCCATTTGCCACAAACAAAAACAATTGAATTTGACAATTTTGGATTATTTATCAGACTAATAAAACTCTGGTTTGACGAGGCTCCGAAAACTCGAGAGGGACATGTTTTTTTTATTGTGATCTCAGCCTGTTGGTCAAGACGAATAAGTCTTTGTTTGGTTAAGCTTTTTGGAAGCCGCGCATCGCGATTATTCAGCTGCCGCGTCAAACAGTATTTTCACCCTTGGCTAAGCAAATCGTCACCGCCCTCCGGTCGCGAAAATACTGCGATTTAGAGTCGTGAAAAAATTTCACGACTCCAAGTCGCAGGGGCTGTGATGTTGTACAAGTCCCCGTGATTGCTACGTTGTACATGACCACCGTAGCTTTCCGCGACAATCTCGCTTCAGCGCGAAGCTTTCCGCGACGATCTCCGTCCATACAATCGCTCTCAGCTTCCTTGATTCGCTCTCCATCGGCTTCCCAGATCCCCTTGCCATCGGCATCTTCGTTCATTTTTCAAGGTGAGCTTCTTCTCCCATCACCTTTCCATTTCTGTGTTTTTCCAGTTATGCTAGTAGGTATCTTGCACATATGTTGGTTTGAAATCTGTATGAAAAAATAAAGTTGTTGCATTTGTTAATTTGGGTTTTTTTTTCCAGACTTTCCGTATTTTTCTAGCATGCAAATGTTGATTTTATGGTTCAAGTGGGTGCAAATATGGATGTTAATGTTTGAAACAACACTGCAACATCTATTCTTTCAAATAGTTTCACAAGTTCTATCATCACTCTGCAAAACTGCTGATTATTCCACCATTATTTTTTCAGTTGCTGCAGTCGGGTCAAACAGAGCCTAAAATGGATGCAGAACGCGCGATCGTGAAAGCCACGAAAGTGCAAGACGTGCGCACAAACTGCGCTCTCACGCGCAACGATCGCTCCCCCACAGGTTACACACGCTCGCCCCCCTGCCATCCCTGCCTATGCAGCCACCATCGTCCCGCCGCGGTCGCCGTCACCTGGCCATGCATAAACAATGGAGGGCTATTTTCCAGGACCTCCGCTCTAAGGTTGTTAAATTACAAGTTGCACCCTCTTATTTTTGATATTACAAAAACCTCTCAATATAAGAGTACATTTCATAAAATCCATACTCAAAAAAAAAACCAAAGTATTTCATGTAAAAGTTGCACCTCCGTCCTCTAAGGCTTCGCTTGGTTTGCCGTTTTGCTCAGGCGGCGGGAGGAGAAGAGCTTTTGGAACTGGAGGGGGGAGGCTACAGTTGAAATCTCTCTAATTTCCTCCATTTCCCTCCATTTCCCTCCATTTCCCTCCATTTCCCAAGACGCTGCGGGTGCAAACGGAGCAAACGCCGCCGGCGGCCATTTAATTACTCGTTGTGCGACGGTGTTTGCCCCAAACAAAATGCTCCAAACACTGCGCCAAATGAAGCCTAAGTTTTGCTAATTATTCCCAAGCTTTAGTGTTGACCTGGAAGATCAGTGAATAAGACTCTACAACACAAATCTCAACGCACATCCATGATGAATTTATTTTCCTTCCTCGTCCTCGTTTATTTATGTTTTAAATTTCTAAAAGCTAAAATAAATTAAGAATACGTTAACCCATCAAATATATATTATTGCTAATAAACTACTCTTTCCCGGCCGAGTCTATGCTCCTAATTAACTCATGCCCTACGCCGGGGCTGTGACCTGGCGCTGACGGCCGGGCATCATCAAGTGACACCTCAGCCGTGCCGCCATCTCTCGCCGGAGAGTCTGCCGCCGACCGTTTGGCTGGCTTTGCCGTCACTGCATTAATGCCACCGCTGACTATTATGTGTTTGCCGCCAGCCGCGTTCCGTTCTGCCAAACGCCTTCCTTCAGGAGAGAGCGCTTGGCTAAGCAGTATGAAGCATATGAGAAGAGCGCGTGCTGAGAATCGCTTCTTTATTAATATTCCTGCCATTGTTGGCGTTCCAAAGGTTGAGGAAGAAAATTTATAGTGGAATTAAGAAGCTAGCTAGCGTGGCAGAACGGAACCCCCTCCCACTTAAAATGCAGCAACAGTTCGGTGAGCAGAATGAATATTATTATATGCAACCATGTCATATATGTGATTTACTTTAGTGAAGATTCATTAGGCTTAGACTAATTAATAACATTTTAAAATATTATTATCTCTGACTTCCAATTTGAATATTATTTTTTTTGTTTTTACTTGGTAATGGACGGTGGTGTATGTATAACTCGTAATACGTCGAGAACAGAAGTACGTAAGGAAGACGTAGACCTCAGAAGTCTAATTCGGCGGCCTCAAGCATTCAGCTCGGCGGAATTCAGCTCGGAGGAATTCAGCTCGGCGGAATTCAGCTCGGCGACATTCAGCTCGACGAAATTCAGCTCGTCGACATTCAACTCGGCGTATTTTAGCTTTGCGGAATTCAGCTCATCGGCATTCAACACGATAGAATTCAGCTCGGCAACATTCAGCTAGGCATTCTTCAACTTGGCAGACCTTGGAAGACCTCGTCTCAGCTGTTGGAACCAGCAAAGCCGATTCCACCTAAAGCTCGGAACTACTGAGGCAGCTCGTGCTTACTCCCTTGGGATCACTCTCCAGGCGAAGAACTAGACCGGAGGCTTCAGTGAGGAGGTCCCACCTCTTACTCGGAAGAGACTAGAACTAGAGCTCTTCCCCTCCCTAGCCAATACTGAGCTAGGTGCCTTAGAAAAGATAAGAGGAGTCAAGAATGCTCCCTTCTCTAAGGCACCTTACCGGTCTATTTATAGGCCTCTGAACTGGGACTGCTAATAACCAAACTATGCTGCTGTGAAAATACCAGAATACCCTTGGCTGGGTCTGCCAACAGCTAAACTCCGCTGTCTTAAAAGACTAAACTGCAGCCCACGCAGGGTAAAAGAGTAAAACACCTCCGGGGCCCAGAAGGTGGGCCCGACCTTACCTGAACCGGCCCTGAAACCAAGACGACCCTTCTCTCGAGGCACCTCTCACTAGGGTCCTCTCACCAGGCCGAACCCTCTCGACTCGCCTGGGCCCTCTCGCCACGGAGCTTCTCTTCTGAGTCCTCTCGGCTCGCCTAGGCCCTCTCGCCACGGAGCTTCTCTTCTGAGTCCTCTCGGCTCGCCTAGGCCCTCTCGCCACGGAGCTTCTCTTCTGAGTCCTCTCGACTCGCCTAGGCCCTCTCTACTCGCCGGGCCGAACCCTCTCTCCTCTCGCCTGGGCCCCTCTCTCCGGGCTGAACCCTCTCTCCTCTCGCCTGGGCTCCTCTCGCCGGGCTGAACCCTCTCTCCTCTCGCCTGGGCCCCTCTCGCTGGGCTGAACCCTCTCTCCTCTCGCCTGGGCCCCTCTCGCCGGGCTGCGAGCCCGAGGTTGTACATCAGCAGTTCTCATCTCAGCAGACCTTGTCGGGGGCAGCTATTTGTAGAGCAATACCCTCCCTCCTTTAGAATGTCTATAAATAGGACCTCGTGGCACACAAAAAGGAACATTGACCATCCAGGAACATTGACCATCGTGCCCCCCCCCCCAACACACACACACACAAGGGTTTGTCTCTTCCTTCTTACTAGTTGAGCATTGACTTTCTGTTGACATGTTTCTATAAATTTTCAGGTGTGTGACGGGATCTCGATCCTCGCTGCATGATCTGTATATTCACTACTCGTTTCTCCTCTTCCATTGCGTGATCACTATAAGAAAAAAAGTTTTTAGTGACGAAATATTTGTGACGAAATTTTTTTCATCACTAAAAAACACTTTTTGTGACGAAATTAGGGGTTTCTCACTAAATGATGATTTTCAATTAATTAGTGACTAAAAAAAATATCTGATCACTAAAAATATTTTTTTAGTTATCAAAATAATATTTCATCACAAAAAAATATATTCCTGGCGGTCATCAATTTTCTATCGTGTACAAAAAAGAGAATTTTTTTCTTTTAATATAGTATGTGCGTGTATATATATATATTGTTGAGGCATATATTTCCAACATAAAAGTTATAATTCCAATTTGATTATTAACAGCATGGAGGAAGCTAGCTGGCCGTCAAACGGTGGGCCAAGTAATTTGTATTGAACTTGGAGGGTTATTAGGAACGCTAACTCTAATAGGCAACTTCCGCTGAATTCGGCAGAACGCGCCGGCTGCTCCGACCCCGGCGGCGGTGGCGGGAAGAAGGTCCAACAGGAAGAGTATTCCAGAATAATGTAGTGGCTTAAAGCTATTGCGCATTGCGCCCACTGCTAGCTACCGAGATCTTATATAACTCAAAAAAAATATTGAGAAAAGCTAGCTTTTGTGAGGACAATAATTATTTCTTCTATAAAGAAAGGATAATACCAACCTCTCTTGTACGATTATCTCCTCCAAAGTAATAATATATATAAAGATTTGCTTAACGCGTGTAACTATTTATTGAAGAAGAACAAGGGTGAGGCATTCTGTAGTATGAGTTTGTTAAGGACCCGTGAAAAAGTGAACATACACATTAAGACTCTATTTGTTTGGGCGGTGGCGGGTCGATTCGGCGGGAGGAAACGGAGTGTTCGAATCGGAGGGGGGAGGTGGCTGCTCCAAACGAAATTTTTTGGGGCATTTCTCAAGGCGGACGGGTGGAAACGGAGCAAATGTCGCCGGAGGTTCATTTATTTGTCCTCCGTCCGGCGGCATTTGCCCAAAATGGAGCAGTGAAACGCCCAAACAAATAGAGCCTAAATCTCAACTTTGATATGTAGGGTTAATTACTTAATTACCGAGATCTCCTCTAAGAGTTTGCATAATTACCGAGATCTCCTTCCATCCACATTGTTTCCTAAAAATTGAATCCGAACCAAAAACGACACAGAATGATTGTTAGGCAATGGCCGCTGCATTGGATGCACGATCGATGAGGCTTGCACCAAACCTATACCTCCCATCGGCCAACCCTAGCGTGCGTGTGCCCAGTTCGGATTGTTGTTGCAACTCTGTTAGCTGAACCGTGAATATGTAGGCATCAGTTAAGTTGAAGTACTTTCTGAGCTTCAACCCTTCGTTATTCTCTAGGTCTCGAATCGAAACCCCAATAGAGGCTCATGAGGAGTGGCTAGCAAGTGTGGAAAAAAATATGATGATGACGAAAATTGAGGATGAGAAGATGGTTACTTTAGCCACTATCCTATTGAATAGGAAAGCGAGGCTATGGTGGGACAATGAGGTTGACTGAGATTTTGATGGGCGGCAACTTATGCAGATCTCTATAAAGGGAAAAATTGTTCCGTACGCGCAGATTTCCCTTCTCTGGGAGCGGGAGAGAGTCAAGCCGTCCAGTCTTAAATCTAATGTTTGTGTTTTACAATAATAAAAAAATAAAAAGAAAACAAGCAAAACACGTTATTTAAAGCCATATCGGGCGGCTCCTGCGCTACCCGCGCTCCTTCCTCTAGAAGCGGGTAGCGCGGGAAATTTTTTTTACTATAGAGGACACCTTTGAGTCCTTTCTGTGAGTCTTTTTTTTAAAAAATTATATCCATCAAAGCCATCTCTAATTTATCGTACATATATACTTTTACTGGGCCTCTTTGGTGAAATGAATGCCTTCAAGCTGCCTTCTTAGCCAAAATACATGGCAAATGATTTTAAAGTTGCTGGGTGTTTGAATTAATTTACAGAAAGATAGAGTTAATTTGTATAGAATTCTGTAAAATTAATATTATTAGAAATATTTTAAAATTAAAAATATGGGTAAATGTCCCATGATCCTCTCCATTTTATATGAAATGAATACTATCAATTTCATAATGAAGATCATTTCTGCAATATCTAACAGATAACATTAAATGAGCTATTAAGGGGCTTTTTACACTTGACCAAACTACCCTTGCCTTTTTCAAGTCCGATGATTAATATCGTTCGTTGAATATGGCAGAAATGATCTCCACCATGAAATTGATAGTATCAATTTCATATGAAATAGAGAGGAACCTGATACCATCAATCACGAGTTCCATCAAGAGTGAAGAGGCCCATAAGAACTAGAATAGTGGTTTGGGGAATTAGGGCATGACTGAGAGGCCCTTTAAGACCTAAGAAGTGCACATGCTCGACCGTGATGGAGGAGATCGGAGGTCAGAATTGGCCGTGGGATTGGGCACTGTGTAGGAACATCCCACATCATTAGGCATTCATCCCTATGGGAAGTGAGTTTATCAGTTTATGGTATAAGATAAAACTTTATATTCTATGTGAAAAATAAATACATCACATGTCCTTCCCTCTTAACCCACAGACTCAAGGATCCGATAAGTCTAAATGTTTAGAAATTTTAGCAAAGGAAGATTTGAAATTCCTTCACAGCACCAAAGACAAATGTTTCATTCTCCATACGAGTAACAATCAACGAAAACGTCGATTTCGATACTCTTTTACCTAGCGGTTTGAGTTTGTGAAGTTTCACTAATTAAAGAGAATATTTCGACTCACTCTGTAGAAGATCTCCCTCCTATGAAACAAAGGCGGGTAGCGTCCTAGGAATCATGGATCCCGTTAAGCAAATGGGAACCAATAATTCATCTGGTCATAACAACCCTAGGATACAAGTGACCTCAATAAGACGCTCGTAGGCCTAGGCCCGGCCAAAGCTCCAAACCCTAACCTTGATTCATAAACCCATTTAAATCCTAAATAAAGTTGGATGCCCACCTGCTTTATTGTCACAAGCTTAGATCCTTTTATATTTAAATCCCAAAGAGTTAAGGTCTATTGACTGATAATTAATCAAATGAAGAATAGCAAAATAATTAGGAATAATTGCAACCATTAAGTACATACATTATACACATAAAATAGCAAAACAACCTTGATCAGCAACCAAAAGAGAAAAAAGGGCAGCCCAGTGCACCAAGTATTCCCGCACAGTGAGGGCCTGGGAAGGGTCCCACCACAAGGCTGAAATGTAAGCAAATCTTACCCTACATTTTTGCAAGAGGCTCCCCTTAAACACATTCAAAATTGACCCGAAATCGATCACTTTAGACTAGACTTAACCTTCGGGCCCGACCCAAATTTTTTAGTTATTTTTGACATATGAGAGATGCCATCAACGGCATCTTCGATGACACTCGCGAGGACATAGTCAAAAATGAAATCTCATATGTGAAAAATGGCATCTTGAGACCCGAACGTAATCTCCCGACACAAAAAACTTCCAAATCTGTGCTCCAATGAAATCTGAGTTCTGCTCATTTTCTCCACATCTAAAACATTTCTTGAAAGTGATAATCTTGATAAGAAACTGAGTTTTTTTTGTTGTATTTGTGAACTGATTGTACTTAGGCATTAGTGAGATTATGACACAGAGAAGGGCACAATGACGACAAAGGATCCATATAGCCGACCTCATTATAGTGGGATAAAGGCTTAATTGTTGTTGTTGTTGTATTTGTGAACTGATTAGTGGAATAAGGGTCATATGAAAAGCTGAACAAAGAGAATATGAGTGCGCTGGCGAGGGAGATAGATTTGCGCGAGGAAGAAAACAGAGTTCAAATGATTGAAGAAGCATGAAAATAGAGAATTTGATCGCTGGGACACAACTCCTTTTTTTGGCTGCTATAACTCTTGAATTCATGCACAAGGTTATTTACTTATTTAGGGTCATTTGTTATGAGTGAATTTAAAATGGATATAAACAGCCCAAAATAAATCCGGTTCAAAAAAAAATAGTTCTTCTTTTTCCCTCCTAAGAAAACTCTGTTTGGCAAATCTTTCAGCGTTCACACGGCTTCTCGAGGGCGCGACCAAAACATCTCCCTCGTGCTGCACTTCCAATGCAATTTCGCCCTGCGGAGGATTTATCCACTCTTTTGTTATCGTCGGGACAAGAAAGGGGAGGAAGAGTGGCTCTCAATCTGGGGAAACGAAGGCGTTGAGACTTGCGATCTCCCTGGCATCCGCATTCCGCACTTCAGCAAGTAATTTCTTCCAACGGCGGGAGATTCTTTTGAATCTTTTCCTCCTCCGAGGAGAAGGTGACGACAAAATCCCGTCGATCTCGCTTGGGGGGGGGGGCATGAATGGAAAGCAATCAACACCCAACTGATGGGCTGAATTTCCGATCCCATGAAATCACGGTGCACATTTTTGGGTTGTGATGGAGAAGAATGAAGTGATTTTCGGGCTGGATATGTATGCTTTAGGATGTAGAATTATCGGGGTGCCGAGAAGAGAAATTCGAACGAAGATCGGAAATAAAAACAACACAAACACAAAGATATACAGAGGTTCACTCTAAACCGGGCTACGTCCTCTCTCCCCTTCTCCCCTTCCTTCCTTGTATTCACCAAAGCAAAATACATATTACAAAGTTACAAGGATCAAACTGATCCTACCTCGCACCTCTCTCTCTTTGGATAAGAAACGGAAAGAAGAACCGCCGCCCGAAAACACCTCTCCTTGGGATCTCCAAAAGGCGCTTCCAAAAAAACCTCCTCAGCCGAAACCGCTCAGAAAACTCATAACTCTAAAATTTGGGTTACACGCCTATAAATAGGCCACGGAAAGAAGAACCGCCGCCCCCGGACCCCCGCGTTTACAGGTACTTCAGTCATCGGAGAGGGTCACGCTCCGACGTCTCTAGGCTCACGTGGGCTAACCCGGTGTGAGAAACAAGAGAGCCGGAAGTGTTCCCCAACTCCAACATAGGATACTAGCTAAGATCAATATCTTTCATTTTTTTTTAGAAAATCCTATACTTTTAATTTTGGGCCGGGCTCGGGCTTCCTCTCAAAAAGAGAGCCTGATAAGGCCCTCCAGCCCGGGCCGGGCACAAGCCAGCTTGATTTTGAATTAGGCGGAATTTTAATTCCATCTCAATAGACGGGATTTTAATCCCGCCTGGATTAGGCGGGATTTTAATCCCACCCAAATCCTGCCTCTGGTAGGATTTTCCATGGAAAATTCCCGCCAGGGGGCGGGATTTCCCGCCGACCCGGGTGTCGGGCCCAGGTTAGGCCCGGCGCCCGCCCGGCCCGAGCCGGGCCGGCGGATATGGGGCCTTGTAAGGCCCCCAAGCCCGGGTTTGGCTAGGGTCGGGCTTTTACCTGGCCGGACCTAGCCTGGCTTTTTCCGGGCTCCCCGGGCCCAGTCTTTTTGAACACAACTAATGCACAGTACATTTTATGAAAGAAAACGACCTAGCAAAAAGATTGAAAAAAAGGTGTGAAATAAGGAGGCACAGTCAAGTATTTGAAGCATTAAAATTGGAGATTTTAAATTTTATTAATGGGGTACTGATAGCTAAAATGAATAGGCTTAAAAATGAAAACTATAAAAGACAATAAATGTAAAGGGATGTTTGTTCAATATTCTACCGTTTTTTTATTAATATATGTACAAGTACCGTTACATTGAGACCATTATTCATTGATAGCTATATCATTAAACAACAATCAATCAAACAAGAAACTACTAAATAAGTAGACAGCTCACACATGATGAGAATCATACTCATGACTTCCCTGTCATAAAGCCTCAACTAACCTAATTGGGTCAAACCTCGTTGACAATATTCTCACACTTGAACATACGCACATATAATTTAACTTTTGACAAAATATTAGCTAACATCATGATATGCAGGGTAAGATTTGCCTACAGTTCATCCTTGTGGGGGAGTCCTTCTCCGGACCCTCGCTGCGCATGGATGCTTCATGCACCGGGCTCCCCTTTTTATTAGCTAACATCATAGTTTCATTTAAATTTATGTACAGCTAGGCACAATTATTAGATTCAGATGATATAATTTGGTAAAGTACTGGATGTACAACCCCGTGTCCGCCGAAGGGGCCCCAGCAAGCAGGCGGGCCGGGCCCCAGCCGCCTCTCTCAGGCGGGCCAGCCCCCGCTCGCCTCTCCTAGGCGGGCCGGGCCCCAGCCGCCTCTCTCAGGCGGGCCAGCCCCCGCTCGCCTCTCCTAGGCGGGCCGGGCCCCAGCCGCCTCTCTCAGGCGGGCCAGCCCCCGCTCGCCTCTCCTAGGCGGGCCGGGCCCCAGCCGCCTCTCTCAGGTGGATCGGCTGCAGTCCACCTCCCTCCAGGTGACAGGGGGTGACTCAACGAGAGGTGCGTATAACCAACCAGAACAGCGGGGTTTGGCTGTTGGCAGGCCAATCCGAGGGACTCTTTAGTAAATTCAGACCGCCAGGGGCAGGTTATTTGCAGACCATCCAAGGTAATCTATAAATAGGACCCAAGGGGTACCTCAGAAGGCACGCTTACTAGTTCATAAATCTTATAGCGCTTTCTGAGGTACCTTAGCCCGGCAACTGGTTAAGGAGGGGAAGCGCTCTAAGATCTTCCGGGTGTGTGGTGGGACCTCCGAGCCGGGTCCTTGGTCCTGTTCTCTGTCTCTCTCTCTCTTTTTCTTGTCATTTTCTTGCAGGAGCGAAGTAGGTGCGCGACCACCCCTTCCCCAAGGGTCGAATTCCACAGAAACCGGTTTTCCGGTTTCAACATTTTGGTGCGGTGAGCGTGGATAGTGGTCAGCAGAGAAAACCTCCTACAAGCTCGATGACTGGAGATGAAGGACAAGGATCAGGCAGGGGCAACTCGCCACCCCCTCCCCCACCCCCAGCGACGAGCGTGCCGGCGGAGCTTAGGGAGGAGATCCTCGGGCTCGTCAGGACCGCCCTCGGCATGCGAGCCGAGAGTGCGACACCGGCAGTCCCGGTGGTCGCCGCTCCCGCACTCGGCGATGACGCGCCGCTCAGGCGCCCAGGGAAGGAGCCCGCCGAGAGAGGCGAGCGCGAGTTCCAGGGGCGAGTTCTGTTCCCCGGCTCGGCCGCCGAATATCACTTCGGCGAGACTGGAGGAAGGGAATTCCCGTCTCGCCCGGCTGAGGGAGGGAGCCCCTTCAGCGAGTTCGTTTCTTCAGCCCCAGTTCCCGAGGGGTTTCGCGAGCCAGAGATGACTTACTACTCCGGGAAAGGAGACCCGATCCACCATATCCAATGGTTCGAGGATATGGTCTCTATTCGACAGATGTCAGACGGCTTCAAGTGCCGGCTCTTCGCCATCACCCTCCGAGAGAAGGCGAGAGAATGGTTCCACCAACTCCCGACCGGGTCCATCTACTGCTTCGAGGACCTGCGTCGGGGGTTCATGTTGAGGTTTACCACTTCCAAGAAGAGGAAGAAGGAGGTGGAGTCCTTGTTCCGCGTCAAGCAGAGGGTAGGGGAGACCCTGGGGAGTTACCTGGACAGATTCCAAGAGGAGTTGTCTCAGGTGCAGGAGATGCCAGGGCACACCATGATGGTAGCCTTCACCCTAGGTCTCCAATCCGGGTTCTTCGCAATGGAACTCAAGAGGTCCCCCCCAGTATCTTTTGAGGCGCTCCTAGAGAGGGCGGCTAGGGAGGCCGATATGGAGGCGGCACACCCGGAGTTTGCCCGAAGGTTGGCCAGGTGGGCCGTGGAGGAAGAGAGGCCAAGGGGTGGCCGAGGGCAGGAGGAGAGAAGGGTTGACCCCCGGCAGAGGGAACAGCCGCCGCCGCCGCAGCATCAGCAGCAACCCCGGCAGGGGAGACAGGAGCCGAACTTTCGGCTGGGCTGGAGACCCGAGTGGCAGGAGCCCGGGGCAAGGAGAGGGTTCCGCGGAGGGGACTACCGTCAAGGAGGACAGGGTCAGTTCTACCCTCCGGGCGGGATGCAGGGCCAGAGGCCGGCCCTCCCCGACCAGGAGCAGGCTATGGCCATAGCACTGGGAGAAAGGAGAAGGGCAGCACGGAGAAGAAGAAGAGATGTGAGGGTGGAGTTGCCTTACTGCGACTTCCATCAGGAAGAGGGGCACGCCACAGCCACGTGCCCCGAGTTCCTCGAGATGAGGGACCGTCGGGAGCAGCAGCAGCAACAACGTCCGGAAGTGCGGATCGAGGAGATCCGGCCTCGGGCGGAGGAAGGCCGGTGTGAAGACCGGGTGGATGTGGGCTCCCGAGGAAGGATCGGAGCGATCCACGGGGGGGCTGGGATCGAGGCTTCCCGCAAGTCAAGCCTCCACACCATGTACCGCAGGAGCGTTGGCTCCACGTCCCAGTCCCCGCCCCCGGACGAGAAAATCACCTTTTCCAGGGAGGACATGCCGGGTCACGAGGACCCCTTCTGCGATGCGCTGGTCATCCAGACAGCCATCGAAGACTTCACCGTCCCCCGGATCCTCGTCGACAACGGGAGCTCGGTTAACGTCATCTTCAAGAAGGCGTTCGACGCAATGAAGGTGGAGGCCCGAAGGGTGTTGGCCTCGGACGGACCCCTGTTCGGCTTCTCAGGGGAGAGGAAGGAGGTTGAGGGAGGAGTGGGACTCCATGTCGTTCTGGGGGGACAGTCCCGTAATTGCAAGTTCGTCATCGTGGACGCCCCCAGCAGCTACAGTGCCATCTTCGGGAGGCCTCTCATCAGCGCCTTCCGCTGCGTCCCCTCATCCTTCCACCAATGCCTGAAATTTAACGTCGAGGGGGTCCAGGTCCGGGTCCGCGGAGACCCCAAGGAAGCGAGGGAGTGCTATGTCACAGCGGTGAACTCCATCTCTTGGCTGGAGGGAGCCGAGGAGATGGGGCGGAGGCTGAAGGAGGCGGAGCCGGAAGCTGCCGGGGACGAGATGGAGGTGGAGGAGAGCCGCGCCCAGGGAAGGGTCGCGGAAGAGACTCAAGAGCCGGCCGAGGCGATGGCCGTGACAGAAGCTGAGGAGGTCCTCGCTTTCGACGAGGGGGAGACTGAGGAGTGGGAGGCACAGTCCCGCCTTGAGGCGGCAGAGGAGGTGGCGGAGATGGAGGTCCTAACCACCGGAGGCAGGGTGGAGAGGATCCGCATCAGCGGAGGATTGACCCCGGAGGCTCAAGGCCGGATGCTGGAGTGCGTCCAGAAGAACGTGGACATCTGCGCATGGAGTGCCGCGGAGATGCCCGGGATCGACTCCAACATCGCCTGCCACCGCCTCAACCTGGACCCGGAGGCTCCCCCCATCCGACAAAAGAAGAGGCCCGTTGCGGACAAGCTCGCCGAGCCCATCAGGGAGGAAGTAGCAAAGCTCCTCAAGGCCGGCTTTGTATCCGAAATCCAATACCCCGGCTGGGTCTCCAATGTTGTAATGGTTAAAAAAGGAGACGGCCGGTGGAGGATGTGTATCGATTTTTCCCTTCTTAATAAATCATGCCCTAAAGATTGTTACCCCTTGCCTCGGATCGACGCGCTGGTTGACTCAGCCGTCGGTTTCCCTTTGATGAGTTTTCTAGATGCCTTTTCAGGTTATCACCAAATCAGGATGCACCCTCCGGACGTCAAAGACGTCTCATTCATCACAGGGGATGGATGCTATAGTTATAAAATGATGCCCTTCGGGCTGAAAAACGCAGGGGCGACCTACCAGAGAATGATGGACAGGGTCTTTCAAAGTCAAAAGGGAAGGAACCTGGAAGTATACGTAGACGATCTCATGGTCAAGAGTCCGGACCTCGACTCCCACCTCCGGGACCTGGAAGAGACCTTTGCCACTCTCCGCGGATGTAAGATGAGGCTGAACCCCCTCAAGTGCACCTTCGGGTCGGGCAGAGGAAAGTTCCTGGGGCATCTCCTCACCCCTGCCGGCGTAGAGCCCAACCCCGACAAGGTGAAGGCAATCTTGGAGTTGGAGTCTCCGCGGAATGCGAAGGAAGTGCAGCGGCTGACTGGGAGGCTGGCAGGATTGAGCAGGTTCCTCTCCCGGGCCGGGGAGAAGTGCTCTCCGTTTTTTAAGAGCTTGAGAGGAGGCCAGAAATTCGAGTGGACCTCGGAGTGCGAGGAGGCATTCCGGGCCCTAAAGAAGCAGCTGACTCAGGCCCCCCTGCTCCAAGGGCCAAAGGAGGGGGAGGACTTATTCTTGTACTTAGGGGCTGGGGCCGAGGCCCTGAGCTCCGTTCTAGTTCGGGAAGAAGGGAAGAGACAACTCCCAGTTTACTATGTAAGTCGGGTCTTGAGGAAGGCCGAGCTCCGGTACCCCATCCTAGAGAAGCTGGCCTTCGCCCTCATCATCTCGGCCCGGAGGCTCCGGCCCTATTTCCAGGCACACTCGATCCGAGTGGTGACTGACCACCCTCTCCGCAACATCTTCGAGGGGGTGGAGCATTCTGGCAGGTTGGCCAAGTGGTCGGTGGAGCTGAGCGAGTTCGACATCTCCTTCGTACCTCGCCTCTCGATCAAGGCCCAAGCCATGGCCGATTTCCTGGCTGACTATGTGGTCGAGGTGGCGGAGGAAGAACTCACTCGCCCGGTTCCCTGGAAGGTCATGGTGGATGGTGCGTCAGGGAGGCACTCCCTGGGGGCTGGGGTCATCTTGGAAAGCCCCCAGGGGGTGAGGATCGAGCAAACGGTGGTGGTGCATTTCCCCATCACCAACAATCAGGCCGAGTATGAGGCCGTGATTGCGGGTCTACGCCTGGCCAGGGAGCTAGGGGTGCACGATGTGGAGGTCCTCACTGACTCCCTGGTGGTGGCCTCCCAGATCAACGGGGAATTCGAGGCAAGGGACCCCACCCTGCAGCGTTACTTGGCGAAGGTAAAGGGAGTCGTCGGCACCTTCCAGACTTTCTCCATCCGGCACGTGCCTCGGGAGGATAACGAGCAGGTGGACCAGCTGGCAAAGCATGGACCCCGGGCGGGGGGGAACCATCACAGACCTCTTTCGCCCATCCATCGAGGAGGGGGAGCTGATGGAGGTGGAACAACACCCCTCCTGGATGGACCCATTCGTCACTTTCCTGACCACCGGGGAGTACCCCACGGGAATGGACGGAAGGAAACTCAAGTACAAATCGGCATACTACCTCATGCGAGATGGCCAGTTATATCGGAAAACTCTCTCAGGGATGCTGGCGCGTTGTGTGGGCGAGAGGGAGGTCCCAAAGATTCTAGAAGAGGTCCACTCCGGAGAGTGTGGGAGTCACTCTGGAAGTCGAACCTTAGAAGGCCGGATCGTCAGGCAGGGATACTTTTGGCCGACTCTGGGTCTCGACGCGGCAAAATTCACAAAGGAATGCCATAAGTGCCAGCTATTTGCTCCCCTCCAACTGCAACCGGCCCAGCGCCTCAGGAGTATCACAGCCCCCTGGCCATTCGCCATCTGGGGAATGGACTTGGTCGGGCCCTTCCCCCAAGCCAGCGGCCAGAGGAGGTTCCTGCTCGTGATGATTGATTACTTCTCCAAGTGGCTGGAAGTCAAGGCGCTGGCCAAGGTGACCTCCCAGGTCGTCAGAAACTTTGTGTGGGGGGAGATCATCTGTCGTCATGGGTTGCCCCAGGCCATCGTCACAGACAATGGCCCTCAATTCGCCAGTGCTGAGTTCACCAGCTTCTGCGAACAGCTCGGGATCGACCTCAGGTTTGCCTCAGTTCATCACCCACGAAGCAATGAGCAGGTAGAAGCGGCAAACAAGATTATTGTAAACCTCCTCAAGAAAAAGGTGGAGAACTTGAGAGGAAGTTGGGTGGAGCAACTCCCCTCGGTCCTCTGGGCCCTCCGAACCACACCCAACACAGCGACAGGGGAGACGCCTTTCAAACTCTCCCACGGGTGTGAGGCAGTACTTCCGGTGGAGTTTGAAGTCCGGACACCCCGGGTGGTCGGGGCCGGAGAGCACGAAGAGGAATGGAGAGCCAATAATGAAGAGGAGCTGCGACTCTCTCTCGACATGGTCGAGGAACTGCGGGACCTTGCAGCCGTGAGGCAGGAGGAGATAAAGAGAAGAATGGCCAAGTATTTTGACAAGCACGTCAGAGTCAAGCAGTTTGCTGAGGGAGACTTGGTCTTAAGGAAGGTGGACGCGGCGGGAAGGTCAGCCGCAGTGGGAAAGCTCCATCCCAATTGGGAGGGACCATTCATTGTGCAGGAGGCATTGAAGTCGGGAGGGTACCGCCTCCGAAATGTGGAGGGCGAGACCCTAAGTCTCACTTGGAGCGGGGACGACTTGAAGCGTTTTTTTCCTTGAAATTATGTAAACCATGTTCAATCTCTAATGGAATTTCTTGCGGTAGACTTGTTTTTCCCCCCGATGAGAGATGAATGTCATTGCCTCAGACCCCGAGCAGATCCCGCTGCCAGGCTCTCACCAAGCTGGCAGGGCTGGATGTCACTCGGAGGAGTCTGCCTCAGACCCCGAGCAGATCCCGCTGCCAGGCTCTCACCAAGCTGGCAGGGCTGGATGTCACTCGGAGGAGTCTGCCTCAGACCCCGAGCAGATCCCGCTGCCAGGCTCTCACCAAGCTGGCAGGGCTGGATGTCACTCGGAGGAGTCTGCCTCAGACCCCGAGCAGATCCCGCTGCCAGGCTCTCACCAAGCTGGCAGGGCTGGATGTCACTCGGAGGAGTCTGCCTCAGACCCCGAGCAGATCCCGCTGCCAGGCTCTCACCAAGCTGGCAGGGCTGGATGTCACTCGGAGGAGTCTGCCTCAGACCCCGAGCAGATCCCGCTGCCAGGCTCTCACCAAGCTGGCAGGGCTGGATGTCACTCGGAGGAGTCTGCCTCAGACCCCGAGCAGATCCCGCTGCCAGGCTCTCACCAAGCTGGCAGGGCTGGATGTCACTCGGAGGAGTTTGCCTCAGACCCCGAGCAGATCCCGCTGCCAGGCTCTCACCAAGCTGGCAGGGCTGGATGTCACTCGGAGGAGTCTGCCTCAGACCCCGAGCAGATCCCGCTGCCAGGCTCTCACCAAGCTGGCAGGGCTGGATGTCACTCGGAGGAGTCTGCCTCAGACCCCGAGCAGACCCCGCTGCCAGGCTCTCACCAAGCTGGCAGGGCTGGATGTCACTCGGAGGAGTCTGCCTCAGACCCCGAGCAGATCTCACCAAGCCCGCAGACCCCGCTGCCAGGACTGGAGGCTCTCACCAAGCTGGCAGGGCAGGATGTCACTCGGAGGAGTCTACCTCAGACCCCGAGCAGACCCCGCTGCCAGGCTCTCACCAAGCTGGCAGGACTGGATGTCACTCGGAGGAGTCTGTCTCAGACCCCGAGCAGATCCCGCTGCCAGGCTCTCACCAAGCTGGCAGGGCTGGATGTCACTCGGAGGAGTCTGCCTCAGACCCCGAGCAGATCCCGCTGCCAGGCTCTCACCAAGCTGGCAGGGCTGGATGTCACTCGGAGGAGTCTGCCTCAGACCCCGAGCAGACCCCGCTGCCAGGCTCTCACCAAGCTGGCAGGGCTGGATGTCACTCGGAGGAGTCTGCCTCAGACCCCGAGCAGATCACGCTGCCAGGCTCTCACCAAGCTGGCAGGGCTGGATGTCACTCGGAGGAGTCTGCCTCAGACCCCGAGCGGATCCCGCTGCCAGGCTCTCACCAAGCTGGCAGGGCTGGATGTCACTCGGAGGAGTCTGCCTCAGACCCCGAGCAGATCCCGCTGCCAGGCTCTCACCAAGCTGGCAGGGCTGGATGTCACTCGGAGGAGTCTGCCTCAGACCCCGAGCAGATCCCGCTGCCAGGCTCTCACCAAGCTGGCAGGGCTGGATGTCACTCGGAGGAGTCTGCCTCAGACCCCGAGCAGATCCCGCTGCCAGGCCCTCACCAAGCTGGCAGGGCTGGATGTCACTCGGAGGAGTCTGCCTCAGACCCCGAGTAGATCCCGCTGCCAGGCTCTCACCAAGCTGGCAGGGCTGGATATCACTCGGAGTAGCTTGCCTCAGGCCCCGAGCAGATCCAGCTGCCAGGCTCTCTCCAAGCGGGCAGGGCTGGATGTCATTCGGAGTCGGTAATTCCCCGCCAAGCAACCGGGGAAGGGAGGCGAGCCAGGAAGGCGAGTCGGCGAGCCAAGAAGGGGAGTCGGCGAGCCAAGAAGGCCGGGCCCGGCGCATAAAGGAGCGAGCCCTAAGCACGGCGCGCGAGTGGAGAGTTTGGACTCACGTCGCCGGAGATCAGGTGAGCGGGCCGGTCAGGATGACCCTATGAGGCCGCAACGCCGGCCCCAACCTTCGGTTCGGCGGGTCCCCGGGGTGAATTGGAAGCAAAAGGTCGGACGCGCCAAGACCCTCCCCGGGAAGCCGGCCCGCGCGAAGTCGTTACGCGCGGAAGCCGGGCCCAGTCCGCACCTAGATACGGTCAAAATAACAAGCCCGGGCGGAAGGCGCGACTCGCCACTCGCGTCGCGCCAGCGTTAGTGCCCCGCGAACCTAGATCTATGTCCCGAACCGCAAACGGGCGGGTGGCCTCACTCGCTCGCTCGCAGCAACGAAAATCAGAGTTAATCAACAAGCGGTGCACAGTAACGACCGCGAGGCGGGAAGTAATTGGCAATTGAGAAGTGAATGCAGTAAATATATTAACTTTTACAAAATTACAACTGTGGCCCGCGGCGCGACCACACAAAAATAAAAACAAAATACATGTCCCAAGAAGGGGGGGAGGGATAAAAGCCACAAGGCGGCGGGCCCTTCAGATGCGATGGAACCCGCCTGGCTTGGGTACTGGAAGGAACAGCTCCGGCACCACTTCGGTCACCCGCAAGCCAGAGCACTCGTCCTTGAGGAGCTTGGCCCGCTGCAACGTCTTGAAGAGGTACGTCACCGCGTCCGCCCCGTTCTCTTGCATCAGAACCGCCAGGTCATACTCGCTGTGGTGAACGAGTTGACAGCCGCTCGAGGAGGCCGGCGGGACGGCAGCAGCAGCCTCGAGCGCATCCACCCGCGCCCGCAGGGTCTGGTTCTCCAGCTGTAGGGTGGCGATCTCGGTACCAAGTCGGCTGGCGGTCACCGCATCCTGCAAGGAAATTTATTTAGACGAGTCGCGGGATAAAGGCGGGTGCGAGTGAGATGGCTTACCGCGCCACCTTGGTACTGCGCGAGGGCGGCGTCAGCCGCTTCGAGCCGCCTCCGCAGGTCATCCGCCTCCTCCTGGGCGAGCTTGCGGGCCTCCTCCTTCGCATCGATCAACTTGTTGAGCGAGGGGGCATCTCTGTCCAGCCGGAGGCATCGCCGGCCGACCATGTGGGCCAGGGCGAGGCTCTGAAATTGCGCCCGCGCGCTCTCATAAATAAGTACCCGCGTGGCCTCCTCGCCGTAGGTAGAGGCGTCCTCCCGCCCGTACACGCCGAAGGAGAGATTGAAGGCGTCCCTGGAGGCGGTGTCCTGCTCCGACCAGCTAGGCAGCAGCGAGGATACCGAGATGCGGTTGCCCTCCTTGTCCCACTGAAGTAACGGGGCGCCGGTTCGGTCCGTGGGCCCTTCGCCGTAGCCGAAGTTGGGATGCCCTCGGGGAACCGGCTTCTCGGCGGGCCCAGTCGCCGCGAGCGGCCGCGACGACCCAGCCGCCCCGCCGGCGGGATCAGCGGTCAAGGGAACCGCAGGGGCAGGGGCAGAAGATGGTTGATCCGCGGGGGCCTTGCCCTTGTCGCCGACCGAGGGAGCCTGACCGCCCGTTTTATTCGGCTTCTTTGGAGGAGGGCCCTGAGACAGCTCGCCTCCGGATCGCTTCTGGCCGACGGGAGCCGAGAGCTCGCGATGAGCTAAGGCTGCCGCTTCCGCACGGCCAAGCTCGCCCAAAACGGACCGCGCGCTCTCGTAAGGCGGGCGGAGAGGGACGTCGCGTTCGCCTGCAGGAACAGGAGTTAGAAAAGCCAAGGCACGATTCAAGCAGAGGCGAGCGAGCCGCTTACCTTCCCCAGGCGGGACGGGGACGAGGTCGTCCAGATTCCGGCGGAGGAAGGCGACCTCGAAGTTCTTCCCGGCGAAGAACTCATATAGCTTCGCCTCATGGCCCCCCAGGCTAGGGGGCCGATAGCTCGCCTCGCCGAGTTGCACCGGCGAGAACGGAATGTTGCCGAAGTCGCCCTTGACGAAGACGAACTTCTTGAGCCAGTTGTGGCTCTTATTGACCGTCTCCCGCACCTTGGCGTGCATGCTCGCGAAGCACGCGGTCCCGTCCTTATTCGCGCGGAAGGAGAACAGCTTGCGGAAGACCGCAAGGCTGAACTCGATCCTCTCCTCGCGAAGGTAGCAGGCGAACCCGACTACGACAGCGATGGAGTTCGGGGTCAGCTGCCCCGGGACGACCCCATAGTACTTGAAGACCTGGCGGACTTCCGGCCAGAGGGGTAGCCGGAGCCCCGCCTCGAAGTGGGCCGTCGGGAGAGCCAGCTCATCGCCTGAGAGCTCGTTGATCCGTTCGTCCTTCCCGGGCCGCCTCGCCACGAAGCCAGGCGGGATGAAATTGCCAACAGTGTCCAGAAACTCCTTCTCCGAGACCGAGGCGGGAGGGAAGCTGTGGTCGGAAAAGATCCAGGCACACCTACCCCTCCCGTCCGCTTCGCCACTGCCGCCCGTCATCTCGCGGGATTAATAAGCAAGCCGAGCGAGAGGAAAGAGGAAAGAGAGGGTTCTCGCAGGGTGAAAAGGGAAGGGTTCGTGAAGGCGGTAGGTAAAATAATAAATGAAGGGCCTATTTATAGGGCCGGGAAAAGGGCGGGAAAAATCGGGAAAGGCGGGAAAGTGAACTGACAGCAGAGCCAGCCCCGACGCTTCGATTCCCGAGCCCCGCCCGGGTCCGCGTCGAAATCACCGGTCGGCCGCGAGCCATCCCCCTCCCGCGCAGAGTAGATTTCGAGAGGAATGCCCAGTCGAGGGGGGGGGGCAAACGAACCGCCCGCCTCTTCTAGGCGGGCCGGCCCTCTCCCGCCTCTTCTAGGCGGGCCGGCCCTCTCCCGCCTCTTCTAGGCGGGCCGGCCCTCTCTCGCCTCTTCTAGGCGGGCCGGCCCCCGCTCGCCTCTTCTAGGCGGGCCGGCCTTCGCTCGCCTCTTCTAGGCGGGCCGGCCCTTACCCGCCTCAACTAGGCAGGCTCTCCAGGGTTAAAGCTGAGAATCCAGCAAAAAAAAAAAGGGGGGGAAATGAGAATGAATGATAAATATAAAAAAAAAAAGGGGGGGGAAAGAGAAAGGCATGCGCCCTGGAACGGGCGAAAAGCCCCCTGAATTATTACAAGCAATCGTTCTTGGATAATATCCGACACCGACACACTGGGATGGATCACATCGAGACGATTCAGACCCTGCGAGCAACTGCGGGCACGGGCGGGCGAGGCAGGTGGCTTAGTACTCAATCCATTTCCACCTACCCCGCCTCTGCGAGCCGGTTCGAGGCGGCACGCGAGAGTCGTGATACTCCCGAACCGCCGCCAGCTCCCGCTTGGTCTGATCGGCCTGTTTCGAAATATTTGACAGCCGCTCCTCAGCTCGCGTAATATGCGCGCTCGGAGATGTCGGCTCATCCTCCTCAGCCGAGCCCCTTGCCCCCTCCAAAGCAGCGAGTCGCTCCTCCGCCCTGACTCTGTCTCTCTCCATCCCCACGAAGGCCTCTTTGAGCAGCATCGTGTGTTTCTGAAACATTCGCGCCACCTGCGCCTTCATCTTCTCGCTATCATGAGGGTCGCCCAAGAAGTCCGCGATGTCTTCCGGCTCCACGGGAGGCGAGTACCCCTCGCTCATCTCGACATCGGAAGAAGCGGCGCGATACCCTGCGGAAGCGAGGTCAGAGGCAGACGAGCGGCGAATGAGTTAACTTCAGGGGGGTTACCTGGCGTCGGTACGTCTACCGCGTCGGGAGCAGACCGAGAGGAACCCGGCCGACCTTGGAATGATTTCCCTCCCGGGGCGACGAGCGGCTTCCCCAGACCCTGGACTCTCAGCGGGGGAGGAGTCGCAGGAAGGCTGCGCGCTGGAGAGAATGGACTGACGCCCAGGTCGACCATCTCCACGGAGAGATCCGCAAGGTTCCCGGAGCCCCCTTCCAATGCATCTTCAGGGGGCGTCTCCTGCGAAGGAAAAAGTCAGTAGAAAGCATAGGTCACAGGGCGAAACCACACACCCAGATTCAACCTCGGAGCCGCCGGAACCCAGATCATCGCTAGGCGTGGAACGGCGGACAACCTTTCCCTTTGCCGGCTTAAACTGCGGGCCGGAGGATATGGGCGCCAACCACGGGGCGGCCGCGAGGGCCTCCTCCCGACCCTCCTCCCTAGCAGCAGCCAACCGAGCACGTATCTCCTCAGACGCAGGCATCTCCTGGCCTCAAACCGCGCAGGAGGCAAGAGGAGAAGGCCAGTTATCGAAGGCCCGGTGGCTCATTTATAGCTAAAAGGCGGGTCCCACCAAAAGATTCCCTCCAGCTCAGCAAGGACGTCACCGGACACGAGGGTTGGACATTTCTTTCCGAGCTTCTGCGAAGCACGCAAAGATCGGGGATTGTGTACAACCCCGTGTCCGCCGAAGGGGCCCCAGCAAGCAGGCGGGCCGGGCCCCAGCCGCCTCTCTCAGGCGGGCCAGCCCCCGCTCGCCTCTCCTAGGCGGGCCGGGCCCCAGCCGCCTCTCTCAGGCGGGCCAGCCCCCGCTCGCCTCTCCTAGGCGGGCCGGGCCCCAGCCGCCTCTCTCAGGCGGGCCAGCCCCCGCTCGCCTCTCCTAGGCGGGCCGGGCCCCAGCCGCCTCTCTCAGGTGGATCGGCTGCAGTCCACCTCCCTCCAGGTGACAGGGGGTGACTCAACGAGAGGTGCGTATAACCAACCAGAACAGCGGGGTTTGGCTGTTGGCAGGCCAATCCGAGGGACTCTTTAGTAAATTCAGACCGCCAGGGGCAGGTTATTTGCAGACCATCCAAGGTAATCTATAAATAGGACCCAAGGGGTACCTCAGAAGGCACGCTTACTAGTTCATAAATCTTATAGCGCTTTCTGAGGTACCTTAGCCCGGCAACTGGTTAAGGAGGGGAAGCGCTCTAAGATCTTCCGGGTGTGTGGTGGGACCTCCGAGCCGGGTCCTTGGTCCTGTTCTCTGTCTCTCTCTCTCTTTTTCTTGTCATTTTCTTGCAGGAGCGAAGTAGGTGCGCGACCACCCCTTCCCCAAGGGTCGAATTCCACAGAAACCGGTTTTCCGGTTTCAACACTGGAGATATCTCAATATTGTAGAGTAAAAATATTTGACTCCATGTAAGTTTTAAAAGGGCAGTTGTAACCTCAATTTTTTCATAACTGAGATATTTGACCTCCTATCAAACGAATTTGTAGGGTGTCAAATTTCTCGAATATGAAAAACTAGAGGTTACAGCAATCCTTTTAAAACTCACAGGAAACCAAATATCTTTCTATCTACAATATAGAGGCATTACAGATACTTTATCCTAATTGCAATAGGGCAGTTCACTGAAAAAGAAATTTTAAAAAAAAATCAGAATCCTTCCATCAAACAACTCCATCACAAAACATCAGAATCCTGCATCTAGCAACACCATCCTAACAAAATATCAGACAATTTACAGCAGAGAACCGGGGATGCCTTAGGCCTCGGCCAATAACAACCGCTTAGAAACCGGGTCTCCGTCACATTACAAATTTGTTTGACCAGAGCATTTACAAAATGCGGGTTCACGTGACACGATTACAGGTTCAATAAACGGAAGCCGGTCAGTCTGGCACCGGGCCACGCAGCTTGTTAGCGACGTATAAAAGATGGGCGATATTGGTTGGGGGGTAATGTTGCAGCAGCTTGAGATTGGCGGTGAAATCGCCTGCAAGGAGCCGCCTACGCACGAGTATTAACATTGCACAGCATATCCGCAGTAGGGTTTCCTACACAAGAATATACTGTTAATAACCAAACCTTCTGTAGGAGTTGGCATAATTACAAGTTGCGCCCCTCGATTTTTTTGAAATTACAAAAGCCTCCCCTACAAGTACATATCATAACATGTATGCATAAAAATACCCTACCAAAGAGTGTAAACTTGGAGAGGAGATTTTTGCAATTTCAAATGATAGAGTGGTCCAACCTATAATTTTGCAAATTTACGAGGTCCCGGGTAAATGACTGACCCTAAGAATACATCACAACTTCATATTTTTATATATCTATTATATACATATATAAAAGGAAGCCTCCTTTTGTACCTAACATTAGGACTTCCTAATTTACTGGTTATTTTATAAAAAATTTAGCCCTTCACTAGCACAGGGGTGAGAGAGCATGTCAGGACCAGATGCACCATGAGTGAAAGTAGTCAAAAATATAAGGTTAAGAAAGCAAATCCCTCCAAGTTGTTGCATACCTGGGGTCCTTCAGGATCACTTAATATGGTGTCCCATATGTTGAGGCAGTCCAAAAACGCGAATTCTTGTGTCAGCAATAGTGTTATCCATCTGAATGCGTAGAAGTGAGGATTAACCTGGTTAAGACAGTACAAATTTAACGTAAGCCCTGAATCTGAGTTAGGCTGGACGATGGTCGCAATGAAGAACGGACAAAAAACTATTGCTCCGCGGAAAAGGATAAAGGTGATGCAAAGCATCATGATCTAGATTTCAAGAACTATGGCAGCTGAAATTTCCAAATCTTAAACTAACAAACCAAGTTGCAGAGTTCATGAATTCCCTTGGGAAGTGAATATATATATATATATATATATATAGGACGATGTTACGTGCACACCACTTTTTGTTATGCGCACACCAAACACTTGAAATAAACAATACCACTATTTTTTCCAATCCCACCCATATTAAACCTAAGCGCACACCCCGCTCCTATTTTCTCCCGAAAGTCGAAACCCTACCCTCGCCCCAGCTTCCGCCTCGCTTCACATGACATACAAGTAGAGTTGGATGAGATACTCCAAAAATACAATACATCATCGGCTATTAAAAAAAATGAATTGAAAAGAAAACTACTGGATCTATTGGATCCTACAACAAGCTAAACTGTAGAACTTTTGGTTCCGGGTCGCTTAAAGGGGCGACCAAAATGAAGCTTGAACAAGCAAAAGAACTTTGCAGGTATTAATATTCAATTTTAAGTAACTTGCAAATATTTTATTTATTTAAGACAACTAATAATCATATATTTATATTCGTGCATGTTTACATGAACTTAAAAATGGACCGTGCAAATTTTTAGTTATATCGGTGGAAATGATTTGAGATTTTTGTTTTTTATTTTGTTTTTTTGAAATGTAAAAGGGAAGAAATCTTTTATATTTAAAGTAACAAAAAAACTTAAAATTTATTTTGGTGTTTATTTAACAATTTTGGATGTAAATAAAATTTATGGTGTTTACTTGATATTTTGGCCTATAAATAAAATTTATGGTGTGCACATATCAATGGTGTGCACATAGCCAAAAATGGTGTGCACGTAACAATGCCTTATACACACACACACACACAACATTAAAAGGGAAAAACACTCATTGGTTTAACATTCAACTTCCGAGTTTACCCTTCTTTATTAAAAATATTTCAATCTCATTAATTTATGTGTTTTTTAATTTTTAAATATGTGCTCTCATATAAGCAAAATCTCTTACCTGCAATAAAAAATGAGCCCTCACCGCCGCTCGCAAACCCCCATGCACAAGGGAAAAAAGAGTGACGGGTAGAATATAGCGTTCGGGGGTTTGCGAGCGGCGGAAGCGCCGTCACGCCGGGGCAGTGTCGTGGCCAAAGTATTGTCGTGCGGGGCATTAGGGGCCCGCCCCGTGCACTATCGCAGTTGGCCGTAGGAGCGAAGACCCGTGCTTGGCACTCGTGTGTGTTTATGTGTGGTTATTTACCGTAATCTCCACTCTAAATTTGCTAAATTATAGATTGCACCCCTCTTACTTTTGAACTTACAAAAACCTCCCCTGTAAGAGTATTTTCTAGCATCCATGCACGCAAAGAGTCCTTTGAAAATTTATTCCAATGGGATATTTTTGTGCATAGACGTTATCAAATGTAAACTTCAGAGAGATTTTTGTAATTTCAAAAGTAAGATGAGTGCAACTTGTAATTATGCTAACTTCCAGGGGAACTCTCTCTCTCTCTCTCTTTATATATATATATATATATAGAGAGAGAGAGAGAGAGACATGAATTGAATATCAAGGAGAAAGGAAATTTTGTTAGATTCCATGACTTCCATGGATGATGTTCATATACATGTGAGAAGAAGAAAGCGCAATTAGGACAAATATTATAATAAATGTTAGATTAGGAACCATAAAGTAAGAACCTACAACAATTAATTTCAAACTTTTATCTTACATGTGTTGTAACCTCCAGATGACGCCAAAGCTCTCCATCATGCTTCTTCAAAAGCTGCGACAATTTTGTGATCGTAGACCGAATTCCGACAACACTGTTATCGAGCTGCTTACAAAAATTATCCCTAAACCCACTCAATAGCTCAACAAAACAAAAGAATGTGTCTGCTTCCGCATGGGCCTGTCGGAATCAGAAATGACAATCTGTAAGAAACTGGTAAAGGAAAGTGAGCGCTACAATCCGTTTGATCCATACAAAGTACATCCAAACATATCCATGTATTTCCAGAGGGTAAAGTATAGATCAATTTTTTTTAACATAGTGTTTCTTTCAGATTAGTGGTAACATGTTTCTGTTGGTAAGGAAAAGGAAAAAAGGTGGAATACAAGTGGAACATTGTTTTATGGTCAGATGTTTACTATTTATTTAATCAGTCTTCACATTAAATTTGGGTCTGTTTGTTTTATTGACATTTTTTTCAAGTTATTTTGCCATCATCGGTCCTCAGCGTAGATGAGAAAGGACGTTGGTTGATGCTAGATTGAAGATAATTGTAAACACTAATCAAATCTAATCACATCAATCCAAATTTTATTTTCTGTGGATCAGGCATTCCCCATATTCTAATCTGATTGTGATGAAAAAGAAAAAAAAGAAGATTTACTGGGTCCTGGATTTGCCACTTGGCATTTGGAGAGTTTAAAAGAAAAGATCAGAGAATTGGATTGCATTTTTTTTTTACAAAAGACTAGGTTGAATTGAAAGATATAAGGAATGACTTTAAGGTAATGTATGCTAGGATTGGGAAAATGATGAATAAAAAATTAAAATTAAGAAAGAAAAAAAGCCCATCAAGCCAATACCAGATAGCCAATTGGGCCGATAAACGCCCACCTATCCCTCCTTCCACCTCATGAAAACAAACCATCTAATTAAAACATTTCCCTAAATTTCATAAAAGGTCTCCTTAACCATCTCATCTTCACACCTAATTCAAGACACTTTCTCCACCCAACAACCAACCATCCAATTAAAATATTTGCCTAACTTTTCATGAAAAGTTTTCTTAGACTTGTCCCTTTCACGATCAACACCTAAAACATTAAAGACCCAACCTGACGCAGGATAAATCTATAGGCGACGGGAAAACGGTGATCTAACCCTACATGCAACGCAAAGCCCAACGTATTAATCACAAATTAGATAATAAACATTAACATCTCACGCACATAAATTAACAGCAAGGCACAATAATTAATTAGGGCAAAACAAGCGTAGACTTTCCTCCCCGTAGAGGGCCAAAACAAGAGCGTGCGGCAAATAAACCGTGCAAATCACAATAAATATCCAAACAAACAACCATAATGCAAGAGTCTCAAACAAGTATGAGGTCTAAACCAATAATAGTAATGTTGAAATAATAAATCAATACAACAAAATCTCACCAAATAGTGGTTGACCAAGACACTGAAGAATCTGAAGTCGGAGATGCGTGTACAACGATCCGAGGTGGAACCGGAGGTGTGGAAAACAATGTAGGTTACTATCCTCAATGGTGGAAGGTAGAATCGGGCCAGAAATGGATAGTTCCGGCCACGTATGGGTAGATCTGGGCGGGGGATGGGTGAATCCGATGTTTGGTGGCGGATCTGGGCTAAGAGGTAGAGTACGGGTGGAGGGGAAGACAGATCGGGGGCTGAAATTCCAAATCGGGGCTGATCTGGGAGGAGGAGGGCTTTGGGTGGTGGTTCCACGTGAAGAGGGGGTTGCGGCAAGGAGTGGTGGGGGTTTAAAATGGGGAGGCGGCTGCAGAAATGAAAAGGGGAGGCCAACGGTGGTTGGGGGGAAGAGGAGTGGTCGGCCTGGGGTATTGCTGTTATGGGGGAGGCGGACAGCAGGGGGTGGCCCGGCGGCTTGCTGCAAGGGAATTGTTGAGGCTGGCGGTGGGCAGGGAGGGAAAAAAACTAAGAAAATGAATAGTAACTTCCATGAAATCGTGGAATTGAGAAGTATAGTTCTGGACAGCAGAAAGGGATGATTTTTAGCAGGACTATGGGGAATGTATTTGCTGTTTGGGGCTTTGGAGGCTGAGAGAGGGGGCATGGGAGGGGGAAGAAGGGGTCTAGGGTTAGGGCAAATCTTGGGGAGGGAGATACGCACCTAGGAGTCGTTACTCGCAACACGAATCCGGAAGCATCCCCGGAGTCTGATTGTCAATCCGGGAACGTCATATATGGAAAGTCACCAATTGGCTCCGAACGGACCCAAAACTTGTCCTTCACTGCAGGTCCTTATCTCTGCTCCACATCACAATCTCCAACCATCTCAATTAAATCCCAAAACCAAGACATTAATGGATCTCAAAACTCTATAAATAGATTTAGAAGTTTGTTACGCCCCCGCTACGCTTTACGGGTCGCCACTATGTTCGGAGGAGCAAGGACGCGCTAAACAACGGGGCTGAACCAGGCGGGTTCAGCCCCCTTGGGAGGGGCCGGCCGGCCCCTCCATGCCCGGATATATATATATCCGGGCAGCCCCCTTTAGGGGTTTATGCAAAGTATGATCAGGTAGCCTCCTTCTTCTTCCTAACCCTAAATCTCCTCTTAATCTCTAGATCTCTCTCTTTAGTTGCTCTTTAGTAGTTTTTCCCTAACATTTGGTATCAGAGCATTCGTCCATGGTGACCACTCGCACTCAAGAGGAGTCCTCATGGATTGAAACCCTAGAGGAGAGCGTTGTTGGCCTAACCGATTCGATGGCGGCCATGGAAGGGCGGATGGAGGCCCGGATGGAGGAGTTGAAGGCGTTGTTGAAAGGAAAAGGACCGGCTAGTGAGGATTCGGCCGGATCGGGCGCCGAACTGGGCGGAACGGGCGGAAATCAACCCGGCGCGGGCTCGGCAGCCGCGTATGGCGGTTTGGCGGGTTCGATTCCGCCCGGAATCGGCGCAGGAGGGTCCGGTGGCCCTGGATGGGCGGCGTACGGGCCAGCAGGGGGCTCGACAGCGATGCAGGGGGGCTTGGCGGGGCCGATTCCGCCCGGATTCGCGGCAGGCGGGTTCGGCGAGACTGGACTGGGTCGCGGCCAGGGACGCCGGGGCTGGGAAGAACCCGGTGGGTTTCGGCGGCCACCCGATGTTACGGGACAGCCAAGGGGAGGGCTCCTCCCTCCTCCTCGTGGATTTGGGGCACCGGGAGTGGCCGGTTTTGGCCAAGGATGGGGCGGCCAGCCACAACCCCCTCCTTGGGGAGCAGGTCCGCATCAAGGCTACGGAGGTTTCGAGCAAGGGGAGCCCGCAAGACGGGAAGGAGGTCAGGGGGGACAACGTTTAACTCCCGGATTAACTCGAATGTACTTTCCGGAGTTCGAGGGCGGCGACACCTTGGAGTGGATCCAAAAGGCGGAATTATTTTTCCAATACCAGGAGGTGCCTGAAGGCCAGTGGGTGCAGCTAGCGTCCTTCCATTTGAAGGACGACGCTTTCCAGTGGACGCAGTGGTTCCTGCGAGGGCGGGAGTACGTGCCTTGGGGGGAATTTGTGGAGGGATTTTCGGCCAGGTTTGGTCCATTGGAGTACGAGAACTTTGAGGCCCTCCTTCAGAAGCTTCGTCAAAAAGGGTCGGTGATGGAGTATCGTACGGAGTTCGAGAAGTTGGCAAATCGGATTCAGTGGTCAGAGAGGACACTCTACAGCTGTTTCATATCTGGTCTCAAGGAGCACATTCGTGACAAGGTGCAGGCACTCATGCCTCGATCATTGAACCACGCGATTACCTTGGCTTGTATACAGGAGGAGAGGTTCAACAGGCAGAGGGCTCGCATCATGAGTAGGCCGGCTTTGACCCCTGCGACCGCAGCACGACGAGAGCAGCCTACGGGTACCAAGCCGACTGTGACTCGGTTATCTTGGAGTGAGTTATCCGCCCGAAAGGAGAAGGGTCTGTGCTTTAACTGCGACGAGAAGTTTGTGCCAGGTCATAAATGCCAGAAGATACAGGTGTTCATGTTACATCAAGACGCGGACGAGCCGGCTCCGGATGAGGAGCTGGAGGTAGATGTGGAGGCAACTGAGTTCGGGGTTTCTCTACATGCTCTTGAGGGTTGCGCTCCCCCGCTTACTATGCGGCTGGCGGGCCGGATTGCCCAAGAAAGAGTTACCATTCTGGTGGACAGTGGGAGTACCCACAACTTCATACATCCCGATGTGGCACGACGAGTTGGGCAAGTGATTGACAGGGGAGCTGCCTTTCACGTTATGGTGGCGGATGACAGCAGGCTGCAGTGCGAGGGGGTGCTGAGGGGAGTGGAAATGCGGATACGTGACTATGTGGGAAGGACTGACATCTACCTGTTACCTATTCGGGGCTCAGACATGGTGCTGGGAGTTCAGTGGTTGCGCCAGTTACAGCGGGTGACGTTTGACTGGAAACATATGACTATGGAGTTTGTGCACGGAGAAAAACAGTTTTGCCTGCAAGGGATCATGTCATCTCCTGTTAAGGAGGTTTCTCTTCGCAGCTTGCAGCGGTTGAGCGGGGACGGACAGCTGATGGCCGTCCTTCGGGAGGTCCAGACCGGCGATTCCACGCCTTATGAGGTACCGGTTCAGTTACAGTTACTTCTGACAGATTATGCTGATGTTTTACAGGAGCCACGTACTTTGCCACCGCCGAGGTTTCGAGACCACCGTATTCCGCTCAAGGCGGATGCTGAGCCGACGAATGTTCGGCCGTACCGTTACCCACACGTGCAAAAGTCGGAGATTGAACGGAGTGTCCGCGAGATGCTGGAGGCCGGCATCATTCAGCCGAGTACGAGCTCCTTCTCGGCTCCTATCATTCTGGTCAAGAAAAAAGACGGGTCTTGGAGATTCTGCGTGGACTACCGGGCCTTGAACGGCGCTACTGTCAAGGATAATTTCCCGATTCCTCACATCGAAGAGTTACTGGATGAACTGCATGGGGCGCAACGATTCACCAAGCTGGATCTTTGTTCTGGCTATTATCAGATTTTGATGGCTCAGGAGGATGTTCATAAGACGGCGTTCCGGACGCATGACGGCCATTATGAGTTTTTGGTTATGGCCAATGGACTGACTGGAGGGCCTGCGACATTCCAGGCCAACATGAACGAGATATTCAGAGATTTCCTGCGGGAGTTTGTCCTGGTTTTCTTTGACGATATCCTTATCTACAGCGCCACCTGGGAGGACCACGTGCACCACGTGGGGCAGGTCCTTGCGAGACTTCGCCAACACCATCTTTATGCCAACCGTTCCAAGTGCTCCTTCGGGCAGGAGGAGGTGGAGTATTTGGGCCATTTGGTTTCCGGTCAGAGCGTTCGAGCCGATCCACGGAAGATTCAGAGTATGCAGTCCTGGCCGCGACCGGTGACAGTCCGGGCCTTGCGGGGTTTTTTGGGCCTCACCGGGTACTACTGACGGTTTGTCCAGGATTATGGGAAGATAGCCCGGCCATTGACCCAGCTGCTGCAGAAAGATTCTTTTTCTTGGAATGAGGAGACGGAGGAGGCATTTCAGGCTCTCAAACGGGACATGACCTCCACACCAGTGCTTGCACTACCCGATTTCACGAAGGAGTTCGTTCTGGAGACGGATGCGTCGGGCGTCGGCATCGGGGCGGTTTTGATGCAGGCGGGGCGGCCAATAGCCTTTTACAGCAAGGCCCTGGCTCCTCGTACCTTGGGTCTCTCGGGCTACGAGAAGGAGATGTTGGTCATCATTCACGCGGTGGCTGTGTGGCGGCCATATTTGTTGGGCAGACACTTTAAGATCAGGACGGACCACCAGAGTCTGAAGCACTTTCTGGACCAACGGGTCTCTTCGCCTCTACAACAAAAATGGGTTACAAAGCTTCTGGGATACGACTATGAGATTGTGTATCGCCGCGGCAAAGAGAATGTGGTCGCCGATGCCCTCTCTCGCCTCCCAGGAGCTGCGCTCTCCAATATTTCGGGGCCGTTGGTTGACTCTTTGGAGGATATTCAGGAGGACATGTTGCAGTCGGACACGCTTCGGCCGTTGGTGGACTCTTTACAGCGGGGAGAGACGGGGCCGACCGGCTATCACTTGTGTAACGACCGGCTATACTATCGGGGACGGGTGGTCGTTCCCGCCGATTCAGCTTGGAAGACGATTCTGATGCATGAGTTCCACTCGTCTCCCACAGGAGGACATGCGGGGGTGCTCCGGACCCTCCAGAGGGCGCGAGCAAACGTGTTTTGGGCAGGAATGCGACGGGACATTCAGCAGTTTGTTCGCCACTGTGACATCTGCCAGCGGCAGAAATATGAGACTTCTTCTCCTGCCGGGCTCCTCGTGCCATTGGATATTCCGCAGCTTATTTGGGACACAGTCTCCATGGAATTTATTGATGGGCTGCCTAAGTCGAAAGGCAAGTCAGTCATTTTGGTGGTAGTGGATAAGCTTTCAAAGTACGGCCATTTTCTGGCCCTCAGCCATCCGTATACCGAGGAGTCTGTGGCCGCACTCTTTGCTCGGGAAATTGTTAGACTGCATGGCCTTCCTCGGGCCATTATTTCGGATCGCGACCCCACCTTCGTCAGTGGGTTCTGGCGGGGGCTATTCAGGTTGCAGGGTACCCGCTTACACTTCAGCACGGCCAATCATCCGCAGTCGGATGGTCAGACGGAGGTCCTCAATCGGGGTGTCGAGACATATCTTCGTTGCTTTGTGATGGATGAGCCTCGGAGTTGGCCGGACTGGTTACACTGGGCAGAGTACTGTTACAATACGTCATATCATTCAGCCAACAGGATGACGCCGTTTGAGGTGGTTTACGGACGGCCTCCTCCGACCTTGGCCAGCTATGAGCCCGGCAGCACTGCCCTTCCGGCGGTGGATCGGGCTCTTCTGGATCGGGATCGTATGTTAGTCACTCTTCGGGAGAACCTACGCCTGGCACAGGAACGCATGAAGTCCCAGGCAGACAAGCACCGCACAGAGCGGGAGTTCGTCGTGGGCGATGAAGTTTTTCTCAAGCTCCAGCTGTACCGGCAGTTGTCTGTGGCTCGTCGTGGCAACCATAAGCTTTTCCCGCGCTACTACGGCCCCTTTCGGATCATCAGCAGGGTGGGGCCGGTAGCTTATACGTTGGCTTTACCGGAAGGTTCCCGCATTCATCCTACATTCCACGTCTCCTTGCTCAAGCGGAAGTTGGGTCCGCATGTCCAGCCAAGTTCCTTATTACCTGAGGTTACGCCTGCGGGCGAGCTGCGTCCGCTCCCAGAGGATATCTTACGACACCGGTGGAAGATTCGGGGCACGGAATACCGGCCAGAGCTCTTGGTCCAGTGGAAGAATTTGCCGCCAGCACACAACTCTTGGGTAGACTTCTTCGATTTCAAGGAGCTCTACCCGGATTACCAACTTGCGGACAAGTTGGTTCTTGATGGGGAGGGGAATGTTACGCCCCCGCTACGCTTTACGGGTCGCCACTATGTTCGGAGGAGCAAGGACGCGCTAAACAACGGGGCTGAACCTTCCGGTTCAGCCCCCACTCAGTGAACCGGCCGGCCAGGGGCTGAACCAGGCGGGTTAAGCCCCCTTGGGAGGGGCCGGCCGGCCCCTCCATGCCCGGATATATATATATCCGGGCAGCCCCCTTTAGGGGTTTATGCAAAGTATGATCAGGTAGCCTCCTTCTTCCTAACCCTAAATCTCCTCTTAATCTCTAGATCTCTCTCTTTAGTTGCTCTTTAGTAGTTTTTCCCTAACAAAGTTCATGGCATAAGACATTCTTTGAATGAATGAATGAATGAAAATTGAAGTTTGCTTTTGCAAACCTTGTCCAATTTGCATTCTCTTCTCTCTCGGTAACAGAGCCCCCAGTGCAAATCTTTGGAGACAGACATTCAAGGAGACAGTGATGGAATGACGATGGACAACTTGTGTGGCTACTTGCTCATTTATCCCTATATCAATTAAGACAAGTGAATAGGTGTTATGGTCTCACACGACCAGTTTTCCACGTCGTTAATTAGTGTCATCGTGTATTCATGTTAGATGTCTTTTATTAATCGAGATGATGTACAAGTCCATGGTGTTTTATCGTTTCGTGTTGCTCTCTTTATTTTTAGGTATACACACTCATGCTACTTTGTAAGTCTGTAAATAAACCCTTTTGGTCATATATTTCATGCAAGCTACTGAAATTCATCTCCACGCAGTGCAGCAGAAACGACAACGCTCCAGATGGCACTGTGCAAGCTTAGCATAAGTCACGATGCTTACTCGTCGTCCCCTTCCAGAGGCCACACCTGCTCTAATTCCTCCCCTCATCGTTCGGTTCCAACCACCGTCAAGCAGCCGCATCGAGCTTTTGCGACGATTGACAGCCTAACACACGTCCTTCTCTACGCCGCCTTTCGCACCATCCACAGAGTACTTCCAACAACAATGCTCTTCTGCACCGGCTTTCTAGGGATTTCAATCAACGGGACCCCATCGATTCCTCAACTTTTTGTAGTCAACTACGATAATGTCCATTTGCCTGCATTATCTTTACTTCCTCTTAATTACCGGTTAGCGATTCTTTTGCATGTCATGAACTTGTCAACTTCATGTTTCCAATTGTCTATAATTGTTCATCGCTATTTTATCAATTGAAATTCTAAAGCTAGCTTAGTCTAATCAAAAGATAAAAACCGTGTTTATTTTGCAAATCCATCAACTTCTTCACAGAAAGCTCTTCTTAGACACTGTTAATTGCAGTACATCTTCTTTGTGGACGTTTGAAACTAATTTCTTATGCACAATAGTGTTTCTTTCATAACTTGTCAAAATCCTTGCTGTGCAATGTTCCTCTCCTCTATCGAGAGCTTGCACCACAACCTCACTCTCATTTGTTGAAAGCTGTCTCTCTATACTATTTGTCAAGCCTGTGTTATCCTTAACTCTTGGACAACAATCTTAGTCCATCGATGCGAGTATCGTGCATCTTCAGAAGAAGACTACTATATTTTGTAGTGCTTTGACATAACCCCTGACAATCAATGTGTGCCAAAATGGAGATTATGTGCCTTCCAGTCCTCTCCATACACTGAAAGGAGTGAAAGCTCACAACCCACCACATCATTCTTGGTATTGTTGTTGCAACTTCAACTTCTACTATATGGGCTATTGACTCTCGTGTGTTATTAAGCGCATGACAAATGTACCTTTGCTCATTCAATTGTCCTCATATGAGCGCATGCCATATGGCTCTTTGATGTCAATTATGAGTCGAGGTTCTCTACCTTATCCTCTAATATTATCAATAATGTTATGAATGTTCCCAACTTATCTATAAATTTATTATTTGTAAGTGTACTTTAAACTGCACCATGAATTGTAATTGTAAAAATACACCGTAATTGAAAGAAAAAATAGAATACTTTTATTATTTCCTGCTAAAAGAATTTCCTCTCAACGAGAGGATACACATATATTTATAGAAAGGAGTGGAAGCTCAACTCCATCCTAAGATATGTGGGACTAAACTCTAACCAAAAATGGGTTCTCCAATGGGTCATTGGATGGGCCCTTAATACAATTTATTTCAACACAATCCCGCAAGCTAGAGCGTACAAATCGTAGGAGCCAAGCTTGAATAGAAACTGATGATATAATGGTCGAGGTAAGACCTTCGTGTGGATGTCAGCAACCTGCCCAGCAGCAGGCATATGTCGCACGCCAAATTTCTTAGGGAGTTGTTATTCATACCCCTTATTTGGATATTCATACCCAAATTAAGACAAGTTTTTACGTTTTATTTTCCCATCCCCTACCAGATATTTGTACCCAGAGAGAGTTCGCAGTCGAAGTCCCGCAACCCTAATCCCCCACACCCGAAGACCCCGCAGCCGCTTCCTCCCCTCTCAGCTCGCACACCCATATGCCGGTAGGCAAGATGTGAATGGACACAAGATTTTCGAGGAGATGTACAATGTTGTATATAAGCATTTCGAGGAGATGTACATAGAGAATGACATGGAGGGAATATTAAAAAAATATAGTAGTATAAGTGATCTCCAAAGAAAGGAAATTGTGTGAAATCGTCAACCCGGATGGTAGTCAAACAAAGGAGCCTAAATTGTCTACAAAATTAAGAGGCCGTCAAAGGGGAAGTTTGAAGAAGTTCATGGACGATTATAAGTCCACCAAAAGAGAGTCATCACATTTCGAGCATGTTTTGAGGGAAGAACAAGAAACATTAAAGATTAAAACTACAAAGTTGACAAAGAAATTTAGAAGCACAAGGAGCGGGTTTCTTGATAATATGCGCAATCAAATGCCACCTAGTGCGCAATCACATCTCCTTGATGTTGTTGATGTTATAGGCGATGGACATTGTGGATATAAAGTCATTAGTATTGCTCTAAATATGGGGGATAATTGGATGCATGTGAGACATGATCTTGCGGGAGAGCATCATGAAAATAATGTGTTATACTGAAATTTTTGGAACTTCAAGGAGATTAGAATTATTAAAATCGCTTGATTGTTGGGTGTTTTCGGCCCCGCTTGATAGATGGATGACAATGCCCGACATGGGTTTAGTTGTTGCATCATGCTACAAGATACAACTTGTTCATTTTTCAAGCAAACAATCATTCACCTTTCTACCGCTGCATTCAACTCCACCAACGATTCGAAGGACAATTCATATGAGATTTATAAATGAAAACCACTTCGTTTTATTGAGGATGAAAGATGAATGCCCACTACTTCCAATATTTCCGATGTTGAGAATATTTCATGAACAAGTAGCAGAAGAATGAAACATTTCGTATGTTACACGACTAGTTTAATAGGTCAGGTATGTGAACTTAAATAATTTCATTGCCCAATATATATTTATTGTTTTAAATTTACAATGCTAATCTAAATCATTTATTCTTGTAGGTGGAGTTCATTTTGATAGAAAAGGATATTTTGATGCTGAGAAGATTTTGATGCCTCTTCAAATTTTGCTTATGAAGATATTAACATGTTTTATGCAATGTTCATTTTCATATTTTTTGCCTTTTAAATTGCATGGAAACATTATATATTTGCATCTATGAATGACCGTGTTGTCCATTTATAAAAATATGACATCAAATTAGTTTTCTTAACATTATTATGTATGAGTATAAATATCAATTATGGGTACAAGTATCTATTTTGGGTACAGATATCAATGAGTTACAAATATCCATTTATGGGATACCAATAACAATTCTCATTTCTTAAGCTAGACTTTTTCCGGAATAAAATGACAATCAACTTTGAAGTGCTTGGTACGTTCATGAAACACGGGATTCTTGGTAATATGAATAACCTCTTTGCTATCACAAAAGAGAATGGTCGGAGAGGGTAGTTTCATACCCAGATCACTCAGAAGACTCTACAACCATGTAAGTTCAGAAACGATTAATGTCATTGATCAGTACTTAGCTTCTGCAGATGAACGTACAACCACAGTTTACTTCTTGTTTCGCCAGGTGACAAGATGTTCATCAAAGCGTGTACAAAATCTACTCATGGATCGTCGATCATCAAGGGAGTCAGTATAGTCAGTATCAAAGTAAGCAACGAGAGATAAAGAGGGAGAGGGCTTATACACAAACCCTTGTCCCGGTAGTCTTCAGGTACTAAAGGATACTACGCTCAACCGTCTGGAGATGAGAGATCCATAGAGCATGCATGAAACCACTATCCACCCCAACAACAAATAATATATCAAGTCTTATAACAGTAAGATAAATTAGCTTGTCCACCAGCTAACAACAGTAGTCTGGGTTAGGGAGGAGAAGATAAGAGTCGAAAGCATGGGTGCAGAGCTTATGGTTGGCATTCATAGGTGTGTCAAGTGGCTTGAATCCAGAGTAGTCAGTGTCATGAAGAAGGTCAAGACAGTACTTTCGTTGAGACAAAACGAGACCAACGAGTCAACATGCCACCTCTACGCCAAGAAAGTATCAGAGAGGACCCAAATCCTTAGTCTGAAACTCGGATGCAAGGTGTTTATTGATCATCGTTATACTATTGGGATCATCGCTTGTGATGAGGATATCATCAACATACACCAAAGTATCACCGTTCCTGTCGAGCAGTGACGAGTGAATAAAGAGAGGTCAGCCGAGCTTTGAGTAAAGCCAGCGTCGTGAATGACTCGACTGAACTTATCAAACCAGGCTCGTGGAGACTGTTTGAGACCATAGAGAGATTTCTTGATGTGACAAACAAAAGACTCGCATGTGGTATCATAACGAGGAGAATGCTACATGCAGACAATTTAAGCGAGGTCATTATTCAGGAAAGCGTTTTTGATGTACAGTTAATGCAATGACCAATGTCGATGAACGAACAAGGAGATCAAGACCCGGACATTATTCGGCTTTGCAACGGGTGAGAATGTCTCCTTATAATCGAGGTCATGTTGTCGAGTAAATCCATGAGCCACCATATGAGCTTCCAGACGTTAAAGATCCCCCACAGGTTCGTGCTTCACAGTGAAGACACATTTGCAACCAATAGAAGTATGGCTAGAAGGAAGAGAAACAAGGTCTCATGTTTGATAGCCCAAAGTGCGACCATTTCCTCATCAATGGTGGCTCGCCACCCCCAGATGCTGAAGAACCTCCTACAGAGAAGAATGGGTGGAAATAGAGGGCAAAAAGATTGCAAACCCGTGAAGCGTCAAAGATAGGAGATGCAACGAGACATAATTTGAAATAGGGTAAGCGGTGGATGTTGATGTCGGATCAACGGCTGGCGGAGAAACAGCAGGTAGAAGCGTCTCTTGCGAGGCAATAGATTGAGGAAGGCGTCGTGTGTGGACACAGAGGAGGAGGTAGAGAGGGGAGAGGCAGAAGTAGAGGAGTGGTAAGCAAAGGAGGAGGTTTGGTAGTGGTAGGCCCATAAGAATGTGGAAGGTCGGGGGTGAAAGGAAAGGAAGTGTCAGATTGGTGGAATGGTTGATGTTCAAGGATGGTGACATCGGCGGAGGTAACCAGTTTCTGACTAGGTGGGCGGAGCCCTACTCGGTGTGAGAATAACCGACGAACATACACTTACTAGCACGAGGAGCCAACTTGTTCATGACAAGGCCAAGTTGGGGGTCATAGAAAACACAATCGAAGATACGAGACATCAAGGTAAAGGAAGACGTGGAGGGGAAGAGAATGGAAAATGGCGTCGCAAAATTTAGAACAGAGGAGGGCATGCGATTAATGAGGTAGCAGGCGGTGGAAACAGCAAAATGTCAATAGATAGTGGGAACCTGCATTTGGAACATGGGGGAACGAACAACCTCGAGGAGTTGATGATTTTTGCGCTCAATCTTTCCATTTTGTTGAGGTGTATAGGGGCAGGAGTTCGGTGAAGAATGCCCAGCATAGCACAGGAGTTCTGAAAGCGGTGACTAGTATGTGAGCACATTATCAGTGCGAAGAATTATCAGGGACCACGAGAACTGGGTGTTAGTCTCGGCGAGAAAAGAATGAAAGGTCCGGAGTAACTCAGAGCAGCCGCGCATCATATATAATAATGTCAGGCGATAATGATCATCAATAAAAGTTAAAAAAAATGATCGCCAGAGACATTAGTTGTTTTGTAGAGGTTTCATATATCAGAATGCACTAAATTAAAAGGAGGAGCGCTCCGAGTACAATGTAGAGAAAAAGTAGAACGGTGATATTTCCCATAAATACATGATCCACATTGAAAATCAGAAAAAGGGAAAATCAGGAAGAGCCCTCTTGAGGATAGGAAGAGAAGCATCACCGAGATAATGGTGTCAGTCGGTGGAGGTGACAGAAGAGAGAACCGAGGGGAGATCCAGAGTATACAACTCATTGGACAGACGACGCCCACCATTGATATTTCGAGTCCGTCGATCCTAAGTTAAACACCTGACAGAGAGGAGATGAAACTGAGAGTTGAGAACATGAAGTATAGAACAGAGAGGAAGAAAGGGAGTAAGAGGTACATCGCCGGAGCCGCAAACAGGGGTGGTATAACCATTAACCACTGTGATACACTTAGTAGACGGGACATTCGTATACTGAGTCGGGGGAGATGTGGTTGGTAACCACAGAGTCCACGATCCACACCGAACAGTGGGGAAAATAGGAGATACATGCGAGGGAGGTAGAGGCGGCGGAGTCAGATGCCCAAGTAAACATCCCCCGTAGTTGTTGGAGTTCCTCGTGCAGGACATCAATGTCTTAGCGAGAGGTGGAAGGGGCATCCACCATAGGAAAAGTATGAGGCGCAACGAGTGAGAGCAGCAGGAGTCCGAGTTTCTTGAAGCAGGTGGCCTCAGTATGATTTGGGTGGGCATAATAAGCACAAAGTCAATTAGTCGGCCGAGAGGAGCAAGGGCGACCATCACTACCATTATCGCAAGAGCCATGTCGACTACCCCAAGACCTAGGAGGAGGGCGCATGGCTAGGGAGTGTTGCAGAAGGGCATGTGTGGGAGGTAGCAAAGCATCAGGAGGCGGAGTAACATTAAGAAACGAATCAGAGATAGGCAAAACAGTGGAAGAGGAGAGAATGGTTGCTCAGACACTGTGAAGATGAGCAGGTCAAGTCACGAGTAACACAAGGATCAACCGCCTGGAGCCCAGTAAAGATATCGTAGAGATGTTGGAGACTGTCTTGCCCAGAGTACAGATATTGAAGCTCGTCCCACATAGTTTTGGCAGCCTCGTGGTACATTGTCATTCGGTATGGCTCAAACTCCATAGAATTGAGAAGCCAAAACTGAACCCGACCATCGTCACAGAGCCACTGTTCTGTATGTTCAGCTAGTTGAGCACAGGCAACATGATGAAGCAGCCCCATTGTTTGAAGAACATGGCGTACTGAGTGCACCCATTCCATAAAATTTTGCTTCCCATTAAGGTAAATTGTGATAATCCATAGTACATCCAACACATCAAGGCGGGGAGTCGGAGCAAGAGCCGGAAGAGACGAAGGAGAAGATCCGGCAGAAGTGCCCAAAAACACCGGAAGGGAGGAAAAATGCCTTGACAGAAGGAGAGCGCGAGAACACCACAAAAGCTGAGGTGGGGGACAAAAGAGTTCTGCGTACTCAGGATATGTCGCGGGAGAGGGCAGGAGATCCGTGTACTGGAGGGCCTTGCGAGTAGAGGAGGCAGACAAAAGAGCTTGGGGGTCTCAGGAGGAGAGGCCGCGGGAGACGCGGTAACTGGAGATCGATGCGAGATCAGGAGCTTGGCGGACTCAGCACGTGAACAGACACAGTAGAGAGCCTGTGCGGGTAGGACGCCACAGGCGACCTCAACGTAGACCAGGCTCTGTGGGCAGGACGAGTACAACGTCGGGGAAAGATTCTACGGTCAGGATGTAGCAAGCGAGTACAACAGAGACAATTAAGCTCTGTGAGCAATGCGCAACAGGCGCGGCAAAACAAGCAAGCACAACAAGCGGACAATGGGATCGGCAGACAGAATAGGAACCAGAGGAAACCGCGGTTGCTGGATCAGAGAAGGAGAATGCCAAACTGGGCCTATAAAGGCAGGAGGGAGGTAGAGAAAATCTTGGTAGATTGCGAGATGGTAGAGTTGCGATCCCTCGATTACGGAGAAGGCAAGCTTGCGGTGACAAAATAGGCGAGCTCGCGGTCACGGAAAGAGGCGACTCAGAAATGACCAAATCCACAAGAGCACGGGCTCAATCATGCAAGGCCCAACTTGAATGGATCAAAAAGCTTTGATACAATGTAGAAATGCACAGTAATTAAAAGGAAAAATAAAATATTTTATTATTTCCTTCGAAAAGAACTTCCTTACAACAAGAGTATACACATATATTTATAGAGAGGAGGAGTGGAGGCTTTACTCCATCCTAAGATGTGGGACTAAACTCCAAACGGAAATAGGTTCTCCAATGAGCCATTCAATGGGCCCTTTATACAACTTATTTCAACAACCTACTACATCATTCTTGGTATTGTTGTTGTTACTTCAACTTCCACTATATGGTCTATTGACTCTGGTGTGTTATTAAGAACATGACAAATGTACCATTGCTCATTCAATTGTCAAGTGCATGCCAAATGGCTCTTTGATGTAAATTATGAGTCGAGGTTCTCTACCTTATCCTCTAATATCATCATCAATAATGTTATGACTGTTCCTAACTTATCTATAAATTTATTATTTATTAATGTACTTTAAACTTGTACCATGAATTGTAATATCACATTTCTCTCTGCTCGTTATCTTTCATAAGACCTTAGTGAGAAGGTGTAAGAATGAGGGCTTGTATTACTTTGAAGGGGAAAATGTCTTTGAAAAACAATTCCTTAATTTCTCATGTCTCTTTCATTTACTGTTTACTTTCTTTATCTAACCTTAAGAAGAAGGATATTGTGTAATTATGGTCTAGATCATGTGAAATTTTATGCTCCTTACATTTATTGTCCTATGTAATGCAACAGTTGTGTTCGCAAAACATGTTAGATGTTTGTGCCATCCTAGTTGCAATTGTTCTACTCATTTGTTTGAAATTGTGCACTTTAATGTTTGGGGTCTCACTTTTCACTTTGTGGATAGTTACAAATACTATGTTACGTTTATTGATGAATATTCCAGAATAACAAAAGTATTTTTTACTTAGATCTTGCGAAGATCTTCTAAGTTCAAGATCTACCGTGCAATGGTGAAGACCCGACATCAAGCTAATGTTCAGAGCATTAATAACCGTAAAGTGTACCTCTCTATCTCAATTTGAAGCATACCTAGGATCATAGAATTGTTCATCCGTTATCTTCTCCATATACACCGCAACAAAACGATGTATCAGAAGAACTGATATACCATGGGAGCCACTTGTGCTCTTCTTGTTGGACGCATAGTTCCTTAATCCTTTTGGTATTTTCTTGTTCTCACTATAGCTGCTACAACATCAACAAGATGCCCACTCAAGTTCTTTGTGGATCTTGCTTATTATCCATAATGGACCATACTGGTACCAGCTTTTTGCACAGCATTTTCTGTTTAGATATGGGGCTATGTTCATGAAATTCATCAAGGGTGTCTAATGAGTGACTATGAAGCACGGATACTTCCCCGAAGGCAGCGTACCCGTACCGGATACGTATCCGGTACCGGTACGTACCTGATACTCGATGGATACACCTATGTGGACACACTTGGACTTAGCACATCATTCTGCATGCTGTTCTAGAGTAAGCAAATGTTGGCTCTATGCTAAGAAGCGTTGGTACGCCCAATTAAGTTGTGTATCTGTACTGAGTATGTTTCTGATATCGGTACCTTTGTGTTACAAGTACGTGTATTGAACGCGTTGATTCAATGCAAGTTAGTAACAAAATGGCTAACTTGTCTTTAGACTAACCAGAGATTGAAGATGTTGATCTTCAACAATGAAGAAGAAAAAAAACTGATAAATAACATAAGTTTAATTTTATCTCTTTTGGTTAAACATATAAGATGTGAAATTTTGTAATATTTACGAATACTTAATGTTTGAAAACTTCATGTTATGTTGTATTGATTTGTGAACTTATACTACAAGTTATGATTTAAGTTTAATGTTTCGATGTTTTAAGAACTATTTATTGTACTTGTGATATATAAATATATATTATATTTGTTATAACGTATCATGACGTACCCGTATCCTTGTTTTTAAAATTTTGTCGTACCGCCGTACCGGGTACGTATCGTATCCGGTACCCGTACCCGTACCGGTGCTTCCTAGATGAGTGAGCCCCCACTTTTGGTACACATATCGTCAGCATCTTCCCCCTTCTGGGCAAGGCCCTCTCTTACACACTTCGCCAGACTTCACTTGCAGGACCAAGTAAACCTCCTTTCCATACCCACCATTAACGTCCTTTCCATGCAGCCCCCTATTTTCTCCTGAAATAGAATTCATCAGTGTGTTACTGCTCACCATATTACACAATATGCTTCTTACGATGATCTTCTTGTGTCACAACATTTCTCATTGTGGTTGATGATACTCCTATACCATGTTCTGTGAGTGTTGACAGAATACTCCTATACTCTTATACCAATCTTTGAGAAGTTGACAAACTCAACTCATAATAAAATGTGGGAATTTGTATCATGCACTTTGAGAAGAAGGCTATCACACATCATGGGTATTCAATCTTAAATACCACTATGATGGCTATGTAGCTTAACAAAAAGCTAGACTAGTTGCATATAACTTTACTCAATCAAATAGTGTGAATTATCATGAGGCATTTGCTCTTATTACGAAGCTCATTTTCGTACATATGGTCATTACAATTGTTGTTTCACTGGCTTCGATAATTGGATGAAGAACTTCTTTCTTCGTGGGCTTCTTCATGAGGAGGTCCATATGATTCTGCCTCTAATACGGACCCGAAGCATCACTGCCCATTCCCAACATCAGTCAACCGCCCCTATCGATGCAGAATTACTGCCACCCGACGCATCGCTGCCTTTATGGCTTATCCTTTCAATGTTATTATTAATGTTGTGTTTATTGTGGCATTAAGTATTTTGTTTTGCATTAAGTATTGTTCTTTGTTTTGAGGCTATATAAACCTCCCATGGAATGTAATCTCCAAGCAATATTGAAATCAAATATCCTTCTCCTTCTCTTTGTGTTATCTCCTCTGTTTTTATCATCTCCGTTGGTCCTCTTCCTACCGGAAGACACCTTCCAACTTGCTCCGAGCGTCGCTTCTATACTAAACCTCCAGCAGTGATCCGGCCCCTACCACGATCTCTATCACTGGTATCAGAGCACCCGACTTCGCACCTATGGATACTCGTGTCGCTACACTCTGCCGCCTCATGGAAATTACGACACACCTCCAAACCAACCTTGATAATGAGCGCATCGCCAGGAACAACGTTCATGCGGCTCTTCGGAAAATCACCAGTCATTTGGCAAACCTCCAGGAGCAACTACTCTCTCCATTGCCACCACCAAGCAACAACCATCCGCCCACCACCATCCTCATCACATTACACCATGAAAACCCCGTCAACGACCACTCCGATATTCAACCATTGGTCCATGAATATATTCCGCATGATTCCACTTACCAACCATGCAACCGTGTTTGTTCGCCACCCACCAAGCTCCTCCAACCCTTATCGAATCTGAACCGCGTCTGGCAAGATATTTCCATGGAATTTATTGAAGGCCTTTCCCTCTCCCATGGCAAGAACGTCATTTTGGTCATGGTCGACCGCTTCAGTAAATATGCGCATTTTACGCGCTTTGCCACCCCTATACGACACTCGTGGTAGCAGAAGCCCTCGTGGATTCTATCTCCCGCCTTCATGGTATGCCCTCCTCCATCGTCAGCAACCGTGACCCCGTTTTTTTGCGCTCATGTTGGCAAAAAAAATTTTGGTTCCGCAATGTTGCTCTTCACAACCCTACCGTCTAGCATTTTTCGTCCAACGACCCCACCGCGATGGTCCTCCGCTACCTTAAAGGCTACCTCTATGGCATGACTTCGGACAATCCGACGCACTGGGCTGCTGGGAAAAGTGGTTTTCTCTTGCCGAAGGTGGTATAATACAAAATTTCATAGTGGTACCAATACCACACCACCCTACGACATTCTCTACGACCAACCACCACCGATACCTTTGCCCTCTTTCGAGCACTCCTCCCTTGTTGACACCATGGATCACCACCCACTGGCCCTCAAACGCACTCCACCAACCCTTAAGCACCACAGCCAGCAAGCCCAAAAACGGATGAAGCAGCGCGTCAACCGCCACCGATCGAAACCTGAATACCGTCCTGGCTCATGGGTCTATGTCTGTCGTCCACCCTACCGCCACACTAGTCTCCACCCTCCTGCCAACCGGAAAATGGCGTCACGCTACTTGGGTCCCTTCCACATCATACAACGCATTGGCCCGGTCCACTACAAGCTCCTACTCCCCGACGGTTGTCGCTTTCGCCGTACATACTACATTCCACGTGTTGCATCTCAAAGCACACATTGGCAACGATCCCACCTCCTCTGCCCTGCCCCCTACTATCACAAACAAAGGATATCCATTGGTCGGCCCTCAGTGTGCCCTTGACCGCCGCCTCGTGCAACGCCGCGGTAAGGCCGCCACTTAACTGCTTATTCCATGGCACCACTCGCCACCAGAAGACGCCACTTGGGAATTCCTGATTGATCTCTGTCGCCGCTTCCAATTTTTCTCCTTGAGGACAAGGAGGTTTTCGGGACTGGGCAATGATACGGACCCGAAGCATCATTGCCCACTCCCAACATCAGTCAACCGCCTCGACCAATGCAGAATTACCGCCACCCGACGCATCGTTGCCTTTATGGCTTATCCTTTCAATGTTATTATTAAGTATTTTGTTTTGCATTAAGTATTGTGCTTTGTTTTGAGGCTATATAAACCTCCCATGGAATGTAATATCCAAGCAATATTGAAATCAAATATCCTTCTCCTTCTCTCTGTTTTATCTCCTTTGTTTTTATCATCTCCGCTGGTCCTCTTCCTACCGGAAGACACCTTCCACCCTGCTCCGAGCGTCGCTTCTCTACTCGACCTCCAGTAGTGATATGGCCCCTACCACGATCATTACAATTGTTGTTTCACTGGCTTCGATAATTGGATGAAGAACTTCTTTCTTCGTGGGCTTCAAAATGAGGAGGTCCATATGATTCCGCCTCCTGATCCTCTACAAAAAGGCAACAAAAAGTATGTGGCCTTCTCAAATCTATTTATGGAATCAATTAGCAGCACCAAGCATGATTTTAAAGTTCGGTGGAATTGTTTGTGATATGAGATTCATGCAACTACATTCTAATCATAACGCCTTTACACATACTCGCACAGATGGATAGACTGTTGTACCAATCTATAAGGATGATATTAATGTGACAAGTGACAATCATTTGTGTATCTCAAAATTAAATAAATCTTTAGGAACATTCTTTGATATCAAAGATTGGGTTGCAGCGATTATTTTGATTCTAGAGATCTCTAAATCATCCAAAGGGATTTTTATGAATCAACACTAAGTATGCCTTGAATCTTCTCTCTGATGCAGGTATGTTGGTTTGGACCCACACAGACTTCTATGGATCCCCATATGTCGATCAAGGTTGATAAGAGGGGCCCCATGAGTGATGTTCATCTGTAAACGAGATTGATTGGAAAGTTGGTTGACTTTGCTTTTGCTATGAGCATGGCTTCCCAACTTTGCATGTTCTTAGCTATTAGTCTGTTATGGGCTTTTTTTTGGTCGGTGATCGATGGAGGAGGGGATACAAGAGCAAGCCCTAGAATGGCGGAGGAGATCAGAGAAGATGAAAACCCTAGAGCGTGGAGGAAGGAGAGACGAGCTTGGAGAAGAAGAGGGGAAATCCTAGAGGAGGAGAGGGCTTGAGGGAGACGGAGCGGAATTTGAAAGAGAAAAAACTTTCATTAATTCATTGATTGCTTTCTTACATGACTCTACGTGTCTATTTATAGGACCCCAATAACAACATTATAAATACCTAAAAGAAAAACATATACAATTTAAAACACCTAAAATACTATGACTCGAATCATACTGTTAAAATAGCCCATGTAAAGGGCCCATTATTGGGCCCTCTTTTATTGTTTTATCTTCTCTCCTCCTTTAGTCCCACTACTTGTATAGGATTATCTTCTCTCTTCTTCCTCCTATATATTTGTATTCTCTCCTTGTATTTACATACACAAGCAATACATACAAGTTTTTGAGCACTCTCAACATGGTATCAGAGGGAGCGGTCTCTCCTCTGCGGTCTCGTTTCTCTTAACCGCCCAGCCCGCCCCGGTCTCCTATCCGCTCCGGTCTCCTATCCGCGGGCTCTGCGGTATGCAACTCTGCATATCGCTTCTCCTCTCCCTCTCCATGGTTCCACCCTCTTCCGACTTCTTATAGCCACCATTCTCTCTACCTCGTGGGGTCCACCTCTTTTCTATCCGCTGCGGATTCATCTTCTGTCCGCTGCGATCTCCACTCCTCTATTGTCTGCTTCCTCTGCCCTCCTCGTCTTCTCTTCTGTCCGCTCGAGCATCCCTGCTTCGCGCAGCATCTACCTCTCTTTGCTTGTCGCGCGGTCTCTGTCAAACCGCTGCGGGTTCTCTCTGTCAAACCGTTGCGGGTTCTCTCTGTCCAACCGTGCGGACTGCTCGTATCCACGCGGTCTCTCTCTCACAGCGCGGTTTTTCTATCCGCGCGGACTGCTTCTCTCTCGCTGCGGATTCTTGCGAATTGCTCGTATCCGCACGGACTGCTTGTATCCGCTCTCTGACTGCTGCTGGCTTCACCTTGACCTGGCGGTTTCTCTGTTGTGTTTCCGCCCTCTGGTCGCGAACTGACTACTCGCTGATGTCCGGCTTGACCGTGCAGACTGCTGTCTATCCGTATTTTGGTCGCGGTCTTCATCAGTCAATCTCGAGGCTTGACCGTGCGGCCTGTTGCCTCTCCGTTTTTTTTGGTTTCTGCCTGTTTGGTCGGCGGTCTCCTTGTCTTCTTGCCAGGGGTTTATCTCCTTCTCGCCGCGGCCTTGCTGCCCTACTCGCAACGACCTCTGCGGTCTGTCCTTATGGGCTCGTCCGGTAACTCCTCTGGCTCGGCGGCTTCTCCGCCTGACCGCCTGGTTTACCCTCCAGAAGTTCGTGACGAACTGCGCATCACTACCATCTCTCTTTCAGGAAAGAAGAACTTTGTTCCTTGGGTACATTCGGTTCGACGGATTCTTCAGGCCAAGGGCCTTCTCCATCACCTGACTCAGGCTCCTCCCACCCCTCCTACCGATGACTGGCTCTGCAATGATGGCCGAGTTCAGACCTGGATTTTGAATTCTTTAGATGGTGAGCCATATCAAATGGCTATGTATCATGAGACTGCCAAAGATATGTGGACTGAACTACACTCCTTATATTCTGGACGGGACAGCCTCCAGCATCTCTACGACATCCTCACTGACCTCTTTGCTCTTGACACTAGAGGGGCTTCGGATATGACCTCATTTGTTGCTCGTGCGAAGACACTTGCTGAAGCATGGATCCAGCATCAGCCTTTCACCACTGACGCTGCTGCTCAGCGCGCTCAAAAGGAAGCCGCCTGTACTGCCATCATCATGGCTCGTCTTCCCCCTCACCTTAAGAGCATTCGTGCTCAGGTCCTGGCTTCCTCTACCACACCATATTTTTCTGATGTGTGCTCCATGATTCTCCGTGTTTCACCTCCTCCAGATCAATGTTGTAGATATCGGATATCGGGGACACGCCGGTTTAGGTTTTTCATGTCAGTTTTACTATGTCGGGGGATATATCGGGGATATTTCATATATCGGGTTTTAATATTTAATTATTTATATGTGTAATTATTTATAAATTTAATCATTTTTTCATTTATATATATTAATAATTTGATATTTATTGAACTTCTAAATTTATTAAACTAATATAAGCATTTTGTGTTATACAAGTAATAACGGTATAATGCATGAAATAAAACAAGAGAAAGTAGAATGTCGGGAAGTTGTCCGTAACAATGAAAGATAAAAAATCTTTAGTCCATAATTCAAAGACCATGCATAATTGACATCGATGATACACTTGGGCAAGGAAGAAAATCAAAGGGAAAAAAGAACCTAAACAATGAAATAATTTTGGTCTATTATCTATTAGACCATAAACACTAATTAAAATAAGTTGAAAAAAACCAATCGATAAAATATCGGGATATATCGGCCGATATATCGGCGAATATATCGGTCAATAATAGACATATCGGAGGATATATTTCAAAAGGATATTTTGCAAAATAATATCGGAAACGTGTCGTTTTGTCCATAAAACCTTTATATCGGCCGACATGTCGGACATGTCGGAAGATATCTACAACACTGCTCCAGATACTACGGCTCCTCCTCCGGCCCCTTCTTCAGCAGGCACCTCCACTTCTACCATTCCCTCCCTCTCCTTGGGGGGGGGGGGGGGGGTCGTTCGGTAACTCGCGGCCGTGGTCGTGGTCGGCCGAAGTGTTCCTTCTGCGGTAAAGATGGTCATCTCGAGGCTACATGTTACAAGGAAATTGGTTATCCACCTCGCCCGACGGCTTCTGTTGCTACCGACGCAGGTCCTCCTGATCTTGAAACTGTCCGTCTTCAGCTGCAGCATCTCCAGGGTTTGCTCAACCCACCATCTGCCTCCATTGCCTCCGTCTCGAACACAGGTACTGCTTGTCTCTCCACCGGCTTGGGCTGGATTGTGGCCTCTGGCGCCACTCATCACATTACTCCACGTCGGCCTGCCCAGTACCTGAATTCCCCTTATCCACTGTCTATTACTGTGGCCAATGGAGCCACCGTTCCCGTCTCCGGCTCGACAGATCTTCCTCTCACCTCATCCATCTCCCTTCGCTCGGCTCTGCATGTCCCGAGTTCCCCGTTCAATTTACTTTCTGTGGGACGGCTTACTAATGATTTGGATTGTTCTGTTATATTCACGTCCTCTTCTTTTATTATACAGGATCGGCGGACGCAGACTACCATTGGTAAAGGCCGGCTGCGGAATGGGCTCTACCTTCTCGACGACTCTCCCATCATCCTCTCTTCCGTCTCTTCAACTGATTGACATCGTCGACTTGGGCATGCTCCTCTGCCGGTCCTCCAGTGGGCTCTCCCGGATGTTTCTTTTACCCCCTTTCAGTGTGACTCATGTATCCTCGGCAAGCAGACTCGTTCCTCTTTTTCTTCACATTGTACTCGGAGCGCTGCTCCTTTTGATTTAGTGCATTCAGATATTTGGGGACCTTTTAAAATTACTAGTATTTCCGGTTTCCGGTATTTTATAACGTTTATTGATGATCACTCTCACATTACCTGCTATACTTCGTGATCGCTCTGAGCTTCCCCGTGTCTTTCGGGCATTTGTCCTCGAAACCCGTACGCAATTCCACACGACCATCAAAATACTACGAACTGACAATGCTCGTGAGTACACTAGTCACGAATTTACTGCTTTATGTTCTGAGTTTGGGATTCTACATCAAACTTCCTGCGCTTACACGCCGCAACAAAACGGTGTTTCCGAACGCAAGAATTGACACTTACTCGATGTTGCCCGTTCCCTCATGCTTCAAATGCATGTCCCTAGACCATATTGGAACTTTGCGGTCTCGACCGCCTGTTTTCTCATTAACCGTTTTCCTTCCTCCATTCTCAACTATGCTACTCCGTTTAGCATACTTTTTCCCTCCACTCCGACCTTTCCTCTCCCACCTCGTGTATTTGGTAGCCTCTGCTACGTCCACCGTTTGGGGCCTTCCTCGGATAAGTTGGATCCCTGAGCGGCTAAACATATCTTTGTTGGTTATTCACGCACCCAAAAGGGATATGTCTGTTATTCTCCTGCTACACGCAAGATCTCCGTTTCTGCTGATGTTGCTTTCCGCGAGGATCAACCATTCTTTCCTGCTCCCTTACCCGACCATCTACCACCCACACCTCCTCCTCCATCCATCCCACGCCCAGTCATTCCCGCAACTACTCCACCTCTGTCGGTTACCTCTGAACCGTCTATCGTTCCCTCCAAACCACCCGTTATTCGAGTCTACACTCGTCGCTCTACCACTTCCGTTGCCCCTCTGCCATCGGTCTCTACCATGGATACTCCGCGTCCAATTGATCAGGTATCGCCTTCCACTGCTCATCCTCTGGCAAACTACATCTCTCTTCATCGCATCTCTCCCCATTTACACACTTTGGCTACCTATCTCTTCGGTTGTTATTCCTAATTCTGTGCAGGAGGCACTTCAACATCAGGGATGGCGAGCAGCCATGGAGGAAGAAATGTCTGCTCTCTGGTCTAACCAGACATGGTCTGTTGTTCCCCTTCCACCGGGTCAGAAACCAGTTGGGTGCAAGTGGGTCTTTGTCATCAAACATGCTGCCGATGGGACAATTGACCGTCTAAAGGCCCGTCTTGTGGCTAGAGGTTTCACTCAACAGAAGGGGCTAGATTATGAGGAAACGTTCTCTCCGGTAGCGAAGCTTAATAGTGTTCGCGTCCTCATCTCTGTTGTTGTCCATCGTCGGTGGCCTCTTTTTCAGCTGGATATCAAGAATGCTTTCTTGAATAGGGATCTCCAGGAAACTGTCTACATGCAACAACCACCCGGGTTTGAGACTACGGGGGAGTCTCAGGTCTGCCATCTTAAAAAGGCTCTATATGGTCTCAAACAATCTCCACGGGCATGGTTTGAAAAATTCAGCAAGGTCCTCCGTGAGATTAGCATTACTCGGAGCTCGGCCGACTTCTCGCTCTTTACTCGTCACCAACCAACATGAACGGTTATTCTGTTAGTATACGTCGACGATATTATCATTACTGGAGATGACTCTCAAGGGATACAGGCAGTCAAAGTCCATCTAAACTCAGTCTTTCAGACAAAGGATTTGGGACCTCTTCGCTATTTTTTGGGTCTTGGGATTGCCAGAAGGCCGGATGAGCTCACTCTCTCTCAACGGAAATATTGTCTTGACCTTCTTCATGATGCGGGTCAGTCCGGCTGCAAGCCAAGTGATACTCCTATGGATGTGAACCACAAACTGTGTGCCCAGGCATCTGACTCGGATCTTCTTCTCCAGAATCCTGAATATTATCATCGACTTGTTGGAAAACTGATATATCTCACGGTTACCAGACCGGATATTTCTTTTGCTGTTGGACTTGTCGGCAGATACATGCACTCTCCTCGAAAATCTCATCTTCAAGCGGTGGAACGAATTCTCAGGTACCTTAAAACCGCTCCTGGTCAGGGACTTGTCTACAGGACCTCCTCTTCTGCTCCAACATTGGTGGCATATTCAGATGCCGATTATGCTGGCTCTCTCGATGACCGGCGATCTACGAGTGGTTTTTGCACTTACCTTGGAGGACATCTTGTCACTTGGCGAAGCAAGAAACAAGCGGTCGTTGCTCGATCTTCAGCCGAGGCAGAGTACCGGGCAATGGCATCGGTTGTATCAGAATTGACATGGCTTGAGAGTCTTCTTACTGATCTGGGTGTAAAATTACCATCACCGGCTCTTCTCCTTTGTGACAATCAAGCCGCCATACACATCGCCAAGAACCTGGTCTTTCACGAAAGAACGAAGCATATTGAGGTCGATTGTCACTTCATTCGGGAAAAGGTTCAGATGAACAAGCTTGACCTAAAGCATGTCCCAGGATCGCAACAAGTTGCGGATGTCCTCACAAAGGCTCTCTCCAAGGCACTCTTCTATCAATGCTTGTCCAAGCTTGGCGCATACGATTTGTACGCTCCAGCTTGCGGGGGAGTGTTAAAATAGCCCATGTAAAGGGCCCATTATTGGGCCCTCTTTTATTGTTTTATCTTCTCTCCTCCTTTAGTCCCACACCTTGTATAGGATTATCTTCTCTCTTCTTCCTCCTATATATTTGTATTCTCTCCTTGTATTTACATACACAAGCAATACATACAAGTTTTTGAGCTCTCTCAACACATACAATATTTAAAAACCTAATACACTATCACTCGGCTCATATATTATTAAAACACCAAATACACTCGACTCGATACAATATGACTCAATATAAAAAAACTCTAATACAAGATAACCAACGATGTGGGATCCATAACATAGTTATCTAATCAATATTCACAAATGTTCAAATATGTTAAAGCTCATCCTAGAAAAGGCCTTACATACAAAGTTCATTGGCACTTAAAGGTTATGGATTCTGACCATGTTGAATCGGTGTATGATAAGCAATTCATGTTCGACTATTTTTGTTAGAGGTAATTAGGTTTCTTGGAGTACCAAGGAACAATCTATTGGAACACTTAGTGTTGAAACTAAGTATTGAAAACCTTGCCATTGAGTTATGTATTATTATGACTTTGAGAGTGCCAATTTCTTATGACCATCAACCCATCATCAAATATCAAGTGATTATGTTCTCCATGAGAGAGCAAAGCATAGTGAAGTGGACATACACTTCATTCATGAGTTATGTATTATTATGACTTTGAGAGTGCCAATTTCTTATGACCATCAACCCATCATCAAATATCAAGTGATTATGTTCTCCATGAGAGAACAAAGCATAGTGAAGTGGACATACACTTCATTCATGAGAAGGTTTGAGTTAGTTCAATTATTGGGTCATTTGTTATCTCTATGTTATTGGGTCCTTTATTCTTTCTATTGATCAACTTGTTGATCATCTCATCAAACCTGTTAGACCTACTATGTAGCAAGATCTCTAAAGTAGTCAAGTATAGTTGATCTCTATGATATATATCTTCCATGTTAAGATGGAATATTGCCTGAAAGGGGTGTTAGATTTTGTATCTATTTTGTGTGTATTTTATTACATTTTTAATTCTATATGCCCCAAGGGCCTCACTGTATTTTTGGGGTATTCTCTCCTTATTTGTATACGAAATCTAAATTGAGTGTGGTAGAATGAGAATATTATGTTGAATGCATGAAAAAACTACAAAGGATAGATCAAAGAATGGTTGATAGAAAATAAATTTGTGATTTTCTCATGTACAATGGAAGTTAAAAATACACATGCATATGAACAAAGAAAGATAAAGTGCAAAATTACAGTACAAATTTGATTGTAAGAGTAACACTAATTAAAAAGAAAGAAATAATAAATCTAATCTATTTAGGCATATATAATGCAATATATAAAATTGATTTAAGTGTGTGTGTTGCTAACATAACCTAAAATCTACGAAACACAAATACACTAAATTTAAGGCCGTACCTGTTCCAGGTGCCTTTCCGGTATGGGTATGCGTACCGCAGCACGCCTGGACACGTCTAATATTGAAGTTTTAGGTTCTTGTGGTTCATTTCTTAGAGAAACCTGTCCAAATTTCTCCAACAGAAATCTTTACAGATTTCTCTAAGAACTGGACAGAAATAAATCTGTGCAGATTTCTCTGAGAAATCTCGACAGATTTTTGTGCAGATTTCTCCTGCAAAAATCTTTACCGATTTCTCTAAGATATCTAGATAGAAATCTGTCCAGATTTCTCTAAGAATAATTGAAGGAGATGCATAGGCAAATTCTTTTGATGGAGTTGACATATTTACGATTGTCAATTTGTCTTTAGATGAACCAGAAATTGAAGATGCCTTGATCTCCAACGATACAGCGGAAGATGAAGAAAATGAGTGATGAACATCTTAAATTTGAAGATTATGAATATTTTATGTTTAGGAATTTCATGTTATATTGCATTAGCTGTAAATTTGTACTTTACTTGATTATTTATGCTTCAAGTTTTAAAAAATTTAGAATTTATAATTACATTTGTGATAAATTGATATGAACCCGGCGGTGAGAGATCGGAGAGGGAGAGAGAGAGGAAGAGAGGGGGAGAGAGGGGGGAATTAGGGTTAGAAGGAGGAGGAAAAACACACATTTATCCGAGATAAATAAATATAAGGTCCATGTGCCCTTTTATAGTGGCGAGGGCCGAATACAATAAGAAAAGACGGAAATAGGAAATAACATAAATAAGGAAATACAGAAATAGGAAATAACGGAAATTAGTAAAGTGGGTCAACTAAACATAGCAACATATTTAATATTAAATATCCTCCGCGCCGACCCCGCCAAGGTCGTCATCGTCAGTCAACTCGCACGGTTCATCCTCATCGGTCCGCGCCGACCCCGCCAAGGTCGTCATCGTCGGTCAACTCGCTCGGTTCATCCTCATCGGTCCGCTCCATGTCCACCACGAATATTCGTAATAATGCTGTCGTCTGGAAAATATATCTTGTGCCTAAGGCAGTAGTCGGAGTGGTGGTGGCAGAGGTGATCCTGGGGCAACCCCATGGCATCAGACTCCGGACGGTAAGACCCAACGACATGGACCACTTGCGAGCCAAAGTCCCCCTAAAGGTGGTAGCGGCGACCAAGTAGCTTGGCTGGGGGTAGTTCGGCGCCAGCTGTCGTCTTTCTTCCGGACCAAAGCCACTTGGGTTGGTGGCAACCCTGTCGAAGGTTGTAGGAGGGTGGAGTCACCGTCGAGGCGACATGGTTGTCCCTTGTGTAGGAACTGCATAGATCTGGTCTCCCAATTGACGTATACCTCGTCGAGCGTACGGAGCCAAGCTACTCCCAGCACGACGTCGAGGTCGTATAAGCCAAATGCGTAGAAGTCCACGGTCACAGAATAGGGTCTCATAGAGAGACGGTCGTGCAACAACCCTGAGTCGGGCGGTGGAGCCCATCGCTCATGCGGACCACAACGTCCGGGACGGAAACCAAGGGAAGACGGAGCTGCTGCACAAGGTGCTCAGAGATGAGGTTGTGTCTTGAGCCTCTGTCCACCATGATGATAATCGGGTGATCATGTAGTGTGCCCGAGAGCTGCATGGACTGCTGGTCGGAGATCCCGCCTGTCGAGGCGCAGGACAACTCCAACCGGTGGAACGTAGCTCCGGTAGAGTCGAGAGGTGTGTCCTCCGGTGAGAGCTCCAGAGCCTCAAAGTCGGCCAAGGTAACATCAAGGTCGACGTCGCCAATGATGGCACGGAACTCCTTGACCGCGCAGACGTGGATAGGAGAATAGGGTTGACGGCAGCGGAAATACAACCCCTTTCGACGGAGGTCGTCCAACTCGCGGGTGGAGAATCGTTGAGGAGGGGTTGGTCGGCCTGGCTGAGCAGCTGGAGGAGGCCGAAGGGCTAGTGTCTCTGGAGTAGCGGTCCGCCACGGTTGGCCTCCCAGTGGAGGTCCGCCTGACGACGGCGGTGGTCGAGGATACAAATCCGCCTCCACAAAGCGGGACATGTCGAGGTCCTCGAAAACCGTCCGGGGATGGTGAGTACGGAGCCGGGAGCGGAAGTGGGGCAAGAGGCCCTGCATGAAGAAGCCGAGATAATCATCCGACGGTAAGCCCGAAACATGGGTGACGAGGGTCACAAACTCATCGATGTAATCATCCAGTGCACCGATTTGGCGGACCCCAAACAACTAGAGCTGTCACTTAAAACCGAAAACCGCAAACCGAACAAGAACCGAACCGAAACCGCAAAAAACCAGACCGAACCGTTCGCAAATTATTCGGGTTCCGGTTTGAATTTTGGAACCATGAACAACATTGGTCTGGGTGTGGTTCTTAAATTTTATTATCCGAACCAGAACCGCAACCGCAACATACAAGTGTCAAGCGGTTTCAAGATTTTTAAACCCGATCTGAACCGAACCGCAACCCGTTTCTTATTATTATTATATTGTCATTATTTTATAATTTATCTATAATATTTATACTCATTATCACGAGTGAAGTTGATGCAGTTTGAACTCAAACCGTAATTGCACTAAAGGAGGTCAATTTTGGACCGAACAAAACTTCACCGCATAAAAACTGTGGTATGATTTGACATTGGTGCGGTTTGGAGTCAATTTTTTGCAGTGCACTTTTAATTTTTATACGGTTATATAATATATTTTCAATTTTACTTACATATTTTTTTGAAATATTTTATTTAAAATATATAGAAGATATACAACTACAATTTATTAGTAATCATGAAAGACAACTAATTGTAGCTGGTTGTTACGGTTGAGCATGCCGACGAGACGTGCGCAAGCCAACTAGAAGTCATGACAAGTCTAAACGCGTAGAAAGGCGATTGATACTATCCCACCGATCGTTGAAAAGTCCGTCGAGAAGTGCACAACATAATTATTTCTATTTCGATGTTGTTTTTAGTTTTACTATTTGCAGGCCGCTTTTATTTCATTTCGCCAAGTTTGATTTTGGTTTTAGTTAGAACCGATTGGAATCGGACCGAACCGCATGGAACCGGACCGAACCGTTAGTGGCCGGTTTGGTTTTGGTTCTTGTTGAACCGTAACCGGAACCGTTGACATGACGGTTCCAAAAATTAAGCTGGAACCGGAACCAAAACCAGAACCGAAACCAGAACCAGAACAGAACCGATCAAACTAAATAAGGTTTTGGTTCTAATTTGAAGAACTGTTACATTAGTGGTTTGGTTCATTGTTTTAGTAGAACCGGAACCGAACCGGAACCGTGACAACTCTACACACAACCGTTCGATGGCGGATCCGGAATAGTGGCTATCATAACGACGGATTATCTCATGTTTGATCTCCGACCAAGAGATCGTCAGGTTGGACTGTCGGAGCCATCGAGCCCAATGAAGGGCGGAGCCGTCGAGTTTCACGACGGCAGTAGAGACCTTATCCTGCTCGGGAGTTTGATGGAGGTAAAAGTACTGCTCCGCCTTTGCGATCCACCCAATCGGGTCCACCCCGGCGAAGGTGGGGAGGTCCAATGCAAGGGTTGGACGGTCAGGGGGAACCGGGGGTGCGGTATTCCCGTTCTGCAGGAGGGGCTGCCCCAAGGATGGACGCGTCGTTGGCCGGGCATGCGGATCCGTTGGCGGACGAGGCGGCATACGGTTGGAGAACGTCGATCTCGGCGTGAGGGCGTGCAGGGAGGCATGCATGGAGGCTACGAGGGACTCCTGGGCATCGACACGACATAGGAGGCCTCGTTGGCGCACTCCGATGGAGTATGGGCCGTGGATCAGGTCGTCGGGGCCATGGTGCGGCGTGAGTGCAGCGGAGCTGCTGCGGCGGTGTGCGGACGGGGCTGTTGCGGCTGTCCAGAGCGGCGCGGACTGCCCGCGGCGCGAAAAGGGGGCGGGGAGGGGCTGGTGCGACAGTCCTGTGTGGCGCGGAGTGCCTGCAACGCGGGAAGCGGGCGCGGACTTCCAGCGGCGGGGCGGGGTGGTGCATCTTTGTTGTGATACAAACCCGGCGGTGAGAGATCGGAGAGGGAGGGAGAGAGATTGGGAGAGAGAGGGGGGAATTAGGGTTAGAAGAAGGAGGAAAAACACACATTTATCCGAGATAACAAAATGCAAGGTCCAAATGCCCTCTTATAGTGGCGAGGGCCGAATACAATAAAGAAAGACGGAAATAAGAAATAACGAAAATAAGGAAATACGAAAATAGGAAATAACAAAAAATTACTAAAAGTGCGTCAACCAAACATAACATGTTTAACATTAAATATCCTCCGCGCTGACCCCGTCTGGGTCGTCCTCGTCGATCAACTCGCCCGATTCATCCTCATCAGTCCGCTCCACGTCCGCCACGAATATTCGCAACATATATACTAATATACATATATATTTATTATAATACAATATATCTCGCTGCACCTGTATCCTTATTTTTTTAATTTTGTTGTGTTGTCATACCGAATAGGTATCATACCCGGTACTTGTACTCGTACCAGTGCTTCCTAGCCCAAAATAAAATAGCGAACAATATCTTCAAATTCGTGTTGTCGATATATCAAAAACAATTGAATATGTCGGTCTAAGCAACATAGCCTGTTTTTCAAGAGAGAATCATTTTGTCCTCAAAACTGACATGTGGGATGGCATTTAAACACTAAGAATGAGAATTCATAAAGCCAACCTCAAATAATTGGGATAAGGTAATTGATGTTGATAATAAAGTAAATGCTAATAATTTATTATAAAAGGGGGGAATTCTTCTGATTTTGGATGGGTAATAATGTGCCACAATTTTAAAAGGCCTAAAATCTAGAAAGAGTGATACTTACAACGACCTTACGTATCGTATCTGAGTTTTCGATGTTGAAAGTCTTGGAAACTCACGGAAACACATCTTGAAACTCTAAAAAAATGATTAAATTTTAAATAAAAAACATGAATACTCCTAGTAAACCATCAAATAGCGGAGCAACCCGGCAAAATCTATACAAGAGAATTTCCTCAAAACGACAATCATCGTAGTAGCTCATCCTATCATAATTGAGTGGTGTTGAAGGGTCAACACGATATCTATGAGTAATGGGTCAGGGACGAGGATAATCATCATAATAGTATGACAATCTCTTCGAAGGAACTTTATGGGCACGAAGATATGCAGACTCTGGTTCCTCAAATAGAGGATTAGAGTAGCAACAACTACTATGATAAGTCATTGGTGATATATAGACTCTAGCCCCGTGTATCCTAAACTAAGCCCGAACCAGCTCTGATACCAAACTGACGCAGGTTGGATGAGACAGAAGTGTATGTCGACTCTATGATTGCTTGAAAAAAATAGACACGATTCTGGTGACTATGCTAGCAATAATGAACGTTATAAATAATACGGTACAATAATCACAATCTAGTTAAAACTTCTAGATAGGCAATAAATGTTGTAATATGTGTGCAAGAGTGCTAGAAAACAAATCCTTGAATGAACAAAACCCGGTAAATCACGGGATAATATTGACACAGATTACAAACTAATATTTTCCAATAACAGTGAATACATGTGAGATTCAACAAAAAAGAAATAACAACTAAATAATAAACTAACAATAATCACGGATAGAAGATTTTGTGGATATCCAGGGAATTATCGGCGGCCGGGGTTGAAGCATTAGACTGGATTAGGGCCTCCGGGGAAACTCAGCTTGCTGAACTGGGCTGCTGCATGGCTGGAAGACTGGGAAAATCAGCTGGGATAGGTTGTAGGGGCTGTTTAAGGAGCTGCGTGGCTGAAGAACAGAGTGCTGTGTATAACTCCAGTGATTGGAATCCATAGCTAGGACGGATTCTGGACGGCTGGGGTGAGGAAGAATGAAATCGGGCTGCTGGAATTAATTCCAGTGGCTGGAATCTGAGGTTGGGAGGGATCCTAGACAGCTGGGGCTGAAGAACAGGAAAACAGAGTGCTGGAATTAATTCCACAAGCTGGAAAATGAAAACTGGGAGGTGTCCTGAATGGTTGAGGCTGTAGAACAGCAAACAGGTTGCTGGAATTAATTTCAGAGACTGATTTCAGGAGCTGGGAGGAGTCATGGACATTTGGGGGTTGTGGAGGAGGTGGCTGGCTGGGTGGGATTGTGTGGGGCCTCGGTTGGGACGTGGAGGAAGCAGTCTTGACTGAGTGGAGGAGAGAATAAAAGGGATAGTGAGGAATGAAAGACTATGAGAGATTTTGGGCGAGGGCCTAGATTTTAGGAAATGGAGGGGAGCTGGATGTGGAGTTGGGATGGTAGCGGGAGAGGAGTGGCCAGCCTAGGGTGATAGCCAGAGGTGGTGGCCGCGATTGTTAGAGGAAGTGGCGTAATCAGAAAACTGAAAAGAAGGAGAATTGAGATGGTGGCGGGGGTGGGAGAGTAGTGGCCGGCCAAGGGTAGCTGTAGGTGATCACCGGAGGTAGTGGTGGTGGCCGAAGGTGGTGGCAGCAATATCCGGAAAACCGAAATGAAGTGAATTAAGGTGGTGGGAAGTGGGTTTGTGGGGAGTGGCCGGCTAGGAGATATGGATGTGGAGGGGGAGGGGAGGTGGCCAGCTAGTGGAGATGGGGAAGAGAAGAGCCAGCTAGTGGAGAGGGGAGGGGTAACTTCCAAGCTTTGCACTTGGGTTCCGGCTTCGGCACCGAATGATCAAAATGAGTCTTCTTGCACTTCACTTTCAATACGTTCTAAATGAGTGTCTATCCCTATTAATAGATTAGCGGACTATCATAGACGAACATGATTCTTTGATCATGACGGTCCTCAAAAATACATTAAAATAAAAAGTAAAAATAACAAAAAATATCTAAAAAAACATGGATCATCGATCCGCAAAAAATGGACGGATCTGATCGCCGTATAGGCCCTTGTAGTTGTGATGCCCATCACCGAGTATGCTTGGAAATGCTCAATAACTGTGTATATTGTGATGATGATATTGGGATAAGTGTGTAAAAGAGAACGCGTTTGATAATAAGTAGTCAGAGTCAAATGACTACATAATTCCACTCACGGTTCAAATATGATATGATAGATTTTGTTATAGAGATAAATATTGTTTTCATTTAATATATGATATGTGAGAACACAATGATTATAAAGAATGAAGATGGCTTGAATATCACAAATATCTTTGTGCTAATTTGTATTTATATTTAAATAATTAAACATTTTCAAAAATGTATCCAATATCCAAGTTTTTTGAGAATTGTGAATCTCATAAATGTATAAAAAAATATCTAGTAACCTGTCCCAGTGCAACAGAGCTTCAAGTTATGATCATGTGAAAGATGTCTCTTATGAAAACATCATAAGAATAAGAACAAGCCAATGAAATTATAAAAAAGATCAATACATATTTAATATTACTTACCGCATTATTCTCTTCAGGATCATTCCTGAAAACATAGAATAGTGGAGCCAAAACTTCATTCATCCCCTGCACGTATCTAATACCCGGATTTAATTTTGCAAACAAGATAAGAATATGCCTCAAAGATTCCTGAAAGGGTATTCACAAATCAGTAAAATAATGACAGAACTAGCATTAATACACTAATTAAACCAGAGTCTACCTGGTTAGATTTTGAAAAGTAAGAATCTCCTGAGAAAAACTGCATGTCTGGATGTGTCCGCATTACATCACGATCAATTTGTTCTATAATTTCAGCCTCCTAAAATATTTTAACGTCCAAGAGCTCGAGGTTCAGAAGTCAAATGGATGATAATTTAAAATTTAAAATATCTTCCATGATTTGCAGAACTAAGATTGATAAAGAAGTAAAGTTTAATGTAGTTGAACTTGAAGAACACACACCCAATATAAAATGCAGCTAATATAAAGGAAGCATCCTGTCAGATTCTGGTCCAAAAGCACCCCCAGTCAGATTCTAGTCCAAAAGCACCCCCAGTCAGATTCTAGTCCAAAAGCACCCCCACTGTAACATACCAAAATTCCGACCCGACCAATTGAGCCACTTAGGGAACTTAGCTGATTCAATTGACTTCTTTTCATGAGTCTATTCAGAGCCAGTGAGACCTTATTAGTCCAGTAAACCAAAAACATTTGGTTTACCACAAACCTTGAGCTATAGTGACTCAAACAAACTTTTCGATTAATTGAATCCAGAATGAATTCTGGTAAGTGACATTGCACTCGTAAGATCAATACGTACTCAACGACATTCGTTTCACCACATTCCGATGCATATTTATGAAGTTGTCCAAAACGGGTCGCGTCGACCTGCACAACGCCTCAAATATGACTTGTTGAGTAAATTACCACAGGATCAATTTCAGTTAGAGTCGCTAGACTCATAAGTCTATACGAGACCAACGGAGTCAACCGCGATCAATTTTTGAGTATCAGAGAATTTGACGTGTTGACACAGATTTAAGTAACGTTTTTACTCAAAAGTGGAAATCGAACAAACGACCTTGAAATCGACCTCAGTAGGTTTCGTTAGCCTCATAACGACAATACGAGTGCAACGAATTCGCCCATTTGCGATTCCGACATTGTTTGAATAGTTTTTGACGTCTAAGTCAAATCGGGCCGTAAACGCTGCGGGAAGTGTAAAATGAGCAAACGAACTTGGAATTGACCTCGGATTGTTCCGGTGGATGCATGTTAACGAGACAGTCGTAACGAGCCCGTCCGAGACAGATTTTGATTCCCTTAGAAAAATTTATGAGATTTTAAGCGATTGGGTAAGGGTTCCTCCTAAACCAAATATACTATTATAAATATGCCTTTATAAAATTAGGTTAGAAATCCTTTCTCCCTTTTCACTATCCAGCTGTCAACCTTTCCCTTGCCGCAAACCGACGGACCAAATCGGGTAACCGCCTCCTCTCTCTTCCCCCTCGTCTTTGATCGACGCTCCACTCCGGCGAAGCCTTCACCTCTGGCAACTTCTCCTTTGATCTCTACCAACGGCATCTCCAGCAAGCTCTTTCAAATGACCACCCACTCCACCAAAACTGAGTGCTCTTCCTTCATGGCAGTCGAGCATCTCTCTCTCCAACCTCCTACAACCTTAGCTTCGACGGCAGCAGCCCGAAATCCTCTCCTCCAGCTTAGCCAATGATCTATGTTTTCCGTTTCTAAGAGCTGAGCTCTTCAGCACCGAGTCCCTCCCATTGTTGCCCTCCAGCGAGCAAGACTCGCCATACCAACACCTTGGTAGGCTCGTTTCACTTGAGATGGGAAAGATAGGTGATGCACTGAGATCAGCGACTTGGTAGGCTTGTTTCACTTGAAACTAGAATAGATAATGACGAAGGTAGCAATGAGGTGGATGTGAAAGACATTGACAAAACATGATATTGTTCTTACAACTAATTCCATTGTAACTAATGAAGTGTCAAGGCAGCCTTTGGTTGAAAATGATGATGATGAGGGAGTGGACGACCAATCAGTTAAAGTGGTTGATAGTGTTGACACTTTTCATCTTCAGGAGCATGCACGAGGACGGAGGTCTCGTAATTGCCTGCTACAAAGAGGGAAAGACCGATCCGACTTCAAGATCCAGCTATAGGCAGGAGAGGTGGACGAATGCCTCTTCTGCAGCGATTGGGAAGCGAGCATGGACACCGAGTTCCTTCCCTCCACCCTTTGGACCTTAGATCTAAGTTTCTTGCATTTAGAGCTTTTGGCCGTTTATGGCGCTTAGGGTTCGTAATCCGACGGCGAGAGCAACCTTGTTTTACAAGGCCTCCTTGGTATTGTAGAGGATCTAAGAACCCATCTCCGGTGATCCTTGAGTCATCCTTGTCGTTAAAGGTCATAAATCGCAACAATTGAGCTTTTGAAAGAGCAATGATTTGAATGGTGCAAATTCTTGACTGCAGCATCACTTATTGTAAATTAATGTTGAGTTCTTAGTGATCCATAAGATTAATTAACAATAGAAAAAAATATTGATTCGCGCAGCCGAAAATAACAATGAATCGCGCAGTTATAAATAATTTTGAATCGCGCGATCAAAATAACAACGATCGCGCGGTGGAAAATAATCTCGAACCGCGCGATCAAAATAACGAGCGTGAGGTGGAAAATAATATTGTATCGCGCAAAGGAAAATAAAGTCAAATTGTGCGATTGAGATCAACGGAGAATCGTGCGATGGAGAGCAATGAGAATCATGAGATGGAAATCAAGTAATCAACAATGATCGTGTGATGGAAATAAACAGTGAAGCTTGCGGTGGAGGTTACGATGATGATGAAATAAAATCTGTTTAAATAGTTCGGACTTAGGTAGAATCATTGAATCAAGCTCCGGAAGCATCATCAATTGCAAAGATGTTTAATCAACGACAAAATGTTTTCCAAAGACATTGCCGATTCCGCCAACAATTGGAGCATGAGACGGATAATTCCAAATCCTTGTTTAGGTTTAAGGATATTAACCCTCGAAGTTCTTAGACAAGTCTGATGACCAAAACCAGTAACGAACTTAGATTTTGTATAATTTGTAGGTTTAGGCAACTATGATGAAATCAGGATCGAGTACATATGATGATGCAGTCTCGAGGTTATGAATCTATATATATGGTTGTGACAGAAATAAAATGGAGTATGAGTAATATTATTAACAATTGAGGTTGGATTGAGGAACTTGAGTTGATCTAATTTAGAGATATATAAATGGTTGCACGTCTAATGTACCGGTCTCGTCCTAAATCACGAAATATGTTGTTAGTTTAGTTTAATACATTTATGAGATCGAAATTGGATTGAAATGGTATGTGTCTTACCATACTTGGATCTAATTGGGCATATATAACGAATAGCATGGTTATAGATTGGCAGATGTGGGGATGATTAGTTCTCCAGAGAGGGTTTAGTTGATGGTTGATGACCTCCCTAAATTGGTAATGAATTATAGTGTACTTTGCCTTTATGAAATGTTATTGCATGTGTATGTATGTGGCGGGTCAACTGGCCCTACCAGCGGCACATACCAGAGGGTTAGGACTGACTCATGGATAGTGTCAAGGTTGAAAGACAGTAAATTCCCTAGCCTAGTTGTTGTTTGTTTAGGTGTTAACCACCTGGAGTTCGACATGAGATGTACCTCAGTTCTTTTGTTTATACCGTCAATATGAGCGAAGAATGAGTACGTGCTCGGACAACTGTACATAAGGCCTAGGGATGATTATGCTAAAATACCGTAGAAGTGGTCAGAATGTGTCACTGCCAGCGTTTGGCCACAACGTTCATGCCAGTGATTTCATTCGTTAGCCTGCACTCGCTTACGACTGGGTGCTACGCCTCGACACCGTGCATGATGAATCTATGTCGATATAGTGTGTGTGTGTGTGTGTGTGTGTGTGTGTGTGTGTGATGATAGCAATATATGTATTTACATAGTGTGACTCTGATGAGTCATGTTGGTTATGGGTTGTGACATTCCTCTAACGAGGATATGCTTGCTTAACTTGCATTTGTTGTGATGATGGATCATAATTGTGTTTATACTTAATAGTGTAGTTTAGATTGCGCGGTACTCTAGATTGTGCATGATTCTAATCATATAAACTCGTATGACGTCTTTATATGATTGTTTATTTAAATAGATACTCATTATTTATATTAGTTAATGCACTACGAGTGTGTGTGATGGACACCGCTAGAATATAAACAATAATGTGTTTACTTACTATTTATTTATATCGCATGGTCCTTTTATATTATATTACTGCACTTCCTTATATTATGCAATGTTTCATATTGTTTCATATCATATACATATATACATAAATATATATATTGCAATGTACTGGCACTTACTGCAGGACAGTTTACCACCTCCCTTGAGCACATTAAGGGCTCAGGGGGAGAGGTGGAACCACTTAGCATATACGTATAGTATTGCTAACGCTCACCATCGATTGACACCCCCAGGAGTTCCAAGAGATATGATGTGGAGTTGACAGAGATAGAAGACTTACAGAGGATGGATGTTACCCTTAGCGGCATCATCAGTCATATAGGTTAGCTCAGCAAGTTTCTATTTTTTACAGTATTTTGTATATTAGTATTTATTCGACTTGGCATGCTTACTTGTGAGCCCTCAGAATTTCTATAGACTGTTGTACTTAAACTGTGGGGTCATCGTGTCATTGTTGTGGTTGCTTCCCATCTTCTCATATTATTTGCATGTTTATGTAATCCACTACGTGGTTGTTAACCTTTGGCTAGTACTTTTTTGCTACTGCTTATAACTTACTATGTTTGTGGAGTGATAGTGATTCGCTTAGCACCATCATCGTTCGTAGCATTAGGAGAGAATGACGAGAGAGGGTTGAGACATTCATATCTCTACTCTTTTGTTATTCCCTTTTTATTGTGGATTGGTGGTTGTGTGCGATAAGATCCACTGGATGTGCTTAATTCTCGAGGAGGGGTCTTACAACCACACCCAATCAATAATAAATACAAGCTATCATCTCTTTTGGGCCTAATGCTCAGAACACACCCAAAGCATAACGCCAAGGATTTCGCCAATCAATGGAGGCAGCATTGTATAAGTTATTCATTCCATGAAGAAGTGTACAATGTAGAAACTTCACAACAAATAAATACAGCAATTTTCATTACTTAGAAAACAACAAAGCATGGGAAAAGAAACATGTTGATGCATTACTTTAATGACGTATTATAGTTCCCCAAGTCCAAAAATATTAAGATAAACTATTGTGCAAAACATGGCACAAAATAAAAAAAAATACCTGGAAAAATTGGTTCCACACACTAGTAGATCCAAGGCTGAGAGGATGTTCTCCCTGACTTATCTCTGACCTGTGCAGCAAGGCCCTGGATTCACTATTCAACTCTTCATGTTTAGCATGTTCATCCATCTTACGTGTGATCTCTGACTGACTAAGAAAAGAAAACTTTTAGAACTCCCAAACAAATGCACACAAAAATTAAACATACATGTACTATATACCATCATTGAATGACCAATTAATTTTCTACAATCATGCGTGTAGCCAATATCAACATTTGAGGTGCTCAAAGTGAATGTAGAATAGTACGTACAGGGTTTTGGAGGAGCTCCTCTTTAAAAGACCTATATTGGGACCTCTTGCTCTCCAACTCATGTTGCCAAAATACACGATCATTTGGCAAATAATGTAGAAGAATCTGTTCACCACATGAAAAATAAAATCGATATCCAATGACAGGATACAGCTTTGAAGTAACAATAAATAAGATACATCAACAGATAATTTAATATCACCTCAAAAAACTTGAAGGTTAACATAATTCTGGACTAAAAATCTGTTTACATATATTTAGTTCTGAATAACAAGCAAAGAAAGGAGAATATTTGTATTACCTAACACAAAATAGTAATCTTGCTACTTACAATTCTGAAAACATTACAGGAAAAAAACACTGAAACATGCCCTCGTTGTTGCACAATTAATGCAGCAATACTGAGATACATAAAAGAAATAAGTTGGTAATGTTGATAAAACTACTGACTGGTAGGATTTGTTTTGCACTTTGCGGCAGTTCAGCTGAACTTTCCAGTCAAATATTAATACAAGAATAGTCAAATAAAATTTGAATAATTGCAAACAACATACACGAGCACAAAATTTATAAATAAGCTAACTAGGTTATCTAACCAGAAGAAATATTAGTTTAGCACAATGCAAAAAAAAGCAAAAAAAATACAAAAAAAAATGAAAAACAACATGGAGATCGACGGCCCACATGTCTATTTCCACAGGAGGCGGTGATTCACTACCCATTCAGACGATCCGAGTCCACAAATGTGTTCGGATGATCATTCCGAGTATGTATCATTTTTTTTTCAAGTTGTATTCGACATCTGATCTGTCCGCACGTTAAGAGTTTTCGGATTCAGATGCCCTAGTTGTTTCCCCTATATCTATGTGTATAGGCTGCCTTGTTGAGGGATCGGCAGTTGTATGCAAGAACTTCCTAAAACCGTCGGTCTTTCCCTCCTGGTGCGACTCCGAGACGCCCCCATTGGTGTGACTCCAAGAGCTTTCGTTTCCCTTGCACTCCCTCCTTGCCTGATTTTCCAACAGCTGAATTCCACGAATCTTCCCCCACCGTAATTCCGCAAACCTAGCCAAATAATTACATTCCTTCCTCCCACAACCTGCTATGTCTTCCATCAGTATCCCTGCTCAACACTTCTCCTCTCTAGCTCAACGCCACTAAGCCTCCTTCCATCTCCACCTAATACCAATCAGCCGATCTCCATCCCAGTTCGAAGTCGTTCAGCCCACTTCCATTCCAACCCAACACCGATAATCCCGCTCTGCGCAGACGTGGACTACCCTTCTAGTTGCCAAATCACATTTCCCAGTCCCTCCAGCTGTTATCCATCGCCAGTCCACCCTCTGTCTGACTATCCTACGTGTGATTCAATCCCTTCCATCAATCCCAATCTAAAATCCATCTCCTAGGTGTCTCACCATATTCAGAGTTGGCTTCAACATTCATAGCATTCCAAAAACCTCTTCACCCCCTATTCAATCGTAGTCCCATTCCAGAATTTTTCCAAGACCCGCTTGGCCTCTCGTCTCCCCTCCAGCAATACCGAATCTTGTCTGCACGCGTAAGTCATATTTTGGTGTTCTTGTTTTTTTGTTATTATTACTTGGACTATATTTAATTGGATAAAATTATTATATGTTGTGTTACTGAAAAATCGTTTAGCTTCCAGGGTATATTCGGCGCACGCTTGAGATATTTGCACATCAATTGCTTGTGAAATTAATACTTGCTTTTCCAGTTAAATTTTATATGAATGAACGTCCTCCTGACTAGGCTTTATTAATTAATTGTTAATTTGCAATCAAACTAATTCACTTGTACCCACATTAAATTGACATTTCAAAAAGTTGTCTAGCTTTTTAAAAGCAATTCTGGAATTATTTGGTGGTACTTTCATATCATTGACGAAATAATTGTTCACTTTGAATATAATATGATATTGTGGATCATTGGTGGTTCTTCTAAAGCTTAATGGCTGTCCAGGTTTTCTAATTTCTTATATTGGACTAGATGTGATAATTTGTTGCATGTTCGTGAAGATGCGTAGATGGGAGTGTAGAGTACAAAATTTGCATGAATATAGATGGACCAATGGTTGTGTTAGAAGCATTTTTCATTAATTCGGAAAACCATTTCAATATTATTATGTTGAAAATCATCTTGTAGTGAACTGGATGTTGGTGGTGGTGTTTGTTATTGTTAAGCAACTGGGGTAACTTTAGGAGTTTAGGGGATGTTGGAGGTCATTTTACTATGAATTATAGCAAGTGTCTATGACCAACTTTCCTATTTTTGGCATGTCCGAACCGTAGACAGATTTTTTGTGTAAGGAATTATTCCCTTATCCAACCCGTTGAACCCATCACATAGTTTCCAGGTGTGTGGAAAGAGAGAAATGACAACTCTTTCTATTCAATCTAAGGAGGTGGAGAAGTTTTTGACACTTTTTTTCACGAACTATTTGTACATACTCCTATTGGTTTCCAGTAGGGTATCAGGAACAGCAATTAGTAAGAATGAAAAACTCTACCAAGTTATTAAACAATTATTTCTTGGAATCAATGATAAGAGATCTACATTTTGATTTAGTCTTTTAAGAAACATAAGCTGACAACATCTGATCAGTATAATGGTGATTTCTGGCAAAGCATTCTCATTCAGAACAAAAGTTAAAGCTAAAATTATGTAGCACTCTTGAACAAGGATTGCCAGAAATATCATCCAAGGGAAGCTACAGCGACTGAAAATGGAAATTATCTGATAACTGGGCATGCATGAGCATTAAATACAAGGAGTTGGATCAAGACCTTCCATATAGCAGGACGTACTCTGGCAGCATCCGGAATACCCTGACAAACTAATCTTCGCAATTCACCGATGTTTATAACCTTCTTTGAAAGCTGATGCAAAAAGATAAAGACGATAATTTACAATCCAGTCAGAGGTCCGGGAGATGAGCGGGATAAAGAGAAGAAAAGGAAACCCTAATAACAATCACCACCTCGGATAAAATCTGCGCCTGACGCGAAATTTCCTCAGATGAGAACTCTGGGGGTCCAGGATCACTCGGAAGGGATGCCACCAACTCCGGCGTCGGTGGAGCTGTAACCGGCGGCGGAAGGGGTGGTGATGGTTCCCGTTGCGCGGATTCGGGCTTTAGGGTCACCGGAGCGTATGGAGGTGAGCGATCGGTAGAGGGATTGGAGGACCAGAGCGAGCTGTTAAGCCAATCCGGCACTGCTTTCTTCCCCATTACGAATTGTCCGATTCCAATCCCTCGTATAGCTGCGATGCGAATACCGACGATCTCGTGCTCGAGTCAAGTGCCCTGTATCTCTCGATCTCTCTGTCAGCAAGCCAGCGAACACCTTGGATCCTTAGAATGCCAGCGATGATTCCAGATCCTCAACGATGATTCAAGGGAGGAGGAAGCCGGAAGCGGGCTATACGCGGGTAGGAGCTATTTTAAGGACAAATTTTTGGAACCGGACACCGGTTAATCTCTGTCCCGATACATTTTAAGAGCATATAATATCTACATTTTGCAATTTTCTCATTTTTAGGAGTAAGGAGTAAGGACTAACATCTCTCATATTCAAATATATATATATATATATATTTTGTGTGGGGTTACTCTCACCTAGAAATAGATGCAGTAAATAATAGTACATTTGGTGTAATCGCATCACTAAGCGGTCTTTATAGGCTAAATGGGAAGTTAAGGCAAATACAACTTGCTAGGTCGCCCGAGCGGCCTAGGTGACCTATCCTTAGTGACCGTGAGCTCCTCTGTGCAGGACATGTTTACTGTTACAAACTTCTTAGGCCGCTACGTGTGAATCAGGCCTCGCCCCTTTCTTGCTCCAATCTTTTTCTCATCCCATTTCTCTTCCATTCGTTCTTGGTTCGAATTAACCATCCACTCAATAACTACTCCTCATCCATCAGCTTGAGCAGTATAAAGATGGGACATTTTTGGAGCCAACAGAACAAACACTCATCCTTCGGATCTTGAGTAGTCGATGAACAGTAGTCGCAATGGAGACACTAGATTTAGCTCAAAATGACACATAAACTTCAAATAGTCATAACTTTAGATCAGATTTTCCGATTTTTGCTCACAATATCTTTTCATAATGAGCTCGTAACACTCCATCCAATGGCAAAATTGATTTCCCCATTTGATTTTGTTTAGCACTCAAATTTCTCAAATTCAAATTTATTTAGAAGTTATCACAATTTTACAATTTTTGTTTTCATGGATTCTCCATGAGAGACTCCTAAATACCCTTCCAATGATCAAAAAAATGTTTATTAAAGGGTGATGTTACTAGCAAACTCAGTTTGATTTCTAGCAAATCATTACTATTAGGAAACCCTCATTTTTCAAAATGGTTATTTGAAAACCATTTTGTTACTAGCAAACCAACATAATTTTTTTAAAAAAAAATTAAATTTTATTTAAAAGCATATAATGACATTACAAAGGATTTCAAATGTATTCATTCAACCACTTATGTTAGCATTATAGATGAGTCAAAATACTGCAAATATTTAGTATGTCCAAAATTATTTTTTCAGCAAAATATCATTATCTGTACCAAAATCTTTAAACAAAATATCGATCGGTTTAGAAATATATTTGATTTCTAATTCATATAAAAATGTGTTGTATATACGAGTTAAGTGTATATAAGAATATACATCCTTTTGAACTGCGTCTTATACGTACAATTTCAAGACAAGTGGTCAACATGAAAGTTGTAGATCTCGACGAGATCTACAATTTTCATGTTGAACACTTTTTGATTCGAAGCACTTTAGGCCCCCGATTTGACCCCTGAAAAAGTTACGTTGTATGTATGTACGGACGTCCGGGATCGGAGTGACTTTTTTCGGGGGCCAAATCAGGGGCATAAACGGCTTCAAATCAAAAGGTGTTCAACATGAAAGTTGTAGATCTCGTCGAGATCTACAATTTTCATGTTGAACACATTTTGATTTGAAGCACTTTAGACCTCTGATTTGGCCCCTGAAAAAAGTTACGTCGTACATATGTACGGCCGCCCGGGATCGGCGTGACTTTTTTCGGGGGCCAAATCGAGGGCATAAACGGCTTCAAATCAAAAGGTGTTCAACATGAAAGTTGTAGATACAACTTTCATGTTGAACACCTTTTGATTTGAAGTGGTTTAGACCCCCGATTTGAGCCCCGAAAAAAGTCACGCCGAAAATCTGTACGTTCCGTGCATTTCTTTTTAGGGCCCAAATTGAAGGCTTAAACGGCTTTAAATCAAAAAATGATCAACATGAAAGTTGTAGATCTCATCAAGATCTATAACTTTCATGTTGATCACTTTTTCAAATGAGAAATATTTGGGGCTCAAAATTCAAAAATGCAAAAATTGTCAAAAAACAAGATTGGTTTGCTAGTAGTAATTTTTGGGAAGAAAAAAAATGCAAAAAATGACAGAATCTGTTTTTTTCTGGTTTGCTAGAAACGAAAGTGGATTTGCTAATAACAGCGTCCTTATTAAAAGGAGTGACTATCTACTAATATGATGATTCAAACATACACCATTTATGGAGAACTATACACATAAATTGTATGAATATTAGAATCCCATAAAAACACAAAAATACTCATAAATTTTAATAACCTACTCATATACTCACCCAGCACTAACCCACAACCCCCACATCCACACTCCTCAGTCACTACTCATCCATATCGTTCCCGATGTTGCATCTGTCACCGACAATGCGCCTCATCATCTCCACCTGAGACGACCCTTCCGGCAGAGGCAGCTTCTTATGAAACCAAATAAAAACTTATTCTCGACTTCTCGTTACAGCAAATGATTTCTTCTTTTTGGCACAATGTGTGATAATAACCCGACCATCACTCAAGTAATATATTTTATGGTTTGAAATGAATGAAGAAATTTTAAAATGTTTATTTTATTTGCAATGTGCTAACAGTCTGCTGATATTAAAATATAATTTTTTTAGGGTGCTAATATAATATAGCGGCTAATAACAAATTTTATGGTGCTAATAACATTGCTCAATATATATTTTTTGTACAATAAAAATAATTGAACCGAATATTCTAAACAAAACTCATTTTTTTTACTTATTATTAAACTTATATAAGACATTATAATTAAACAAAATAACTTCATACTATGATAAGTTACATAATAAATTTAATTAAAACTATATAAAAAGTGTGCATAACTTAAAATATAAATACATTAATAACTATTAACTTTTTATAATTGATTTATACTATTAATTACCCAAACCTCCCCACTGGGAGTTTGCATAATTATAGGTTGCACCCCTCTATCTTTTGAATTTACAAAAAACCTCTCCTGTTACATTTCATAACATGCATGTCCAAAATCCCCCCCCCCCCCCCCAGCACTCTCCTCCAAGGGTATTTGTGGGCATACATTTTATGAAATGTAAGTTATAGAGGAGGTTTTTGTAATTTCAAAAGATCAAGGGGTGCAACCTGTAATTTTACAAACTTAAAAGGGAAGCCATGCTACACAGAATTACCTGGAAAAGGCACAAGAGGGCAAACATATGATTCCATTGGTTGATACTACAGTTTCACCTGCAAATGATGCTCCAGATTATAAGAAGCCAAGGAAAAGACAATGTAAGGATGTATCTTGCAGGATCTAATAATAAGAGTAAAGAAAAGACTGTTGTAACGTCTAATTTTTCATAATCGAGACATTTGACCCCCTACAAATTCTTTCAACGGAGAGAAAAATGTCTTGGTTATGAAAAATTATGATTTACAATAGTCCTAAAACTTACAGAGGATTCAATATCTTTCCTCTATAATATAGAGGTGTCACCAATTCTTTATCTTAATAACACCTAAATTATAATAACATATTACATCATTATAAAATTTTTATTTTACTAGCATATTAACATAATCATAAAATTCATTCCATCTTCAGAGCTGGTTCTTCGTCGTAGTTTCACAGGTTGAAGTTTGCGAATAGGGCAGCAAGATTTGTTTGGTTAAGATCATGATTTCAAGAATTATAGCTCCAAATGAATTTCCTCTAAAATGCTTTCTGACTGAAATGAGCTCAATGCCGAGATCAAATTTTCGTAGATTTTAATACCGTTCAGGAAAACAGTATCCTTCAGAAACTGCAGGTCAACATTAATTCGCACCAGGCATCAAATGGCGAAAAACACATTATGATCACGAACATTTAAACGAAAAATTGAAGGCCAAACCTCATTATGATCATGGAGTAGGATAGGAGTGTTAACCATGGGGGAGAAACCGAGCGCGGGTATGCCCATCTGTCTCAAGTATCGAGCATCAGTGGTCGACGACAGAATCTCAGGCTTCTCGAGTTTGCCGCCAGCGACAGAAATTGCTTGTTCGAAGACGGACCACCATGGATTGGATTCGTTCGTCGCAGTCACTAGAGGACGCCCGTTGATATCCCTAGTTGGCCCTTTCTGTATTAACTGAGGAGAAGAGAGCGAATGGCACCGGTAAGCTTATATAATGAACATTTTGATGTTGTTTCTGAGTTTAGGGACAAGTGTTGGGCCCTATTGAATAAATGAAATTAGCATGTGCCCTGCAAGTTGTATAAAATGTTAAATTAAAAGATCTATTTCAAGATGAGATGTGTAAACATTTATGAACCACCCGTATGGGTAAGAGACTACGAGTACCAGGTACGATATGTGCCGGTGCGGCGGTGCGACAAAACAAAAAACTCATGTTCTTCCGGATACATTTGGGTGTGTGATAATTAAAATTGATATATATAAATATATATAAGGCACCTTTAAAAAGGAAAAATATAAAATGTAGAAAAATTCATATTGAACAGGCAGAAATAATACCAATTTAAAGAATTTAATCCTCAAATACATAATAAATAAACAACATAGTTAAATTTTGTTAGAAACCACGGTAAGCCCATTTTAGGGGGGCAGACACCATCCGTGGCCGACTGCAGTCGAATGGCTAAGAATCATCCCCAACCAAATCTCTCGGGGCCCACAGGGTAAATACCGGGCAGGTTATTGAGGCGTGGGATAGAACCCACGACCTCCTTTATCAAGCTCCTTCTATCCCACGCCTCAACAACCTGTCCGGTATTTACCCTGTGGGCCCCGGGAGATTTGGTTGGGGATGATTCTTAGTCATTCAACTGCAGTCGGCCACGGATTGTGTTTGCCCCCCTAAAATGGGCTCACCGTGGTTTCTAACAAAATGGTATCAGATTCTAACAAATTTAAATCAAATTCTTTGTAATTGTAATGATAATATATATAGAGCACATTTTGTTAGTATAATAAATAAATACAACTGGTTGAATACTTGCATTTATAAGTAAAAAAAATTTGTTTCTTAAAGACATGAAGAAATCTTTGGTTTACTTTAAAAAAAAGCAGACATCAATCACAACATGCAAAACGATCTGCCAAGTCCAAGCATATCCGCGGACTATAGTAGCAGACATATCTGTCGAGCATCTAGTACATACAAGTATCGGAAACGTACCCAGTACAGATACGCGGCCCTCAGGGAAGTATCAGTGATTCATAGGTAAACATCAGTACAACTTATAGCTGATGGAAGAAGAATTTATTGATGTTTTTAACAGGCATAAAAGTTCTAGCAAGATGATATACGAGCATGGTTGGTATGGAATACGAAATAGAAGTTCAATAGAAATTATGCTACATTTCACTGTTGATAGTAATTCTTGCTTCACAACGCTTTTTACAGATTTATAGTAAATATCCACAAGAAGGCAGAAGCAGTTAAGAAAAAGAAGAATGATGTGGCCCATATATATCACCCTTAAAACTCTGCCTATAAGTTGCTCCAACAGTGCCCTGCATACGTAGTAGACTCGCACATTCTTTTCATAGGTTTAGGGCAACCTTTCATTTCTTATAGAGCACCCTAAATCTTGCCCTCAGGTCAAGAGGAAACCTTTCTTCTACATGAAAAAGAAACTTAAATTTTATACCTAGATCACTAACAAACTATCCTTTCTTCCGCAGGTAAAGGGTAACACAAATCATGTTCTTAGGTAAAGAGAATAATAATACTCCCACGAATTTTTTGTCCCTTGACGAGAAGAAAACTAATGTGTCTTCCAAGTACCAAGATTTTTTGGATAAGTTCTAGCCGGAAAAAAATAGAAGTGTAAGCACTTCAAGCTTTACCTCAATTTTTTACCCTGTCAAGAGGGACGTTTCGTGTCCAACGTCTATTCGATGGTAGTGATATCCTGATGCTAGACACGCAAAGAACTTCAAGTGTCCTCATTCAACAACTTTGTTAAACTCAGGTATCGGCAAAGATTGTTGTTGTGGTGGTCGTGGTCATGGTGAGAAGGGAAGGTATTAGATCCATCTTTCTCTCCAACCAAATTCAACACTTTAACATTTACTCTAAAAAGACTATTTTGAACAATTTTCTTTGAATCTCAGTATGAACTTTTGAGAGGACATGATAGAGAAGAGGGAACTCTTCACATTCGACATGCTTAAAGATTGGAGTAGGTAGTGCATTCATACATTGTGGACCATGAGGCGGTCTCAAATCACCTCTAAGTAGCCCTCAAACTGCGCACTTCAACATTCTCACAATCTCTTTCGTATGTTGTATAGATGTGGGTTACATCACTCAGCAAGGAGAACAGAAGAAGATGGGGGTCATTCATTTGGACGAAATTGAAATTGGATTTAGGAATTGAGATCAATTCTAATTCTTGCAAAAATTGGAATTACCTTGAATTCTAATTTTGTTGTTCAATCAGACAATGAAATGAAATTGAACAAGCAGAAATGGAATTGCACAATTCTACCTTTTATGGTAATTGTTGGGATTTGATGATCAGATCGTCGAATCATCACGAGGAGTCTAGGGGTACTTAGAAAACGTTTTCCCAAAAATTTGATGATAGCAACAACAACACTCAAGCCTTTATCCCACTATAGTGGGGTCGGCTATATGGATCCTTTGTCGCCATTGTGCCCTATCTTTTGTCATAATCTCACTAATGCCTAAGTACATCATGTCTTTCCTTATAGTTTCCTTCCAGGTCTTTATTGGTCTATCCCTCCCCCGTTTAACATGTCTAGTGACTAGACTCCCACAACGCCTAACAGGTGCCTCTAATGGTCTCCTTTGTACGTGTTCAAACCATCTTAGTCGAGTTTCTCGCATCTTCTCTGCAATTGGTGCTACCTCTTGTCATATCCCTGATACATTCATTCCTAATTTTATCCAACCTCGTGTGTCCACACATTCACCTAAGCAGTCTCATCTCCGCAACTCCCATTTTTTGCTCATGTACACAATTTGCTGCCCAACACTCAGAACCATAGAGCAACGCGGGTCTAATGAAAAATTTGATGATATTTCGACAATTTTTATTCTTTTGGCGACTACAATCCAATGAAAATATTACATGAGATCCAGCAATCAGATCAATGAACGACCTTTAGCGGTTTAAGAAAGATGATAAGAAGCTTCCCAAAAAAATTGATGATGATTTGAGAACTTCCATTTTTTGACAATTATGGTCTTATGGAGATTGTCAGAGATCTGGCACTTGAATCAATGAGCACCCCTCCCAAGAGGCGGTCATCAAAAAAGACCGGCTCTGGAAATGGACTGTTCTTTTTCAAGAAAGAGAAGCAGAGCAGACGGTGTCAGCAGCTTAGACAACACTAAACAGTTCAAAATAGCATGTAGATAAAGTAGACAAATCAGGTACTACTAAACAGTATCAATTGGAGAAGGTTTCGTAATCTTGCCCAAATAATTAAGCGTAAGGCACTAAGGCTTCGTTTGGCGCGGCACTTTTTGCTCCGGTGAGTTTGGACAAAAATGCCACCATCATAGAATGAATGTTTGGCATGACACTGGTTATGACCGCCACCAAGAAAATAAAACTAGATTTGAACGCAAAAGTGAATGAAGTTCCTTGGGTGAGGTCAAGCATTCACAGACGACAACTCATAACTGAGAATGAAAAAGATCAAATATTTTGTGGATAGAGAGTATATGGAAAACAACCTATTATTAAACTAATGTGATACCATAAAAAATGGGCTTGTAAAATAAAACAATTTAGCTGCTAACTAGGGCTTTAAGCGAGAACCAACCGAACCTCCAAACCGAACCAATCAAACCGCACGGTTCGATTCAGTTTTAGTAACCCACGGTTCGGTCACGGTTTCATTTTGTGAAAAACCATGTGGTTCGGTTCGGTTCACGGTTCAGAATGTCAAACCGAACCGAGTCGAACTGAACCGAATCATATTAGCTCTAATACTATTCTATTAGAGATAATTAATTTCATAAGCTCAACTAAGCCCAAGTTATTAAAAATAAACGATATATAAATTATTAAGACAAAATGTTATTACTTATGAGTTATGACTGAGTGCCAAGCGAGATAGGGGTTGAATGCTCTTTTATATTTCTTTCTTAACTTTATACAAAATTTGATAGCATACTTAAGTCTTGCAGTTAGCAAAAATCACTCAATTATTTTCAAAACTTTATAAAAATCAATGTTTCAAGTTATTTAAAAAATCAAATACTCTTCAATTTATGTTGTTTTAAATAGGCCCACCTTGTTCGCTTTTCCTTCATAAATATAACAATAATTAATGAGCAAACTTCTATTCTTTTAAGTATTAAACCACTCAAACCGAACCGAACAAAACCAAAAGGTTCGGTTCCAATGGTGTTCGCGGTTTGGTTCGGTTTCAGATTTTTGGAACTACACGCAGGTGGTTCAGTTAGCGGTTTTGATAGAAAACAAAACCAAACCGTTACAGCCCTACTGCTAACTGACCAATGTCAATAAATCAACATGATAGGTAACTAAGCAGCTATAAAGACGCATCACCTGGTAGGTCATGTTTCTTGAAATTGGGGCCCACTCTTCCTGTATTCTTTTTCTTAAAACATCAATATCCTCTGTCGGTGGAAGGCGTACATCAAATCCCATCTCAGCTTCTGAAGCTTGCAAATTCATCACAAACCCCTGAAATTAGAAAAAGCAATCAATGCATAATGAATTGGAGCTCCCTAATGAAGATATTATACAAATCAGAACAAAAAGGACATGAAGTATAAAGATTCAGGAGGTATATTTTTGGCAAAACCCCTAAATCAGTCCCTAAAGTCATCATTCTTTATGAAATAAGTCCCTCAACTTTTATTTGCTTGAAATCAATCCCCAACTTTGGAGAAATGTTGAACTCAGTCCCAGTTAACAGCATATGCAAACAGAAAATAACTTAAATGATGATAAATTGATACATAAATTAACAAAATAGGATCATGTGATGAAAAATATTATAAATAGTGTTTCAGTTACAACTAAAATACATTTTTAGCATTGTTGGATATAATCTTGATATAAGATACTTTATATTTTTTATCTATTGCAATAATATGCTAATGAATATTTTTAATGTAATATTGATTTTTTTTACAAACTTAAAAAGGAATGACCAACCCGACTGAGTGATCGCGGGCACGGACCACACTTGCTTGAAGGGACACAAAACCTTTACGTGCAGCACAAAAGGACCACGTGCATGCAGCGCACGCCACCTCGCGCGTGGGCGCATCACGCGGGAGCATGCAGCATGCGTCAGCGCTCAGGCCCGCGCAGCGTGCGTCCCCCATGTGGGCAAGCGCGCGCGGCGCGCAGCCCACGTGTGTGCCCCCCTTGCGCCCGCACCCGCAAGAAAAATAAAATATAAATGAAAAATAAAAATCATATAAGATTTATATTTAAAATATAAATAGGGAGAAAAATGAGAAATAAATAAGTATATAAATACAAGCGGAATAAAAATAAGTTAATCATATATAAAATAAAATAAAAACACTTGTGCAAAATAATCATTCATGGGTCAGTTTTTATGAAATAAAAATACTTAATTGAGCAAAAACATTATAAAACATAAATTATCTTATTTTAAATTTATATCCAACAATATTAAAAGTATTTTTTTGTTGTAACCAAAATGCTATTTATAATATTTATCATCACATGACGCTATTTTATTAATTTATGAATCAATATATCATCATTTAAGTTGCTTTCGGTTAGCATATATGGTTAAGTAGGACTATTTCAACATTTCATTAAAGTTGGGGACCGATTTCAAGCAAATAAAAGTTGAGAAACTTATTTCATAAAGAATGGTGACTTTAGGGGCTAATTTAGGGGTTTTTCCTATATTTTTCAACTGAGTAGAGACAGTTGTGAATTGAAACAAGTATATGAATCAGACTTCAAACATACTTCATCCTAAAGTTACCAAGAAGGATGCACGGATAAAGTAGATAATTGCCACACTTTTAGATAGAGTAAAGGCACATATTATTCATTGATTTGTGAAAAAATTTGAATCAGTATGTGTAAATATAGACGAAATGCTTCCGGCTTCTTTTAGACTAAGAATCATACAAACTATCATTTACCAATAAAAGTAGAGTAGATAAATTAATAAGCAATAAAAAAACCTAGGGAAATTTGTTCTAAAAACTAAAACAATAGTTAGCTACTGGAATTAAATAAATAAATTAAGTATTAATAAATTAAAAATGTACAAGTGAACTTTAAGCAGTATATCAAGAGAAAGAAAAGGGTGTACAAAAGAAGAAATGAGAGGTGAAGGATTGATGGGGATCACGATACACATCAACTTACATGATGATCAGAGCCATCCATTTTATGAGGATCGATGATCCGAGATTTTTAATTTTTTATTTTATTTTTGTGATTTTTATTTTCATGTATTTTGAAGGCCATCATAATCGGAGAATCATGATCGTCCATAATAACCCCTTAGTCTATATATAGGGATAAAGGGCTCATGTAGAAGGCACTGAAAGATTGAGTGAAGAAGAAAATACTCCTCTCGATCAATCGGTGCTGAAACCGAAAATCCAAGTGCCGAAGCTTGGAAGTTATCCCAGCCCCTCCCCTCTCCATCTAGCCGGACACCCCCGCCCTCCCCTATTCCTTCATATGGTCGGCCTTCCCCACTCCCTCCTCCACCAAAAGAACTGGCCAGCCCTCTCCCACCCCAAAATTTCTCTAAATGCTCCACTTTGAGTTTTCCGATGATCGCTAGAAATCACCTCCGAAAACCTTTGTCAAGCCTCCACCGCCTCCTCAAAACCCCTCCACCACCACCAATTAAATTCATCTCATTTCATTTTTCTGTCGATCGCCAGAAACTCTCAGGTGACCACCACCTACGGACAGCCACCACTTTCACCACCAACATAACTATTATAACCACCTTCCCACTAAACCCACTACCCCACTTCTTCAATCCACTTCCTAAAATTTAGGCCTCAATCCTAAATTTACTCCTTACCTCCCATTCTCCCCACCTATGAAGCACCGACACTCTTGGGGGGTTAACATGTCCGTGTCGGACTCTCCGACACACGTCCGATACACCAATACGCTTTGACACGCGTGTCGGCAGGCCGACACGTTTGGGGTCACGCAAGACTCACGTGTCCCGCTTAATTGGACACGCGAGTAACGCGTGAGCCGGCTCTTTATTAATTTTAAACCCGCATCGTTCCCCATTTTCTTGTTGGTGTTACCATTGCGATCTGGAAGTGATCAAGCATGTGATCTCACTACCAACGCAATATGGGCCTACAGGGTCGCACATAAGAGCGTTTTGAGAAATTGGAGGAATGGATTATGATCGGTCTTACTCATATGTGCTGAGTGAAGGACCGAGCCCTGACAGGCATTGAGTGTGTTGAGATCAGACACAACTTAACGTTGAGTGTGTAGAGTCCACTCAAAGCTTCGTCGAGTCAAATGTCGATTCGTCGAGTTAGGTGTTGAGTGCGTCGAGACCACTCGACGCTTCGTCGAGACCACTCGACGCTTCGTCGAGACCACTCGACGCTTCGTCGAGACCACTCGATGCTTCATCGAGTCAAATGTTGATTCGTCGAGTTAGGCGTTGAGTCCACTCGACGATTCGTCGAGTCAAATGTTGATTCGTCGAGTCAAGTGCTGAGGCCACTGCCAGGTGTTGAGTGCGTTGTGACCACTCGACGCTCCGTCGAGTCAAGGGTTGATTAGTCGAAATAACTTCCATTAGTTACAGGTCTGTCGATAACGATGACTTTCTGTTGTTTATTCCTTTGGTTATAAATAGAAGATGTCTTAGGGTTTTTACTGTACTGCACTGTGCTAAGCCCGAGAGTAAAAGGCCGGCGGAAGTCGTTTACGAAAGTCTCGATCCCGTCGCCGTCGCTCAGCCTGTTTCCGGCGCCCGTCGCCGCCGCTTCTTCTGGAGCAGATCTAGCAGTCTGTGAATACGCAGAGTGCTTTCCTCCAACCTAAATCTTGTGTGACAAGAGTCTAAGAGTTCTCCCATTTGAGTGGATCACCTGTAGAGGCGTGGATACATTTCTACGCTCGGAACTCCAGCCGCTAGTGCCCGTCGTATTTCTTGGAGCATCTCGGTTGAGTAGTGACTCAATCCCGCAAAGGTAAATTTTTATTTACAGCACTTTACTTCTTGATCAATGTTCATCGCAAGATCTATTTCTTTTGGGGTTTTCTTGTTCCTTATTCTGATGCGCACAACTGTTGTGACGTATAGAAAATCCCAACATTTCTCCCGTAAGCCGACTTCTGTCTTCCTCCCGCGAGATCTAGGGCATCGACGTTCCTCTTCTCGATCGACCCCTGCATGTTCCCCACCCTCTTCGTGCTCTCGCTTCTTTGAGGTAATGCATCCTCTTCATGCTCTCGCTTCCTGCCGTTCATGGTTTCTCATCTTCTATCGCTTCCTGGTATATCACTTCCCGATTACACAGTAGCTTGCAGTGGTCTTCCTGGTTTCTCATCTTCTTCGTGTTAGCTTCCCTCCCAGAAGGTTCTCCGAGAAACACGCAGAGGCCTTGTATTGTTTCTCATATTCTTTTGTGCACTCAATGAAAAGAAATGGAATGACACCAAGGCGTGCAGAAGATATGTTTTTCATACACAACAATCTATGTCTACTTTCAAGAAAAAATCCACAATATACACAAGGGGAAACAAAGATGTGGGATATTGACGAAGAAGCTTTTGATACATTCGAAGATGTTGGTATGCTGGAAATTGCAAATCTCTCACTGGATGAGCCGAACATGGAATCAGTTATCTTTTTAGATGATATATAATATATATGAGTATTACATTTTTATATGTTAACTTTGTTCATTTCTTGTCTATTTATTAGTATTTTACAATTTCTATAATTATAAAATATGAATTTAACAAACGTGTCGAATATTAGTAGTTTGGGAGAATGGACGAGTCGTGTGTCGTGTCGTGTGTCGGTGTCGGTGTCGGTGCAACATAGCTCCTCACTCCTCCAATATATCCTAATCCTTCTCACATGAATCCCCGTTCTCCGCCCAAACCAAGCACCCACTTCTCCAACGCAGCAGCCGGCCATAACCACCCATAACCAACCTGTTAAGAGAGAACTAGAGAAGTGGAGGCTAAGGAGAAAGCTATAGAGGAATTAGGGTTAGGAAGAAGGGAGAAAGGAAATCCTGGAAATATTCTTGCATAGCTCCACACGAAGAGGCCCGGGTATATTTATTCCCGGGCCAAGAGGGGTCGGCCGGCCCCTCCCAAACGGGGCTGAACCGGGGTGGTTCAGCCCCCCCCCCCCCCCCAAACCGTTGAATTACAGAGTGGAGGCTAAACCGAATGGTTCAGCCACGTTGTCGTCTGCCTTCTTCTTCCACCTGTGAGCGTAAGTACGCCCAAAGAATTGAGTCATGTTCGGGGGCGTAACATTCCCCTCACCATCAAGAGTCAGCTTGTCCTCAAGGTGGTAATCCGGGTAGAGTTTCCTGAACTCCAGCAGATCAACTCATGTATTGTGTGCTTCTGACAAGTGTTTACATTTGACAAGGAGCTCAGGACGGTACTCGGCACCCCGTCGCTTCCATTTGAGCAACAGGACTTCCTCGGGCAATGGGCGTAGCTCACCCGCTACTGTCGCCTCTGGAAGAAAAGGACTAGCCTGTACGGAGTCGCCGATCTTTCGTTTCAATAAGGACACGTGAAATGTCAGATGAATACGCGACCCCTAAGGAAGAGCTAAAGTATAAGCAACAAGGCCTACGCGACGGAGAATGCGAAAGGGCCCATAGTAGCGAGGGGCTAATTTCTAATTCGCCCAACGGGCCACCGAGACTTGCCGGTAGGGACGAAGCTTGAGGAAGACTTAATTGCCAACTTCGAACTCCATTTCCTTGCGATGCTTGTCTGCTTGTGTCTTCATGTGTTCTTGTGTTGTACGGAGATTCTCATGCAAAGTGGCTATAGTACGGCCCCGGTCGCGGAGTGCCCGATCCACAGCGGGCAATGATGTGCTGCCCAACTCATAGCTGCTCAAAGAGGGGGCGGGGGCGGCCGTATACGACCTCGAACAGGGTCATCTTGCTAGCGGAATGGTAGGAGGTGTTGTAACAGTATTCGGCCCAGTGTAGCCAACTGGTCCATGTTCGCAGCTCATCCATCACAAAGCAACGGAGGTATGTTTCCACCACCACCCCCCCCCCCCGATTGAGAACCTCTGTCTGGCCATCCGTTTGGGGATGGTTCGTCGTGTTGAAGCGTAGGCTAGTCCCTTGTAATCGAAGGAGCTCCCGCCAGAAATTGCCCACAAAAGTCGGATCCCGATCTGAAATGACAGCGCGCGGAATGCAGTGGAGACGAACAATCTCTCGAACAAAGAGATCGGCGACTGACTTGTCGGTGTAAGGGTGGCTCAAAGCCAAGAAATGGTCATATTTGAAGAGCTTGTCGACCACGACCAGTATAACTGCCTTGCCCTGAGACTTGGGTATTCCGTCGATGAAATCCATGGACACTGTCCCCCAAATGTGGTGCGGGATCTCAAGAGGTGTCAGTAAGCCAGCTGGAGAGGTCGCCTCGTATTTCTGACGCTGGCGTACCTCGCACTGCTGCACGAACTGCCGAATGTTGTATCGTAATCTCGTCCATAAAACATTCGTCCGTGCTCGCTGAAGGGTACGGAGAATTCCCGCATGACAACCAGATGGAGATGAATGGAACCTGTGCATCATGACCGTCTTCCAAGCTGAGTTGGGCGGAATGACCACCCGCCCCTGATAATACAGTCTGTCGTTCTGCAGTTGATAGCATGGTGTAGTGATCCACCCTTGTCGAAGAGCCTCCACAATGGCTCGCAGTGCGGGGTCCCGCATGATCTCCTCCTGAACATCATCTAGCAAGTCGAGCAGGGGCCCGAAAATTTGGGCGGTGGTGCTCTCCGGTAGGCGGGATAAGGCATCGGCAACCACGTTCTCTTTGCCCTGCCGGTAAAGAATCTCATAATCATATTCAACAGTTTCATCACCTACTTCTGCTGAAGCGGAGAGGAGACCCGCTGATCCAAGAAGTTCTTCAAGCTTTGATGGTCTGTGCAGATTTTGAAATGTCCCCCCAACAAGTACGGCCGCCACAAGGCCATCGCATGGATGATCGTCAACATCTCCTTCTCATACGTGGATAGCCCTAAAGTACGGGGCGCTAACGCCTTGCTGTAGAAGGCCAGTGGCCGCCCCTCCTGCATAAAAACCGCGTCGATGCCTACGTCGGACGCGTCAGTCTCCAGAACAAACTCCTTGGTGAAATCAGGAAGAACGAGCATCGGAGCGGTCGTCATGGCCCCCTTAAGGGCTTGGAAGGCCGCCTCCGCCGGCCAGTAGAAGACGTCCTTTTGTAATAGTTGAGCCAACGGTCGAGCGATCTTGCCATAGTCTTTGACAAAGCGCCTGTAATATCCTGGAAGCCCCGTAGCGCTCGGACCGTGTGTGGGTGGGGCCACGATAGCATGCTCTCGATCTTCTTGGGGTTCGCCTTGATCCCGCTTGCAGATACCAAGTACTACACCTCCTCCTGCCCGAACGAACACTTGGACTGCTTGGCATATAGCTGGTGCTGGTGGAGGAGGGTGAAAACGTGCTCGACATGGGCCAAATGCTCCTCCCAACTGGTACTGTAGATGAGGATGTCATCGAAGAATATCAACACTGATTGGCGGAGGAGCGGCCGAAAGATCTCGTCCATCACTGCTTGGAACGTGGACGGTGCGTTGGTGAGCCCGAAAGGCATCACTAAGAATTCATAGTGCCTATCATGAGTACGAAAAGGTGCCTTGTGTATGTCCTCCTCGCGCATCCGAATCTGATGGTAGCCCGATCGGAGATCGAGTTTGGTGAAAAGGTGAGCGCTGTGTAGTTCGTCTAGCAGTTCTTTGATCAAGGGAATGGGGAACTTGTCCTTGATAGTAGAGCTGTTCAAACTACGGTAATCCACACAAAATCGTCATGTCTCGTCCTTCTTCTTAACTAGAATGATGGGGGACGAGAAAGAACTGGTACTGGGACGAATAATTCCGGCAGATAGCATTTCCCTGATGCTGCACTCTATCTCGGTCTTCTGGATGTACGGGTAGGGGTAAGGTCGGATAATGGTAGCCTCTGCGCCCGTTTTGAGGTAAATCTGATGATCTTTAAACCGCGGTGGTGGTAGTGTGCGGGGTGCCTGAAAGATATCTATATACCGCGCCAATAGCGCTTGCATTTGAACTGGTACAACTGGAGACACAGTGAGAGCCGGTGTAACCTCCATAATCATTGTCATCGTGCTTCCCTGGTTCTCTAGTGAGTCTAGTCGCTCCAAGCTCCGAAGGAATATTTCCTTCATAGGAGAAGATTTTAGGCCCCCCGGGCAGTACGGTTTCCCGCGCTGTAAGAACTTCATCGTCATTTGATCCCAGTCAAAGGTCACCCGCCTCAGCTGTTTGTTGAGAGTAATTTGCCAGCAGGACCGTGTGTGTGGGACCGCCCCCGTGGCTTTCCCCATCGCGTTCCTGGTCTGGGTGTTGACCCCGGTGGGCCCCCTGTGTGGCGGAATATCCCCGCGGTTCTGTGGTTGGGATTAGTCCCACATCGCCCGCAGCGCCTGCTCCTCCGTGTTTATGTACCCCGCCACCCTTCATCTCAATACCTGGGTTTTGAGATGTGATATGGGTGGGCGGGTTCTCACATGGTATCAGAGGGATGTACGGTTGTCCTGCTGCGGGGGTGTGTTGAGAGTAATTTGCCAGCAGAACCGTGTGTGTGGGACCGCCCCCGTGGCTTTCCCCATCGCGTTCCTGGTCTGGGTGTTGACCCCGGTGGGCCCCCTGTGTGGCGGAATATCCCCGCGGTTCTGTGGTTGGGATTAGTCCCACATCGCCCGCAGCGCCTGCTCCTCCGTGTTTATGTACCCCGCCACCCTTCATCTCAATACCTGGGTTTTGAGATGTGATATGGGTGGGCGGGTTCTCACACTGTTGCTGCCACTACACCCCAAGCACCATGTCAGAACCTTGGATGGGTAGAAGGTAGACATTCGTGCTCCCTGCGTATCCCTATATTTGTGGCTCCACCCCCTTCGTCGCCCCTTCGCATTGTAGTTTGCTTCCGTCCGCCACCATGACCTGAAAGGCGGCCCCCTTATCAATCACATGCCCCGCCCGTTGTGCCACATCGGGATGGATGAAGTTGTGGGTGCTCCCACTATCCACCAAAATTGTCACCTTCTCCTGACTAATCTTTCCCCCAATCCGCATAGTGAGGGGGGTGTTGCATCCCTCCATTGCCTGTATGAAAACACTGAACTCGGTCAAGTCCAAGTCCTCCTCCGACTCTTCCCCGGGTACGATCTTGTCATCGGCATCCTCATGTAACATAAAAACCTGTATTTTCTGGCATTTGTGCCCGGGCGCAAACTTCTCATCGCAGTTGAAACATAGGCCCTTCTCTTTCCTTGCTTGTAGCTCGGCCCACGATAATCGTGTCACAGTTGGCTTGTTGGCCGACGGCGGCTCTCTCCGGACAGCTGCCTGGGTAGTCGCGGACTTCCCCGTGGCGCGAGTCCGCTGTCGATTGCAGCGCTCTTCCTGTATGTGGGTTAGGCTGATGGCATGATTCAGACTGCAAGGCATATAAGCCTGAACTTCATCACGCAAATGCTCCTTCAGTCCCGAGAAAAAATAGTTGAGCAACGTCTTCTCTTCCCAGTGCACCTGATTTGCCAATTTCTCGAATTCGGTCCGATACTCCATCACGGTTCCTAAGTCCTCGTACTCCAGTGGCCCGAATCGGGCGGTGAAACTTTTCACGAAATCAGTCCAGGACACGTAGCCTCTGCCCCTCAGAAACCACTGCGTCCACTGAAATGTGTCGTCCTCCGAGTGAAAAGATTCTAGCTGCACACATTGGCCCTCCGGCACCTCCTGATAACTGAAAAAGAGCTCAGCCTTATGTATCCACTCTAAAGCGTCCCCTCCGATAAACCTTGGAAAATTCATGCGCGTTAGCTTAGGAGGCATGTACGCCCGCGGAGCGGCTAGGCCGTGCCAACCTTGCCCTTGCCCATTCCATGTCGGTCGTCTCGACTCCATCGGACCGGTGTTGGCGCCCGGGTAGGCCTGAAATGGTTGGCCGCCCCAAGGAGCGTCGGCTCCGTAGCCCCCAGAGGCCCGACGCCACGCGGTGGAGGCAAGATACCCCCCGCCCCTCCCATTGGTCCTCTTGGAGTCCTTTTGGCTCCTCCTTGCTCGCCGTCGAGCCGTATCCAGGGAGGACGACCCGTGTCATAGTCTCCCTGCTCGCTGTTGTACCGCGCCCAGGGCGGGTGACCCGCGCCGACATCTGCAGCCCGGTTTTGGGTCGATCCGGCCCCAGGTGAAGCCCAGTGGTACCCCCGCGTCGACGTTGTGCCGCCGATCGCGCCGGCTCCTGATCCGCTCGATCCCGCTCCTGTACATGCGGGATCGGCCGATCCGGCTATTTCCCCCGCTTGCGGCCTGGAATGTTGCGATGCATAGGTCTCGGCGGCCTGATTTTGTAATCCGCCGGCCTCTTCATTCGCCGTCGTCTTCCCTTTCAAATTTTGCGCTAACAACGCCTTGATTTCCTCCATCCGGGGGTCGATCCGTTCTTCCAATCGATGCATAGAAGTTAGGGATGTTCACAAACCGAATCGAATCGAATATCTCTTCAATCGAATCCAAATTTCACATATAATGCAGAGATTCGGATTCGGATTCGTTCGAATATTCGGATTCGGATTCGGACGAATATTCGGATTCGGACGAATATTCGGATTCGGACGAATATTCGGATTCGAATTTGATATGAAATGTTGGATTCGAATTCGGGTTCAAATTAAGATTCGAATTCGGATTTGAATTCGAATTTTTCTATTATGAATAATTAAATATATAATTTTATTAAATATATATAATTTTATTTAAGTAGTTTTACTATTCGCGAATACTTCGAATATGGATGAACTTATTCGGATTCGAAAATTATTCAAATTCGAATATGGATTCGAATTCGAAAATTACGAATATTTATCGAATTTTCACGAATCGAATCTCGAATTATTCACGAACTATACTATTAGTTAACATCCCTAATAAAATCCCTCATTTCCTCCTCGATGGCGGTCACCGAGTCCGTCAAGCTGACGTAGTTTTCTTCTAGGGTTTCCAGTCGAGTGATTTCCTCTTGCGTGTGTGGTAACCATGGTGGAGAAGCGAATCCTCTGATACCAAATGTTAGAGAGAACTAGAGAAGTGGAGGCTAAGGAGAAAGCTATAGAGGAATTAGGGTTAGGAAAGAGGGAGAAAGGAAATAATTGGAAATATTTTTGCATAGCTCCACACGAATAGGCCCGCGTATATTTATTCCCGGGCCAAGAGGGGTCGGTCGGCCCCTCCCAAACGGGGCTGAATCGGGGTGGTTCACCCCCCCCCCCAATCGCCGAATTAGAGAGTAGGGGCTCAACCGGATGGTTCAGCCCCGTTGTCGTCTGCCTTCTTCTTCCGCCTGCGAGCATATGTAATCCCAAAGAATTGAGTCATGTTCGGGGGCGTACCACAGCCCCACTCCACACTTAATCAAGCCTCATTTTTCCCTCTCAATCGGCCTCAACTTCCACAAGCAGTACCAGCAGTACCTCCACATGGAACAGCCTATCCCCTCTCAAACGAGCCTCACATTTCCTCCTTCCAGCCAGCCACATTCCCCTACACAACATCCCTCTCGTGGAACCACCCCCTCCAGCTAATCCCCATTCAAAACATGCAGTTGGTAACCCTCTATAGATCTTCCCCTTTTCGATTCTTGTCCACGAAGCTCCAAAACGACTACAGCTGCTGGAATCTCCCTCCAAAAAGCCCAGTGGGCTCCTGGAATTGAGGTTCCATCCGGCCTTTGGCTTCTCCAGTTCCCACAATCAACCTGCACCTGAAAGTTCCCTCTTATCTTGTTTCTAGCCCCAGTCCAGCAACCCTTCCAGACTCCCAACATAGCCACAGTCCCACCAGCCCCTCCTCCGCATCTTGTCCATATCCGGCTACCTCCGGGAAGCCCCTACAGCTGTACCTGCTACTGCTCATTGGCGCTCAGTCCAATAACTGTTCCATTTCAGTAAACTGAGTTTTCCCGAGAGCCCAAACTCTGGCTATTACCTTTTATCCAGTCCCCCTGAAGTTTGTTAGACCCACCCAGCCCACTACTAATTATTTGTGTAAGCTCATTTAGTTTGGATCATTTATTAATTATTACGTGTTGAATTGGTGTGACAAATTTTTGCTTGAGATGTATCTACTAGTAAACTTTATGAAGCGGAGCATAGACGAGCACTTGCAGTGGATGACGAGTTTTGGGGCCAATTGGCGACTTTCCATATATGGCGTGCCCGAATCGACGATCAGACTCCGTGGATACGTCCGGATTTGCGTTGCGAATCAATTTCATATATTAATTTATTATATTTACATTTATTTTAATGTATTTGGGTGGCCCCACCTCCGACCAATCATAGTCGTTGATGGGGATGTCATAATCCTTATTTTATTATAAATAGAGGTGATAGGGGGATGGATCTAGGGATTGCAGAATTTGGTAAAAAGAAATCCCGGATTCCAGCGATCAATCCACGGAGCCGACTTCGTGGAACCCTAGGTGACGACTCCTATGTGCATATCTTCCTCCCCAAGGTATCCTGTAACTTTAGCCCTCTTTTCCCCCTCCCAACTCCCTCTCGCAGCCCCCATAAAGCCCCCAAATCATTCATCTTCTTGTTGTCCAGAGAAATCAGATCTCTCATTTCACTATTCATTTATGCAATTCACTATTCCATTTATTCTATAGTTCCAACAGTGACCCCTGCTTATTCCCCAGCCAAAACTGTCGCCGCATTTGTTGTTTCCCCCTCAAGTCTCCGCCCACCTATCCCCCTCCGACCACCTCCAAAACAGGCTGTCTTTCCTTTTTTTCCAGATCCAGCCCTCCTCCAGTCCCACTCATCACTTCTGGCCACCACCACCCCTCTCCACCACGTGGAGCCACCTCTAAATAGCCGCCCTCATGGGATTTGCACAGTTCTGGGCAAACCGGCCCCGACCCAACCCCTAGCCTCCTCGATCCAGCCCTCCCAATCCCTGACCAGTCTTCCTTACCCGATCTAGTCACCCCACCACCGGAACTTCACTTTGAGCTCTCCAACATTCAGATCCATTTATTTATAGCAGCCCTAATATTCGTATGGTGTTTTTGTATTGGTTTTTGGGCTGTAGAACATTGTCACAGCTTGTTTATTACATGCTAGCTTGGATGTTCACTTTATTTTAGTTATTTGTGTCTGGATTAATCTCTAACTGCAGGAAAGATTTATTCGCCGCACGCTCTAGCTTTGGCCCTCCACGTGGAGGAAAGTCTAAGCTTGTTTCGCTTAAATAAACTATCTTTGCCATGCTTTGAATTATTTGTGTGGGATGTCGAAATTTATTATCTAATATGTGATCTAACCGTCGAATTTGTATAGCATGTAGGGTTAGGTCGCAGATTTTCCGCCACCTATAGATTCGCCCTGTGTCAATTGGTATCAGAGGCAGGTTACGCGCTCTCTTGATACGCAGTCGTAGAGTCTATAAGTTTTTTTTTTCATTATGTCTAGGTGTCACAATTATTCCTCCCCTCACTCTGGAGGTCTTGAGTCCACTAACACCCGCTCTCACAAAGCCCCGTCAGGGAAATATTCACGTTACTACAACGATTATTCTCGATCGCAGCACACCACTTCCAGTAATCGTGTTGACCCACCGACACGACCCCACAATACTAGAGACGATCAGTATGATGATTGTCATCGTTCTTATCCGTACACGTGAGCGGATCGTGTTGATCCTTCGACACGACTCGGTTACCTTAGGGATGATTATTATGAGTGTCTATTTTAACAATGAGGATACTCGTTCTGAGAAATATCTTGAGAGTCAGTTTTGTACTACTGCCCCTTCCTTTGACGGCTCATCGAGTCTCAAGTCTTTCAGTTATTGGCTCGTGCATATGGGGTATTATCTTGATCATTTTGAGGTATTCGGTGAGCGTCGTATCAAGTTTGCAAAAACTTAGACTTTTAGATCAGGCGAGGGCATATTGAGCTAGCATTGAGAGAACCCACGAGCGACACTGTCTACATCGCATCACCAATTGGGTAGACATGAAGCGTACATTGTGTCAGAGGTATTTTCCTTCGTCGTATCGGAGACGCTTGCTCGACCAATTATTGTCCCTTCAGTAAGGATCCATGTCTGTCGTTGAGTACAGGGATCGCTTTGATGAGTTAATTGTGAGGAGTGATATCTAAGAGAACTCAATCATGACCACTACCAGATTTCGGTCTGGGCTTCGATTTGACATTCGCACTAAGGTAGTTTATTATAGCTCGGAGTCCCTCGAGCAAACATATCAGCTCGCCCTTTGTAATGAACAATATTGGAGATCCGCAAGAGCTGGTCGATGGGATTTTCACCTTGACCTCTGCAGTACGAGTCCCTCCCATACTAAGGACATTGCGATGCCTACCACTGTCATGTCAGCCACGACAGAAATGATACCTAATGCGGATAGATCTCGCCCTAGTGAGGTGTTTAGCCCAGCGAGTGACCTATCTTTTGTTTCTAACGCTCCTCTAGTGACCCCAACTGAGAGTGAGCCAGAGCGGCCTATTGAGTATATAGTACTGTGTCCCTCACTCACACCTCCAATTTCGTGGTATTACAACCTTCATAGCCCACCCACATCTGATGGACACCACTACTCACCCACTCCTAACACCTACCCACCTGAGGACTCGTCTTCTTTGGTTCTACCTTCGGCACCGCCGACCGCATCAGGATCCCACCACTCGTGAGTTGAGCGATGCGAGCATCACAGAGACCAGACGGCGCCATTACATTCCTACTACAGACGTTGATGACACCTGGGTACTTGCAGCAGAGCTTGATCGATTCGCCCCTGGACTTCGACTTTAGCACAATCGTCTCCATTCATCGGAGATGACAGCTTTTCAGTCAGGAGGAGTTGATTGGCGAGGACACTTTTCCAGCGACGACGCTTGGACGACCATTGGTGAACTTCTTCAAGCTTTCCCTGGCATGCAGCGAGAGAATTCTGATCCCTATTCATCGGGAGATGAATTCTTTCAAGGCGAGGAGATTGATGCAGAGCATAGACGAGCACTTGCAGTGGATGACGAGTTTTGGGGCCCGTTCGGGACCAATTGGCGACTTTCCATATATGGCGTGACCGGATCGACGATCCGACTCCACGGATGCGTCCGGATTCACATTGCGAATCAATTTCATATATTAGCTTATTAAATTTGCATTTATTTTAATGTAATTGGGTGACCCCACCTCCAGCCAATCATAGTCGTTGATGGGGGATGCCCTAATCCTTATTTTATTATAAATAGAGGTGATAGGGGCCTGATCTAGGAATTGCATAATTTTGTGAAAAGAAATCCCGGATTTCAGCGATCAAGCCACGGTGCCGACTCCGTGGAATCCTAGATGACGACTCCTAGGTGTCTATCTTCCTCCCCAAGATATCCCCTAACCCTAGCCCTCTATGCCCCCTCCCAGCTCCCTCTCAAAGTCCCCCTTACCGCCCCCAAATCATTCATCTTATAGCTGTTCAGAGAAATCAGGTCTCTTGTTTCACTATTCATTTATGCAATTCACTATTCTATTTTTTCTATAGTTCCAACAGTGACCCCTGTCTGTTCCACCGTCGGCTGCCCAATTCCCCAGCCAAAACCGCCGCCACCTTTTTTGTTTCCCCCTCAGGCCGCTGCCGACCTATCCCCCTCAGACCACCTCCAAAACAAGTCGTCTTTCCTTCTTTTCCTGATCCAACCCTCCTCCAGTCCCACTCCCCACTTCCGGCCACCACTACCCCTCCCTACCATGTGGGGCCACCTTTAAACAACCGCCCGCATGGGATTTGCACAGTTCTGGGCAAATCGGCCCCGACCCAACCCCTAGCCTCCTCGATCTAGCCCTCCCAAACCCCGACCAGTCTTCCTTACCCGATCTAGTCACCCCACCACCGAAACCTTGCTTTGAGCCCTCCAACATTCAGATCCATTTATTAATAGCAGCCCTAATATTTGTATAGTATTTTTGTATTGGTTTTGGGTTGTAGAACATTGTCACAGCTTGCTTATTACATGTTAGTTTGGATGTTCACTTTATTTTAGTTATTTGTATCTGGATTAATCTCTAACTGCAAGAAAGATTTATTCGCCGCACGCTCTAGCTTTGGCCCTCCACGTGGAGGAAAGTCTAAGCTTGTTTTGCTTAAATAAATTATCTTTTTCTTGCTTTGAATTATTTGCGTGGGATGTCGTAATTTATTATCTAATAATATGTGATCTAACCGTTGGATTTGCATAACATGTAGGGTTAGGTCCCAGATTTCCCGCTGCCTATAGATTCGTCCTACGCCACTTTGTTACTGAGTTTTGTAGTCTTGCATGTTCCCGTTTGATCGAGCTAATTGATTACGAGCACTCTTGCATTTATGCAACTTAATCTGCTTCCTTGTTTGTTAAGCTTAGTGTGATGCAGATAGAAAAATAGTTGATTGAAATGGAGTCTGAGAAAGTGGTTGTTACTAAAAAACGGAGTTTTGTTATAAAAACTATTTGGATGAAATGGAGTTTACAGTGCTGCTCAAGAAGTAATTTTTAAAGACATGTTTGGTAAAAATGGAGTTTTGTTAGGTGATTTTTTCAAATTATTATAATCTTCATATATCGTGTTATCTTTCTGCATATATCGTGCACACATTCATATAACAGACCTATGTAGACATTCATAATGGAAAACAACCACCATCAACTTGCAAATGGGAAGGAGGACAGGAACTGGATCAGAAAATCCACTGGATCAAGGTGTTGAACGTCGGCGAGAAGCAAAACAAATCGTTAATGGAGGAATATCGTTGTTCTGAAGATCGGAGAACCTTCGGCGAGGAGTGTTGCAGTGTTTGGCCGTCGGAATGGACGGAATCGAACACCTTTCTCATTGATTAGGGGCTGCTTCGACGTTGACGAGGAGCTCTGAAGATCGGAGAAGCAACAACAACGGAGTGGCCGACGAAGGGGTTATCGAGAGAGGAGCACAGGGGCGGGGAATTAAGGGCGATGGTGGCGGGGGGTTATTGGGAGAGGAGTGTTGTTGCATCAAGGATTTATAAAACAAATTATTATTGAAAGTTGAACTTCATCAAAATTGAGTCTGCATTTAATAATTATTCATTATTCCCCCATAATTTAGGATTTTCATGCATCAAGGATGTTGTTGGAAATATTTGACAACACTAAGATGTAAAAAAAATCAAAAGGAGAAATTTTAAATTATCAAAGAAAAAATTTAAGGAGTAAAAAATTTATGAAAAGCATTAAAAGATGAAGGAAAACAAGCCTAAGGAGAGATTGAATCTTCATCATTAGAGAAGAGCACATCCCTATCATGAAGAATTCATTGATGATATCACTCACAAGGTAGCTTCTTAGGTTCGTCCCTTTCTTCCAAGATAACAAGATCGGGTATGCAGTTTGTGGAGGCCACGTTTTATTAAAAATCCAAAAAATTGAAAAAGAAGATGATAAGCATGGGGGAAAATGTAGATGGATAAAAATAAGTTGTGTCGTGTTGTGGGAAAACTAAAGCTCAAAATTGCATTAAAAATAGCCCCATTAATATCCTCCTCCACTTTCAGCTCGAAAATGGAAAGGGTATTTATTTACATGACCTAATCAAAGCCAATAACTCAATAGGTATATTTTTTAACGTTTACCATGAAAATTAAAACCAACAACATAATAGTAGATTTTAAATATTAATTTAAAAAATAAGGACTCAATATAATTCCTACAAAGTTTGGACTATGATTTTATTATTACAAAAATCAATGAAGGAATGAAATTATGAAACTCAATGGATTAAATTATTTAATCTATAATTCAGAAAACTAGCTCAACTGATTTGCAGGTTAGCATCTATATGAACATGCATTGAGCTCCCTTGGCATGACAAGGGTACACATTTATCCACAAAAGAAGCCTCATGAATACGTGTGCTCATATTTGATGTAACCTAATTTTTGAAACAAATTAAAGAAAAGAAACTTCACTTCTAACAATGACTAGTTTCGGGACGAGTATTCAAACATTGGCTCAAAATAGCGTACCCTTTGTTACTTTAATTAGAGGCTTAGCAAGCAAACTAAAAAGTAATAATCTTTGCATTCCCCCAACATATCTGCACATAACAATCTTGATTGAGATTTTCCTGGCACCTGTGACACGAAGTTAAGTCCCAATCAAGAGCATACGACGATTATAGGAAACTAGGGTAGGCTTGGGTGGTTAAAATGGATGGGCTAGTGTGGTTGAGTGAGAGTTAAGGTGATGTAGGGTAGGGTGTGCGGTGAAGTCCTACAATGGATGTCTAGTAGTAAGTGTGATTCCGAACTACTATTCCTATTATAATATGATGTGAACGTGCAAATGATGAAAATATCCAAGTAACGTGTCGTTGTAGCGGAGGTTGCATTGAGTTGCAGGTCGTCGGTGTGCTCCCCGATGGTAAAAAAGATAGTACGGAGCGGGTGTGACAGTGGTACGTGTTGAGGAGAGACTTCCAGACATATCTGGAGGAGGGGTGGGTGTGCCTGGTAGAAGGATGAGGGCAGCGAAAGACCGGGTTGTATGTGAGCTGCGGAGATCGGAAGCGGCGGCGCCAGCTCGGGGGAGGGCGGTAGAAGTAATGCCTCCAGAGGGTCCGGTGGAGCAGGTGGCCGGAGCAAAGGCTGCGCGGTGGAGAACATGTGGATTGATGGCAGCAAAACAATTTGTCGTATCACTATCGCTACGCTGGAAGGCTGCTATGTCGGTGGTGTAAACTGTGGCGACGGTTGACATGGATTCGGTTGTGGCCTGCGGGGGAGGTGGAAGTTGCGCCAGGAGGCACCCCGCAGGGTCCGAAAGTGGCAGTGGTTTTAGCGGTGTAATCGGCGGCTTCGGTGGAGCAATCGACAACGGTGATGGGACTCGTCAAGCTTGAATGAAAGGGGCGGCAACATGTTCTGTCAGGGATGACGACTGCGTTGGAGGAAGCGGAGCTTCAAAATGGCCCGACGGCGCCAATCGGTTGATGCGGTTGTTGAGGCGTGGCATTGCATCCAACATCTCCCATAGCACCCGACGGAGGGCTGCCTCTTCCGAAGCATTTATATTCATGTCCCAATTAATTAATTGATTGAGTAATTAATCCAATTAAGAATTAATACCTCAAATCAATTTATTACAGGGCGACTCCATACAACATTTGTTTGGAGAGCATAACAAGACTTTTAAAAAAGACTTATGGCATGCAGCACGCGGCGTGTGGCGCAAGGAACAGGGATGGCACGAGAACGGCAGAGTGTGATGCTCAATAAAGGCTATGTGGCGTTGGTGCAAATAGGGTACGATGGAGCGGATGCGAACCAATGGCGTGGGGCTCGATCTCGACGTTGGAAGGAGGTTGAAGGCGTTGCGGAGAGGAGAACAATGTTGTATATGGAGTCAGAGTCATTGGGAATACGATGGATTTTGGGAACAAGGCAGTTGTATTGATAATTTAATGCAAATATTAATATAGAAGCATGGGAACGATGATCAATAAATATCATGTGAAATACTGTGAGAAGATTCTTCCAGAACAATGTGTTGGAGATGTAGAGTCTAATCTTACTGTTGATTACGGTAGCTCTAAACTTTAAATTTAAAAGGGCTTCCTTGCTTCGTTTTCTGTAACCGAAAAACTGAAAAGAAAAAGAAAAAGGGAGAAATCCTAGTGTGTTTGTTGTGATGTTTGCTTGTTTTTCTTTCATTGTTCTCCATCCATTCGTTCCTAAGACAATGGAGTTCTACTACTACAAGCAAAGCAAGAGCTTATCTACTGTTTCTGGCCCAAAGAGAAAGGGTGATAAAAGTAAATGAAAGAAAGCAAGTTCTTCTGAAATAACTAACAGTGGGAGCAGGCGTGCCAGCTTTCATATACACGGTATTCACCGAGATGACCTCGAATCCGGCCATGATGCCAGCCTTCACTAAATCAAACTGGCTGTCCCTGAATCTGGCAACAGCTTCTGCGCACTCCATCAGATTCTCCACTGCAGAGCCATCATACATCTTCGATCCGTGACCTGGCGAACCGACGGCGTTGACGATCAACGAAAACGGGAGGCGATCAGCATAGAAGACCCTGAGCTCATCCGTGGGAGAGGCCTGGCCCTCGTCCAGAACGAATCCGATGTTAAGACGCCTAAACTGCTCAGAGGCAACAAATTTGGCGTGCCCGTCGGCGCCGCCGATCTCCTCGTCTGGGACGAAGGAGACGTGGATGGATCGGAGAGGAGAGAAGCCACGAGCCTTGAGATGGCGGAGGGCCTCGAGGTACTGAATGGCGATGGATTTGTCATCCTGGGCGCCACGAGCATAAATACGGCCTTCGGGATCGCGGTGGGCGGAGAATGGTGGATGGATCCAGTGGGAGGGCTCCGCGGGCACGGAGTCGAGGTGGGAGTTGAGAAGGAGAGAAGGAAGGGAGAGATCGGAACCGTACCAGGAGAGGAGGAGCAGTGGTTTTCCTGGCGTGAATTCGAGGGTTAGAGTTTCCAGGCCAATGGAACGAGCCTGGGCGGAGAGGAAGGAGACTGCGCCGGCGTAGTCGGGGTAAGGGTGGGCGGTACGAATGCGGAGGTACTGCTGGAAGCGCTCGATTTGGGATTCTTCGTCGGAGGTGGAAGGGAAATCGGGGGCTCCGGCTCCGGCTCCGGCTCCGGCTCCGGCTCCGGCGCAAAATATGAAAACGAGGAGGAGGAGAGACTTAGCAGTGACCATGGAGAGTGACATAGCCGACTAGTAATATTTCTGTGGGAACGGCGACCATGGATGATTTGAGAGCTGCGCTTCTGTTAATTTCCGATAAAAATGTAGGCGATTTTATTCGTTCACCATAAACGTGATGAATTTTTTCTTTTTTTTTTTCTTTCTTTTATTTGAGTATATATAGATTTACCATTTATGTCAATATATCATGCTTGTAAGCAAAACTAACTGAACCGAAAATCGAATCAAATCAAATTAAATCATGCTTCGGTTTCAGTAGGTCGCGGTTCGGTTACGGTTTTGATTTTTGAAAAATCATACGGTTCGGTTCGATTTATGATTTTGTGTGGCAAACCGAACCGAGTCGAAACAAACCGAACCGTTGTGTATAAAAACATTTAATTGCTTAATTAAATTTCATTAAATCATACGGTTAATCATACAACAGTTAATTACATTTCTTATCTTCATTAAATCATACGTTAAAGTGTTAGAGCACACGCTTTGGTTATGACTTTTGCGTCAAATAGTTAATTATATTTCTTTAATGAATAAACCCATGGACGAACTCAACACACCCGGGCGTGATTTTTCACGGATTTTACCTGACGATTTAGAACTCATTTTTGTTGTCTGCTTCTCCCTCGCGAGTCAGGATTTGCCCTACCCCGCTAACTGCGAGTCTCTCTTTCGTCGTTCCGCGTACCGCTCAACATTCTTACTTTTCAACCTTCGTCGTTTCGATCTAAGATCCTGTGTGGAGTGTTTCGTTCAGAAATTAGGACAGAGGCGCAAGGAAACTGTGTGATGGCCGCAGCCGCAGTCTTCCCGCATCTTCGAACAATCAACATTCTCTCATTCTGGTGAGGTGATTTCCAATTTCTCTGAATCTCTGAGATCATAACTTCTTATTTCTCTTAATTCGATCAAAGATGACTCATATTGTTGTTCATCCAATTCCATGTTTGTTGCTCTCTGATATTCCCCTTTCCAAACTCCAGTTCTTGCCTCATTGGTCATTGTTGTTCGGCCTTTTCAAAATTCGAACATTTTGCTGTCAGCGGCCCAACAGGTCTTTCTCTTATATTTTTTAAGTTTTTTGTTTTTTGTTTTATTAAATATTTAAGTTGTCGTTGATCTCTAATCTAGATATTTCTCTATTCTAGATTTTTCTCCAAACAAATAATGTTGATGAATATTTCATTTTTCATTCATTTGATTTTAGGGTCCTGAAATGATTAGGTGATAGGAATTGTGTTCAGGCAGCACTTTCATGTTGGTAATTGAGCATCATTCATTGCACTATCTCTGATCTCTATCTATAAATCTTTAGAATTTATCGCATTATTTAAACCACCAAAACCAAACCAAACCAAACCAAATCATTCAATTCGGTTCGGTTTGGTTTCAATGTTTGAGCGGTTCGGTTCGATTCCAAATTTTTGAAACCACATAAGGAAGGTTCGATTTGCGATTTTGCTTACAAATCGAACCAAATAGAACCATTACAGCCTTACAATATATCCATAAATTAATTTTAAATTTGAGAACTTGATGTTTTCATTCTTTGGAGAATAACAAAGGAATTTGATCTTTTAACCCCCATGTTGATGGCTCTATTTTGAATTGAGCCCTATGACAACTGCATTGCTCAGACATTATGAAAAATTTCAACATCTAAACACTAAGGTAAACAAATTCAAAATCAGAAGGAAGAGTACGCACTTATCTGCTCTTTGTGTAAATTTAAAGATGAATCGGTGATGACGGTCGTAAACGCATGGGTTAAACCGTCATTCGTTAAGGATCACCCAACAAAAATCATGTGTTTGAACATTAAAGCGGATGAAGTTCCTTAGATAGGCATTAATGAAAGACAATTTAACCCCCATGTTCATGACCGCCACTGTCGTGTCAAACCGAGTCTAAGTCATGTCTTAGATTCTGATAAACCCTAAAGAGCCTGATAATTATCCTAATTGCAGCTTGATACTTATGTTTTTTATTTTGTTTATATTGATCCACAAATAACAAAATTATCTATAAATATCAAAATTAGATCATTTAGAGATGCCAATAGTAAAAATCAACAAATAGACAAATCCAATTTACGAATAACAATTGTCTAAAACTTAAATGTAAGAAAAAACTCTTAAATTAGTACGTCATAAACTATCTTTTTTTATGAAATTGGTTCCTAAAGTTTAAAAGCTAGAAATTAATCCTCAATTTTACTGAAAATCAGAAATTAGTCCTGCTTAACGGAATCGACTAACGGAAAGAAACTTAAATATTGATACATAGAGCCTTAAATTATCAAAATCTCGCATTTTTTAAATCAACATTATTCTAATTGAAAAAAAAAGCTTTTGTTGCGGGTCGTCTGATTTTCCTCTTGTCCAAAGAGTCCGACCGTCTGAGCTCCGAGTTGAATCGGGCGCGTAAACAATAAAAAAGATCCAAGTAGCAATGACACGAAGACGTTTTAGCATGAAAAATCACATAGTTGAATCAATGTCGGGCCAAAATCCACAATATTAATTAGGTTTATAAGAGTTTAAGTTCCTTGGAGGGTGACAGATCATCGCTTCGTTACAAGCTTTAAGTATAAAAAAGTGAGGAAAATGGCTAAGTCCAAGAAGCCTTGAAGAGAGAGTTGGCGGGAGCTTCCAAGAGTGTGTTCCTCTTAGTACTTTCTTGCGTTTATTGTTGTGCTTGCAAGCGTGTTGGGCGTGAGCAAACTAAAAAGAGACCAGAGTGGATTCTGAGCGATGGAACAATACAAGTCTCGCATCTTCACTGTAAAACCTCAAATCTCTCTCTTGTCTCTTAAGTTACTTTTTTCAAATGAAGACCTGAGAGTCTTTTCATAGCTTTTTGAAGAGACACGTTGGTAATTGAGCTCGTCTGCATCCTAAACTGGTGAATGACATCGTTTTGTTTCAGTCACCTGGATCACCAATTTTTCTGAAATGACGAACAGACCCCCAGGAGGTTCGGCCGTTCGGGCGACCCAAGCAAGTTGCTCGGTGACATTGGTGGCCAGAAGTGGCGGCGGTGGCCGCAGGCACGCACACGCGTTCGTGCGTCGTGCATGCATGCATGCATGCTCGCACGTACAGCCTGTACGCCCGTGTGGCGCGTGCGCACGCCCTGTGTGCTGGCACACGCCCTGGGCGTGCGCCATGCGGGCGGGCAGCGTAGGTTGTGCGCACTTGTGCCAAAGGGGCGTGAGTAGCTCACAGTGCATGCACAGTGAGAGTTGTTTTGTCCTTTTGGGGAGTATACATGTGTTGTTCATCTCGTTCTATTTGGGCAGCTTTAGGGTCCATCAGCGAGCGCAGCTAACTCAATCAGGTTGAATTCCTCGAGTCCTTTGGTCCGGTTTGCCCCAATTTTTCACGAGTCGTGATCCGCAAAGCGACGAGTGCGAAAAATTTTAATTATATTCGTGACTGCTTTGAGTTGTACACTACAAGCATGATTGCGGATATGTGTTATGAATTATTATTTGCTTGCTATGGGTTAGGCCTAGAAGTTTATGTTGCTCATCTAGTTCTACTTGGTGTCAGCCTTGCCCTGAAATTCTGCAGTATATGTTATACGATGAATTTTGTGGTTATTTGCTCGTTTATCTCTCTTGCTTGTCATATATCTCTTGCGGTGTTTTGTAGGGATGCTCTCCCACTTTGAGTTTTGTGCGTAGTGTTGGTTCAAAAGTGTCTTGCTTTCCATGCTCATCTTTGTATGTAAATGCGAGTATGATGATGTGTTAACTTGAGAGATTGTCGGTGGTTGTCGCTGGGCTTTTGTGTCGGGGGCGAATGCATGAACGCGGTGTGGAGGGACGTTCTGCCCCCGTTGTCTTGGTGGCATGGAAGGACCAACGAGTCCGTCCCTATTGGAATCTGTAGGTGGATTCAAGGCACTCTTTCATCGCGGGGACTAGAAGGACTCAGGGTCTGTTATAATCATGAAGGTGCAGAAAACACTCGGTGTTCGTCCTTGCACGGGGATATATAAGGAATCTATGTATGTTCTTATCAGGAGCTTAAATAGAGTCGCTTAAGGCGGAGGTCGATCTGGCACAGCTGGGGAAGGAGAAAATGTTGATGGTTGTCGTGCTTCAGAGCATCAAGACATCGCAGACTCCCGTGATTGTAGAAGAGGCTCGCTCATAGAAGATAGTTGTGGAGGTTGATCCACTGCTTGGGGATGAGAGCGTCAGAGCGATGTCGCGTCCCGCCCTGGCCTTGCTCAGTACTTTTGTCCAACACGAAGGATGCTGGAGCGCTTCGTCGTTGGGGTAGATGATGCCTCAGGTGTTGATCCTGGCGTCGATATCGAGTGATAACTTGCTCATGTCCGCGTTGTATTTTGTGTATTGTATCAGGTTCTTGCAATTTGCTTTTGCTACTCTCATTGCTTAAACACATGAGTTTGATGCAGTGTGTTGAGTTTGCAACCTCCGCTAGGTGTTAGCTATGGGGGTTGATATTTGGACGTAGCGCAGAGGGTTGTTTGCCCCTTTGTTCAGGTTGTGCTAGAGGATTTGGAGTTTGTTTTTTTGGCTAAGTGGTGCAGGAAGACTCGTGGTTCGTCCTGGCCTTAAGAAGACTTTGGGCCCGTCCGGTTGGAAGTGGCGAAATACCTTTGTCCATTCGGGCCTCAGGAGAACCGAGGGTCAGCCTAGATGGAGGTGTCAAAGAACCCTTCTCCGTTCGTGCCTTTGGAGTACTCGGGGCCAGTCCATTTGGAGGTGGCGAAAGAATTTTGTTCGTTCAAGACTTAAAAGGACTTGAGGTTTGTCAGGTTGGAGATGACGAAGAACCTTTGTTTGTTCGGGCCTTAGGACTTGAAAGGACTTGAGGTGGAGATGACGATGAATTTTACAATTTTTGTTTTCATGGATTCTCCATGAGAGACTCCTAAATACCCTTCCAATGATCAAAAAAATGTTTATTAAAGGGTGATGTTACTAGCAAACTCAGTTTGGTTTCTAGCAAATCATTACTATTAGCAAATACTCATTTTTCAAAATGGCTATTTGAAAACCATTTTGTTACTAGCAAACCAACATAATTTTTTTAAAAAAAAATTAAATTTTATTTAAAACATTCATTCTTTCAAAATAACTCGCTGCATATAATGACATTACAAATGATTTCAAATGTATTCATTCAACCACTTATGTTAGCATTATAAATGAGTCAAAATACCGCAAAAATTTAGTGATGGGCTCCACCTTAATTTATAAGAAAAAGGAGACCCCCATGATCCCCATGAATGGAGATCATGGGCGGGCCCCCCTAACCCCCATGATCTCTCATGGAGATCATGGGAGCGGGCCCCCTCTCTCCCCACCATTAGGGGAAGGAACCGCCCCCGGCGGTTCCCCTCCGGCCATGGTCGGCCGGCCACGGTCGTGGCCGGTCGCGGCCATGGCCGGCCGCGGCCATGGCCGGCCGCGGCCATGGCCCCGACCATGGCCGGCCGCCGCCGTGGCCATGGCCGGCAGTGGCCATGGCCGCCCCGGCCATGGCCGCCCCCGGCCATGGCCGCCCCGGCCATGGGCGGCCGTGGCCGCGGCCGGCCGTGACCTTGGCCGCCGCCGGCCTCCCTCGCCGGCCGCCCGGCTGCCGCCGCCGTCATGACGGCCCGCCATCGTGGGAAGACCTCCCCGCCGTCCGATCGAGGGAGAGGCCCCACCGGCCGTCCGATCGGGACAAAACCACCCACTAACCCACTAGGTTAGTGGGGGGGCCCGCCATAACTTCCCCCTGGAGCCTATAAAAGGACCCCAGGGGCTCCTCATTTCCTAACTTTCTCCTCCTACGCTTCTTCTTCTTCTTCTTCCTCAGGTGGGAGCTTTCCCGTTCTTCTCCGCCGGCGGCCACCCCTCGTCGTCAACCACCAGCGGCCGCCTCTCTCCGCCAACCACCGGCAGCCGCCCGAGGCCTCCAGCGGCCCCCAGTGGCTATCAGCTCCTGCCAACAGCTACCAGAACCTATCATCGGCTATTTGCACCCCACCAGAGCTCAGTTACCAAGGAAACACTCCAAGGACCGAGAAAGACGCACAAAGGAAGCAGTGACAACCTCTGGACACGCGTCGCCTCTGAGCGCACGCAACCGAAGCATCCCGCGCATTCCACCATCCAAGTCCCGTTGGCGAGGCAGTCTGTTGCCCACCGACGAGCGCATATACTCTCTCTCTCCTCAAGGTTGTAACGGGAGCGGCCTGTCGCCCCGATTTCCCCCGTCAAATTGTAACCTCCAGCAATCTAGTGGATTTTGATCGGCACCGACCCGGTCACGTGGTTTTTCACCCGGTTGAAGGGTTTTCCACATTAAAACCTCCTGTGTCCGTCCCCCATTTTTCAATTGACTGTGTGCGCGCTCGACCGCTCCGCGAGCTAAGGCGGTCCAAGAATATCCGGTCCGACCGGAGCATCGAGTTAGTCCGCAACAGTTTGGCGCCGTCTGTGGGAAACATTCCCAATATCCTTCGCAGAGCAAGTTCATCACAATGGCAAAGAGGAGTACCCGCACTGCAGAAGGATCCGCACTTGGCGGACACACTGAGCCTGCACGATCTCACTCTCCGGTAGACGCACCGCTAGCCACGGGAGCAGCCCTGGCTCCCGCGCCAGCCCTGGAAGGACGTGTCCGCCAGATGGAAGAACTGCAAACCGAAATGATCACTTTACTTCGAAATTTGGGAGCACCAGTCATTCTCTCACTCCTGAACCCGGCACCAGAATCCCAGCAAAGAAAAGAGCAAACTAATACAGGACAAGAAGAGTGGAGTCAGCTTGCCCCTCAAAGGCAAGACCCCTCAGGAACTGGGGGGCAGCATCTACCTCACGGATACTCCCCTCCCAGCGCCATCCACATCGATGCAACCCATGCGGCACAGAACAAGCCGACATTCTACCACCTAAAGACGCCTCAGCCTTTTGAACAGGTTGTCTTACTGCCGCCAGAAGAACCCCCTGCCCCTACCAGGCCGGGCCTACACAGAGAATACGACATAGAAAAGGAATTCTCAAGCACAAATAGCTCTCCCGTGCCTACAACATCACTCCAGGAGATGTATGGTCACTACCTCGCGCGTCCTCGTCATGAAGAAAGCGCTGGAAACACAATGGCCCCTGGCACTTCTGCCACAAAGCAAGAACCAGATGAATACCTACCTAACAATAACTCATCTAGTTCCTGCACAGCCGCGGGCACGGAAATCCGTAGTTTCAATGGGACAGGCAACCCACTCGCACACCTGAAGCATTTCGAAGCCATCATGCACGCCCGCAATGCCTCAGATCAACTCATGGTCCGAGTATTTTCAACGACATTAATAGGAGAAGCTCGGACTTGGCTTCAATCCCTACAAAGAGAAGATATTGATAGCTACATCGAGCTTGCCGCCCTCTTTATCAAAGGTTCATGACGATCGAAAAGCCCTCACCAGAAAATCTGAGGTCAGACAGAAGACAGAAGAGGAAGAAAGAAGGTGAACCAACCCATACAATGCGAAAAGAACGACGCCAGAAGCTGAGTCGCCCCAATGGTAGTCAGCACAGCCCCCCGAGAAAGGGGGGGCAACATTCACTCCAGGAATACGTCCCTCCGAATACTACCTGCACTAATGTGATGTATGCAATCATAATTCATCATTTCAACGATCAAGAGCGCCGCGGCCGAACCCCAAGGCAGACCAGGCAAGATACTGCGAATATCACCAAAGTCACGGCCACAACACGAACGAATGCAATGGACTAAAAGAAGAAGTCCAACGACTGACCAACTTAGGAGCAGTTGATCAATTCATATCAAGAAGAAGACCACCTAACAACCAGAACATAAGATGCACGACGGTCGAGATTGGCGAACCGCCTATCAAACTGAATCAGATTCTAATAGACAAGGAAGTCACCGCCAATATACTGTTTTTACCAACTCTGCTTCAGCTCAAGCTCACCGCCGGATATCTCAAACTAACATCTGCAAGCGCTCGTGTTCTCGGGGATCACCCGGTACCAATCATCGGCACCGTCACTCTGCCAGTCACTCTCAAAGATGCACACCGACAGACATCCTACGACGTACAGTTCGTCGTCATCCAAGCTGATTCCGACTACACAGCAATACTCCAGCAGTCACTCTGGGATGTCTTCCAATCCTGCTCACGCCACATCCAATCTTAAGTCGTTTCATTTGAATTACCACGTTTATTCTAAATTACAAGAACTTGCCCACCAAGGCTAGTAGGAACTACCCAAATGACCTACATCTCGCTTTAAACGATGTAAATTGCAGGGTCAACCTCGGGCATGTTATCGCCACTCTTTAATTACTTCATTTTATGTTATTCTTTTCTTCACAGCACAAGAATCGAGAAAATGTCTTGCCCGGATGGAAGTCACACAATCAAATGAAACATATGGCGCTAATCAGAGCAACACCGTGGGGGCCTGCCCCCCTCACGAAGAAGCCGCGGGCCTGTCTCGCGCGAAAAGTCGTGGGCCTGTCCCACGCAACACCGTGGGGGCCTGCCCCCCTCACGAAGAAGCCGCGAGCCTGTCTCGCGCGAAAAGCCGTGGGCCTGTCCCACGCAACACCGTGGGGGCCTGCCCCCCTCACGAAGAAGCCGCGAGCCTGTCTCGCGCGAAAAGCCGTGGGCCTGTCCTGTTGAGCTAAGTAGAGATGGAGTAAGCTCAAGAGGTGTTTCCGTACAGAATAAAGAAGTGCAAGTTAAAAAGGTGCTAGTACAAGGTGAAACAGAGGCTGCCATGGCGTAATCGGCAAGCAAAGAAGAAGAAGGCATCAGCGATAAGATGCGCCGCTTCAGAAGAAAAGAGCACGCCCTAAACCTAAGAGATGCAAAGTGTCTTTTCTTTTAATATATATAGAAGCCAAATGTTTAGGCTTTAGATAATGACTTTTTATATTACTTGTAATTCTGTGTTATTAAATCAGTTTTTTTGGCCATTGAAATTCCACCGAGTGAAGAGAGAGGAGAGTTAATTGTTTGACAAGTCAAACAACATTTATTTCTTTCTCTTATCTACAGTTGGTATCAGAGCTTTTTGGTTAAGATTGATGGCAAACAAACTTGGTTTTTTAATGTCAACTTCATCAATACCAGTATTCGATGGAGAACTCTACGAATACTGGGCAGTACAGATGAAGACCATCTTTATGTCGCAAGGACTATGGGATCTTGTAGAAACAGAAGTTACAACATCTGAATCATCAACTTCTGAAGGTATTTCACAAACAGATGCAGAAAAAATACAGAAAGATGCAAAGGCTCTTGTGCTCATACAACAAGGTGTCAGCAACATAATCTTTCCCAGGATAATGGCTGCCGAATCTGCACATGGAGCATGGGAGATACTAAAAACTGAGTACAAAGGATCTCCACAGGTAATCTCTATTAAGTTACAAACATATTGGAAGAACTTTGATACACTTCAAATGAAAGAAGGCGAAAAGGTACAAGATTTTCTTGCTAGAGCTACTACTACCATAAATCAAATTAGACACTTGGGAGACACTATAGAGGATAATCGTATAGTGCCTAAGTTATTGAGAAGCTTAACACCCACATTCAATCATATAGTGGCTGCCATAGAAGAATCTAAAGACATTACCACTTTAAGTATTCCAGAGTTACTAGGCTCACTACAAACACATGAGGATAGACTACAAATTCAGTCTTCACATGTAAGTCAAGCCTTGCAATCTAAAGCTCTCATTACCAAACAAGAGAAACATAAGCATGAGATTTTAGCCTTTACCAAACAACAATCATTCCATAATGGAACAAATAGATGGAAAGGAAAAACTAAAAATTCCAATGCTATTGGATCTGGATACACGAAGAAACATGGCATAATATGCAACTTGTGCAAAAGAACCAATCATGAAGCGAGTGAGTGTTTCTTCAAGTGTAAAAGATGCAAGAGACCAACACATTTAGAAAAAGACTGTTGGTTTAAAGAAAAACAAGATGATAAGAATGTTGTAGCAGAAAAAGAAACGATGTTTTATGCAAATGACATCAACAATCAGCATTCCAACACTTGGTACATAGATAGTGGATGCTCAAGCCATATGACAGGCAATAGAGATCTGTTTATCTATCTAGATGAAAGCGCAGTTTCTAAAGTTGTATTAGGAGATGGTAAACTCCAACAAATTAAAGGAATCGGCACTATCAAAGTTAAAACTGAAAGCAATCATATCAAGTATATATATGATGTTAGCTATGTCCCAACACTTGCAACCAATCTTCTAAGTGTAGGACAACTATTACAAAAAGGATACCAAGTGCTGTTTACAATGAACTCATGTAACATAGTAAACACTAAAGGGCAACTGCTTAGTTCAGTTATTATGTCAAGCAATAGAGTGTTCCCACTCACATTACTACCAGTTCAGGAAATAGCACTAACAAGCACAGAAATACAGTCCACCAACACTAGATTGTGGCACCATAGATTTGGTCACCTTAATTATCATGACTTAAGAGAACTGAAAAGCTATCAGTTAGTTAATGGACTACCAGATATTATACTAGAAAAACAAGTCTGTGAAAGTTGTGCAGAAGGAAAAAACCACAGGTTACCATTTCCAAAGGCAACTTATAAAAGAAGTCTGCAACCATTAGACTTGATACATGGTGATCTATGGGGACCTTCACAATCACCTTCAATCAGTAATAAGAAATATTTTCTGTTACTAGTTGATGATTGTAGTAGATTCATGTGGATCTACTTCTTATCAAACAAAGAAGAAGTTTTTCGACATTTCCAGTACTTTAAAGCATTAGTTGAAAAACAACTAGAGAGATCCATTAAAACATTGAGAACAGATAGAGGGGGAGAATTCACCTCATCTGAATTCAATACTTTCTGCAACCAACAAGGCATAAGGAGAGAGTTAACTGCTAGTAGAACCCCACAACAGAATGGAGTGGTGGAAAGGAGAAATAGAACAATAATAGAAATGGTAAGAACTATGCTAATAAGTTCAAATTTGCCTCGAGAGTATTGGGCTGAAGCAGCAAATACAGCAGTTTATATCTTAAATAGATCTCCAACAAGAGCCTTGATAAAACAAACACCTTATCAGGTTTTATTTAAAAGAATTCCTAATATAAACCATCTCAGAATTTTTGGGTGTAAAAGCTATGCATTAATACAAAAAGAAGACAGAGGTAAGTTAGATAAGAAGAGTGAAAAGTGCATTTTTGTTGGATACAGTGGGGAATCCAAAGCCTACAGACTTTACCAACCAGAACAGAAAAGACTTATTATATCCAGGGATGTCCTGTTTGATGAAGATAAGTGCTGGGATTGGGGTTCAGATCAGGGACATTCACTAGACCTGAGTGATTCCTTCCAACTCAGAGATGATATGATGGTTGAATCTACTCCAGATCTATCAGAACAATCAGATAGTTATCATCCACAAACACCTCAATCCTCAGTACCCTCAGTACATTTACTACAAAACCCTGAATCATCATCACCTCCAAGGAAATTTAGAAGATTAGAAGACATCTATTCACAAAGCAATCTAGCTTTTCATTCGACCAGTCCTGCCACTTACGAAGAAGCAGCTACAATGCCAGAATGGAGAAGAGCCATGGATGAAGAGATCAGTATGGTCGAAAAGAATAAAACATGGAGTCTAGTTACAAAGCCTCTCAATGCAGAAACAATAGGCTTAAAATGGATTTTTAAACTAAAAGAGAAAGAAGATGGATCAATATTAAAATACAAAGCAAGGATAGTAGCCAAGGGTTATTCCCAAATACCTGGAGTAGACTTTAATGAAACATATGCTCCAGTAGCCAGAATGGAAACTATACGATCCATTCTAGCTTATGCAGCCCACTACAATTATCCAGTGTTTCAACTAGATGTTAAATCAGCCTTTTTGAATGGTACAATTGAAGAAAATATCTATGTTGAGCAACCAAAAGGTTATGAAGTTAAAGGAAAAGAACACAAAGTATATAAACTTCATAAGGCACTGTATGGTCTAAAGCAGGCACCACGAGCCTGGAATGCCACATTAGACAGTCACTTAGTATCCACCAATTTCAGGAAAAGTGCCAATGATTCATCACTTTACATTAAAAGGGAAAACCAAAAAATAGTGTTTGTATGTGTATATGTTGATGACTTAATCATTACAGGAAACAACTCAGAACTCATCAGAAAATTTAGAGCTGATATGAAAGAAAAATTTGAGATGACAGACATGGGTCTGCTAAAATATTTTCTTGGCCTACAAATTAGACAGAGCACTAACTGCATAACAATATCTCAAGAAAAATATGCATGCGACTTAATGAAAAAATTTGGAATGGAAGCCTGCAATCCAGTCCATATTCCTATGTCACCATCAGAATTATTAACCCCATCGACATCCGAAGAAAAGAGGGCAGATGAGACATTATATAGAAGTCTAGTTGGATCCTTAATTTATTTAACCAACTCACGACCAGATATAGAATTTGCAGTCAACTGTGTTTCCAGATACATGAACGATCCAAGCATCACTCATTATGAAGCAGCCAAAAGGATTCTACGGTATGTTCAAGGTACAAAAACACATGGCTTAATCTACAGAAAGCATGAAGACAACAAATTAGAAGGTTTTGTCGACGCAGATTGGGGAAGAAGTTTTGAAGACAGAAGAAGTGTAAGTAGTTACATATTTTTCAAAGGGCAAAGCATCATTAGTTGGACTTCCAGAAAACAACAGTCCGTAGCGCTTAGCTCAGCTGAAGCTGAGTACATGGCCTTAAGTAAAGCAACCAGTGAAGCTATTTGGTTAAGAAGACTACTCGAAGAAATATTCTCAGAAAGAAGAGAAGCAACCGTGATTTATTCTGATAGTTCTTCAGCTATAGCATTAGCTAAGAACCCAGTATTTCACAATCGAAGCAAACATATCGCAATAAAATATCATCACATCAGAGAAAACCTAGAAAAAGGGGAAATAAAGTTGGTGCACTTATCTACCGAAGATCAACTTGCAGATCTACTCACAAAGCCTCTGCCAAGGCCGCGTTTTGAGTTTCTCCGAATGATGATCGGAGTTATAGACCTCTCAAGCTTAAGAGGGGGTGTTGAGCTAAGTAGAGATGGAGTAAGCTCAAGAGGTGTTTCCGTACAGAATAAAGAAGTGCAAGTTAAAAAGGTGCTAGTACAAGGTGAAACAGAGGCTGCCATGGCGTAATCGGCAAGCAAAGAAGAAGAAGGCATCAGCGATAAGATGCGCCGCTTCAGAAGAAAAGAGCACGCCCTAAACCTAAGAGATGCAAAGTGTCTTTTCTTTTAATATATATAGAAGCCAAATGTTTAGGCTTTAGATAATGACTTTTTATATTACTTGTAATTCTGTGTTATTAAATCAGTTTTTTTGGCCATTGAAATTCCACCGAGTGAAGAGAGAGGAGAGTTAATTGTTTGACAAGTCAAACAACATTTATTTCTTTCTCTTATCTACATGTCCCACGCGACACCGTGGGGGCCTGCCCCCCTCACGAAGAAGCCACGAGCCTGTCTCGCGCGAAAAGCCGTGGGCCTGTCCCACGCGACACCGTGGGGGTCTGCCCCCCTCACGAAGAAGCCGCGAGCCTGTCTCGCGCGAAAAGCCATGGGCCTGTCCCACGCGACACCGTGGGGGCCTGCCCCCCTCACGAAGAAGCCACGAGCCTGTCTCGCGCGAAAAGCCGTGGGCCTGTCCCACGCAACACCGTGGGGCCTGCCCCCCTCACGAAGAAGCCACGAGCCTGTCTCGCGCGAAAAGCCGTGGGCCTGTTCCACGCAACACCGTGGGGGCCTGCCCCCCTCACGAAGAAGCCGCGAGCCTGTCTCGCGCGAAAGGCCATGGACCTGTTCCACGCAACACCGTGAGGACTTGACCCCCTCACAAAGAAGCCCACATACAAACTAGGCCGCGAGCCAGGCCCACACACTATCTCACGTCAAAATACAAATACACCATGACAAAGATCAACTCCCACAAACAACCATCTCGTGGCAAAATACATCTATGCAAAACGCAGGACAACGACATACAAGTAAGGCTATCATAACAAACAACGAATGAGAGCTCTAACAGCGACAATCTCAAAAGCTATGATAGAAACAAATGACTACAAATAAACAACGAGGCAGACAAAAGCAGATAAACACTACAGCTACTCATCATCAGCATCTGAGCTAAAACGCTCATCATCTGAGACGTCCGCAAAGCTGAAACTGGAAGTATCACACCCAAGATGCTTCCCTATGAAGCGAAAAGCCTTCGAAACACCACGACGAAGCGCTAACTGGCGCATGTCATCCATCTGAGGCTCTACTTCCTTGGACCAAATGTCATCACGAACCTCCTCCGCGATCAGGCTACGATCCCGCATATAGTCCAAGGACTCCAGGTACTCCGCGAGGCCTGCGGCCTTCAATTCTGATGTACGGTCATCCGAAGATAACGTCTCTACCTGCGCCCTCGTCGCACAAAGCTGGGTCTCAAGGCCTGCAACCTCATCTCGCGCCGCATGCAATTGAGTCTCCAAGCCAGATATTTCCTCCCTCGCATGTTTCAACATCTGGGCAGTCCTCTCCACCACGGCTTTCTCCACGTCCAAGGAAGCACGCACATCTTCTATCTCAGACTTCAGCTCTGACCCAACTCGATGATACTGTGCGATGTCCCGGTCATGTTATTCCTTGAGAGAAGAAAGTGAACCCATCGACAGTCGAAGCTTCTCCTGCAAAGCAAGATAGCCATCCTTCAGGCTCACGTAATGATCATTCCAGGTGACCGCTATCTGCGCCTGAGTCTCGATCTGCAAAAGGAAAACACGCAATTAGCCGCCTTCAAACAAAAAATAGAAGGAGGAAGAAACAATAAGGCACCAACGTACCGCATCACTCATCGCCTTCAAAGAGGAAGACATCCGAGGAACCGCTGCGCTAGCAAGCGCCCGTGGAGTCGGGGAAATAGGTAACTGCGTCTCTGGGACTGAATCATCAGAGGCTACCACCACAACATCAACATCACTATCGGGGGCCATGACCGCTTTTCTCTTGCGGCCTCCTCCCTGAGAAGACAACACCGCCCGTCCTGTGCCAACAGAAATACCACATCCCAACAATCGCTTCTCTTCGACAAACGCATATATGTTGAAGAGACGGTTAGCCAATTCACGAGGCTCGGAAAATCCCAACACTGGAGAGAAGTCTCGCTCCCTCCCTTTCACACGGCGACAACGGTCGGGAAGTGCATTCCACACCTCAGGAAGACCCCAAGAGTTCTTCACATATCCGAACAAAGTGTTACCGTGACGACGATCTTTGCGAGACTCAAACTCCAGCCAAACCTTGTTGCTGCGCACCTCGATCCGCTCACCACCATCAAAGCGCACGTCGCACCAATCACGGAACTGGTCTAAAGAGAGGGAGCCCCCATGCTCACGAAAAAAAGCAATCAAGCCCATGATACGAGTAACCCCGGTAGGGGCAAACTGGGAAATAGGAACTCCGCAAAACTTCAGAATCTCCACCACCTCGTCGCAGGGAGGAAGACGGAAACCAGATCTGAGCGACACTTCGCAGACAGTCAGCCAACCACGGGGAGGATTTTGAACCCGCTCCTCGGGACGCGGGATCCTCACCTCCAAGTCTGAAGGAAGCCGAACTTTGTTCTCCAAATAGCAACGCCGTCTTCAGTCAAGGAGGAGCGTAGACGCATTGGTCCAGCAGAGCGCTTCGGTACCTGCACACCGCAAAAAATTAGTCATTTCAAAATAGTAAAAATCACGCGCACAACCCTCTCCATGGCCGCGCACGGCCTGCAAGCACGCGGCCATGGCGTACACGCAGCCTCGCCAAGTCCGGCCAGCAAGCACGCGGACTGTGCGCGCACGCGGCATGCGCGCGCGCGGCATGCGCGCGCATCCTGCGCGCGCGCGGCCTGCGCGCAAGGCCTGCGCGCGCAGCCTGCGCGCGGCCTGCGCGCGCGCGGCCTGCGCGCGCAAGGCCTGCGCGCGCAAGGCCTGCGCGCGCGGCCTGCGGGCGCGCGGCATGCGCGCAAGGCCCGCGCGCGCGCGGCCTGCGCGCAAGGTCCGCCTGCGCGCGCGCACGCGGCCTGCGCGCGCGCGGCCAGCACGCGCGCGGCCTGCGCGCAAGGCCAGCGCGCGCGGCCTACGCGCGCAGCCTGCGCACGCGCGGCCTGCGCGCAAGGCCCGCGCGCGCGCGGCCTGCGCACAAGGTCCGCCTGCGCGCGCGCACGCGGCCTGCGCGCGCGCGGCCTGCGCGCGCGCGGCCTGCGCGCGCGTGGCCAGCGCGCGCGCGGCTTGCGCACAAGACCAGCGCGCAAGGCCCGCGCGCGCGGCCTGCGCGCGCAGCCTGCACGCACGCGGCCGGCGCGCGCGCGACCTGCGCCCGCGCGGCCTGCGCGCTCGGTCCCTCTCCCGCAACGGAGGCACACCACCAACTCCTACGCCTTGCCGGCCCCCGCGCGAGCCAGTCCGGCATCCGCTTTCCAAACTAACACGAACCAGCATACCTTGGAGCCGCTCACCATCGCCGCCATCCCGGATTCCACGCCGGCAATCACCACCGCAACCAGAGTTAAAAATCTCTCCACGTGCTCGCTTCCCTCCCAACTGAAAGAGATTTGGGGGGCAATTGATGGGCTCCACCTTAATTTATAAGAAAAAGGAGACCCCCATGATCCCCATGAATGGAGATCATGGGCGGGCCCCCCTAACCCCCATGATCTCTCATGGAGATCATGGGAGCGGGCCCCCTCTCTCCCCACCATTAGGGGAAGGAACCGCCCCTGGCGGTTCCCCTCCGGCCATGGCCGGCCGGCCACGGTCGTGGCCGGCCGCGGCCGTGGCCGGCCGCGGCCATGGCCGGCCTCGGCCATGGCCGGGCTCGGCCATGGCCCCGACCATGGCCGGCCGCCGCCGTGGCCATGGCCGGCAGTGGCCATGGCCGCCCCGGCCATGGCCGCCCCGGCCATGGCCGGCCGTGGCCATGGCCGCCCCGGCCATGGCCGCCCCGGCCATGGCCGGCCGTGGCCATGGCTGCCCCGGCCATGGCCGGCCGTGGCCATGGCCGCCCCGGCCATGGGCGGCCGTGGCTGCGGCCGGCCGTGACCTTGGCCGCCGCCGGCCTCCCTCGCCGGCCGCCCGGCTGCCGCCGCCGTCATGACGGCCCGCCATCGTGGGAAGACCTCCCCGCCGTCCGATCGAGGGAGAGGCCCCACCGGCCGTCCGATCGGGACAAAACCACCCACTAACCCACTAGGTTAGTGGGGGGGCCCGCCATAACTTCTCCCTGGAGCCTATAAAAGGACCTCAGGGGCTCCTCATTTCCTAACTTTCTCCTCCTACGCTTCTTCTTCTTCTTCTTCCTCAGGTGGGAGCTTTCCCGTTCTTCTCCGCCGGCGGCCACCCCTCGTCGCCAACCACCAGCGTCCGCCTCTCGCCGCCAACCACCGGCCACCGCCCGAGGCCTCCAGCAGCCCCCAGTGGCTATCTGCTCCTGCCAACAGCTACCAGAACCTATCATCGGCTATTTGCACCCCACCAGAGCTCAGTTACCAAGGAAACACTCCAAGGACCGAGAAAGACGCACAAAGGAAGCAGTGACAACCTCTGGACACGCGTCGCCTCTGAGCGCACGCAACCGAAGCATCCCGCGCATTCCACCATCCAAATCCTGTTGGCAAGGCAGTCTGTTGCCCACCGACGAGCGCATATACTCTCACTCTCCTCAAGGTTGTAACGGGAGCGGCCTGTCGCCCCGATTTCCCCCGTCAAATTGTAACCTCCAGCAATCTAGTGGATTTTGATCGGCACCGATCCGGTCACGTGGTTTTTCACCCGGTTGAAGGGTTTTCCACGTTAAAACCTCATGTGTCCGTCCCCCATTTTTCAATTGACTGTGTGCGCGCTCGACCGCTCCGCGAGCTAAGGCGGTACAAGAATATCCGGTCCGACCGGAGCATCGAGTTAGTCCGCAACATTTAGTATGTCCAAAACTATTTTTTCAACAAAGTATCATTATCTGCACCAAAATCTTTAAACAAAATATCGGTCGGTTTAGAAATATATTTGATTTCTAATTCATATAAGAATGTGTTGTATATACGAGTTAAGTGTATATAAGAATATACATCCTTTTGAACTGCGTCTTATACGTACAATTTCAAGACAAGTGGTCAACATGAATGTTGTAGATCTCGACGAGATCTACAATTTTCATGTTGAACACTTTTTGATTCGAAGCACTTTAGGCTCCCAATTTGGCCCCTGAAAAAAGTTACGTTGTATGTATGTACGGACGCCCGGGATCGGAGTGACTTTTTTAGGGGGCCAAATCGGGGGCATAAACGGCTTCAAATCAAAAAGTGTTCAACATGAAAGTTGTAGATCTTGTCGAGATCTACAATTTTCATGTTGAACACATTTTGATTTGAAGCACTTTAGACCCCTGATTTGGCCCCTGAAAAAAGTTACGTCGTACATATGTACGGACGCCCGGGATCGGCGTGACTTTGTTCGGGGGCCAAATCGAGGGCATAAACGGCTTCAAATAAAAAGGTGTTCAACATGAAAGTTATCTACAACTTTCATGTTGAACACCTTTTGATTTGAAGTGGTTTAGACCCCCGATTTGAGCCCCGAAAAAAGTCACGCCGAAAATCTGTACGTTCCGTGCATGTCTTTTAGGGCCCAAATTGAAGGCTTAAACGGCTTCAAATCAAAAAAATGATCAACATGAAAGTTGTAGATCTCATCAAGATCTATAACTTTCATGTTGATCACTTTTTCAAATGAGAAATATTTGGGGCTCAAAATTCAAAAATGCAAAAATTGTCAAAAAACAAGATTGGTTTGCTAGTAGTAATTTTTGGGAAGAAAAAAAATGCAAAAAATGACAGAATCTGTTTTTTTCTGGTTTACTAGAAACGAAAGTGGATTAGCTAATAACAGCGTCCTTATTAAAAGGAGTGACTATCTACTAATATGATGATTCAAACATACACCATTTATGGAGAACTATACACATAAATTGTATGAATATTAGAATCCCATAAAAACACAAAAATACTCATAAATTTTAATAACCTACTCATATACTCACCCAGCACTAACCCACAACCCCCACATCCACACTCCTCGGTCACTACTCATCCATATCGTTCCCGATGTTGCATCTGTCACCGACAATGCGCCTCATCATCTCCACCTGAGACGACCCTTCCGGCAGAGGCAGCTTCTTATGAAACCAAATAAAAACTTATTCTCGACTTCTCGTTACAGCAAATGATTTCTTCTTTTTGGCACAATGTGTGATAATAACCCGACCATCACTCAAGTAATATATTTTATGGTTTGAAATGAATGAAGAAATTTTAAAATGTTTATTTTATTTGCAATATTCTAACAGTCTGCTGATATTAAAATATAATTTTTTTAGGGTGCTAATATAATATAGCGGCTAATAACAAATTTTATGGTGCTAATAACATTGCTCAATATATATTTTTTGTACAATAAAAATAATTGAACCGAATATTCTAAACAAAACTCATTTTTTTTTACTTATTATTAAACTTATATAAGACATTATAATTAAACAAAATAACTTCATACTATGATAAGTTACATAATAAATTTAATTAAAACTATATAAAAAGTGTGCATAACTTAAAATATAAATACATTAATAACTATTAACTTTTTATAATTGATTTATACTATTAATTACCCAAACCTCCCCACTGGGAGTTTGCATAATTATAGGTTGCACCCCTCTATCTTTTGAATTTACAAAAAACCTCTCCTGTTACATTTCATAACATGCATGTCCAAAATCTCCCCCCCCCCCCCCCCCAGCACTTTCCTCCAAGGGTATTTGTGGGCATACATTTTATGAAATGTAAGTTATAGAGGAGGTTTTTGTAATTTCAAAAGATCAAGGGGTGCAACCTGTAATTTTACAAACTTAAAAGGGAAGCCATGCTACACAGAATTACCTGGAAAAGGCACAAGAGGGCAAACATATGATTCCATTGGTTGATACTACAGTTTCACCTGCAAATGATGCTCCAGATTATAAGAAGCCAAGGAAAAGACAATGTAAGGATGTATCTTGCAGGATCTAATAATAAGAGTAAAGAAAAGACTGTTGTAACGTCTAATTTTTCATAATCGAGACATTTGACCCCCTACAAATTCTTTCAACGGAGAGAAAAATGTCTTGGTTATGAAAAATTATGATTTACAATAGTCCTAAAACTTACAGAGGATTCAATATCTTTCCTCTATAATATAGAGGTGTCACCAATTCTTTATCTTAATAACACCTAAATTATAATAACATATTACATCATTATAAAATTTTTATTTTACCAGCATATTAACATAATCATAAAATTCATTCCATCTTCAGAGCTGGTTCTTCGTCGTAGTTTCACGGGTTGAAGTTTGCGAATAGGGCAGCAAGATTTGTTTGGTTAAGATCATGATTTCAAGAATTATAGCTCCAAATGAATTTCCTCTAAAATGCTTTCTGACTGAAATGAGCTCAATGCCGAGATCAAATTTTCGTAGATTTTAATACCGTTCAGGAAAACAGTATCCTTCAGAAACTGCAGGTCAACATTAATTCGCACCAGGCATCAAATGGCGAAAAACACATTATGATCACGAACATTTAAACGAAAAATTGAAGGCCAAACCTCATTATGATCATGGAGTAGGATAGGAGTGTTAACCATGGGGGAGAAACCGAGCGCGGGTATGCCCATCTGTCTCAAGTATCGAGCATCAGTGGTCGACGACAGAATCTCAGGCTTCCCGAGTTTGCCGCCAGCGACAGAAATTGCTTGTTCGAAGACGGACCACCATGGATTGGATTCGTTCGTCGCAGTCACTAGAGGACGCCCGTTGATATCCCTAGTTGGCCCTTTCTGTATTAACTGAGGAGAAGAGAGCGAATGGCACCGGTAAGCTTATATAATGAACATTTTGATGTTGTTTCTGAGTTTAGGGACAAGTGTTGGGCCCTATTGAATAAATGAAATTAGCATGTGCCCTGCAAGTTGTATAAAATGTTAAATTAAAAGATCTATTTCAAGATGAGATGTGTAAACATTTATGAACCACCCGTATGGGTAAGAGACTACGAGTACCAGGTACGATATGTGCCGGTGCGGCGGTGCGACAAAACAAAAAACTCATGTTCTTCCGGATACATTTGGGTGTGTGATAATTAAAATTGATATATATAAATATATATAAGGCACCTTTAAAAAGGAAAAATATAAAATGTAGAAAAATTCATATTGAACAGGCAGAAATAATACCAATTTAAAGAATTTAATCCTCAAATACATAATAAATAAACAACATAGTTAAATTTTGTTAGAAACCACGGTAAGCCCATTTTAGGGGGGCAGACACCATCCGTGGCCGACTGCAGTCGAATGGCTAAGAATCATCCCCAACCAAATCTCTCGGGGCCCACAGGGTAAATACCGGGCAGGTTGTTGAGGCGTGGGATAGAACCCACGACCTCCTTTATCAAGCTCCTTCTATCCCACGCCTCAACAACCTGTCCGGTATTTACCCTGTGAGCCCCGGGAGATTTGGTTGGGGATGATTCTTAGTCATTCAACTGCAGTCGGCCACGGATTGTGTTTGCCCCCCTAAAATGGGCTCACCGTGGTTTCTAACAAAATGGTATCAGATTCTAACAAATTTAAATCAAATTCTTTGTAATTGTAATGATAATATATATAGAGCACATTTTGTTAGTATAATAAATAAATACAACTGGTTGAATACTTGCATTTATAAGTAAAAAAAATTTGTTTCTTAAAGACATGAAGAAATCTTTGGTTTACTTTAAAAAAAAACAGACATCAATCACAACATGCAAAACGATCTGCCAAGTCCAAGCATATCCGCGGACTATAGTAGCAGACATATCTGTCGAGCATCTAGTACATACAAGTATCGGAAACGTACCCAGTACAGATACGCGGCCCTCAGGGAAGTATCAGTGATTCATAGGTAAACATCAGTACAACTTATAGCTGATGGAAGAAGAATTTATTGATGTTTTTAACAGGCATAAAAGTTCTAGCAAGATGATATACGAGCATGGTTGGTATGGAATACGAAATAGAAGTTCAATAGAAATTATGCTACATTTCACTGTTGATAGTAATTCTTGCTTCACAACGCTTTTTACAGATTTATAGTAAATATCCACAAGAAGGCAGAAGCAGTTAAGAAAAAGAAGAATGATGTGGCCCATATATATCACCCTTAAAACTCTGCCTATAAGTTGCTCCAACAGTGCCCTGCATACGTAGTAGACTCGCACATTCTTTTCATAGGTTTAGGGCAACCTTTCATTTCTTATAGAGCACCCTAAATCTTGCCCTCAGGTCAAGAGGAAACCTTTCTTCTACATGAAAAAGAAACTTAAATTTTATACCTAGATCACTAACAAACTATCCTTTCTTCCGCAGGTAAAGGGTAACACAAATCATGTTCTTAGGTAAAGAGAATAATAATACTCCCACGAATTTTTTGTCCCTTGACGAGAAGAAAACTAATGTGTCTTCCAAGTACCAAGATTTTTTGGATAAGTTCTAGCCGGAAAAAAATAGAAGTGTAAGCACTTCAAGCTTTACCTCAATTTTTTACCCTGTCAAGAGGGACGTTTCGTGTCCAACGTCTATTCGATGGTAGTGATATCCTGATGCTACTGATGCTAGACACGCAAAGAACTTCAAGTGTCCTCATTCAACAACTTTGTTAAACTCAGGTATCGGCAAAGATTGTTGTTGTGGTGGTCGTGGTCATGGTGAGAGGGGAAGGTATTAGATCCATCTTTCTCTCCAACCAAATTCAACACTTTAACATTTACTCTAAAAAGACTATTTTGAACAATTTTCTTTGAATCTCAGTATGAACTTTTGAGAGGACATGATAGAGAAGAGGGAACTCTTCACATTCGACATGCTTAAAGATTGGAGTAGGTAGTGCATTCATACATTGTGGACCATGAGGCGGTCTCAAATCACCTCTAAGTAGCCCTCAAACTGCGCACTTCAACATTCTCACAATCTCTTTCGTATGTTGTATAGATGTGGGTTACATCACTCAGCAAGGAGAACAGAAGAAGATGGGGGTCATTCATTTGGACGAAATTGAAATTGGATTTAGGAATTGAGATCAATTCTAATTCTTGCAAAAATTGGAATTACCTTGAATTCTAATTTTGTTGTTCAATCAGACAATGAAATGAAATTGAACAAGCAGAAATGGAATTGCACAATTCTACCTTTTATGGTAATTGTTGGGATTTGATGATCAGATCGTCGAATCATCACGAGGAGTCTAGGGGTAATTAGAAAACGTTTTCCCAAAAATTTGATGATAGCAACAACAACACTCAAGCCTTTATCCCACTATAGTGGGGTCGGCTATATGGATCCTTTGTCGCCATTGTGCCCTATCTTTTGTCATAATCTCACTAATGCCTAAGTACATCATGTCTTTCCTTATAGTTTCCTTCCAGGTCTTTATTGGTCTATCCCTCCCCCGTTTAACATGTCTAGTGACTAGACTCCCACAACGCCTAACAGGTGCCTCTAATGGTCTCCTTTGTACGTGTTCAAACCATCTTAGTCGAGTTTCTCGCATCTTCTCTGCAATTGGTGCTACCTCTTGTCATATCCCTGATACATTCATTCCTAATTTTATCCAACCTCGTGTGTCCACACATTCACCTAAGCAGTCTCATCTCCGCAACTCCCATTTTTTGCTCATGTACACAATTTGCTGCCCAACACTCAGAACCATAGAGCAACGCGGGTCTAATGAAAAATTTGATGATATTTCGACAATTTTTATTCTTTTGGCGACTACAATCCAATGAAAATATTACATGAGATCCAGCAATCAGATCAATGAACGACCTTTAGCGGTTTAAGAAAGATGATAAGAAGCTTCCCAAAAAAATTGATGATGATTTGAGAACTTCCATTTTTTGACAATTATGGTCTTATGGAGATTGTCAGAGATCTGGCACTTGAATCAATGAGCACCCCTCCCAAGAGGCGGTCATCAAAAAAGACCGGCTCTGGAAATGGACTGTCCTTTTTCAAGAAAGAGAAGCAGAGCAGACGGTGTCAGCAGCTTAGACAACACTAAACAGTTCAAAATAGCATGTAGATAAAGTAGACAAATCAGGTACTACTAAACAGTATCAATTGGAGAAGGTTTCGTAATCTTGCCCAAATAATTAAGCGTAAGGCACTAAGGCTTCGTTTGGCGCGGCACTTTTTGCTCCGGTGAGTTTGGACAAAAATGCCACCATCATAGAATGAATGTTTGGCATGACACTGGTTATGACCGCCACCAAGAAAATAAAACTAGATTTGAACGCAAAAGTGAATGAAGTTCCTTGGGTGAGGTCAAGCATTCACAGACGACAACTCATAACTGAGAATGAAAAAGATCAAATATTTTGTGGATAGAGAGTATATGGAAAACAACCTATTATTAAACTAATGTGATACCATAAAAAAATGGGCTTGGAAAATAAAACAATTTAGCTGCTAACTAGGGCTTTAAGCGAGAACCAACCGAACCTCCAAACCGAACCAAATCAAACCGCACGGTTCGATTCAGTTTTAGTAACCCACGGTTCGGTCACGGTTTCATTTTGTGAAAAACCATGTGGTTCGGTTCGGTTCACGGTTCAGAATGTCAAACCGAACCGAGTCGAACTGAACCGAATCATATTAGCTCTAATACTATTCTATTAGAGATAATTAATTTCATAAGCTCAACTAAGCCCAAGTTATTAAAAATAAACGATATATAAATTATTAAGACAAAATGTTATTACTTATGAGTTATGACTGAGTGCCAAGCGAGATAGGGGTTGAATGCTCTTTTATATTTCTTTCTTAACTTTATACAAAATTTGATAGCATACTTAAGTCTTGCAGTTAGCAAAAATCACTCAATTATTTTCAAAACTTTATAAAAATCAATGTTTCAAGTTATTTAAAAAATCAAATACTCTTCAATTTATGTTGTTTTAAATAGGCCCACCTTGTTCGCTTTTCCTTCATAAATATAACAATAATTAATGAGCAAACTTCTATTCTTTTAAGTATTAAACCACTCAAACCGAACCGAACAAAACCAAACGGTTCGGTTCCAATGGTGTTCGCGGTTTGGTTCGGTTTCAGATTTTTGGAACTACACGCAGGTGGTTCAGTTAGCGGTTTTGATAGAAAACAAAACCAAACCGTTACAGCCCTACTGCTAACTGACCAATGTCAATAAATCAACATGATAGGTAACTAAGCAGCTATAAAGACGCATCACCTGGTAGGTCATGTTTCTTGAAATTGGGGCCCACTCTTCCTGTATTCTTTTTCTTAAAACATCAATATCCTCTGTCGGTGGAAGGCGTACATCAAATCCCATCTCAGCTTCTGAAGGTTGCAAATTCATCACAAACCCCTGAAATTAGAAAAAGCAATCAATGCATAATGAATTGGAGCTCCCTAATGAAGATATTATACAAATCAGAACAAAAAGGACATGAAGTATAAAGATTCAGGAGGTATATTTTTGGCAAAACCCCTAAATCAGTCCCTAAAGTCATCATTCTTTATGAAATAAGTCCCTCAACTTTTATTTGCTTGAAATCAATCCCCAACTTTGGAGAAATGTTGAACTCAGTCCCAGTTAACAGCATATGCAAACAGAAAATAACTTAAATGATGATAAATTGATACATAAATTAACAAAATAGGATCATGTGATGAAAAATATTATAAATAGTGTTTCAGTTACAACTAAAATACATTTTTAGCATTGTTGGATATAATCTTGATATAAGATACTTTATATTTTTTATCTATTGCAATAATATGCTAATGAATATTTTTAATGTAATATTGATTTTTTTTACAAACTTAAAAAGGAATGACCAACCCGACTGAGTGATCGCGGGCACGGACCACACTTGCTTGAAGGGACACAAAACCTTTACGTGCAGCACAAAAGGACCACGTGCATGCAGCGCACGCCACCTCGCGCGTGGGCGCATCACGCGGGAGCATGCAGCATGCGTCAGCGCTCAGGCCCGCACAGCGTGCGTCCCCCATGTGGGCAAGCGGGCGCGGCGCGCAGCCCACGTGTGTGCCCCCCTTGCGCCCGCACCCGCAAGAAAAATAAAATATAAATGAAAAATAAAAATCATATAAGATTTATATTTAAAATATAAATAGGGAGAAAAATGAGAAATAAATAAGTATATAAATACAAGCGGAATAAAAATAAGTTAATCATATATAAAATAAAATAAAAACACTTGTGCAAAATAATCATCCATGGGTCAGTTTTTATGAAATAAAAATACTTAATTGAGCAAAAACATTATAAAACATAAATTATCTCATTTTAAATTTATATCCAACAATATTAAAAGTATTTTTTTTTTTGTAACCAAAATGCTATTTATAATATTTATCATCACATGACGCTATTTTATTAATTTATGAATCAATATATCATCATTTAAGTTGCTTTCGGTTAGCATATATGGTTAAGTAGGACTATTTCAACATTTCATTAAAGTTGGGGACCGATTTCAAGCAAATAAAAGTTGAGAAACTTATTTCATAAAGAATGGTGACTTTAGGGGCTAATTTAAGGGTTTTTCCTATATTTTTCAACTGAGTAGAGACAGTTGTGATTTGAAACAAGTATATGAATCAGACTTCAAACATACTTCATCCTAAAGTTACCAAGAAGGATGCACGGATAAAGTAGATAATTGCCACACTTTTAGATAGAGTAAAGGCACATATTATTCATTGATTTGTGAAAAAATTTGAATCAGTATGTGTAAATATAGACGAAATGCTTCCGGCTTCTTTTAGACTAAGAATCATACAAACTATCATTTACCAATAAAAGTAGAGTAGATAAATTAATAAGCAATAAAAAAACCTAGGGAAATTTGTTCTAAAAACTAAAACAATAGTTAGCTACTGGAATTAAATAAATAAATTAAGTATTAATAAATTAAAAATGTACAAGTGAACTTTAAGCAGTATATCAAGAGAAAGAAAAGGGTGTACAAAAGAAGAAATGAGAGGTGAAGGATTGATGGGGATCACGATACACATCAACTTACATGATGATCAGAGCCATCCATTTTATGAGGATCGATGATCCGAGATTTTTAGTTTTTTATTTTATTTTTGTGGTTTTTATTTTCATGTATTTTGAAGGCCATCATAATCGGAGAATCATGATCGTCCATAATAACCCCTTAGTCTATATATAGGGATAAAGGGCTCATGTAGAAGGCACTGAAAGATTGAGTGAAGAAGAAAATACTCCTCTCGATCAATTGGTGCTGAAACCGAAAATCCAAGTGCCGAAGCTTGGAAGTTATCCCAGCCCCTCCCCTCTCCATCTAGCCGGACACCCCCGCCCTCCCCTATTCCTTCATATGGTCGGCCTTCCCCACTCCCTCCTCCACCAAAAGAACTGGCCAGCCCTCTCCCACCCCAAAATTTCTCTAAATGCTCCACTTTGAGTTTTCCGATGATCGCTAGAAATCACCTCCGAAAACCTCTGTCAAGCCTCCACCGCCTCCTCAAAACCCCTCCACCACCACCAATTAAATTCATCTCATTTCATTTTTCTGTCGATCACCAGAAACTCTCAGGTGACCACCACCTACGGACAGCCACCACTTTCACCACCAACATAACTATTATAACCACCTTCCCACTAAACCCACTACCCCACTTCTTCAATCCACTTCCTAAAATTTAGGCCTCAATCCTAAATTTACTCCTTACCTCCCATTCTCCCCACCTATGAAGCACCGACACTCTTGGGGGGTTAACATGTCCGTGTCAGACTCTCCGACACACGTCCGATACACCAATACGCTTTGACACGCGTGTCGGCAGGCCGACACGTTTGGGGTCACGCAAGACTCACGTGTCCCGCTTAATTGGACACGCGAGTAACGCGTGAGCCGGCTCTTTATTAATTTTAAACCCGCATCGTTCCCCATTTTCTTGTTGGTGTTACCATTGCGATCTGGAAGTGATCAAGCATGTGATCTCACTACCAACGCAATATAGGCCTACAGGGTCGCACATAAGAGCGTTTTGAGAAATTGGAGGAATGGATTATGATCGGTCTTACTCATATGTGCTGAGTGAAGGACCGAGCCCTGACAGGCATTGAGTGTGTTGAGATCAGACACAACTTAACGTTGAGTGTGTAGAGTCCACTCAAAGCTTCGTCGAGTCAAATGTTGATTCGTCGAGTTAGGTGTTGAGTGCGTCGAGACCACTCGACGCTTCGTCGAGACCACTCGACGCTTCGTCGAGACCACTCGACGCTTCGTCGAGACCACTCGACGCTTCGTCGAGACCACTCGACGCTTCGTCGAGACCACTCGATGCTTCATCGAGTCAAATGTTGATTCGTCGAGTTAGGCGTTGAGTCCACTCGACGATTCGTCGAGTCAAATGTTGATTCGTCGAGTCAAGTGCTGAGGCCACTGCCAGGTGTTGAGTGCGTTGTGACCACTCGACGCTCCGTCGAGTCAAGGGTTGATTAGTCGAAATAACTTCCATTAGTTACAGGTCTGTCGATAACGATGACTTTCTGTTGTTTATTCCTTTGGTTATAAATAGAAGATGTCTTAGGGTTTTTACTGTACTGCACTGTGCTAAGCCCGAGAGTAAAAGGCCGGCGGAAGTCGTTTACGAAAGTCTCGATCCCGTCGCCGTCGCTCAGCCTGTTTCCGGCGCCCGTCGCCGCCGCTTCTTCTGGAGCAGATCTAGCAGTCTGTGAACACGCAGAGTGCTTTCCTCCAACCTAAATCTTGTGTGACAAGAGTCTAAGAGTTCTCCCGTTTGAGTGGATCACCTGTAGAGGCGTGGATACATTTCTACGCTCGGAACTCCAGCCGCTAGTGCCCGTCGTATTTCTTGGAGCATCTCGGTTGAGTAGTGACTCAATCCCGCAAAGGTAAATTTTTATTTACAGCACTTTACTTCTTGATCAATGTTCATCGCAAGATCTATTTCTTTTGGGGTTTTCTTGTTCCTTATTCTGATGCGCACAACTGTTGTGACGTATAGAAAATCCCAACATTTCTCCCGTAAGCCGACTTCTGTCTTCCTCCCGCGAGATCTAGGGCATCGACGTTCCTCTTCTCGATCGACCCCTGCATGTTCCCCACCCTCTTCGTGCTCTCGCTTCTTTGAGGTAATGCATCCTCTTCATGCTCTCGCTTCCTGCCGTTCATGGTTTCTCATCTTCTATCGCTTCCTGGTATATCACTTCCCGATTACACAGTAGCTTGCAGTGGTCTTCCTGGTTTCTCATCTTCTTCGTGTTAGCTTCCCTCCCAGAAGGTTCTCCGAGAAACACGCAGAGGCCTTGTATTGTTTCTCATATTCTTTTGTGCACTCAATGAAAAGAAATGGAATGACACCAAGGCGTGCAGAAGATATGTTTTTCATACACAACAATCTATGTCTACTTTCAAGAAAAAATCCACAATATACACAAGGGGAAACAAAGATGTGGGATATTGACGAAGAAGCTTTTGATACATTCGAAGATGTTGGTATGCTGGAAATTGCAAATCTCTCACTGGATGAGCCGAACATGGAATCAGTTATCTTTTTAGATGATATATAATATATATGAGTATTACATTTTTATATGTTAACTTTGTTCATTTCTTGTCTATTTATTAGTATTTTACAATTTCTATAATTATAAAATATGAATTTAACAAACGTGTCGAATATTAGTAGTTTGGGAGAATGGACGAGTCGTGTGTCGTGTCGTGTGTCGGTGTCGGTGTCGGTGCAACATAGCTCCTCACTCCTCCAATATATCCTAATCCTTCTCACATGAATCCCCGTTCCCGCCCAAACCAAGCACCCACTTCTCCAACGCAGCAGCCGGCCATAACCACCCATAACCAACCTGTTAAGAGAGAACTAGAGAAGTGGAGGCTAAGGAGAAAGCTATAGAGGAATTAGGGTTAGGAAGAAGGGAGAAAGGAAATCCTGGAAATATTCTTGCATAGCTCCACACGAAGAGGCCCGGGTATATTTATTCCCGGGCCAAGAGGGGTCGGCCGGCCCCTCCCAAACGGGGCTGAACCGGGGTGGTTCAGCCCCCCCCCCCAAACCGTTGAATTACAGAGTGGAGGCTAAACCGAATGGTTCAGCCACGTTGTCGTCTGCCTTCTTCTTCCACCTGTGAGCGTAAGTACGCCCAAAGAATTGAGTCATGTTCGGGGGCGTAACATTCCCCTCACCATCAAGAGTCAGCTTGTCCTCAAGGTGGTAATCCGGGTAGAGTTTCCTGAACTCCAGCAGATCAACTCATGTATTGTGTGCTTCTGACAAGTGTTTCCATTTGACAAGGAGCTCAGGACGGTACTCGGCACCCCGTCGCTTCCATTTGAGCAACAGGACTTCCTCGGGCAATGGGCGTAGCTCACCCGCTACTGTCGCCTCTGGAAGAAAAGGACTAGACTGTACGGAGTCGCCGATCTTTCGTTTCAATAAGGACACGTGAAATGTCAGATGAATACGCGACCCCTAAGGAAGAGCTAAAGTATAAGCAACAAGGCCTACGCGACGGAGAATGCGAAAGGGCCCATAGTAGCGAGGGGCTAATTTCTAATTCGCCCGACGGGCCACCGAGACGTGCTGGTAGGGACGAAGCTTGAGGAAGACTTAATTGCCAACTTCGAACTCCATTTCCTTGCGATGCTTGTCTGCTTGTGTCTTCATGTGTTCTTGTGTTGTACGGAGATTCTCATGCAAAGTGGCTATGGTACGGCCCCGGTCGCGGAGTGCCCGATCCACAGCGGGCAATGATGTGCTGCCCAGCTCATAGCTGCTCAAAGAGGGGGCGGGGGCGGCCGTATACGACCTCGAACAGGGTCATCTTGCTAGCGGAATGGTAGGAGGTGTTGTAACAGTATTCGGCCCAGTGTAGCCAACTGGTCCATGTTCGCAGCTCATCCATCACAAAGCAACGGAGGTATGTTTCCACCACCCCCCCCCCTGATTGAGAACCTCTGTCTGGCCATCCGTTTGGGGATGGTTCGTCGTGTTGAAGCGTAGGCTAGTCCCTTGTAATCGAAAGAGCTCCCGCCAGAAATTGCCCACAAAAGTCGGATCCCGATCTGAAATGACAGCGCGCGGAATGCAGTGGAGACGAACAATCTCTCGAACAAAGAGATCAGCGACTGACTTGTCGGTGTAAGGGTGGCTCAAAGCCAAGAAATGGTCATATTTGAAGAGCTTGTCGACCACGACCAGTATAACTGCCTTGCCCTGAGACTTGGGTATTCCGTCGATGAAATCCATGGACACTGTCCCCCAAATGTGGTGCGGGATCTCAAGAGGTGTCAGTAAGCCAGCTGGAGAGGTCGCCTCGTATTTCTGACGCTGGCGTACCTCGCACTGCTGCACGAACTGCCGAATGTTGCGTCGTAATCTCGTCCATAAAACATTCGTCCGTGCTCGCTGAAGGGTACGGAGAATTCCCGCATGACAACCAGATGGAGATGAATGGAACCTGTGCATCATGACCGTCTTCCAAGCTGAGTTGGGCGGAATGACCACCCGCCCCTGATAATACAGTCTGTCGTTCTGCAGTTGATAGCATGGTGTAGTGATCCACCCTTGTCGAAGAGCCTCCACAATGGCTCGCAGTGCGGGGTCCCGCATGATCTCCTCCTGAACATCATCTAGCAAGTCGAGCAGGGGCCCGAAAATTTGGGCGGTGGTGCTCTCCGGTAGGCGGGATAAGGCATCGGCAACCACGTTCTCTTTGCCCTGCCGGTAAAGAATCTCATAATCATATTCAACAGTTTCATCACCTACTTCTGCTGAAACGGAGAGGAGACCCGCTGATCCAAGAAGTTCTTCAAGCTTTGATGGTCTGTGCAGATTTTGAAATGTCCCCCCAACAAGTACGGACGCCACAAGGCCATCGCATGGATGATCGTCAACATCTCCTTCTCATACGTTGATAGCCCTAAAGTACGGGGCGCTAACGCCTTGCTGTAGAAGGCCAGTGGCCGCCCCTCCTGCATAAAAACCGCGTCGATGCCTACGTCGGACGCGTCAGTCTCCAGAACAAACTCCTTGGTGAAATCAGGAAGAACGAGCATCGGAGCGGTCGTCATGGCCCCCTTAAGGGCTTGGAAGGCCGCCTCCGCCGGCCAGTAGAAGACGTCCTTTTGTAATAGTTGAGCCAACGGTCGAGCGATCTTGCCATAGTCTTTGACAAAGCGCCTGTAATATCCTGGAAGCCCCGTAGCGCTCGGACCGTGTGTGGGTGGGGCCACGATAGCATGCTCTCGATCTTCTTGGGGTTCGCCTTGATCCCGCTTGCAGATACCAAGTACTCCACCTCCTCCTGCCCGAACGAACACTTGGACTGCTTGGCATATAGCTGGTGCTGGTGGAGGAGGGTGAAAACGTGCTCGACATGGGCCAAATGCTCCTCCCAACTGGTACTGTAGATGAGGATGTCATCGAAGAATATCAACACTGATTGGCGGAGGAGCGGCCGAAAGATCTCGTTCATCACTGCTTGGAACGTGGACGGTGCGTTGGTGAGCCCGAAAGGCATCACTAAGAATTCATAGTGCCTATCATGAGTACGAAAAGCTGCCTTGTGTATGTCCTCCTCGCGCATCCGAATCTGATGGTAGCCCGATCGGAGATCGAGTTTGGTGAAAAGGTGAGCGCTGTGTAGTTCGTCTAGCAGTTCTTTGATCAAGGGAATGGGGAACTTGTCCTTGATAGTAGAGCTGTTCAAACTACGGTAATCCACACAAAATCGTCATGTCTCGTCCTTCTTCTTAACTAGAATGATGGGGGACGAGAAAGAACTGGTACTGGGACAAATAATTCCGGCAGACAGCATTTCCCTGATGCTGCACTCTATCTCGGTCTTCTGGATGTACGGGTAGCGGTAAGGTCGGATAATGGTAGCCTCTGCGCCCGTTTTGAGGTAAATCTGATGATCTTTAAACCGCGGTGGTGGTAGTGTGCGGGGTGCCTGAAAGATATCTATATACCGCGCCAATAGCGCCTGCATTTGAACTGGTACAACTGGAGACACAGTGAGAGCCGGTGTAACCTCCATAATCATTGTCATCGTGCTTCCCTGGTTCTCTAGTGAGTCTAGTCGCTCCAAGCTCCGAAGGAATATTTCCTTCATAGGAGAAGATTTTAGGCCCCCCGGGCAGTACGGTTTCCCGCGCTGTAAGAACTTCATCGTCATTTGATCCCAGTCAAAGGTCACCCGCCTCAGCTGTTTGTTGAGAGTAATTTGCCAGCAGGACCGTGTGTGTGGGACCGCCCCCGTGGCTTTCCCCATCGCGTTCCTGGTCTGGGTGTTGACCCCGGTGGGCCCCCTGTGTGGCGGAATATCCCCGCGGTTCTGTGGTTGGGATTAGTCCCACATCGCCCGCAGCGCCTGCTCCTCCGTGTTTATGTACCCCGCCACCCTTCATCTCAATACCTGGGTTTTGAGATGTGATATGGGTGGGCGGGTTCTCACATGGTATCAGAGGGATGTACGGTTGTCCTGCTGCGGGGGTGTGTTGAGAGTAATTTGCCAGCAGAACCGTGTGTGTGGGACCGCCCCCGTGGCTTTCCCCATCGCGTTCCTGGTCTGGGTGTTGACCCCGGTGGGCCCCCTGTGTGGCGGAATATCCCCGCGGTTCTGTGGTTGGGATTAGTCCCACATCGCCCGCAGCGCCTGCTCCTCCGTGTTTATGTACCCCGCCACCCTTCATCTCAATACCTGGGTTTTGAGATGTGATATGGGTGGGCGGGTTCTCACACTGTTGCTGCCACTACACCCCAAGCACCATGTCAGAACCTTGGATGGGTAGAAGGTAGACATTCGTGCTCCCTGCGTATCCCTATATTTGTGGCTCCACCCCCTTCGTCGCCCCTTCGCATTGTAGTTTGCTTCCGTCCGCCACCATGACCTGAAAGGCGGCCCCCTTATCAATCACATGCCCCGCCCGTTGTGCCACATCGGGATGGATGAAGTTGTGGGTGCTCCCACTATCCACCAAAATTGTCACCTTCTCCTGACTAATCTTTCCCCCAATTCGCATAGTGAAGGGGGTGTTGCATCCCTCCATTGCCTGTATGAAAACACTGAACTCGGTCAAGTCCAAGTCCTCCTCCGACTCTTCCCCGGGTACGATCTTGTCATCGACATCCTCATGTAACATAAAAACCTGTATTTTCTGGCATTTGTGCCCGGGCGCAAACTTCTCATCGCAGTTGAAACATAGGCCCTTCTCTTTCCTTGCTTGTAGCTCGGCCCACGATAATCGTGTCACAGTTGGCTTGTTGGCCGACGGCGGCTCTCTCCGGACAGCTGCCTGGGTAGTCGCGGACTTCCCCGTGGCGCGAGTCCGCTGTCGATTGCAGCGCTCTTCCTGTATGTGGGTTAGGCTGATGGCATGATTCAGACTGCAAGGCGTATAAGCCTGAACTTCATCACGCAAATGCTCCTTCAGTCCCGAGACAAAATAGTTGAGCAACGTCTTCTCTTCCCAGTGCACCTGATTTGCCAATTTCTCGAATTCGGTCCGATACTCCATCACGGTTCCTAAGTCCTCGTACTCCAGTGGCCCGAATCGGGCGGTGAAACTTTTCACGAAATCAGTCCAGGACACGTAGCCCCTGCCCCTCAGAAACCACTGCGTCCACTGAAATGTGTCGTCCTCCGAGTGAAAAGATTCTAGCTGCACACATTGGCCCTCGGGCACCTCCTGATAACTGAAAAAGAGCTCAGCCTTATGTATCCACTCTAAAGCGTCCCCTCCGATAAACCTTGGAAAATTCATGCGCATTAGCTTAGGAGGCATGTAAGCCCGCGGAGCGGCTAGGCCGTGCCAACCTTGCCCTTGCCCATTCCATGTCGGTCGTCTCGACTCCATCGGACCGGTGTTGGCGCCCGGGTAGGCCTGAAATGGTTGGCCGCCCCAAGGAGCGTCGGCTCCGTAGCCCCCAGAGGCCCGACGCCACGCGGTGGAGGCAAGATACCCCCCGCCCCTCCCATTGGTCCTCTTGGAGTCCTTTTGGCTCCTCCTTGCTCGCCGTCTAGCCGTATCCAGGGAGGACGACCCGTGTCATAGTCTCCCTGCTCGCTGTTGTACCGCGCCCAGGGCGGGTGACCCGCGCCGACATCTGCAGCCCGGTTTTGGGTCGATCCGGCCCCAGGTGAAGCCCAGTGGTACCCCCACGTCGACGTTGTGCCGCCGATCGCGCCGGCTCCTGATCCGCTCGATCCCGCTCCTGTACATGCGGGATCGGCCGATCCGGCTATTTCCCCCGCTTGCGGCCTGGAATGTTGCGATGCATAGGTCTCGGCGGCCTGATTTTGTAATCCGCCGGCCTCTTCATTCGCCGTCGTCTTCCCTTTCAAATTTTGCGCTAACAACGCCTTGATTTCCTCCATCCGGGGGTCGATCCGTTCTTCCAATCGATGCATAGAAGTTAGGGATGTTCACAAACCGAATCGAATCGAATATCTCTTCAATCGAATCCAAATTTCACATATAATGCAGAAATTCGGATTCGGATTCGTTCGAATATTCGGATTCGGACGAATATTCGGATTCGGACGAATATTCGGATTCGGACGAATATTCGGATTCGAATTTGATATGAAATGTTGGATTCGAATTCGGGTTCAAATTAAGATTCGAATTCGGATTTGAATTCGAATTTTTCTATTATGAATAATTAAATATATAATTTTATTAAATATATATAATTTTATTTAAGTAGTTTTACTATTCGCGAACTATTCGCGAATACTTCGAATATGGATGAACTTATTAGGATTCGAAAATTATTCAAATTCGAATATGGATTCGAATTCGAAAATTACGAATATTTATCGAATTTTCACGAATCGAATCTCGAATTATTCACGAACTATACTATTTGTTAACAGCCCTAATAAAAGCCCTCATTTCCTCCTCGATGGCGGTCACCGAGTCCGTCAAGCTGACGTAGTTTTCTTCTAGGGTTTCCAGTCGAGTGATTTCCTCTTGCGTGTGTGGTAACCATGGTGGAGAAGCGAATCCTCTGATACCAAATGTTAGAGAGAACTAGAGAAGTGGAGGCTAAGGAGAAAGCTATAGAGGAATTAGGGTTAGGAAAGAGGGAGAAAGGAAATAATTGGAAATATTTTTGCATAGCTCCACACGAATAGGCCCGCGTATATTTATTCCCGGGCCAAGAGGGGTCGGCCGGCCCCTCCCAAACGGGGCTGAATCGGGGTGGTTCACCCCCCCCCCCCCACCCCCCCAATCGCCGAATTAGAGAGTAGGGGCTCAACCGGATGGTTCAGCCCCTTTGTCGTCTGCCTTCTTCTTCCGCCTGCGAGCATATGTAATCCCAAAGAATAGAGTCATGTTCGGGGGCGTACCACAGCCCCACTCCACACTTAATCAAGCCTCATTTTTCCCTCTCAATCGGCCTCAACTTCCACAAGCAGTACCAGCAGTACCTCCACATGGAACAGCCTATCCCCTCTCAAACGAGCCTCACATTTCCTCCTTCCAGCCAGCCACATTCCCCTACACAACATCCCTCTCGTGGAACCACCCCCTCCAGCTAATCCCCATTCAAAACATGCAGTTGGTAACCCTCTATAGATCTTCCCCTTTTCGATTCTTGTCCACGAAGCTCCAAAATGACTACAGCTGCTGGAATCTCCCTCCAAAAAGCCCAGTGGGCTCCTGGAATTGAGGTTCCATCCGGCCTTTGGCTTCTCCAGTTCCCACAATCAACCTGCACCTGAAAGTTCCCTCTTATCTTGTTTCTAGCCCCAGTCCAGCAACCCTTCCAGACTCCAAACATAGCCACAGTCCCACCAGCCCCTCCTCCGCATCTTGTCCATATCCGGCTACCTCCGGGAAGCCCCTACAGCTGTACCTGCTACTGCTCATTGGCGCTCAGTCCAATAACTGTTCCATTTCAGTAAACTGAGTTTTCCCGAGAGCCCAAACTCTGGCTATTACCTTTTATCCAGTCCCCCTGAAGTTTGTTAGAGACCCACCCAGCCCACTACTAATTATTTGTGTAAGCTCATTTAGTTTGGATCATTTATTAATTATTACGTGTTGAATTGGTGTGACAAATTTTTGCTTGAGATGTATCTACTAGTAAACTTTGTGATGCGGAGCATAGACGAGCACTTGCAGTGGATGACGAGTTTTGGGGCCAATTGGCGACTTTCCATATATGGCGTACCCGAATCGACGATCAGACTCCGTGGATACGTCCGGATTTGCGTTGCGAATCAATTTCATATATTAATTTATTATATTTACATTTATTTTAATGTATTTGGGTGGCCCCACCTCCGACCAATCATAGTCGTTGATGGGGATGTCATAATCCTTATTTTATTATAAATAGAGGTGATAGGGGGATGGATCTAGGGATTGCAGAATTTGGTAAAAAGAAATCCCGGATTCCAGCGATCAATCCACGGAGCCGACTTCGTGGAACCCTAGGTGACGACTCCTATGTGCATATCTTCCTCCCCAAGGTATCCTGTAACTTTAGCCCTCTTTTCCCCCTCCCAACTCCCTCTCGCAGCCCCCATAAAGCCCCCAAATCATTCATCTTCTTGTTCTCCAGAGAAATCAGATCTCTCATTTCACTATTCATTTATGCAATTCACTATTCCATTTATTCTATAGTTCCAACAGTGACCCCTGCTTATTCCCCAGCCAAAACTGTCGCCGCATTTGTTGTTTCCCCCTCAGGTCTCCGCCCACCTATCCCCCTCCGACCACCTCCAAAACAGGCTGTCTTTCCTTTTTTCCAGATCCAGCCCTCCTCCAGTCCCACTCATCACTTCTGGCCACCACTACCCCTCTCCACCACGTGGAGCCACCTCTAAATAGCCGCCCTCATGGGATTTGCACAGTTCTGGGCAAACCGGCCCCGACCCAACCCCTAGCCTCCTCGATCCAGCCCTCCCAATCCCTGACCAGTCTTCCTTACCCGATCTAGTCACCCCACCACCGGAACTTCACTTTGAGCTCTCCAACATTCAGATCCATTTATTTATAACAGCCCTAATATTCGTATGGTGTTTTTGTATTGGTTTTTGGGCTGTAGAACATTGTCACAGCTTGTTTATTACATGCTAGCTTGGATGTTCACTTTATTTTAGTTATTTGTGTCTGGATTAATCTCTAACTGCAGGAAAGATTTATTCGCCGCACGCTCTAGCTTTGGCCCTCCACGTGGAGGAAAGTCTAAGCTTGTTTCGCTTAAATAAACTATCTTTGCCATGCTTTGAATTATTTGTGTGGGATGTCGAAATTTATTATCTAATATGTGATCTAACCGTCGAATTTGTATAGCATGTAGGGTTAGGTCGCAGATTTTCCGCCACCTATAGATTCGCCCTGCGTCAATTGGTATCAGAGGCAGGTTACGCGCTCTCTTGATACGCAGTCGTAGAGTCTATAAGTTTTTTTTTCATTATGTCTAGGTGTCACAATTATTCCTCCCCTCACTCTGGAGGTCTTGAGTCCACTAACACCCGCTCTCACAAAGCCCCGTCAGGGAAATATTCACGTTACTACAACGATTATTCTCGATCGCAGCACACCACTTCCAGTAATCGTGTTGACCCACCGACACGACCCCACAATACTAGAGACGATCAGTATGATGATTGTCATCGTTCTTATCCGTACACGTGAGCGGATCGTGTTGATCCTTCGACACGACTCGGTTACCTTAGGGATGATTATTATGAGTGTCTATTATAACAATGAGGATACTCGTTCTGAGAAATATCTTGAGAGTCAGTTTTGTACTACTGCCCCTTCCTTTGACGGCTCATCGAGTCTCAAGTCTTTCAGTTATTGGCTCGTGCATATGGGGTATTATCTTGATCATTTTGAGGTATTCGGTGAGCGTCGTATCAAGTTTGCAAAAACTTAGACTTTTAGATCAGGCGAGGGCATATTGAGCTAGCATTGAGAGAACCCACGAGCGACACTGTCTACATCGCATCACCAATTGGGTAGACATGAAGCGTACATTGTGTCAGAGGTATTTTCCTTCGTCGTATCGGAGACGCTTGCTCGACCAATTATTGTCCCTTCAGTAAGGATCCATGTCTGTCGTTGAGTACAGGGATCGCTTTGATGAGTTAATTGTGAGGAGTGATATCTAAGAGAACTCAATCATGGCCACTACCAGATTTCGGTCTGGGCTTCGATTTGACATTCGCACTAAGGTAGTTTATTATAGCTCGGAGTCCCTCGAGCAAACATATCAGCTCGCCCTTTGTAATGAACAGTATTGGAGATCCGCAAGAGCTGGTCGATGGGATTTTCACCTTGACCTCTGCAGTACGAGTCCCTCCCATACTAAGGACATTGCGATGCCTACCACTGTCATGTCAGCCACGACAGAAATGATACCTAATGCGGATAGATCTCGCCCTAGTGAGGTGTTTAGCCCAGCGAGTGACCTATCTTTTGTTTCTAACGCTCCTCTAGTGACCCCAACTGAGAGTGAGCCAGAGCGGCCTATTGAGTATATAGTACTGTGTCCCTCACTCACACCTCCAATTTCGTGGTATTACAACCTTCATAGCCCACCCACGTCTGATGGACACCACTACTCACCCACTCCTAACACCTACCCACCTGAGGACTCGTCTTCTTTGGTTCTACCTTCGGCACCGCCGACCGCATCAGGATCCCACCACTCGTGAGTTGAGCGATGCGAGCATCACAGAGACCAGACGGCGCCATTACATTCCTACTACAGACGTTGATGACACCTGGGTACTTGCAGCAGAGCTTGATCGATTCGCCCCTGGACTTCGACTTTAGCACAATCGTCTCCATTCATCGGAGATGACAGCTTTTCTGTCAGGAGGAGTTGATTGGCGAGGACACTTTTCCAGCGACGACGCTTGGACGACCATTGGTGAACTTCTTCAAGCTTTCCCTGGCATGCAGCGAGAGAATTCTGATCCCTATTCATCGGGAGATGAATTCTTTCAAGGCGAGGAGATTGATGCAGAGCATAGACGAGCACTTGCAGTGGATGACGAGTTTTGGGGCCCGTTCAGGACCAATTGGCGACTTTCCATATATAGCGTGACCGGATCGACGATCCGACTCCACGGATGCGTCCGGATTCACATTGCGAATCAATTTCATATATTAGCTTATTAAATTTGCATTTATTTTAATGTAATTGGGTGACCCCACCTCCAGCCAATCATAGTCGTTGATGGGGGATGCCCTAATCCTTATTTTATTATAAATAGAGGTGATAGGGGCCTGATCTAGGAATTGCATAATTTTGTGAAAAGAAATCCTGGATTTCAGCGATCAAGCCACGGTGCCGACTCCGTGGAACCCTAGATGACGACTCCTAGGTGTCTATCTTCCTCCCCAAGATATTCCCTAACTCTAGCCCTCTATGCCCCCTCCCAGCTCCCTCTCAAAGTCCCCCTTACCGCCCCCAAATCATTCATCTTATAGCTGTTCAGAGAAATCAGGTCTCTTGTTTCACTATTCATTTATGCAATTCACTATTCTATTTTTTCTATAGTTCCAACAGTGACCCCTGTCTGTTCCACCGTCGGCTGCCCAATTCCCCAGCCAAAACCGCCGCCACCTTTTTTGTTTCCCCCTCAGGCCGCTGCCGACCTATCCCCCTCAGACCACCTCCAAAACAAGTCGTCTTTCCTTTTTTTCCTGATCCAACCCTCCTCCAGTCCCACTCCCCACTTCCGGCCACCACTACCCCTCCCTACCATGTGGGGCCACCTTTAAACAACCGCCCGCATGGGATTTGCACAGTTCTGGGCAAATCGGCCCCGACCCAACCCCTAGCCTCCTCGATCTAGCCCTCCCAAACCCCGACCAGTCTTCCTTACCCGATCTAGTCACCCCACCACCGAAACCTTGCTTTGAGCCCTCCAACATTCAGATCCATTTATTAATAGCAGCCCTAATATTTGTATAGTATTTTTGTATTGGTTTTGGGTTGTAGAACATTGTCACAACTTGCTTATTACATGTTAGTTTGGATGTTCACTTTATTTTAGTTATTTGTATCTGGATTAATCTCTAACTGCAAGAAAGATTTATTCGCCGCACGCTCTAGCTTTGGCCCTCCACGTGGAGGAAAGTCTAAGCTTGTTTTGCTTAAATAAATTATCTTTTTCTTGCTTTGAATTATTTGTGTGGGATGTCGTAATTTATTATCTAATAATATGTGATCTAACCGTTGGATTTGCATAACATGTAGGGTTAGGTCCCAGATTTCCCGCCGCCTATAGATTCGTCCTACGCCACTTTGTTACTGAGTTTTGTAGTCTTGCATGTTCCCGTTTGATCGAGCTAATTGATTACGAGCACTCTTGCATTTATGCAACTTAATCTGCTTCCTTGTTTGTTAAGCTTAGTGTGATGCAGATAGAAAAATAGTTGATTGAAATGGAGTCTGAGAAAGTGGTTGTTACTAAAAAACGGAGTTTTGTTATAAAAACTATTTGGATGAAATGGAGTTTACAGTGCTGCTCAAGAAGTACTTTTTAAAGACATGTTTGGTAAAAATGGAGTTTTGTTAGGTGATTTTTTCAAATTATTATAATCTTCATATATCGTGTTATCTTTCTGCATATATCGTGCACACATTCATATAACAGACCTATGTAGACATTCATAATGGAAAACAACCACCATCAACTTGCAAATGGGAAGGAGGACAGGAACTGGATCAGAAAATCCACTGGATCAAGGTGTTGAACGTCGGCGAGAAGCAAAACAAATCGTTAATGGAGGAATATCGTTGTTCTGAAGATCGGAGAACCTTCGGCGAGGAGTGTTGCAGTGTTTGGCCGTCGGAATGGACGGAATCGAACACCTTTCTCATTGATTAGGGGCTGCTTCGACGTTGACGAGGAGCTCTGAAGATCAGAGAAGCAACAACAACGGAGTGGCCGACGAAGGGGTTATCGGGAGAGAAGGAGCACAGGGGCGGGGAATTAAGGGCGATGGTGGCGGGGGGTTATTGGGAGAGGAGTGTTGTTGCATCAAGGATTTATAAAACAAATTATTATTGAAAGTTGAACTTCATCAAAATTGAGTCTGCATTAATAATTATTCATTATTCCCCCATAATTTAGGATTTTCATGCATCAAGGATGTTGTTGGAAATATTTGACAACACTAAGATGTAAAAAAAATCAAAAGGAGAAATTTTAAATTATCAAAGAAAAAATTTAAGGAGTAAAAAATTTATGAAAAGCATTAAAAGATGAAGGAAAACAAGCCTAAGGAGAGATTGAATCTTCATCATTAGAGAAGAGCACATCCCTATCATGAAGAATTCATTGATGATATCACTCACAAGGTAGCTTCTTAGGTTCGTCCCTTTCTTCCAAGATAACAAGATCGGGTATGCAGTTTGTGGAGGCCACGTTTTATTAAAAATCCAAAAAATTGAAAAAGAAGATGATAAGCATGGGGGAAAATGTAGATGGATAAAAATAAGTTGTGTCGTGTTGTGGGAAAACTAAAGCTCAAAATTGCATTAAAAATAGCCCCATTAATATCCTCCTCCACTTTCAGCTCGAAAATGGAAAGGGTATTTATTTACATGACCTAATCAAAGCCAATAACTCAATAGGTATATTTTTTAACGTTTACCATGAAAATTAAAACCAACAACATAATAGTAGATTTTAAATATTAATTTAAAAAATAAGGACTCAATATAATTCCTACAAAGTTTGGACTATGATTTTATTATTACAAAAATCAATGAAGGAATGAAATTATGAAACTCAATGGATTAAATTATTTAATCTATAATTCAGAAAACTAGCTCAACTGATTTGCAGGTTAGCATCTATATGAACATGCATTGAGCTCCCTTGGCATGACAAGGGTACACATTTATCCACAAAAGAAGCCTCATGAATACGTGTGCTCATATTTGATGTAACCTAATTTTTGAAACAAATTAAAGAAAAGAAACTTCACTTCTAACAATGACTAGTTTCGGGACGAGTATTCAAACATTGGCTCAAAATAGCGTACCCTTTGTTACTTTAATTAGAGGCTTAGCAAGCAAACTAAAAAGTAATAATCTTTGCATTCCCCCAGCATATCTGCACATAACAATCTTGATTGAGATTTTCCTGGCACCTGTGACACGAAGTTAAGTCCCAATCAAGAGCATACGACGATTATAGGAAACTAGGGTAGGCTTGGGTGGTTAAAATGGATGGGCTAGTGTGGTTGAGTGAGAGTTAAGGTGATGTAGGGTAGGGTGTGCGGTGAAGTCCTACAATGGATGTCTAGTAGTAAGTGTGATTCCGAACTACTATTCCTATTATAATATGATGTGAACGTGCAAATGATGAAAATATCCAAGTAACGTGTCGTTGTAGCGGAGGTTGCATTGAGTTGCAGGTCGTCGGTGTGCTCCCCGATGGTAAAAAAGATAGTACGGAGCGGGTGTGACAGTGGTACGTGTTGAGGAGAGACTTCCAGACATATCTAGAGGAGGGGTGGGTGTGCCTGGTAGAAGGATGAGGGCAGCGAAAGACCGGGTTGTATGTGAGCTGCGGAGATCGGAAGCGGCGGCGCCAGCTCGGGGGAGGGCGGTAGAAGTAATGCCTCCAGAGGGCCGGTGGAGCAGGTGGCCGGAGCAAAGGCTGCGCGGTGGAGAACATGTGGATTGATGGCAGCAAAACAATTTGTCGTATCACTATCGCTACGCTGGAAGGCTGCTATGTCGGTGGTGTAAACTGTGGCGACGGTTGACATGGATTCGGTTGTGACCTGCGGGGGAGGTGGAAGTTGCGCCAGGAGGCACCCCGCAGGGTCCGAAAGTGGCAGTGGTTTTAGCGGTGTAATCGGCGGCTTCGGTGGAGCAATCGACAACGGTGATGGGACAATCGGTTGATGTGGTTGTTGAGGCGTGGCATTGCATCCAACATCTCCCATAGCACCCGACGGAGAGCTGCCTCTTCCGAAGCATTTATATTCATGTCCCAATTAATTAATTGATTGAGTAATTAATCCAATTAATAATTAATACCTCAAATCAATTTATTACAGGGCGACTCGATACAACATTTGTTTGGAGAGCATAACAAGACTTTTAAAAAAGACTTATGGCATGCAGCACGCGGCGTGTGGCGCAAGGAACAGGGATGGCACGAGAACGGCAGAGTGTGAGGCTCAATAAAGGCTATGTGGCGTTGGTGCAAATAGGGTACGATGGAGCGGATGCGAACCAATGGCGTGGGGCTCGATCTCGACGTTGGAAGGAGGTTGAAGGCGTTGCGGAGAGGAGAACAATGTTGTATATGGAGTCAGAGTCATTGGGAATACGATGGATTTTGGGAACAAGGCAGTTGTATTGATAATTTAATGCAAATATTAATATAGAAGCATGGGAACGATGATCAATAAATATCATGTGAAATACTGTGAGAAGATTCTTCCACAACAACGTGTTGGAGATGTATACTCTAATCTTACTGTTGATTACGGTAGCTCTAAACTTTAAATTAAAAAGGGCGTCCTTGCTTCGCTTTCTGTAACCGAAAAACTGAAAAGAAAAAGAAAAGGGGAGAAACCTTAGTGTGTTCGTTGTGATGTTCGCTTGTTTTTCTTTCATTGTTCTCGATCCATTCGTTCCTAAGACAATGGAGTTCTACTACTACAAGCAGAGCAAGAGCTTATCTACTGTTTCTGGCCCAAAGAGAAAGGGTGATAAAAGTAAATGAAAGAAAGCAAGTTCTTCTGAAATAACTAACAGTGGGAGCAGGCGTGCCAGCTTTCATATACACGGTATTCACCGAGATGACCTCGAAGCCGGCCATGATGCCAGCCTTCACTAAATCAAACTGGCTGTCCCTGAATCTGGCAACAGCTTCCGCGCACTCCATCAGATTCTCCACTGCAGAGCCATCATACATCTTCGATCCGTGACCTGGCGAACCGACGGCGTTGACGATCAACGAAAACGGGAGGCGATCCGCATAGAAGACCCTGAGCTCATCCGTGGGAGAGGCCTGGCCCTCGTCCAGAACGAATCCGATGTTAAGACGCCTAAACTGCTCAGAGGCAACAAATTTGGCGTGCCCGTCGGCGCCGCCGATCTCCTCGTCTGGGACGAAGGAGACGTGGATGGATCGGAGAGGAGAGAAGCCACGAGCCTTGAGATGGCGGAGGGCCTCGAGGTACTGAATGGCGATGGATTTGTCATCCTGGGCGCCACGAGCATAAATACGGCCTTCGGGATCGCGGTGGGCGGAGAATGGTGGATGGATCCAGTGGGAGGGCTCCGCGGGCACGGAGTCGAGGTGGGAGTTGAGAAGGAGAGAAGGAAGGGAGAGATCGGAACCGTACCAGGAGAGGAGGAGCAGTGGTTTTCCTGGCGTGAATTCGAGGGTTAGAGTTTCCAGGCCAATGGAACGAGCCTGGGCGGAGAGGAAGGAGACTGCGCCGGCGTAGTCGGGGTAAGGGTGGGCGGTACGAATGCGGAGGTACTGCTGGAAGCGCTCGATTTGGGATTCTTCGTCGGAGGTGGAAGGGAAATCGGGGGCTCCGGCTCCGGCTCCGGCTCCGGCGCAAAATATGAAAACGAGGAGGAGGAGAGACTTAGCAGTGAGCCAGTGACCATGGAGAGTGACATAGCCGACTAGTAATATTTCTGTGGGAACGGCGACCATGGATGATTTGAGAGCTGCGCTTCTGTTAATTTCCGATAAAAATGTAGGCGATTTTATTCGTTCACCATAAACGTGATGAATTTTTTTTTTTTTTTTTTCTTTCTTTTATTTGAGTATATATAGATTTACCATTTATGTCAATATATCATGCTTGTAAGCAAAACTAACTGAACCGAAAATCGAATCAAATCAAATTAAATCATGCTTCGGTTTCAGTAGGTCGCGGTTCGGTTACGGTTTTGATTTTTGAAAAATCATACGGTTCGATTCGATTTATGATTTTGTGTGGCAAACCGAACCGAGTCGAAACAAACCGAACCGTTGTGTATAAAAACATTTAATTGCTTAATTAAATTTCATTAAATCATACGGTTAATCATACAACAGTTAATTACATTTCTTATCTTCATTAAATCATACGTTAAAGTGTTAGAGCACACGCTTCATGGTTATGACTTTTGCGTCAAATAGTTAATTATATTTCTTTAATGAATAAACCCATGGACGAACTCAACACACCCGGGCGTGATTTTTCACGGATTTTACCTGGCGATTTAGAACTCATTTTTGTTGTCTGCTTCTCCCTCGCGAGTCAGGATTTGCCCTACCCCGCTAACTGCGAGTCTCTCTTTCGTCGTTCCGCGTACCGCTCAACATTCTTACTTTTCAACCTTCGTCGTTTCGATCTAAGATCCTGTGTGGAGTGTTTCGTTCAGAAATTAGGGCAGAGGCGCAAGGAAACTGTGTGATGGCCGCAGCCGCAGTCTTCCCGCATCTTCGAACAATCAACATTCTCTCATTCCGGTGAGGTGATTTCCAATTTCTCTGAATCTCTGAGATCATAACTTCCTATTTCTCTTAATTCGATCAAAGATGACTCATATTGCTGTTCATCCAATTCCATGTTTGTTGCTCTCTGATATTCCCCTTTCCTAACTCCAGTTCTTGCCTCATTGGTCATTGTTGTTCGGCCTTTTCAAAATTCGAACATTTTGCTGTCAGCGGCCCAACAGGTCTTTCTCTTATATTTTTTAAGTTTTTTGTTTTTTGTTTTATTAAACATTTAAGTTTGTCGTTGATCTCTAATCTAGATATTTCTCTATTCTAGATCTTTCTCCAAACAAATAATGTTGATGAATATTTCATTTTTCATTCATTTGATTTTAGAGTCCTGAAATGATTAGGTGATAGGAATTGTGTTCAGGCAGCACTTTCATGTTGGTAATTGAGCATTATTCATTGCACTATCCCTGATCTCTATCTATAAATCTTTAGACTTTATCACATTATTTAAACCACCAAAACAAAACCAAACCAAGCCAAATCATTCAATTCGGTTCGGTTTGGTTTCAATGTTTGAGCGGTTCGGTTTGATTCCAAATTTTTGAAACCACATAAGGGTGATTCGATTTGCGATTTTGCTTACAAATCGAACCAAACAGAACCGTTACAGCCTTACAATATATCCATAAATTAATTTTAAATTTGAGAACTTGATGTTTTCATTCTTTGGAGAATAACAAAGGAATTTCTTTGATAATCTTTTAACCCCCATGTTGATGGCTCTATTTTGAATTGAGCCCTATGACAACGGCATTGCTCCGACATTATGAAAAATTTCAACATCTAAACACTAAGGTAAACAAATTCAAAATCAGAAGGATGAGTACACACTTATCTGCTCTTTGTGTAAATTTAAAGATGAAAACATGTCACTTGTCTTTATTGAATATGTATTCGTTCTGTTATATCAAGAAAATTAAGGCTTTGTTTGGATCGGTGATGACGGTCGTAAACGCATGGGTTAAACCGTCATTCGTTAAGGATCACCTAACAAAAATCATGTGTTTGAACATTAAAGCGGATGAAGTTCCTTAGATAGGCATTAATGAAAGACAATTTAACCCCCATGTTCATGACCGCCACTGTCATGTCAAACGGAGTCTAAGTCATGTCTTAGATTCTGATAAACCCTAAAGAGCCTGATAATTATCCTAATTGCAGCTTGATACTTATGTTTTTTATTTTGTTTATATTGATCCACAAATAACAAAATTATCTATAAATATCAAAATTAGATCATTTAGAGATGCCAATAATAAAAATCAACCAATAGACAAATCCGATTTACGAATAACAATTGCCTAAAACTTAAATGTAAGAAAAAACTCTTAAATTAGTACGTCATAAACTATCTTTTTTTATGAAATTGATTCCTAAAGTTTAAAAGCTAGAAATTAATCCTCAATTTTACTGAAAATCAGAAATTAGTCCTGCTTAACGGACTAACGGAAAGAAACTTAAATATTGATACATAGAGCCATAAATTATCAAAATCTCGCATTTTTTAAATCAACATTATTCTAATTGAAAAAAAAAGCTTTTGTTGCGGGTCGTCTGATTTTCCTCTTGTCCAAAGAGTCCGACCGCCTAAGCTCCGAGTTGAATCGGACGCGTAAACAATAAAAAAGATCCAAGTAGCAATGACACGAAGACGTTTTAGCATGAAAAATCACATAGTTGAATCAATGTCAGGCCAAAATCCACAATATTAATTAGGTTTATAAGAGTTTAAGTTCCTTGGAGGGTGACAGATCATCGCTTCGTTACAAGCTTTAAGTATAAAAAAGTGAGGGAAATGGCTAAGTCCAAGAAGCCTTGAAGAGAGAGTTGGCGGGAGCTTCCAAGAGTGTGTTCCTCTTAGTACTTTCTTGCGTTTATTGTTGTGCTTGCAAGCGTGTTGGGCGTGAGCAAACTAAAAAGAGACCAGAGTGGATTCTGAGCGATGGAACAATACAAGTCTCGCATCTTCACTGTAAAACCTCAAAGCTCTCTCTTGTCTCTTAAGTTACTTTTTTCAAATGAAGACCTGAGAGTCTTTTCATAGCTTTTTGAAGAGACACGTTGGTAATTGAGCTCGTCTGCATCCTAAACTGGTGAATGACGTCGTTCTGTTTCAGTCACCTGGATCACCAATTTTTCTGAAATGACGAACAGACCCCCGGGAGGTTCGGCCGTTCGGGCGACCCAAGCAAGTTGCTCGGTGACATTGGTGGCCAGAAGTGGCGGCGGTGGCCGCAGGCACGCACGCGCGTTCGTGCGTCGTGCATGCATGCATGCTCGCACGTACAGCCTGTACGCCCGTGTGGTGCGTGCGCACGCCCTGTGTGCTGGCACCCGCCCTGGGCGTGCGCCATGCGGGCGGGCAGCGTAGGTTGTGCGCACTTGTGCCAAAGGGGCGTGAGTAGCTCACAGTGCATGCACAGTGAGAGTTGTTTTGTCCTTTTGGGGAGTATACATGTGTTGTTCATCTCGTTCTATTTGGGCAGCTTTAGGGTCCATCAGCGAGCGCAGCTAACTCAATCAGGTTGAATTCCTCGAGTCCTTTGGTCCGGTTTGCCCCAATTTTTCACGAGTCGTGATCCGCAAAGCGACGAGTGCGAAAAATTTTAATTATATTCGTGACTGCTTTGAGTTGTACACTACAAGCATGATTGTGGATATGTGTTATGAATTATTATTTGCTTGCTATGGGTTAGGCCTAGAAGTTTATGTTGCTCATCTAGTTCTACTTGGTGTCAGCCTTGCCCTGAAATTCTGCAGTATATGTTATACGATGAATTTTGTGGTTATTTGCTCGTTTATCTCTCTTGCTTGTCATATATCTCTTGCGGTGTTTTGTAGGGATGCTCTCCCACTTTGAGTTTTGTGCGTAGTGTTGGTTCAAAAGTGTCTTGCTTTCCATGCTCATCTTTGTATGTAAATGCGAGTATGATGATGTGTTAACTTGAGAGATTGTCGGTGGTTGTCGCTGGGCTTTTGTGTCGGGGGCGAATGCATGAACGCGGTGTGGAGGGACGTTCTGCCCCCGTTGTCTTGGTGGCATGGAAGGACCAACGAGTCCGTCCCTATTGGAATCTGTAGGTGGATTCAAGGCACTCTTTCATCGCGGGGACTAGAAGGACTCAGGGTCTGTTATAATCATGAAGGTGCAGAAAACACTCGGTGTTCGTCCTTGCACGGGGATATATAAGGAATCTATGTATGTTCTTATCAGGAGCTTAAATAGAGTCGCTTAAGGCGGAGGTCGATCTGGCACAGCTGGGGAAGGAGAAAATGTTGATGGTTGTCGTGCTTCAGAGCATCGAGACATCGCAGACTCCCGTGATTGTAGAAGAGGCTCGCTCATAGAAGATAGTTGTGGAGTTTGATCCACTGCTTGGGGATGAGAGCGTCAGAGCGATGTCGCGTCCCGCCCTGGCCTTGCTCAGTACTTTTGTCCAACACGAAGGATGCTGGAGCGCTTCGTCGTTGGGGTAGATGATGCCTCAGGTGTTGATCCTGGCGTCGATATCGAGTGATAACTTGCTCATGTCCGCGTTGTATTTTGTGTATTGTATCAGGTTCTTGCAATTTGCTTTTGCTACTCTCATTGCTTAAACACATGAGTTTGATGTAGTGTGTTGAGTTTGCAACCTCCGCTAGGTGTTAGCTATGGGGGTTGATATTTGGACGTAGCGCAGAGGGTTGTTTGCCCCTTTGTTCAGGTTGTGCTAGAGGATTTGGAGTTTGTTTTTTTGGCTAAGTGGTGCAGGAAGACTCGTGGTTCGTCCTGGCCTTAAGAGGACTTTTGGCTCGTCCGGTTGGAAGTGGAGAAATACCTTTGTCCATTCGGGCCTCAGGAGAACCGAGGGTCAGCCTAGATGGAGGTGTCAAAGAACCCTTGTCCGTTCGTGTCTTTGGAGTACTCGGGGCCAGTCCATTTGGAGGTGGCGAAAGAATTTTGTTCGTTCAGGACTTAAAAGGACTTGAGGTTTGTCAGGTTGGAGATGACGAAGAACCTTTGTCTGTTCGGGCCTTAGGAGAACTCGGTGTTTGTCTAGTCAGAGATGGCGAAGGATCTCTATCCTTTCGGGCCTCAGGAGGACTTAGGGGTCATCCTAGTTTGATGTGATGAATGGCCCTTTTTTGTTCGTGTTTAAAGAGGACTCAATGTATGTTCGGTTGGAGGTGGTGAAGGACCTTTGTCCGTTTGCACCTCAGGAGGTATCGAGGTCCGTCTAATTGGAGGTGGCAAAAGACCTTTGTACGTTTGGGCCTCAGAATGACTCGGGGTTCCTCCGATTAGAGATGACAAAAGACCTTTGTCAATTTGGTCCTCAGGAGAACAAGGTCCGTCCAGTTGGAGGTGGCGAAAGATCTTTGTCCATTCGGGCCTCAGATAGACTTGGAGTCCATCCAGTTGGAGGTGCAGATGGACCTCTATCCATCTCGCCTCAACAGTAGAATGATACATGGTCCATTCTCTGAGGAGGTGTATGTTGGAAAACGTGAATGGGTCCCCACTTGTACACTAACTCAACCAAATACCAAAACCACCACCAAAACAAGCTGGCGCGACCTCCTTGGCGAGACTGTCCAGACCGCGTGATACAACGCCTGCCGGCGAGACCGATTCAGCGCGAACCCCTTATTCGCCCGACTCCCTTCTCGCTCGCTAGACTCCACTCCTCCGGCGAGATCTACCCGGCGAGACCCCCACAGGCTTGCGAGACCGATCCCGGCGAGACCGCCAGTTGTCTACGACAACCCCGCGAGATCTCCAACCCGACCGACGACTAACTCCTACCCGCTGGGCAAGTCACGCGCGAGCTCTCTCTCTCTCTCCCAAACACTTCGTGCAAACCTACTCGCCCGGTTACTTACTCTAACCGGCGAGAACACTTCGCGCTGCAGCGCTCTCTCTCTCTCTCAGAACCGAAAACAAGAAAATTGGGGAGGATTTTCTCTCTATTCCAGTTCTAAAATTATACAAAGGGGGGCCTATTTATAGGCAAAGTAACAACATTCTTTCTCTCTCATCATAAATGCATAAAAAATAATTACAAAAAAAAACTTAAAGATACAAAAGACATTGACAAGTTGACCCGGTCAACTTGTCAACTCCAACAAACTCCTTCTCAAACTTGGCAGCACATGCCAAGTTTGCCTTTGAGCTTCAAGAATGTGTCCACCTTCAATGCCTTAGTGAAGATGTCCGCAACTTGCTCACCGGTCGGGCAATACACTACCTCTGCAGTCTTCAGCTCCACTTGCTCCCTGAGGAAATGATACCTCGTTTCAATGTGCTTGTTACATCCATGTAGCACCGGATTCTTTGCTAGCTGGATGGCTGACATGTTATCCACTAACATGGTTGTTGGTCCATCCACTTCATGATGTAGGCTCTCCAGAAGATTCCTTATCCAGATAGCTTGGCAGGTGCCAGCCGCAGCTACAATGTACTCTGCCTCGCAAAACAATAGGGCAATCGTAGCTTGCTTCTTCGAGCTCCATGAGAATTCCCCCGTTCCCATGTTGAATACATACCCGGAAGTACTCTTCCTGTCATTCACATCACCGCCGTAGTCACTATCAGAGTAACCTACTAGCGTCAGCTCCTCTCCAGTTGAGTACTTCAACCCATGTCCTCTTGTCCCATTGATGTACCTCAGGATTATCTTCGCCGCAGTGAAGTGGTCCCCCTTCGGTTCCTCCATGTGCCTACTCACCACCCCGACCGCATACATGATATCTGGTCGGGTGAAGGTCAGGTAGCGTAGACTACCCACCAAACTTTTGAACAAGGTGGAGTCCACCGCCCCTTCCTTTGATTCTTTACTTAGCCTCATATATGGATCTGCAGGAGTGGAGATAGGCTTGCTATCCTCCATCCTGAACTTCTTCAGAATCTCTTCAGCATACTTCTTCTGTGATATGAAGATCCCGTCTCCTCTCTGCTGCACCTCTACTCCCAGAAAGTAGCTCAGTTCTCCCAAGTCTGTCATTTCAAACTCTCTTCATCATACCTCGGAACTCTTCATACATCTCAGCATTGTTCCCCGTGAAGATTATGTCATCCACGTATAGGCAGAAAATCATCATTCCTCCATCCTTGTCCACCTTGGTGTAGAGTGTGTACTCATGCGGGCTCTTCTGATAGCCATGCTTCTGTAAGTAAGCATCTATCCTACCATTCCAAGCTCTAGTTCCCTGCTTCAGCCCGTAGAGTGCCTTGTCTAGCTTGCAGACCTTTCTTTCATGCCCTTTCACCACGTACCCTAGAGGCTGCTCGATGTACACATCCTCCTCCAGGTAGCCATTCAAATAAGCAGAGACCACGTCCATCTGCATTATCTTCAACCCGTGATGTGCAGCTAGCGCGATGATCAGCCGGATGGTATCTATCCGCGCTACTGGTGCGAAGACTTCATCATAGTTCACTCCCTGAACTTGGCGGTAGCCCTTCACGACTAGCCTCGCCTTGTGCTTCTCCACGCCCCCATCTTTATTTTTCTTCACCTTATACACCCACTTCACCCCGAGGGGTTTGTGGCATGCAGGTGCATCTACCAGCTTCCAGGTATCGTTCTTCTTGATGGAGGCAATTTCCACATCCATCGCCTTCCTCCAAGTTCTCTCCTGGGCAGCCTCTTCATATGAGCATGGCTCAACATCTGCAAACAGACAATATAAAGAAAAATTATTATGAGTTGACGCCGTCACTTCATAGATCTCCTCCAACCTCCTTGTCCGAGGATGAGGACGATCATTTTTAGTTCCACTGGTGCTTGCTCCACCAGATCCACCTCTGCTTGAACTCGCTCCACTTGAATAAGGGGTGAGAGCTCCCCCTGAACCTCCGCTAGGTGGTGATGGTAGCTCAGCTTCACTTATCTCCGCCGCATCTCCCTGACCGCCTTCTTCTTCTTCATCTTCGAAAAACATCCCCTTGGTGTTCTTCACCTCCTCATTCCAGCTCTAGCTGCTTCCTTCTTCAAACACCACATCCCGTGAAATGATGGCCTTCTCAGTCACCGGGTTATATAATTTGTAAGCCTTGCTCGCAGGAGCGTAGCAAACAAAGATGTATCTCTCACTCCGGTCATCTAACTTCCTCCTCCTCTGGTCCGGGATGTGAGCATAAGCAACACACCCAAAGACCCTCAGATGCTTCACACTGGGCTTCCTCCCACACCAAGCTTCGAACGGCGTTTTGAACTTGACGCTCTTCGCTGGGCAACGATTTAGCACGTACACTGCTACCTGTACTGCCTCTGCCCAATACTTCTTTGGCAACCCCTTGCCCTTCACCATACTCCTCGCCATGTTCATGATGGTTAGGTTTTTTCTCTCAGCCACACCATTCTGCTGAGGCGAGTATGCCGCCGTCAGTTGGTGCGAGATCCTCCACTCTCGACAATAGTCACCAAACAGCCTCGAGGTGTACTCCCCACCTCTATCTGTTCGTAGCAGCTTCAGTGGCTGCCCACTCTCCTTCTCAGCCATCGCCTTAAACTCTCAGAACTTGTCCAGAGCCTTGGCCTTCTCCTTCAGAAAATACACCCAACACTTCCTGCTGAAGTCGTCGGTGAATGTGATGTAGTACCTGCTACCTCCAACTGAGGTCGTCTCAAACGGACCAGCAATGTCCGAATGAACTAGCTCTAGTTGTTTCGTAGCTCTCCGAGATTTTACTCCCCCCGAAGGTCTCTCTCTTCTGCTTCCCTTTAGTGCACGCCTCACATACCCTTTGAGGGGGCGAGATTATAGGCAACCCCTCCACCATCTTGGAATGTGACAACAGCTTCAGGCCTGTGAACCCCAAATGGTCCATCCAGTGATGCCACAGTCAAGCTTCTTCCTCTTCTCCCGTCTTCACCAGACATGCCGTCTCCTTAGCATCCATGCTTAGAGGGAAGAGGCGATTCGTCGCCATCTTCACTCTCACCACCTCTCTTCCTTTGTTATCTTTCATCGCTAAGATGCTATCCCTCAACAGGACGCGATAGCCCTTCTCCACCAGCTATCCGAGACTTAGGATGTTACTCCTCAAGCCCAGAACATAGAAGACATCGTTGATGAGAACCTCCTTCCCATTCATCGTGACCACAATCACTCTTCTACCTTCCACAGATATCTTCGAGGCGTATCCAAAACTTACGTCTCCTCCATTCGGCTCAAGGTTGGTGAACAGCTCCTTCTCACCACACATGTGGTTACTAGCTCCAGTGTCTAAGTACCATACACCATTCCTCCCTCCTGCAGCGCCTTGGATGGTAAGGAACATCATCGGGCCTCCTCCCGTGTTGCTAGCTTCCGCATAGTGGTTGGCTTCACCACCCTTCCTGGGAGCCCAGCAGTCGTAGCTCATGTGCCCAAACTTGTTACAATTGTAACATTGAGTCTGGGACATATCTCTTCCTCCCCTTCCTTGACCTCTTCCCTGGTCTCTTCCCTGTCCTCTGTCTTGGCATCTCCCTTGGCATCTTCCTCTTCCTGTGTCCCAGCCTTGATTTTGTTCCACCTCCTTCTGGTGTGGTTGGTATCTTCCTTGGTCTCTGCCTCTTCCTCCTCTACCTCTTCCTTGGTAGCCACGGTCATGCTGGCCTCCTCCTCTTCCTGAGCTCTCTCCAAAATTGAGCTGAGTCTGGAGTGCTTTCCCCAAGCCACTCGACTCTTCCTCATCTTGCACCATCCGATACTCATGGGCTTGTAGCGAGCCAACAAGCTCATCCACCGCCATCGTGGTGAGGTCCTTCGACTCCTCAATAGCCACCACCACGTGTCTGAACTTCTTGTACATCGACCGCAAGAGCTTCTCCATGAAACTGACATCTTCAATTGTCTCCCCATTCCTTTTCATCTCATTCGTGAGCGTCTGCAGACGGGTCATGTAGTCGCCCACCTTCTCCGAGCTCTGCATCCTCATCACCTCGTATTGAGCTCGGAGTGATTGCAACTTCACCTTCTTTGCTTTGTCCACTCCCTGCATGGAGCGTCTTAGTATCTCCCATGCTTCTCTCGATGTCCTCGCATCCGAGATCTTCTCAAACGTCGCCTCATCAACTCCTTGGTACAATAGGAATAAGGCCTTCTTGTCCCTCTTCTTTGCTTCCCTCAACGCTGTCTTCTGAGCGTTAGTCAACGCTGCCTCCGCTTCAGCAGTAAGTACCTCGACTCCCTCTTCAACTATCTCTCATAACTCTTTGGAGGCGAGTAGCACTCGCATTTGTATACTCCAATTTCCATAGTTCGTTTTGGTCAACTTGGGGACTTGCCCCGGCATTCCACTTCCCATCTCTATCTCACTTAGCGCTTCGCTTCCGATCAACTCACTCCAAGGGTCGCAACCTCGCTCTGATACCACTTGTTGGAAAACGTGAATGGGTCCCCACTTGTACACTAACTCAACCAAACACCAAAACCACCACCAAAACAAGCTGGCGCGACCTCCTTGGCGAGACTGTCCAGACCGCGCGAGTACCACGCCTGCCGGCGAGACCGATTCGGCGCGAACCCCTTATTCGCCCGACGCCCTTCTCGCTCGCTAGACTCCACTCCTCCGACGAGATCTACCCGGCCAGACCCCCACAGGCTTGCGAGACCGATCCCGGCGAGACCACCGGTTGTCTACGACAACCCCGCGAGATCTCCAACCCGCCCAGCGACTAACTCCTACCTGCTCAGCAAGTCACGCACGAGCTCTCTCTCTTTCGCCCAAACACTTCGTGCAAACCTACTCGCCCGGTTACTTACTCTAACCGCGCGACCTCGGCGAGAACAATTCGCGCTGCAGCGCTCTCTCTCTCAGAACCGAAAACAAGAAAGTTGGGGAGGATTTTCTCTCTATTCCAGTTCTAAAATTATACAAAAGGGGGGGGGGCTATCTATAGGCAAAGTAACAACATTCTTTCTCTCTCATCATAAATGCATAAAAAATAATTACAAAAAAACTTAAAGATACAAAAGACATTGACAAGTTGACCCGGTCAACTTGTCAACTCCAACAGTATAGAAGGACTATTATTCATCTCGCGTTGTAGTGGAAGTACAGAGGGTATGTTCTCCAAATGATTGCTACTGCAGATGAAGCCAAAGACCATTGTATTAATATTAAAGGAAAATACAGGTTGTTGATGCGCGAAATGCGGTTCCAACCAGTTAACGGGTGTTCGATCTCACAGGCTAAGGATGAAGGAAGAAGGGTCGCAGGGATAGAGGAGAAGGCTTGCTCGAGCAGAGAAAGAGCTTGCTTGAGCAGAGAGGGAGTTTGATCTGGTACTGTCGAGCAGACAGCTACTTGAATGGTTAGCTTTGCAGGTTGACGCCGAGAGAGGGGAGAAGGAGAGAGGAGGCCGCTAGCAGCGGCAACAGCAGACTTCGCCCGCCGCGGCTTGAATGCCACTCTTGCGACGGGCTTTACCTTTATTCAATAAGAGTTACAACTTGCTATTGTACCATTACATAAAGAGACTTTAAGGGTACAATGGGGGAAGCTGGCGGCTGAGGAAGAAGGTGCCAGAAACCAAGTAAAAGAGGCTGCAGAGAATTGGGAAACTGAGGCTGCAGAAGCTGCCTGCTGCTGGTAGAAAAAACTAAGTCCACAATTCCTGACGACCTGGGAGAACTGGAAATCGGAGGCTGCGGAGGCTGCGCAAGCTGCTGAGAGCAGAAAAAACTAAGTCCACAGCCCTTGACGACCTGGGCGGACTGGAGATTGGAGTCCGCCGACCTTGCTTGATCAACCTTGACGGACTGAGAAAACCGAGTCCGCAGCCTTTGATCAAGGTGGCAGTTCTCCTCCTGCGCCTGCTGAATGAGAGGTCTTGGGGGGTATTTATAGGCCCGGGGAGAATCTGGTCCAGTGACGTCATCCTTGACGACCTCGGCGACCTCGGCGGACTGAGAAGATGAGGTCGACGACCTCGGCGGACTCCGCGGACTAGACCTTCCTCTGCTGGGGCAGTCTTCCTGTTGGCGGCTAGGAGAGGGCAGGCAAGCTGCGCGACCTGAGGAGCAAGCAGGCGGATCTGGAGCAGGCAACTCCGGGCTAATTGGGGGGACTCCAGGAGGAGTCCTCCCTTGCCGGAGCGGAGGCCGCCCCCTTGCGGGCGGCCTGGGCGGACTCCGGGTGGAGTCCGCCCGGCTGGGCCAGGCCGCCCCCTTACGGGCGGCCTGGGCGGACTCCGGGTGGAGTCCGCCCGGCTGGGCCAGGCCGCCCCCTTGCGGGCGGCCTGGGCGGACTCCGGGTGGAGTCCGCCCGGCTGGGCCAGGCCGCCCCCTTGCGGGCGGCCTGGGCGGACTCCAGGTGGAGTCCGCCCGGCTGGGCCAGGCCGCCCCTTGCGGGCGGCCTGGGCGGACTCTGGGTGGAGTCCGCCCGGCTGGGCCAGGCCGCCCCCTAGCGGGCGGCCTGGGCGGACTCCGGGTGGAGTCCGCCCGGCTGGGCCAGGCCGCCCCCTTGCGGGCAGCCTGGGCGGACTCCGGGTGGAGTCCGCCCGGCTGGGCTAGGCCGCCCCCTAGCGGGCGGCCTGGGCGGACTCCGGGTGGAGTCCGCCCGGCTGGGCCAGGCCGCCCCCTTGCGGGCGGCCTGGGCGGACTCCGGGTGGAGTCCGCCCGGCTGGGCCAGGCCGCCCCCTAGCGGGTGGCCTGGGCGGACTCCGGGTGGAGTCCGCCCGGCTGGGCCAGGCCGCCCCCTTGCGGGCGGCCTGGGCGGACTCCGGGTGGAGTCCGCCCGGCTGGGCCAGGCCGCCCCCTTGCGGGCGGCCTGGGCGGACTCCGGGTGGAGTCCGCCCGGCTGGGCCAGGCCGCCCCCTTGCGGGCGGCCTGGGCGGACTCCGGGTGGAGTCCGCCCGGCTGGGCCAGGCCGCCCCCTTGCGGGCGGCCTGGGCGGACTCCGGGTGGAGTCCGCCCGGCTGGGCCAGGCCGCCCCCTAGCGGGCGGCCTGGGCGGACTCCGGGTGGAGTCCGCCCGGCTGGGCCAGGCCGCCCCCTTGCGGGCGGCCTGGGCGGACTCCGGGTGGAGTCCGCCCGGCTGGGCCAGGCCGCCCCCTTGCGGGCGGCCTGGGCGGACTCCGGGTGGAGTCCGCCCGGCTGGGCCAGGCCGCCCCCTTGCGGGCGGCCCGCGGAGGCGAGCGGAGGTCGCTCCTGGCAAGCGGCTGGCGGAGCATCCATCCTTTATTTTTGGGCTCGACAGTCCGACTTGCGCGAACTTGGTGGACATCATGGGTATCCTGCTCCTTGCTGGTGGGAACCTGTAGGAGAAGAAAAATGGGCACCTTGGAGAGGATTGCCGATTTTGGGGTTAACATAATCCCTGCACTTTTTTAAGTTCCGCAGGGAACTTCGAAAAAGTAGGAAACCCACGAAAATCGTGATCCTCCCCTTGAGAAGCAAGAAAGAACCAATTTAGAGATCAGGAGAGAAAGAACCTGATGCCTCTCTTAGGAAAGATCTGTCAGTGCCTATATTTTACCTGTAAAGAAAAAAGTTAATACAGGTAAAAGGAGGTACATCTTGCGTGTACCTGAGTTGGAAAGGATTTGTTGGTGTCTGTTGATCTCTGCAAAGGAAGGGTAAGCAACAAAATAGGGTAGGAGAGTAAGGTGCAAGTACCTGAGAAGGACTTGTCACTACCTGCTAGTCTCTGCAAAAAGAAGAGTAAGCAAGCAAGTAGAAGAAGAAAATAGGCTGCAAGTACCTGAGAGGAACTTGCCGCTACCTGCTAGTCTCTGCTAGTCTCTGCAAAAAGAAGAGCAAGCAAACAGGTAGAAGAAGAAAATATGCTGCAAGTACCTGAGAGGAACTTGCCGCTACCTGTTAGTCTCTACAAAAAGAAGAGTAAGCAAGCAGGTAGAAGAAGAAAATATGCTGCAAGTACCTGAGAGGAACTTGCCGCTACCTGTTAGTCTCTACAAAAAGAAGAGTAAGCAAGCAGGTATGATAGGAAAGAAAACTAAATTCGCAAGTACCTGGGCGGAACCTGCGAATGTTGGCTGTTAACTGTTGGTATGATAAGACATAATTGGATAACAGAATAGATACCTGACGCACTCTGCTATCAATTGAGTAATGATCAAACTGCGATGATGATCGCCTTGCGTGATCAAGGTATAATGTCGACATGAAAACCTAGATCAGCAAGATAAGAAAATCTAAAATCAGATTCACGATGGCACGGTTTTGTCAAACAAGAAGATCCATATGCCTTGAGTGATGTGTGATTAACATCTGATAGGAGAACTTTTTGACCATCATCTGATAAGAGCTTATACAGGTAGTGTATATAGGATGATCATAAACCAAGAGAAATATTGCAGATCTTTAGAATAGGTTGTATTCAACCTGCTAACCTGCAAGAAGGTAAAAAAGGAGAGAAGAGGGGCTACATCCCGAGGATGAACTAAAGGGTCGAATGCTGCCACAGGTGTTCCCCGTGGGCATTATGCATCACTTGCCAAAGTCATCCTGGGTGTAGTCCTAACCAAAGCGGGCTAGCCGCGCATCCTTTAGAAGGGCATAAATAAACAAGGGAAAATCCCAAGAAGGATCGACAGATGCACTGCTCTCTTGCCTCGGGTTACAAGCATCGCTGATCAATTAGACTAGTTGCGCCAAGTGGCCTATTGCTTGTCTGCGGATTGATCAGCGGAGTTGTGAGTCCCGCGGAGGCACGGATTGAGAGTTCCATAGAGTGTTCGGCCGTCACAGTTGTGAGATGATCGAGGAGACAAGGCTACACTTGATTGCCATTGCTTGTCATGCAAAGATCATCGTAACTGTAACGTATCCCTAACGAAGCACGACAGAACTATCACAGGAGGCCTCCCCTAGGCACTCACACTGCTCTAGACATCGGCCGGGATCCGAAGCCCCGTCATCCTCCGCACGAGAGTTGAACGGCCCCCACTACACACATATGAGAAAACTCCTCATCATATGTGGTCACTGTGGTTTTACGCCAGAGGACAATCTCGAGGGGACATTGAGCAAGACTTGGCGATATCTCGCTGGTTTTAGTGATCTCTTTGGCAAAGAGAAAAATATGGAGAAGAAGCATCACAAAAAGGGAACTGTGTCAGTATGAGATCCCTGACGTAAGCTTTATTGAATGAAAAAATAAAACACTTAGAAGTGCTAAAAAATAGAATGTTTGAAAAGTGAAGTAAAGGCAACCAGTCACGATCGTGAGGAGCTTTGAGGAACTGCGATTGGTCATAGCTGATGACGCAAGAACTGTGTCCTCTTTGCTTCAAAATAGCCTTCCAAGGGGACCTTCGTCAACGACATCTATGCACTCACTTTGAATATCAACGAGTCCCCGCCGGCCCTCATCATGTATCTCTATGCACTCCTGCTGACCCTCAGCCACCTCCTTGCCCTTGGAGGTGGAAGGTTTTGCAGAATCAATTTTCTTGACCAGGTCGTTGATCTTGCCCTCGATGAACAATCTTTCAACCAATCGCCGAAGGGCCTTGCAATCTTCAGTTAAATGACCTTTCTCTTTGTGGAATTCACAGAAAGGGTCTGAATTTCTTGATCTCTGATTCGCCGGTTGGTAGGGCCTTTTGGGATATGTCTTATCCTTCATGATTTGGCTCACTTCTTGCATGAACTCATCCAGTTCAGAGTTAAGCGAGCCATCATCTTGCTGATGAATCGACGCTGCTAGCGGAGATGATGCTGACAATGGTAGCAGTCGTTCTTGGGCACGATCATGGCCTTGGAAGGGGGGTTGACGATGCGGAAATCTTCTTGCTTTCCTAGAGAGAGATGGAAAGTCTTTCCGAGGGGACCTCGGAGGCTGCCTGTAAGAAGAAGAGTTTTTCTCCGATACAAGCCTGGAGACGAAGCTGGGGTTGCTCTTTTCACCGCGGATATATGAGTTGGCTAAACCAATCAACTCTTGATAAGTTCTTGGCGCTCGGACGTTAGCTTCAAACTTTAGCGGACCTTCACGCAGGCCGTGAATAAGAGCTACTCGATACATTTCTTGATCAACGATCTCAATGTCTAGGATTTCTTTCTGAAAACGATCCACAAAATGAGACCAAGTCTCATTATCTCGCTGCCTGATCTCAAAGAGGGCTTCCGGGCCCCCCTTCCTCTTTGAAGAGGTAGAAAACCTGAGCAGGAACTCCCTTCGCAAATCCGTAAAGGAAGAGATTGACTGAGGTCGCAGTCCATAGAACCAGTCTCTTACTTGACCATCAAAGGTCGTTACGAGGAGCTTGCTCTTGGTAGCATCGGAGAGGGTCTTGAGAGCAACGGCTGATTCAAAAGCTTGAAGATGCTTGACAGGATCAGTCTCCCCGGTGTAAATGGGCAACCGTGGCTCTCGAAAGTTGACTGGAGTTGGTTCATATCGAACGCTCTCTGTAAACGGCGATGGCTCTTCTGGCTCTACTGTATAAGGAAAGTAAGGAGCATGAGCAGTAGTTGCAAAAGGAGCAGGAGGATAGGAGTAAAAGGTTGCTGCGGGAGGAGCAAAGGCAGGAGCTGAAGAGGAGGGGTGACTTCCCTGAAAGTTCAAAAATCTGGCTGGACTTCCTCGGGCAGCTTCCCGGAAGAAGTTTTGACGAGCTGCAAACTCATCATCTTGAGATCGCAAAGGAGCTGCAGGTCCTTGTGGAAAAGTTGGAGTATAAAGAGGAGGATAGACCGGCGGATAAGCTGGTGGGTAAACTTGAGGAGTCTCTGATGCTGGTGCTGGATTGATTGGAGGGATTGGCGCTGCTGAAGATTGAGCGGCCAATTGCTGCGTGAGAGCTGCTAGAGTTCGGTTGATGGCTTGAAACTGTTGGGCAGTTTCTCTACGAGATTGTTCTAAGGCCTCCCAAAGAGAATCATCACTGGGACTTGGAGAAAGACTCTCGGCTGGTTGATGGTCTGTCATGAGTAACCACTGCTTTCACTGCCTGATCGAGATCTGAAGGTCGCGTGTTAACTGTTGATGCGCGAAATGCGGTTCCAACCAGTTAACGGGTGTTCGATCTCACAGGCTAAGGATGAAGGAAGAAGGGTCGCGGGTATAGAGGAGATGGCTTGCTCGAGCAGAGAAAGAGCTTGCTTGAGCAGAGAGGGAGTTTGATCTGGTACTGTCGAGCAGACAGCTACTTGAATGGTTAGCTTTGCAGGTTGACGCCGAGAGAGGGGAGAAGGAGAGAGGAGGCCGCTAGCAGCGGCAACAGCAGACTTCGCCCGCCGCGGCTTGAATGCCACTCTTGCGACGGGCTTTACCTTTATTCAATAAGAGTTACAACTTGCTATTGTACCATTACATAAAGAGCATTTAAGGGTACAATGGGGGAAGCTGGCGGCTGAGGAAGAAGGTGCCAGAAACCAAGTAAAAGAGGCTGCAGAGAATTGGGAAACTGAGGCTGCAGAAGCTGCTGAAGCTGCCTGCTGCTGGTAGAAAAAACTAAGTCCACAATTCCTGACGACCTGAGAGAACTGGAAATCGGAGGCTGCGGAGGCTGCGCAAGCTGCTGAGAGCAGAAAAAACTAAGTCCACAGCCCTTGACGACCTGGGCGGACTGGAGATTGGAGTCCGCCGACCTTGCTTGATCAACCTTGACGGACTGAGAAAACCGAGTCCGCAGCCTTTGATCAAGGTGGCAGTTCTCCTCCTGCGCCTGCTGAATGAGAGGTCTTGGGGGGTATTTATAGGCCCGGGGAGAATCTGGTCCAGTGACGTCATCCTTGACGACCTCGGCGACCTCGGCGGACTGAGAAGATGAGGTCGACGACCTCGGCGGACTCCGCGGACTGGACCTTCCTCTGCTGGGGCAGTCTTCCTGTTGGCGGCTAGGAGAGGGCAGGCAAGCTGCGCGACCTGAGGAGCAAGCAGGCGGATCTGGAGCAGGCAACTCCGGGCTAATTGGGGGGACTCCAGGAGGAGTCCTCCCTTGCCGGAGCGGAGGCCGCCCCCTTGCGGGCGGCCTGGGCGGACTCCGGGTGGAGTCCGCCCGGCTGGGCCAGGCTGCCCCCTTGCGGGCGGCCTGGGCGGACTCCGGGTGGAGTCCGCCCGGCTGGGCCAGGCCGCCCCCTTGCGGGCGGCCTGGGCGGACTCCGGGTGGAGTCCACCCGGCTGGGCCAGGCCGCCCCCTTGCGGGCGGCCTGGGCGGACTCCGGGTGGAGTCCGCCCGGCTGGGCCAGGCCGCCCCCTTGCGGGCGGCCTGGGCGGACTCCGGGTGGAGTCCGCCCGGCTGGGCCAGGCCGCCCCCTAGCGGGCGGCCTGGGCGGACTCCGGGTGGAGTCCGCCCGGCTGGGCCAGGCCGCCCCCTTGCGGGCGGCCTGGGCGGACTCCGGGTGGAGTCCGCCCGGCTGGGCCAGGCCGCCCCCTAGCGGGCGGCCTGGGCGGACTCCGGGTGGAGTCCGCCCGGCTGGGCCAGGCCGCCCCCTTGCGGGCGGCCTGGGCGGACTCCGGGTGGAGTCCGCCCGGCTGGGCCAGGCCGCCCCCTAGCGGGCGGCCTGGGCGGACTCCGGGTGGAGTCCGCCCGGCTGGGCCAGGCCGCCCCCTTGCGGGCGGCCTGGGCGGACTCCGGGTAGAGTCCGCCCGGCTGGGCCAGGCCGCCCCCTTGCGGGCGGCCTGGGCGGACTCCGGGTGGAGTCCGCCCGGCTGGGCCAGGCCGCCCCCTTGCGGGCGGCCTGGGCGGACTCCGGGTGGAGTCCGCCCGGCTGGGCCAGGCCGCCCCCTAGCGGGCGGCCTGGGCGGACTCCGGGTGGAGTCCGCCCGGCTGGGCCAGGCCGCCCCCTTGCGGGCGGCCTGGGCGGACTCCGGGTGGAGTCCGCCCGGCTGGGCCAGGCCGCCCCCTAGCGGGCGGCCTGGGCGGACTCCGGGTGGAGTCCGCCCGGCTGGGCCAGGCCGCCCCCTTGCGGGCGGCCTGGGCGGACTCCGGGTGGAGTCCGCCCGGCTGGGCCAGGCCGCCCCCTTGCGGGCGGCCTGGGCGGACTCCGGGTGGAGTCCGCCCGGCTGGGCCAGGCCGCCCCCTTGCGGGCGGCCCGCGGAGGCGAGCGGAGGTCGCTCCTGGCAAGCGGCTGGCGGAGCGTCCATCCTTTATTTTTGGGCTCGACAGTCCGACTTGCGCGAACTTGGTGGACATCATGGGTATCCTGCTCCTTGCTGGTGGGAACCTGTAGGAGAAGAAAAATGAGCACCTTGGAGAGGATTGCCGATTTTGGGGTTAACACAGGTGTGCGCAGGTCTTGCTTTGCGGTTTGTTATTTTAGCAAATGCAGAACAATGAACAACGGATGGAGACAAAGTTTTCTCTGTGAACTCTATACGTCAAGTCCTGGTGGCTCCCTTGAGAGTTGCATCCTGCAATAAAATTTCCACTACCCGGCCTTGCGCTAATGGTGTTAGCCCGAAGTTCCCTTAGCAGTGGTCCTTGGATAATGGCTTTGCACGTTGAGGTGACTTGTATGAAGATGGACTAGATGTCGTACGCGGCTTACGTCGGAGGGATCCCTAGAATCACCGGTAGGATGATGCTTTCAAAAATGGGGGTTTATGGGTGTCATATAACATGCACACCCCCACTTCGCCTGGCTGAGCGTGCCTTATAGAGATCCCCAGCTAGGGGTGTCCGCGGTGCGATTTGGTGCAGTTTTGTCCCAAACTGCAACCGCACCGTAAGGGTGCGGTTTTGGCCCAAGCAAAACCGCACCGCACCAAAATTAAGCGGTGCGGTTCGGTTTGGTGCGGTTTTTTGCGGTGCAGTTGCGGTTTCGGTGCGATTTAGGCATTGTTGATTTTATGTTTTATTTAGACATTGAAATTAGTAAAACATATTTGAAATCTAGCAAAAATTAGTACTAACAAAAGTTCAAGAGGTTGAGTAAACGGCACTGATATAAAACCTAAAAGTGTAATACCGTTTGTGATTATGCTACGACTTCACATTCAAGTTCGTCACCATCATCAACTTGTATTGTATTTTCCAACTCTAAAAATTTAAATTATCAATAATCAAACATAAGTTTTAAAAAAAATTATTCAACACATTACTTTTTTAAAAAAATAGTTTCAAACCTCTATCAAGCTCTTTGGACTTCTCAACATCAATCAACATATCTTCAATTTCATTGACATTCTTCACGCATGATAACCAATCTCGAGCACAAATGAGAGCTTCAACTGTTCTCTGTGCCAAAGAACTTCTGATTGGATCAAGTATGCGGCCACCAGTGCTAAATGTTGATTCAGATGCTACAGTTAAGATTGGGATCGCTAAAACATCTTTTGCTACAAAATATAGAATTGGAAATCTTGTAGGGTTAACTTTCCATTGTCAATTCAGATGTACAAGTTGCACCATCTTCCTCTTCGGGATCCGCTAAAAAAAGTTTTCTTTGATATTCCACAAAGCTAAATTCAGCATTTCCTACACATGTAGACCTCCCACTGCCTGAACTTGATGCCTGGCTAGATAAACTTTGGCTCAGTACCGGAGTTGCAATAACTATATAACTATCATATAATTTAGATAGCGTGTTTTCAGTCAAATTCATCAAATGTATCTCTTCTTGTAGCATCATAAACTGCATTTAAGCACTTCAACAAACGCTTCAACTTACATTGAGGGTCTAAAACAAAAGCAAGATATAATAATATATTACTTTTCTCTAGACTGCCCTAATACTTATCAAATTTTACTTTCATGCCACGTGCCACGTTTAGCATTGCAAAATCAGGACAATCTTTTGATTCACATATTGAAGTAATCATATGCTCCATCATCGATATATTCTGAAAAAATAAATGAGAAGTTGGATACTTTGAACCGGATACCTCCAAAGTGACATTGTAAAACATCTTTAGAAGCATCACGAATATTTTGGTTTTCATCCAATCCTCTACATTTGGAGGTCCGCAAAACTTATTATCATTTGTAAAGTAGCTCTGATATGATATTTCATCCTCTAATCCTTCAAATGCTTTCTCAAATTTTATTGTCGTGACCAACATCAAGTAAGTGAAGTTCAGCCTTGTTTCGACATCTAAGCATAGGAATGCTTTGCATTCAATATCGACATTTGCAACACACTTCTTAAACTTCTCTAATCTCTGAGAGGATTCTTTTACATATTTAATTGTCAATCGAATCTTCTCGATTGACTCATTATATTCAGATAACCCATCTTTAACAATTAAATTCAAAATATGCGTAAAACAACGGACATGTAGAAATTCATGGTCTAATATGGTACTTTTCCAATCTTTGCTCTTTCTCTTTATATATTGTGCAACTACGTCATTGGCAGAAACATTATCCATTGTAATTGTTAAGATTTTTTTAATATCCCATGAAGATAAACAATTCATTATTTCACACCCAATTCCTTCTCCGATGTGATCAAGAATTCTAACAAAGTTAAATATTCTTTTTTGTAGCCTCCATTCCTTATCTATCCAATGCCAGTCAAACACATATAACCATATTTTTGAATAGATGTCCATGTATCCGTTGTTAAACATAACCTTTCGTTCTTCAAATCTCTCTTCAATTTTGCTTCTTCGATAGTATATATATTAGTGCAACATCTAGCGATAGTTGTTCGAGAAAGTCCATCAAACATTGGCTCTAATTGCTTGACAAAATTTCGAAATCCTTGATTCTCCACAAATTTGAATGGTAACTCATCAACTATCACCATCTTAGCAAATGTTAATCTACATTCTTCTTCATTAAACTTAATTGCTTTCAAAGATCCAGCTGTGGCTCCATCCTTTTTTTTTCTCGGTAAATAACATTTTCTGATTGGGTGCAACTTTTTGAAATCGACACAAAGTAGTCATATGCGCTCTCCATGCACTTGTACCATTCTTTCTAGGGTCGACTGCATATATTTTGGAACAAAATTTACATTTTGCACGATCTTTTCCATCACTGTCCTTGTACTTCGTAAACCATTCCCACACTTGAGACTTAAACTTACTACCATCCTGAATTTCTTCTTTCTGTTTCTTATTTAGATGTTGCGAAGCCTCATCGTCACATGATAATGCTCTCTCCCCTATACTTTCAACTTGTATCCCTTGTTGCACTTGCACCAAATCAATTTGTATTGCTTTCTCTTTGCCTTTAGCATTTTTAGAAGCCATGATCACAAGCTTCAAGCTTGTAATGACTCAATTAGAATAACTGCAAAACAATTATAACTTGCTCAGTCAAATTGGATGAAAATAGGTGCTCACTGCTTAGTCAAATTGGATGAAAATAGAATTTACATAGTCCCTCATCTCAGCTACATAATGCGTGAGTAATATACGTGTGACATATAACAGTGCGAAAAAGTAAAGATACAGTGCAACAGAAGATACACGTCGTCCCAAACAAACGTCGTTCCACAATGCCCATAACATAATTCCTGATAAACAACAACAGGTGCTAAGAATAAGTATAATTATAGTATACTGAGGTCAAAATAATTCTAAAATTTTGATTGAATTCTCATCAATTCTCTCTTGCTCGATCGCAGGTCCCATCATGTTTTGTTTCAAGATTAATGAAGATCAAATTTTAGCTAGATCTAACTATGTTACTCTTGATGGACTTCACTTCTGTAGTCTTCCCAACTTATTTTTCATCCTTTTCATGGCATAGGCAAGCAATCTCAAGCTATTTTCTATTGCCTTATTCCTGATATATTATCCCAACGTTTTCATGTACGTTACTAAAACCACATAATGCTTCCCAAAGGCCAGTAAATAGAAGAGGTGATTTATGGGTTGAAAATAGAAAAAAAACTATAAACTAATGTTGACGAAAAGTAAAGTGTAACTGCAGTACTTTTCCTACATGTATGTTATTCAGAGGTTTAGGAAAATAGATAAGCTCACAAAAAGTTGAACTAATGATGGATGACAATTGACAGGCCTTCAAGAATGAATTTCCTAGGCTTATGACAAGGAAACAAATATATGAAAACATCAATGAGGCCACAAATAGAAATAGAAATTCGTGGTATAACATTTTCAGAAAACTAACACCAGATCTATTCCAACAAAAAACAACAATCGAGCGGGGTCTTTGAGAAAAGGAAACTCATCGTTTCTAGAAGATCGAACTAGAAGCGACGAGAAGATCGAACTGGAAGCTCGCCGTTTCTGGAGGCGACGGGCGGTGTAGATCAAGGAGGCGACATCGAAAGATGGAACTGAAGCGGCAGGCGATAGGCGGTGTAGTTTCTAGAGGCGACGGCGGTGGGCGATGAAGTTTGCGGAGTCCACGGCTGGCGGCTGCGGTGAGAAGAAGAGAGACTGAGAGAGGGATGCTGGGTGCTAGGGTAAATTGGAAAAGGTAAAGTTGATTTTAGACGGCTGCGGTTGTAAGTGAAAGTTGCTAAATAGGTGCGGCCTGACCCTGAACAGTATTTTTCTATTTGAGTTGTAAATTGCTAAATAGGTGCGGCTTTTAGGTGCGGCCTGAACAGTATGAGTTGTAAATTGCTAAATAGGTGCGGCCACTCAAAATGTTTAATAAGTGCGGCCACTCAAATTGTAAAAAAATTTCAAATACCCAAATTATCGGTGTGGTGCGGTGTTTGCGGTTTTTAAGATGTAAAAACCACACCGCACCGCACACGGTTTATAAAATTTCAAAACCGCACCGTATCTACACTACGCGGTGCGGTTTAAAATTCGGTGAGGTTTTTGCAGTGCGGGCGGTTCTTGCGGTTTGTGGTTTTTTGTGCTCACTCCTATCCCCAGCTGGGCAGAGTTGATAGGAAAATCACGTCGGCAAACACATTATCGTTGATCAATATCTCGCTCACTTCTACATGGGGATATCTAATGACCGCCCGAATATGTCGGGGGTTTGACGAAGATCCTTGTGCGTCAAGAGGGACCAACCTAGCTAGCTCTCATCGTGCCACGAGGGGAGCTCTTCCACAGTCCTGCCCCTTGTGGACTTGGTCATGGCAGGTTGCACTGCCGTCTTCTACCCCTGAAACTCCTTGAGTAGGTCAGGGTGTACGAGCCGCTCAACTTCCACCTTCAAGCTCCTATATTGGTGGTAGTGGAAATATCTGGATTGATTTGTCCTGCATGAGAAGCGCACTGGCCTTCGTAGTAAGGGACGGTCCTTGATAGCTTGTAGAACTTCCGTGTGAGAAGTGTCGTGCAGAGTAAAGTGTGGGTCTAAGCAGCCCCCTGTTTGTATGGCGCCATCGAGGTGTCAGCCTTTTTTTCTGAATGTCAGGCTCAAATTTTGCTCCTTCCCCCTCTTTTGACTTTCTTAACCTTGCTGAAGAGGTACTCTTTCGGGGCGGTGACTCCATCGAATGGTGCTTTCGAGTCCATGCATGAAATACTGTGTGGGCCACCCCACTGAGTGTGCAATAGCTTGATGGAAATGATGTCTAGCCAGCAACCTTAAGATATGCCCCCGGGGACTTAGCAGACCCTAAGTTCCTTAGCAGGGTGAGCGCCTAAGCTTGGCGTTATTCCATCTAATGCATCTGCTCCTCCACTGAAGATGCTAGTGTGATGATTATCTAATCGAGGCACATCGTGTTGCCGGCTGGTGAGTTGTTGGAGACTTTGTTGTCAGATTACTTACAAGTTGTCTGGTTTGTGATGTCTGCGCCTCCTCTTGTCACTGTCGTTTAGCAGGAGTGATTGTGCGAGGCAAACATTGTTTCTAGGGAGCTGTTGCAGAGTTGAGAACACTTTCTCACAAACGGTGCCAAATTGTTGCGGGTCGCCCGATTTTCCTCCGGTCCAAGAAACCAGACCGCCTTAGATCAGAGTCGGACCAGATGCTCAAATTGTGAAATGAGAGTCCAAACAACAATGACAAGAGGTTTTTTTAACGTGAAAAACCAAGAAAGGATGAAATATCACGTGGTCAGATCTGTGTCGGGCCAAAATCTACTATTTTTCTTTTATTTACAAGTATTTTACGTTTCTTAGAGGTTCACATGTCACCTCTATGTTAGAAGCTTTGAATACAAAAAAAAAGAAAAAAGTTAACTTCATGGAGCTACCACAAAGTTTTCACGAGAGTGTCCGCGAGATTTTTTTCTCTATCTCTTCTCCCGACCTCAATGAAACGTCCAAGTGAGCATTGAGTGTTGAGCGGACTAGAAAGAAGCGGAACGAATTCCGAGCAAAAGAACAATCTAAGTCTCACGTTCTCGCCAACAAATCTCAGAGTTCTCTCTAGTCTCTACCTCTCTGAAGTTGTTTGCCCTCAAATGAAGGTTTGGAAGCCATTTTATATCTTTCTTGAAGGGAAGCATTGATAATTGCGCCCGAGTGAATCCTAAGCGAAGGCTCGCACGTGCGACTTGGTCAATCAAGTTGTATTGCTTGAGCGTTCCGGTAGAAGTCCCATCGATTTTACTCGAGAATCTTTAGGGGAACCTCATCATCAAATAAAAAATCATATCAATTCAAAGGTTTCAAGTTAATATCAACTTAGTACTTAAAAGTTTTAATTTTATCAAAATAGTTCTTAAACATCACATCTATGAAAATTTGTAGCCCTTGAATGACACTCAAAATGAAGCTTCATATTGGCTAAAAGAATGAAAAAAAAACAGAAATTAAGAGTTCATGGATCAAATTAAGGACCTACTTAAGAATATAATAATTATAAATTTAAAAAATTATAATTCTTGGTAATGAAAATTAAAATTATAATAAGTCCTTGTCTCTATTATCAGAATCGCATTGTGAATCATACAATTTAAATTTTGTAAATTGATCCTAATTTTATAAAGCGATTCTCCATCCAATCCTACCGATACAAGCTTGAAATAATATATATAGAGCAATGTTAAAGGCACACATGTTTTGGCTATGTGCACCCAAATATTATGTGCACACGACTAAATTTTATTTGCAACCAAAATCTATATGTGCACACAAAATAAAAACTAGTTTTTTTTGCATCTCCTTCCTTCTCACTCTGAAGGAGAGGGGTCGCCGGCGAGAGCTCAAAGTGGAGGAGTCATCGCCGTTAGGAAAGAAAGGCTCAGGCTCGTCGACAAGATGAAATCTAGAGGAGGAGAGGGGTCGTCGGCGTGAGTAAATGAGGTTGTCGGCGTGAGTAAATGAGGTTGTCAGCTTTGTCTTCCTGCGAATTAGGGAGGCTGGATGCTAGTCGGTGTCTGTTTGGAGCAAACGCCACCGAACGTCGGGTAAACAAAAGGCCGGCGGAGGCATTTGCTCTGTTTGCACACGTAGCAAGGAGGAAACGAAACCAGAGGGGAGAGGCGGGAGTCGAAATGGAGCGGATCGGGGCCGTTTCCTCCTTGCTACGTGTGCAAACGGAGTAAATGCCTCCGCCGACCTTTTGTTTACCCGACGTTCAATGACGTTTGCTCCAAATAGAGGCGGCGAAACGCCGAACCAAACGAAGCCTTAGTGTTTCTCGATCTCGGCATTTGTACTCTCATCGACCAGCATCCAGCCTCCCCAATTCACAGGAAGACGAAGCTGAATACCTTATTTACTCACGCCGACGACCCCTCTCCTGCTCGAGAGTTCATCTTGCCGACGAGCCTGTGCCTTTCTTTCCTAGCGGCGATGACTCCTCCACTTTGAGCTCTCGCCGGCGACCCCTCCACTTTGAGCTCTCGCCGGCGACCCCTCCACTTTGAGCTCTCGCCGGCGACCCCTCTCCTTCAGAGTGAGAGGGAAGGAGATGCAAAAAAAAGTAGTTTTTATTTTGTGTGCACATAAAGATTTCGGTTGTAAATAAAATTTAGTCATGTGCACATAATATTTAGCTGCACATAGCCAAAACATGTGTGTCTTTAACATTGCTCTATATATATCATTTAAGATCTCTATTCTAATTTGAAATAATATCATTTAAGATCTCTATTCTAACAACCGTGGTCCCTCCGCACAATTAGAAGAGTTGCCGGCAAAATTTTAGATATTGAAGTTAACCTATGGCGGCCGTAAGAGTGACGACGGCCTCCCTTCCCCTTCCATCGGCTGCATTTGCTTTTGGCCCAGCACTTCGCCTGTCAGATCGGCGGCCGCTACGCGCCGCCGTATCCGCATTCTGCAGCGGCAGAGACAACAGTCCACCGGCGTCCCCGCTTCGGCAGCAGCTGGTTCTCTACACGAAACCTGGATGCTGTCTCTGTGAAGGCCTCAAGGAAAAGCTTCACGCAGCCTTGTCCCTCGGCGGCTCGCATTCTCTACACTCTGTCCAGCTCCAGGCCCGTCTCTCTCTCTCTCTCCATTCCTCTCTCAATCTCTCTCTCCCTCTCTCTGACTCGCTGGTTTTAGGTCAGGGATATTTCAGGGAATGCGGAGTGGGAGAGGATGTATCAATACGAGATCCCAGTGCTTACAAAAGTACTCCCTGATGGAAGCGAGGTTGTTCTCCCTTCTTATCTTTACTTATTTTGTGCTGATCTATGATAGGCTTTCAAGTGTTTGTTGAAATGCCGCTGTGATGAGGTATTCATTGCATTGCCCGTTACGTTCTTCACAGTACTTATGCTTGACACGAATGCGATCCTATCGACACCAACCCGCTCTGACATGGATCCATGGTCGATCCGAGAATAGATCGCACTGGGCCGCGGCCCGCACACCCCCAACCTCTCTATAGTGGGCACCGAGCCGCTCGGCCACGGATCCATGGTCGGCCCCACACGGCGGGTTTTTAGGCTTCCATGAAAAGAAATGCAGATAGCATATACTATTTTCAAGAGAAATTATCATGGCAAATCCAACAAGAATTAAGCTAATGAGAACCTGGTGATGCCCTAAATGTCGGAACAGATGGAAATCAATTAGCACTAGATAGGAGAAAGAAGAAAACAAATATGAAGAAGAAGAAGAGGAAAAAGAAGAAGTCCAGGAAGAAGAAAAAGAATAAGAAGAAAAAGAAGAAGAGGAGGAAGAAGATAAAGAAGTAAAAGTAGGAAAAGATGAAGGAGAAGAGGAGGAAGAAGAAAAAGAAGAAGAGGAGGCGGAGGAGGAAGAAGAAAAAGAAGAAGAGGAGGCGGAAAAGAAGTAGAGGAAGAAAAATAAGAGGAGGCGGAGGAGGAAGATGAAGATGAGAGGAAGAGCTTACCACAGACGACGACAACGTCTCCTCGAGTGGCAAAGCAGCGGCGTGATGCGGGAGAAAGCCTGGGGCGTGATGCCGGAGAAAGCGTCGGGCGTGTGGAGTAAATGAAACCAAAACTGTGAATAAGAGAAAGAGGTGGTGATTCATTTCCACGGGAATTGCGTATCCCGATTGCGGGATACGTGTTTCCTATTTTATTTTATTTTTTAATAAAAAAAAACGTTTTCTAAAGTTTCAGAAACACGCTTCCGAGCGTTTCCGGGCGTTCGGGCGTTTCCCGTATCCGATACGCGTTCGAGCCGATACGCGTTCAAGCCGATACGCGTTCGATCCGATACACAGATCACTTTTAAGTATCTGTGCTTCGTAGTGAGGAACGTGAGGGTCGGAGAATTATGACAGTTCATGATGCCCCTAGTCTATAAATAGGGATAGAATGCTCATTTAGATGATATTAAATGTTTGAGTGGTGATCACCCGATGTTGAAGCCATAATCCAAGTGCGAAGCTTGAAAGTTACTCTCTTCATCTAGCCTGCCACCCGCTTCCCCCTTTCCTCCATCTACCCAGCCACTTCCTTCCCCTTTCCTCCACTAGCCGGCCACCACCACCACCCCAACATTCCAACACCACCTCCATCACTTCAATCCACTCACTTTTAGTTTTCCGGGGATTGCCAAAAACTACCTCCGGGCACCACCACCACCTCCGGCAATCTCCATCAAGCCTTGGCCGGCCACCACCCCCTATCCCACCTCCATCCCACCTCCATCCCCACTCCTTAGCTACTTCTCTACTACCCCACTATCCCACCACGACCACTTCCTAAAATTTAGGCCCACCCCTCCTAAAATTTTCCATAGCCTTTCACCTCCCATTAACCTCAATTCTCTTCTCCCCTCACCTTAATCTTCTCACGTTCACCAACTGGCTCCTCCTCAATCAGCCCATGTACCCTCACCCTCTCCATCTCCCCTTCCAGTTCTCTGCCCAGCACGCTGGGCCTACCTGCATTAACCCCAGCATTCCCTTCCTCCATATTTCATACCCGTAGACCCTCAAAGCCCAACCCATGCTCTCAAAACCTTCTTCCCCACCCCTGTCTGCATCCATAATCCCTCCCAACACTTCCTCAACCAATCGGAGACCCTCCAGAACACTACAGAACCTGTTGGATTCCCATTCCCTGCTCTAATCCAGTCCTGTGCACTTGGAATACTAAATTTCAGGTTATTGCTATTGAGAAGAATGAGCTCGTACCTCACCGGACTATTACAGGATGGTGTGTATTTATCGATTATAGGAAGCTCAATGATTCCACGCACATGGACTATTTCCCCTTCCATTTATAGATCAAATCTTAGAGCGTCTTTCTTGGTATGCTTATTATTGTTTACTCTATGGATTATATGTATACTTTCAAATACCTATTGCTAGCGAGGATCAATAAAAGACAACATTCATGTGTTATTTTTGTACTTGCTCTTATCTGCAGATACCATTTAGATTGTGTAATGCACCCACGACCTTTCAACGGTGCATAATGACAATATTTAACGAGCTAATGGATGGTATTATGGAGGTCTTCATGAATGATTTTCAGTTTTTTGTGATTTCTATGATTTGTCTTAAGAATTTATCTCGCGTCCTAGTCAGGCGTGAGGAAACCAATAAAGTTCTTAAATGGGAGAAATGTCATAGTATGATTAAAGGTCTAGTTTGGGGTCATAAAATCTCTAATAGAGGAATTGAAAGATTACTGCCTCCACTAATGAAGTTTTTTCGGTCATGCCCGCTTCTATAGACGATTTATAAAAGATTTCTTAAAAATATCAGAACCCCTAACTTAACTTTTGGAGAATGACTCAAGTTTTCATTTTAACTCTCAATGTCTTCTTGCCTTTGAGACTTTAAAGACATGTGTAATTAACTCCTTGATTATGATAGCTCCGGATTTTACACTTCCTTTTGAGCTTATGCGTGGTGCTAGTAACTTTGCTATTGGTGCCATCCTTGGACTGCACTGCAACAAGTATTTTCATTCAATCTATTATGCTAGCAAAATATTAGCATCTGCTCAAGAGAATTATACTATTAGAGAGAAGGAATAATTGGCAGTAGTATTTACCAGTTGATACTTGTATTGCAATATTTGTTAACTCTCTAGAAGCTTTACCTAAATTCTGATTATTGTCATTTTATTTATAATGTTCGTTGTTGCAAGTTTAGTAGCCGGAGAATTGCCAAGTTCATTTAGGCATTCATAGAGTCGACAAAATTTTTGTCACATCCGTCCCGCGTCACAAGATTATATTCCAAATCCAAAGCATCGTATGCTCCACATAGTTTTTGGAGATATAAACTTCGATTCAAGTATGAGCCCTTCGTCATAGTAGGGACATAAAATTTGATCCCTTTTTCACTTTGTCGGCGGAGGCTGCCGCCAGCACTGGTTTGTCGACGTTGCTGCTAATATGTTGTTAGTCACCTCCTTGTTTGCGGGTTGATTAGGGTTTTTCTATTTTAGAGAAGCTAGATTTTTCATAAGATTTCTAGTGTTTCATGCCTTTTAAATAGCTGTAAGAAAGACTACTAACAATTATCATAGTAAACACACACTCACTACTTTCTTTAACTTTATGCAAACAGTAAAAAATGGAACTTAGGCTAAAATATATGTAAGGAAAATAAATTGCTATCCTTAGGATTCCAGCAACAATATTTGCATCAAATTTGTTGGAGCACATCTCCCTGCAACTATGCCTACATCAATTGATATCAGAGCAACTCCTTGCTGCCAGGGTGACACTGAGGGTCCGTTTGGCATACCGCTTTTACTCCGTCGAGTTTGGACAAAAACGCCAATATCATAAAATGCGTGTTTAGCATAACAACGGTTATAACGGCCACCAAGAAAAAAAATGCTATTTTGAACATAAAAGTGGATGAAGTTCCTTACGTGGGATTGGCCGTTCACGAACAACGGTTCATAACCATCGCTGTTCATGACCATAGCCGCCATGCCCAATTGACCCTGAATGTTTGGGGGAGAAGCATACACTGCTCGCATACCTCGATCATGCAATGAAGCCATGCGTACACTTTCTACGCATTGTTGAGAAAATATTTTAGGAATGAATGTATCATGGATAAGACATGAGTAGCACCAATTGCAGGGAAGATGCGAGAAGCTCAACTAAGATGGTTTGGACACATACAAAGGAGACCATTAGAGGCATCTATTAGGCGTTGTGAGAGTCTAGTCACTAAGCATGTTAAACGAGGGAGGGGTAGACCAATAAAGACTCAAAATAAAACTATAAGGAAAGACATGAGGTACTTAGGCATTAGTGAGATTATGACAAAAGATAGGGCGCAATGGCGACAAAGGATCCATTTAGCCGACCCCGCTATAGTGGGATAAAGGCTCGAGTGTTGTTGTTGATTGTTGAGAAAATATTTTATAAATAATGGAATGTGTTTGATTTATAAATGTAAAAATCAAAGGAGGTTGATATTTTCTTTGAATGGCTGCAGGAAACACTCCCTAGACTGTCCCCTCGCCTTGGGGTTGAGCTCATCCTGAAGAAGATCGCCGCAGCATTAGAACTGTAGACACACTCTGCAGCTCTACTTTTCATCCAAACATAACAAGCACTGTTCGCTCAAGGCGAGAATTTGTCACATTATGATTCAATCTGATTCCAGCGAGTCTTATTTATGGTTGAATTTCCACATAACACCATGGGTAGTATTTCGATCCTTTGTACTTTTGACGCATGCGTGTTAGGGAGCTGCGACCGAGAGAGGATCAAAATTGGACGAGATATGCCGATGATCAAATGCTAAATTCTTCTCGAACCTGCATTTATTTCAGTCCAATTTGAGACCAAGGCTCCGTTTGGCATGGTGGTTGTTGTCGTAATCGCATGGGTTAAACTGTCATTCGTTAAGGATCACCTAACAAACATTATTTGTTTGAACATAAAAGTGGATGAAGTTCCTTAGGTGGACGTTAATGAATGACAATTTAATCCACATGTTCATGACCGCCACCACCGTGCCAAACGGAGCCTAAATTATGCTCTCGCTGGCATCAACAATCTCCCTTGTAAGGCGGGAGAGCTCTCTTGGAATCAAGTTTTTTCAACATCTCTAAGAGCATACTTGCAGTGGAAGAAGCCAAGAGAGGCACAGACTGCATGAGCCTATTGAGCTACATCCATTGATGGTCACTCATATTCAACTAAAAAGCTTAAGCTCATTGCTGAGGATCAAACCTATATTACCATGTTCTCGCCTGCATCAACAAAAATTTACATAGTTTGATTGCAAAAATTATAATTTTAACACAGTTGCGGGTTGTTCAACACTCTTACGGACCGGCCGAGTCAGTCCGTCTTAGCTTGAGAGTGAGCCGAATGCACAAACAGTCAAAATATAGAACTAACAATAGACAATGAGTTTTTTACGTCGAAAACTTGAAAAGGGAAAAATCAGGAGGATAAAACCCATTTTTGATGAAATCCACTAGTAGCAGTCTAAGTATAAGGAATAGCAATTCGGAGGATGACAAAACATCACTCGCTTACAAAATATTTCAAAGTATCTAGTGTTGGATGATGTAGAACGCTACTGAGCGCGCATAGAAGTGGAGCACGGAAGTGCTCACCGTAATAGACTTGATGACAGTTGGGATGAGGGAAGTGCGTGTTAAGCGGTAGGATGAGCATTGAGCTGAGTTTTTGTACCGTGGAGCTTGACTCAAGTTTGCAACTCTTCGGCGAAAAATCTGAAGCTCTCTTCTCATCTTTTTTTCTCTCCCCTTAAAATGAAGGTCTAGGCCCTCTTTTATAATTTTTCAAGGTATTACACAAGTAATTGGGCTCTCTTGGCCAATGAACAGGCGAATAGAAACACAGTTTAGGTCCCTCAGATTGTCAATTTTGAGGATTTGATGACCTTGCCCACGGGGCAACTCATGCAGCATGGGTAGTTCGATCAAGCTCTTTGGAAGGGTGACGACAGTGGCGACGGCGTTGGGTGACGCTCGAGCGCATGATGGGGGCACGTGGACGCACATTATCATGTGCGTTGGGGCACGTTCGGACGTGCGTTGTCGCGCATTTGTGTGCATGCATGCTACCAGACATGCGCGTTGCGGCCTACGCGTGCCCTTTTGAGGCGTGAGCATTGTGACTTTCCGGTCAAGGTGAAATCCCTACGACAGTGTGAACCTTGGGGTCACGGCAAAAAACCTACGGTTCGATCACTCTGTATTTTAGGAGTAATAATTTGGCACGTATAACACGCCTATTTTTGGTCGTGCAGGATTAATTTCATCCCCACGATTTACAATTCTATGGTGAGATTTTGTGCGAAAATACAACCGTATTTTTGGATTTCATATACAACCGTATTTTTGTGGATTGGATGGCCATATGTTTACTTGTATGGTGCGTTGCACGTACCAAATTTTTTTCTCGTATTTTAGGGAACCAATCAAACACCAAGCAGAAGACAAATTAAAATTGGCGCCGACTTGGAGACAAGCGGACGCATGGTTGCAGCCATACTTGGAATTTGATGTTAATTCTCGATCTTTTACAAAACGTCGAGTTACGATCCTGCATGTTTGTGTATACAACAATATCATCTCAGACAAAGCATACATCTTAAATGTGACGTTGTTTCCTTTAATCCTTTAATATGTAGAAGTGAGCTTACAATAATTCTTTAGTCGGTCTGTGAAAACTTTTATATTTACCTAAACCATTATGAGTTTATATACAGTTGCTATATTTTTTTACTCATAAAGTTGGTATAACCCAAGAGTGATGGCTACATATTCTCATCGTGCGCTATTCGACCAGATGCATTTCGCATCGGGGTGTCGACGGCGACACGAGTTAAGATTACGACGAACAATGTAACAAAATCCATGCAGAAGTTGTTGCAGTCGAGACCAACAATGCTGCAGTTTGCAAGTGTGCTTTAATACCAGCTGCAATGATGACAGGAAAAAATGAGTGAACACTTTGCAATAATTCAATTGAAAGATGCACTGGAATTTAAATTAAAAAAAAAGAAACAGGAAGAGGAGAATAACTAGTAACCCTAGACATCTTCAGTTGATCCTACCATCAGCCAGTATGTTAATGAATAAGAAGTGAAATTGAGAATTCTCAAGAGCTTTTTATGTTTTTGTATCTTTCGGCAAATTTTTGTTCGTCGAGAAAGACTCGATAAAAGCTAACGAGATGATTTGGGATTTGATACACGCGTGTCTTTAATGTAATTCGTCATGTAGTGTTTAGTCCTGTAGAAGAGCTTCCATCTATATAAGGAACCCCTTAGTGAGATCTCATCTTTGGAGTGTTAATCTTTGGGTCTCTCCTTGGAGAGGGGAGTGCTTTGGAGGACCCAGTCTTCAGGTGTTTGGCAAGAGCTCGTCTCTTGATTGTATCTTTTATTTCAGGCAATGCAAATTCGCACTCTGTTTTAGATCTTGATCGAAATCCTGCATATCAAGAGCTTGCTCTTTAAACTCTATTGGATTTCAAATATTTTTGTAAATTTTGATGTGGTTGCTAGTGTAACTTGCTTGTTCTTTTTAGCGAAAGAACAGCCTTATATGCTCTATTAAGTTATAAACTCAAGTATTCTTGTCTATTTGTATTGCAATTAGGGATGTCCGTAAACCAAACAGTTTTTGAATAATTTGGAAATCGATTCAATTAAGATTCGTATTTTCGAATTCGAATCTGGACTCGAATCTAAATTTGGATTCGAGTGGTATTCAAATTCAAATCCGAATAATATTATCTATATTGTCAAGATTCCCGAATAATAGCAATATTTATATTATATATTGTTGGAGGACAAAGATTAATTGATTTTATTCATCCACATAGGGGTATTTATACTATTACAACAATATGACAGGTCATTGATCCGTGTGCTTCCATAATTCCTAAATAGGAATCGTCCTATTTAGGATACAAAATCAATGTAAATATTAATGTAATATATCAATATATTTAAGATATAAATATATTGCAATATTCATTTAATATTAATGCAATATATTGCAATATATTTAGGATGAGAGAATATATTACAATATTCATTTAATATTAATGCAATATTAAATGTAATATCCAACACCCCCCCCCCTCAAGTTGGGCGTGTGATGTCAGCCATGCCGAACTTGTAAATAATATCTGCGAACATACTGGAACTTAGACCTTTTGTGAGAACATCGGCCAACTGTTGGTCAGACGGTATGAAAGGAATAACAACGGTTCCTCGGTCGATATTTTCCTTGATGAAATGTCTGTCAATCTCAATGTGTTTTGTACGATCATGCTGCACCGGATTGTGGGCAATGGATATTGCAGCCTTATTATCACAATACAATCTGATAGGCTCACTTCCTTTAAGCCCAAGTTCCTTCAGGATTGTGGAGACCCATAATCCTTCACAAATGCCATGTGCGACCGCTCTGAACTCGGCCTCAGCACTGGATCTAGCAACCACATATTGTTTCTTGCTTCTCCAGCTGACCACATTTCCACCAACCATGGAACAATATCCGGTTGTAGAGCGCCTATCAGTAGGTGATCCAGCCTAGTCTGCGTCAGTGTAAACTTCAATAGTCAACTCTTTATTTAGTGAGAACAGGATTCCCTTCCCTGGTGAGGACTTGAGGTAACGAAGGACACGATGTGCGGCATCGATATGACGGGCCTTTGGAGAGTGCATGAAACGGCTGAGAACTCACACGACATAAGAGATATCTGGACGAGTGTGAGATAAGTAGATTAACTTCCCTACCAGCCTCTGGTAACTGGGAATATCGTCGATCACATCGCCATCTTCTCTGCCGAGCTTGTGATTGGCTTCGATTGGGGTGTCGGCAGGTCGACATCCGCTCATCCCAGTGGCTTCAAGGAGGTCGAGAACATACTTCCTTTGTGATAGGAAAATGTCATGCTTTGACCGTGCAACTTCAATGCCGAGAAAGTATTTGAGATTTCCCAAATCTTTTATTTCGAATTCTTTTGCCAACTTCTCCTTCAGTGCCTGAATCTCCTCCTTGTCATCCCCAGTGATTATGATGTCATCAACGCAGACAATTAGGACGGTTAACTTCCCTTATTGATTCTTATAAAGAGGGTGTGGTCGGCATTGCTCTGGCGGTACCCAAACATGTGCATGGCTTTGTGGAATCTTCCAAACCAGGCCCCGGTTGATTGTTTCAGGCCATAGAGTGGCCTCCGTAATCTGCACACTTTCCCTTTTGATCCACTGGGGGTGAGTCCCGGAGGGAGAGCCATATAGATTTCTTCTTCCAGGTCGCCGTGAAGATAAGCATTCTTCACATCCAATTGGCAAAGTTGTCAATCCTTGCAAGCAGCACAAGACATGATACGAGACTGCAAGGACGGGCCAGATGGAGTTTGAGAGAGCCGGGAAAGAGAGTTCCTCTTTTCCGGCCGAGCGAGCCTATCACTGAAAGCTGCTTTGGTAGTCACTAGCGCAGGAGTTTTGATGCTTTACAGCTTTCCGCAAACAATGCAAATAACTAAGACAAAGAAAGGGGAATCTCAGTCTACATTGATAGACCAAGCCAATCCTTTCATCAAAGTGCTAAGGAAGATGGTTGGTGCTGCATCTAAGGATGAACGGGAAAGGAAGAAGACCTGCTGAGGGCAATAGGGAAAGAAGCACGAACGAGTTGTGGTTCGCCAATCGCTATGTCCGGCTTCAGATTCTTTCTATTCAACTCTTCAAGTATATCAAAATGAATCTGCTAACTCTCGCCTTGATTTACTTCTAGTGATTCATCTCAGATTTGAATGCCCGGGATTCTGATCGAATTCATTTTTGCAACAGGAGCGAAGGTCTCCTGATAGTCTATGCCCTCTGTCTGAGTAAAGCCTCTTGCCACTAGTCGTGCCTTGTATCTTTCTACAATGCCCGAGGGGTTCTGTTTGACGGCGAATACCCACTTGCATCCAACAACCTTCTTTCCTGGTGGTAGTTGGACTAAGTCCCATGTGCCGTTTTTTTCCAGGGCACTCATTTCTTCGAGCATTGCTAACCTCCACCTGTCGTCGGAAAGGGCAGCCTGCCATGAAGTGGGGATAGAGACAGTGGACAAGGAGGAAACAAATGCTCCATGGGAAGCTGTCAGGGATGAGTAAGAAACAAACTGAGATAACGGATGTTGAGTGGAGGTACCTTCTGTAGGGATGATGGATCCTGACGACGGGTCAGGTGGGCGGTCTGATATCCAGATGGCGGGCCGCGTGTTCGATCCCTTGGGTCGACGAGAATAAACCTGCACAGGTTTAGGGACAGGGTCCTTGACAGGAGGGGCGCAAGGAGTAGGGGGTGTAGACTGAGAGGGATGGTATATCAGAGGAATAGGTAGAGGGGTGTCAGAGTAAGGTAGGGGACTTACTTCCGTTGTGGGGAGAGCCCCCGCCTGAAGTGAGGACCCGTAGTAGCCCTCAGATTCCCGGAAGGTAACGTCCATGGTAACGTAAACCTTCTTGTTGACTGGGTCAAAACATTTATATCCCTTCTGAGTGGGGGAGTAACCAATGAATACGCACTTGTGCGCACGAGCATCAAGTTTCGGGCGGTGGTGGATATGGACGAAACAAACACACCCAAAAACACGTGGTTGGAGAGTGGTAGGTGGCACCCTAAGTGTGGTGAGGGGAGTTTTGAAACCGAGGACACGGGATGGCATACGGTTTATAAGGTAAGCTGCGGTGAGTACAGCGTCCCCCAGTAGTATTTAGGGAGTTGCATGTGGAGGAGGAGGCACCGAGTGACTTCCAATAGGTGGCGGTTTTTTCACTCAGTCACCCCATTTTGGGCAGGTGAGTAGGCGCAGGATGTCTGATGGATAATTCCACGATCGGCGAGGTATTGCTCGAAAGTGGAATCAATGAATTCTCGGCCATTATCGGTGCGAAGAATTTTGATGGGGGTCGAGAACTGGGTAGAGACCATGTTGTAGAACCGCTGGAACAAGGGAAAAACTTCATTTTTTGCTTTCATAAGGTAGACTCAGGTGGTACGTGAAAAACAGTCTATAAAAGTTACAAACCAAAAAGCACCCAAAATTGATGCAACCCGGCAAAGGCCCCAAACATCACTATGAATTAAATGAAAAGGAGCAGTACTAGGATAAAAAATGTGATTAAAAGAGTTACGATGATTTTTACCTCGATCACATGTATCACAGCGAAAGTTATCAACTAATGCAGACAAAAAAGTAGGAAATAAACGTTTCATAGAATTTGTAGACGGATGTCCTAGCCGGCAGTGTCAGGACTCCAAAGTAGCTGTCCGATCCACATGGAAGGCTCGGGGAGGAGAGACAGTGGTGGAAGAATTGAACACATAGAGCCCGTCCACCAGGCTACCAGTTCCAATCACCGTTCCTGTCTTCAGGTCCTAAAAAATACATGAAGAAGGAAAGAAAGTTACTGAGCAGTTCATAGAATTGGTTATATGACTAATAAAAAGAAGATTTCAGGTAAAGTTCGGAACATGAAGGACAGAGGAAAAAGTTAGGGAGGAGCATGGGATGGAGCCCTTTCCGACAATGGGAGAGAGGGAACCATCAGCGATGCTCACTTTGTCCCGGCCGGACAACAGAAGGTATGACACAAAACCTGAGGAGGAGCCGGTCATATGGTCCGTTGCTCCAGAATCAATGATCCAGTGAGTAGAGGGACGGGTGGCGGCAGCATGAGCACCGGAAGGCCCCTGATGGGCATATGAGGACGAAGAGGCATGTGGCTCTGGACCCTGCATCAGTCGACGGAAAGCAAGAACCTCATCAGGCGTCAGAGTCAAAGTGGTTGCTGACGGAGTTGGCGGAAGCTGTGGCTCGTCGAAAACATCAGACAGGTGCGCGGAGCGAGGCTGGGTAGAGCGACCCGAAGTGCGGCCAGGACCGCGACCGCCACGAGAGGAAGAGCCATCCCGGGGTGTAGGGAACCCATGAAGCCGAAAGCAAGTCTCCCGGGTATGACAGTTCTTTCCGCAATAGTCACAGAGCAGGTGATCCTTGTCAGTTGACCTTGACCGAGAATCTCGAGCCGTGCGTAGGCCCGCATGGGCTGCCAGGGCCGAACCATTTGGAGGAGGTTCCGGAGTCCAAGTTTGCTTCCGATCGAATTCCTGCAGAACGAGGCTGAAAACCTCTGGAAGAGAGGGTAAGGGGGAGCGGTCAAGTATCTGCACGCTGATTTGGTCGAAGTCCCTATGGAGCCCATGAAGGAACTCGAAACTCGGTTGCGATCTTCCCGTGCGCGAACAAGAATCTCGTCCTCAGGCGACGCCAATGTGATGGAGTCGAAGTGATCGTACTCCTGACATAGTTGGGTGAACTCGAGGTAGTAGGCAGACGGTGGGCGATCTCCTTGGCGAAGAAGGAAGATTCTTCGCCGTAACTGGAAGATCTGGGCCGCGTTGCCGCGGCAGGAGTAGGTGGTTTCTTCCCTTCGCCAAATGTCCGCAGCCGTATTCAGAAAGAGATAGTTGCGAGCGATGGATTCGATCATGGAGTTAGTCAGACAGGACATGACGAGGGAGTTCTCCAACTCCCATTGCACCCAATCTGGTGAATCTGAACGAGGTGTGGGTGTAGTGCCCATGACATAGCCAAACAGTCGCCGACTCTTCAAAGCAAGTGTAACAGCCCGAGACCACGGGAGATAGTTGGTGCCGTCTAGACGAATCGTTGTTATTTGAGGCGTATTGTAGTCATGTCCCGGGCGAGAGAAGCCGCTGGACGGCACTGTAGTTGGGGGTGTACTTGTTGTGGAAGATTCGGTAGGTGAGCCACCGGTCCCGACCATGGCGATCAAGAATATAAATCCAGATCCCCCGGGAGAACAACGATCGACCTAGAGAGAAACTAGATCGGCCTCATATAAAGAGGAAAGGAGCCAAAACAAAATGGTGTAGGTACCGGAAAGAGCATTAGGAGGAGCACCGCATGTGCGGTATCAAGTGGACGATGCCGGAGAGGGGCCGGAAGTGTCGGCGGTGGCCGGGGGCCGCTGGAAGAGGGCCGATGCCCGTCTGTTGGTGGTACGGGAGGCGAGGCGTGGGCGCGACGTGCGTACACCGAGCGGAGGTGGGAGTGGGGTGCGGCGGATTGGTGGGCGGGGGTCGGTGGTTTGTTCGTGCGGGGGAAAGAGGAAGACTAACGGGAGCGGGGAGCGGGAGAGGTATTTTAGCCCTAAGGCTCTGATACCATGTTGGAGGACAAATGTTAATTGATTTTATTCATCCACATAGGGGTATTTATACTATTACAACAATATGACACGCCATTGATCCGTGTGCTTCCATAATTCCTAAATGGGAATCGTCCTATTTAGGATACAAAATCAATGTAAATATTAATGCAATATATTGCAATATATTTAGGATATAAATATATTGCAATATTCATTTAATATTAATGCAATATATTGCAATATATTTAGGATGAGAGAATATATTGCAATATTCATTTAATATTAATGCAATATTAAATGTAATATCAAACATATATAAAGATGATCTTGACCGTCCGATTAAAGTCTATTTGGTACTTTATTGAAGTGAATTGAATCCAAGCCTGAATCCAAATTTGAATCCAAGATTCCACGACAAATTCGAATCCAAATCTCTGCATTATATGATACATTTGGATTTCATTGCAGAGCTATTCAATTCAGTTCGTAAACACCCATAATTGCAATGGTAATGCCAAATTATATTTCTCTAATATTTTTACTACTTTAATGCCATGCAAGCAACCATTTGCTAGTCTTCTTGTCGTAATATACACCAACAGAATGGATTGATGGAATGCAGGACTGTCACCTCTTGGAGATCATTCGTGCTCTCCTATTCCACATAAGCTTGCCGAAGCATTTTTGGCGCAGAGCTATTCAAACCGCTCTTCGAACCTCTATTCTTGAGGAGGAGATTCATGATCGTGTCTTACTTCCTAACGAAGTATTTTATCATATCCATCTCCGTTGCTTGGGTTGCGTGACAGACTGACCGAGACATGCCTACAAGCCTTTAAACCAAACCCGCATTTTTGTATTGTATTTTTGTGGTTTTGATGTCACCTTTGTTGATTTGTTGAGGCTACTTCATATACTTCCATGAGTCACAGGGTGTATAGTTCATTCTCTGAGGATGAATATTTTATTTATAGGATCACCTATCTTGTTAACACTTATAGTGGTTCTATGCCACCACCTTGAACTGTGTGTTAGGGGTCCCACGTTGTCTTGTATGAGTCGAGTCGTAGTTACGAGTAATTAGTGTCTTAGTGTTTTAATGTTTCACACATTTTCTTTATACTGGGTATTTACTCCCTTTGGGTCATATATGATATATAAGGTATGAAAGAATGAAATCAAATTTCCCTCTCTCCCTCTCTAACTCTTCTCATTCTCTCCCAAGTCTCCTCTTCTCTTCCTCTAGTCATTCTTCTACTCTTCACCCCATTCTAGGGTTACCCCTTTGTATCTTCAGCTCCATAGCTACCTCCGACAAAGTCTCAAAGTGGGTCCATAACACTGTTTTGTATCTCCACCTCCACAACTACCTCTGACAAAGTCCCGGAGTAGGCCCATAACACCAATTTGGACCAATATCCCCCATAATTTACTTAAAATTGTTGGAGCCTGCCCGTCCCACTTCCGATATCTTGTCGGGCAAAATTGTCTAAAAGTGCAGAAACTTGCCTGAGTCATATATAGCCCCCTTAGTATCTCAGCCACCTCCGACAAAGTTCCAAAGATATAACACTGTTTTGTATCTCCACCTCCATAACTACCTCTGACAAAGTCCCGAGTAGGCATAACACCAATTTGGACCAATATCCCCCATAGTTTACTTAAAATTGTCTTGGAGCCTGCCCGTCCACTTCCGAGATCTTCAGTTATTGTTCATAAAAGTGCAGAAACTTGTACTGATCAGTCATATATAGCTTATCCGCTTTCAGCGTTTGGGGACTTGTTTGGAGGCTTTATCTGTTCCATGACGGGTAACTGAGGGAACTAAGAGATTTCTGGTTGGTGTGTTTCTTGGCAGTTTGAATAATCACAGGTTGCACCCCTCTTATTTTTGAAATTACTAAAACCTCCTTTGAAGTTTTCATTTCATAGCATTAATCTCCCCTGAAGTTTACATTTCATAACATTCATGCACAAAAATACTCCCCTGGAAATATACTTCTAAGGGGGTATTTTTGTGTACCAATGTTATGAAATGTAAACTTCAAGGGAGGTTCATGTTATGAAATGTAACTTCAAGGGAGATTTTTGTAATTTTAAATACAAGAGGGGTGCAGACTGTAAATTAGCAAACTTAGAGGGTAGGTCTAGATAAATGGCCCTAAATAAATATTCTAAGGAGCTTTCTAGACCAAATTTTGATTCAGTTCCTAGAAAGTTGAGAATGATATACATTCACCAGCATTGCCCCTTTTCTACTCTTTTTGCTAAGTGTTCCTACCTACAGGAAACAAAACAAGAATTAAATGAACCTGTCATGCCACATGAAAAATATCTTTACAATAACTGCCAAGAAATGTGTTCTCATACAGTCATACTTAGGGTCTGTTCGGCACGGCGGCGACGGTCATGAATGTGATGGTTATGAACCGACGTTCGTGAAAGCCCGACCTCACCTAAGGAACTTTATGTACTTCTATGTTCAAAATTAGTTTTCTTTTTCTTGGTGCCGGTCATAACCATTGTCATATCAAACACATTTTATGACGGTGACGTTTTTGTCCAAATTCAACGGAGCAAAAAGCCCGCATCAAACAGACCCAGCAGAATGAGGTGATATTAATCTTCAAAAAAGAGAGGCGATATTGAATATATTGGTAAATATGTTGAACAATTAGCATTAATTGACTTACAGATAGAAGATGACCGGAATGAGTCAGGCATCTTTGAATGTTGAAGCCTCGATGCTTTCTTTATCTTGCACAACCAAAGTAGAATCATAAAATACTTTGTGCACACTTTGTGGGCTTCGCCCTCGCAATTTATACTCATGATAAAAAGATGGATTTGGTGCGGCTGAATTTGAAGAGTACGAGTCTATTCTATGGTCAGAAGGAGAAGGAGAAGGGGAAAGAGATGGAGATGGAGTTGGGGGTTCAGAGGAGGAAATTAAATTGTTTAGGTAAGAAGACAAAACTACAGACTTGACTTCACCAAATACCGAATGATTAAGGCCGAGATTTTGCTCACGAAAGCCAATAACAGTATCAGCTAGCTGCCTCAATCTATTAGGTAACAAAGCAACAGTTCCATAATCAGACAAAATCGAAGCTTGCAGTGTAACGGGAGGCGCTACAGTCGAACCATCGACATTTGTCATCTGCACGTATATATTCTGCAAGCAAAGAAGAAACAATTCTTTATTATAATGGGCTATTTACTGGGTAAATTTTTTGAACTTACAGGGACCTCCCCAGTCTTTCAAAATTACCAAAATCTCTCTTCTAAGCTTGCATTGTTAATATATATGTACCCAACAAAGCTTGGGGGGGGGGGGGGGACGTTTTGATAACTTTCAAAGATAGAGGCGGGTCTCTATAATTATGCAAAGTTAGCCGAGAGTTTTCCGTAATTATTCCTTAATATAACTATTGGATATAAATAACAAAATAAGTAGGGTGGACAAAGGATAGAGTACCTCGTATGGCCTGAGATTTAATCCAAACTTCAGCTGGTCCTTCAGCTTCCTTCATGTTTTCCTGGATATGCACAACAGAATTGCTGACTGTGAAGTTAAAAAGAATCTTTGTTCTCTCCCAAATAAAAGCTGTTTTGAGAGGAATGACGGTGATTCCCACCAGGGAACTTCAAAACCTCAAAAAATAATGCTTCTCCAAATATAGGAGTTAAAGTGAGATTAATTTTCTGGAGGACAAGCTCTATCAAAGATGATCTCAACAGACTGAGGGCTGGTAGGCTTATACAGGCATGCCTGGGTTCAGGAAGCATGCCGAAGGAAACGAAAGTACAATTTATAGAAGATGCCGGATGAATAGAAATGATCGAGACCTGTGAAAATAACCTCTTTTTAGTTGAACACATCATAAATTATTACATATGAAGCAATTCAAGTAGCAGTACCTTTGTATTAGGAATTCCAATTTCCTCGAAAATATCATATTCAAGTCTTTTAGCATGTGAGGTTATTAGCGAAAATGGCCTTTGTAAAATGAAACTTGCCTGTATTTCAGCTGAAAAGTAACCAGAGATGACATACAGATCACAAAACTGCTAATGCTATCAAATTGTATGATGACATGCTAAATCAAAGCACAAATCAGTTGCAGTTAATTAATATCTACTGCTACGCCTGGGAGATGTCAACAAGTAATAAGCAATTTTTTGGTAGTATGGATTATAATGAATTTTAATTGAGGATCTCATAATTCAAAGTTTTTCCTGATTTACTTGGGACTTGCTCCATTTGAAGGATTGCGTACTTTTGAGCTAAGTAATGTGAAATTATTGGTGCTCCAACAAATTCCACTTCCATTGCTAGTAGCAGGAACAACTGTAGCTTCCTCCATGACGTGTGTTCGGTGTACCTCTACCGCAATGCAAAGCAAACCAAAGGACTGCAGAGAAAATATATTGGACACGGGCAGGAAAAATAGATCCAAAACTTTATTTTTGAGAGCAAAATGATCATGTTAGGGCAAGACTACGGGGAGCAACTACGGGAGAGAGATCTAGAGAAAACTAGGAGAATTTAGGGTTAGGGAGGAAGGAAGGAGAATACCTGATAACATTCTTCATGACCCCCCAAAAGGGGGCTGCCCGGATATAAATATATCCGGGCATGGAGGGGCCGGCCGGCCCCTCCAAGGGGGCTGAACCCGCCTGGTTCAGCCCCTGGCCGGCCGGTTCAGTGAGTGAGGGCTGAACCCAAAGGTTCAGCCCCATTGTTAAGCGCTCCCCTGGTTCTCCGTACATAATGACGCCCGGCAAAGCGCAGCGGGGGCGTAACATTCCCCTCCCCATCAAGAGCCAACTTGTCCTCAAGGTGGTAGTTAGAGCTGTCACGGTTCCGGTTCGGTTCCGGTTCTACTAAAACCACGAACCAAACCACTAAGATAACGGTTCTTCAAATTAGAACCAAAACCTTATTTGGTTTGACCGGTTCCGGTTCTGGTTCCGGTTCCAGCTTAATTTTTGGAACCGTCGTGTCAACGGTTCCGGTTACGGTTCAACAAGAACCAAAACCAAATCAGCCACTAACGGTTCGGTCCGGTTCCATGCGGTTCGGTCCGGTTCCAATCGGTTCCAACTAAAATAAAAATCAAGCTTGGCGAAATGAAATAAAAGCGGACTGCAAACAGTAAAACTCAAAACAACATCAAAATAGAAATAATTATGTTGCGCACTTCTCGACGGTCTTTTCAACGATCGGTGAGATAGTATCAATCGTCTTCCTACGCGTTTAGACTTGCCACGGCTTCTAGTTGGCTTGCGCATATCTCGTCGGCATGCTCAACCGTAACAACCGGCTACAATTAGTGGTCTTTCATGATTACTAATAAATAGTAGTTGTATATCTTATATATTTTTTAAATAAAATATTTCAAAGAAATATATAAGTAAAATTGAAAATATATTCTATAACTGTATAAAAAATCAAAAGTGCACTGCAAAAATTGACTCAAAACCGCATCAATGTCAAATCATATCACACAGTTTTTATGCGGTGAAGTTTTGATCGGTCCAAAATCGATCTCATTTAGTTCAATTACGATTTGAGTTCAAACTGCACCAGCTCCACTCGTGATATAGTAAGTATAAATATTATAGATAAAATATAAAATAATAACAATATAATAGTAATAATAATAATAAACGGGTTGCGGTTCGGTTCTACTTCGGTCCGGTTCAGATCGGGTCTAAAAATCTTGAAACCGCTTGAGACTTGTATGTTACGGTTCCGGTTTCGGTTCCGGTCCGGATAATAAAATGTAAGAACCACACCCGGACCAATGTTGTTCACGGTTCCAAAATTCAAACCGGAACCCGAATAATTTGCGAACGGTTCGGTCTGGTTCTTTGCGGTTCCGGTTCGGTTTGCGGTTTTCGGTTTTAAGTGACGAGTAGCCCTGCAGGAAAAGAAGTCTCATATTTCTGCCGTTGGCAGATGTCACATTGCCGAACAAACTGCTGAATGTCCCGTCGCATGCCAGCCCAAAAACAGTTAGCACGTGCCCGCTGAAGGGTGCGTAGCACCCCCGCATGCCCCCCTGTGGGCGACGAGTGGAACTCATGCATAAGTACGGTCTTCCAGGCTGAATTGGCGGGCACGACCACCCGACCCCGATAGTATAGCCGACCATTACACAGATGATAGCCGACCGCTACCTGTTCGCCTCGCTGGAGAGCCTCCACCATCGGTCCGAGCGTGTCGGATCGCAGCACCTCCGCCTGGATATCCTCCAGTGAATCGATCAGCGGACCCGAAAGGTGAGAAAGAGCTGCCTCGGGCAGACGGGAGAGAGCATCGGCCACCACATTCTCTTTACCCCGACGATAAACGATCTCGTAGACATAGCCCAGAAGTTTGGTAACCCATTTCTGCTGTAGCGGCGAAGAGACCCGCTGGTCCAGGAAATGCTTCAAGCTCTGATGGTCCGTCCGAATCTTAAAATGCCGGCCCAGCAAATAGGGCCGCTAGACGGCCACTGCATGAATGATCGCCAATAACTCATTCTCGTAGGCGGAGAGGCCCAACGTACGAGGAGCTAATGCCTTGCTGTAAAAGGCTATGGGCCGCCCCGCCTGCATCAGAACCGCCCCGATGCCGACTCCCGACGCATCCGTATCCAAAATGAACTCCTGCGTGAAATCTGGTAGTGCCAACACTGGTGTGGAGGTCATAGCTCGCTTGAGAGCCTGAAATGCCTCCTCCGCCTCCTCATTCCAAGAGAAAGAATCCTTTTGTAGCAGCTGGGTCAATGGCCTAGCGATCTTGCCATAGTCCTGTACGAAGCGTCGGTAGTACCCGGTGAGGCCCAAGAAACCCCGCAAAGCGCGAACTGTCACCGGTCGCGGCCAGGACTGCATACTCTGTATCTTCCGCGGGTCGGCCCGCACTCCCTGACCAGAGACCAAATGGCCTAAATACTCCACCTCCTCCTGTCCGAACGAGCACTTGGAACGGTTGGCATACAGGTGGTGCTGGCGCAGGCGACCAAGGACCTGTTCCACGTAGCGCACGTGGTCCTCCCAATTGGCGCTGTAGATGAGGATATCATCAAAGAAGATCAAGACAAAGACCCGCAGAAAATCTCTGAATATCTCGTTCATGTTAGTCTGGAATGTAGCGGGCCCCCCAGTCAGCCCGTTCGCCATAACCAAAAACTCATAGTGACCGTCATGAGTCCGGAACGCCGTCTTGTGGATGTCCTCCTGCGCCATCAAAATTTGATAATAGCCGGAACGCAGGTCTAACTTGGTGAATCGCCGTGCTCCATGAAGCTCATCTAGCAATTCCTCGAATGTGAGGAATCGGAAAATTATCCTTGACAGTAGCACCGTTCAAGGCACGGTAGTCCACACAAAATCGCCAGGACCCGTCCTTCTTTTTGACCAAAATAATGGGAGCCGAAAAAGAACTGGTACTCGGCCGAATGATGCCAGCCTCCAGCATCGCGCGGACGCTGCGTTCAATCTCCGCTTTCTGAACATGTGGGTAGCGGTACGGACGAACATTCGTAGGCTCAGCCCCCACCTTGAGCGGAATACGGTGATCTCGAAACCTCGGTGGTGGCAAGGAGCGTGGTTCTTGAAAAACATCAGCAAACTCTGTCAGAAGTAACCGTAACTGAACCGACACCTCAGAAGGAGTGGACTCGCCGGTTTGAACCGTCCTGAGAATGGCCATCATCTGCCCCTCCCCGCTTAACCGCTGCATGCTGCGAAGAGAGACCTCTTTAACAGGAGATGACATCATACCCTTCAGGCAAAAATGTTTCTCGCCATGCACGAACTCCATGGTCATGTGTTTCCAATCAAAAGTCACACGTTGTAGCTGGCGCAACCACTGAACTCCCAACACCATGTCGGAGCCACGAATAGGCAGTAGGTAGACATCAGTCCATCCCACATAACCATGTATCTGCATCTCCACTCCCTTCAGCACCCCCTCACACTGCAGCTTGCTGCCATCCGCCACCATAACGTGAAAAGCCGCTCCCTTATCAACCAGGTGCCCAACTCGTCGTGCCACGTCGGGGTGTATGAAGTTGTGGGTACTCCCACTGTCCACCAGGATAGTAACTTTCTCTTGGGCAATCCAGCCCGCCAACCGCATAGTAAGCGGGGGAGCACAACCCTCGAGAGCATGTAAAGAGACCCCGAACTCCGTCTCGTCCAAGTCCACGTCTACCTCCAACTCCTCAACCGACGTCGGCACGTCTCCGTCCTGCTGCAACATGAAAACCTGTAGCTTCTGACACTTATGACCGGGCACAAACTTCTCATCGCAATTAAAGCAGAGGCCCTTCTCCTTCCGAGCGGCCAACTCGCTCCAAGACAACCGAGTCACCGTCGGTTTGTTACCCACAGGTTGCTCCCGACGTGTCGCTGTGGCCGGGGTCGAAGACGGCCTACTCATGAGCCGCGCCCGCTGCCTGTTAAACCTCTCCTCCTGGATCCGTGCCAAGGTAATGGCGTGGTTCAAGGAACGGGGCATGAGCGCCTGTACCTCGTCTCGAATGTGCTCCTTGAGGCCAGATATGAAAACAGCTGTAGAGAGTCCTTTCCGGCCACTGAACCCGATTTGCTAATTTCTCGAACTCCGTGCGATACTCCATCACGGAGCCCTTTTGACGCAGCTTCTGAAGGAGGGCCTCAAAGTTCTCATACTCCAGTGGACCAAATCGGGCTGTAAATCCATCCACAAACTCCCCCCAAGGCACATACTCCCGGCCCCGCAGGAACCACTGCGTCCACTGGAAGGCGTCGTCCTTCAAGTGGAAGGACGCCAGCTGCACCCACTGCCCTTCTGGCACCTCCTGGTACTGGAAGAAAAGCTCCGCTTTGTGAATCCATTCCAAGGCGTCACCGCCCTCGAACTCTGGAAAGTACATGCGGGTAAGTCCGGGGGTCAGACGTTGTGTCCCTGGACCTCCGTCCCGCCTTGCGTGTTCCCCATGCTCAAATCCGCCGTAGCCGTGTTGTTGTCCCGCTCCCCAAGGCGGAAGTTGCGGCTGGCCGCCCCATCCTGGGCCAAAACCGGCCATTCCCGGTGGCCCAAATCCGCGTGGAGGAGGGAGTCCCCCCTTGGCTATCCCGCCATGTCGGGTGGCCGCCGGAGCCCGAAAGGCTCATCCCCGCCTCGGCGCCACTGTTCCTGGCCCGATCCGAAGTCACCGAAGCCCGCCGCTGCAGATCCTGGCGGGAACGAACCCGACGGACCTCCAAACGCCGCTGCCAGGCCCGCCGGAGGTCCATGGGCCGCCGACGCCGCACCTCCCGCCGTCCCGAGCCACGCCTCGCCAGGCGGAGCCCCTCCCGCAAGCCGCACGCCCGCTACCCCTTCCGCAAGCCGCGCGGCGGCCGAAACCGCGGGATCGGCCCCCGATCCGGCCGAGTCGTCGGCCACCGGGGTTTTCCCTTTCAATAGGGTCTTCAACTCTTCCAATCGGGCTTCCAACCGCCCCTCTAGGGCCGTCATCGAATCGGTTAGGCCAACAACATTCTCCTCTAGGGTTTCAATCCGCGAGGACTCCTCTTGATTGCGAGTGTTCACCATGGAGAGAATCGAAGCCTCTGATATCAAATGTTAGGGCAAGACTACGGGGAGCAACTACGAGAGAGAGATCTAGAGAAAACTAGGAGAATTTAGGGTTAGGGAGGAAGGAAGAAGAATACCTGATAACATTCTTCATGACCCCCCAAAAGGGGGCTGCCCGGATATAAATATATCCGGGCATGGAGGGGTCGGCCGGCCCCTCCAAGGGGGCTGAACCCGCCTGGTTCAGCCCCTGGCCGGCCGGTTCAGTGAGTGGGGGCTGAACCCAAAGGTTCAGCCCCGTTGTTAAGCGCTCCCCTAGTTCTCCGTACATAATGACGCCCGGCAAAGCGCAGCGGGGGCGTAACATATCATATTTTCGTTCATAAAGTATATAATATAAGTTCATAAAAACAATCATTCTACAAAAAGAAAACATCAAAACAATACAATTTATGACTGTAAATTTTCATTTACAATCGTTTTTAAGGGGGCTCCTTTTCTTCTAATCATGATTGAAAATACGATTGTTTTGTTCATAGAATTCGAGCATTTGACTTCAATTTTTAAGTACGATGCATAAATCAAATGTACAGACAAGGGAAAGAAGAGGATGAAGCCGATGTCAGGTGGGCAGAATGTGGGCGTACAGGGAGGGTGGAGAAGCAAGAGACAAAGGCAGCCATGGCAAATGTAGAGGAGCTTGTAGAGAGTAAGGAAATGTTTATGTATTTATTTTAGGCAAAATACCCAATCAGACCCTAAAGTTTGGGGATGATTTGAAACAGGTCTCTAAGGTTTCATTTGTTTGAAATAGATTCCTAAGATTTCAATTTTTTAAAAATCAGTCCCGTTTAACTTTGTGATCCATTTATTTACTGCTGCTATTTATTGTCTTTCATCCTTGTGCTCATGTTATCCCAATCTTACTCATTCTTATTACCTGCTATGCATTAATGCTTTAGCTCTTGTGGTAAATAAATAAGATGATTGTTAACCGCAACCTGTTATTGGCTAGTCGCACCCCAAAACCTCCTAATTTTTCACGTCTTTTCGAAATACGCCTTGTACATGCAATTTCTGGAAAAGTGTTCAACACTTCTCCTGAAATTGCATGTACAAGGCGTATTTTCGAAAGGCGTAAAATCTGGGCATATTTCCAAAGTACGTCTTGTACATGCATTTTTAGGAAAAGTGCTCAACAAGAAAGTTGTAAATCTCAACGAACTTTCGTGTTGAGCACTTTTCCTAAAACTGCATGTACAAGGAGTATTTCAAGAAGGCGCGAAAAGTTATGAGATTTTGGGGTGCGACTAGCCAATAACGGGTTGCGGTTAACAATCACCATAAATAATAACACTGAAATGTCAGGGAAAATGAGAGACAAAGATCCTAAGATTTGCTATTCAATTGAAAAATATTTAAATGTATAATAGACGAGTGACAGTGCACGGGGGAAGCCGTGACAGTACCCCGATCACGGCAGCGTCGCGGCTCGGCGACGCTCCCTCCACTCACATCCCTGGAGCGCATTATAAGATTGACGACCAGTATGAGTACTAAACTCTGGGGTGCGAGCGAAGCCGCCTTGCGACACCGTCGAGGTTGGGGTACTGTCACGGTGACACGATGTTCCCACATGTAGTGTGACTCGTAATATTATAAAATTGTACTAATCACAACTTAAAAATTTAGTATTTTTAGAGTTAGTAGTATTTATATTATTTAGTCTCACACCGCCTATCGATGTTGGGTGTCTTGTTGTATCTCCTATATTATGCCCCTTTGTGGAAGAATAAATGACACTTTTCATTTCTTTCTACATGGTATCAGAGCATCGATCTGAAATCTAAAATAATTTCTCGATTCCGCGTCCGCCACTGTTTTCCCCCTCCCCCGACCCGTGCTTCCATTTCCGAGAGCTGCTAGGGCTCACGCCCGCCGCTCCCGCTCCTGTTGACGAAGTTGATCGTCGATCTCGTCGACAGGAGCGGTTCCGATTCCGCCGCTGTTGCCGTGTGCTTCTTCCGCCCGCGTCATCGATGTCGTGTGCTGCTTCCGCCGCTGCTGATGCCGTGTGCTGCTTCCGCCGCCGCTGATGCCGTGTGCTGCCGTGCTGCTTCGCCGACTGCTTCCGCCGCTGCTGCCGTGTGCTGCTTCTGCCTGCATCATCGTCGACTCCATCTGCCTTCGTCGACGATCCCGTCCAACGTGCTGCTTCTCCCGACGACTTCGCCGACTGCTTCTGCCATCGACGACTGCTGCGGAGCTTCCCCTTCTCCCGTCGACAACAGATGGTGTTGCTGCTCCACCCGGGCCTGCTACTTCTCCGGCCCGAAAGGCTCCTTGCCGGCCGCTCCTCTGCGCTCAGCTTCTCCTGTTGGCCTTCTATTTCCGTTGCGCCTCCTCCTCCAGCACCTCCATCTGCCTGAGATCTGCTGGTCGTGCCTTGTTGCTGCTGCGCATGAGCCTCTTCTTCTTCTTCCCGGTCTAGTTTTTCCGTAGCTGCTGTTTTTTGAAGTTGTTTGTGGTTATTGTGTTGTTTGTGTTGTTTGTGTCTCGTTACGATTTCGGCCTTCCTCCACGTGATCTGGGTTCATGTACCCGACGAGGGTCCCACAGGTGCACGTGGTCTACGTGAGGGGGAGTGTACGTCATGGCTTCCAGGCATATTCTATGCCTTCATGCATGTATTCCACGTGAGGGGAAGTGTTTGTGATAACGGTGACTCGAATGCCTCTTTCCTGACTCCTGCCTTAGTCACATATGACCCCCAGGTTGATTTCGTCTGTTGTTTGTGTCTTCCCGTTTCTTTTCTTCGCTTTGTGGTAGGAATGGTTTGACATTCTTGGTTGACCTAGTTTCAGCTCCGGGTGTATCCAGCGTGATCATCGTGTGACCTTTGCCCGGTTGTAGTATCCCCGGTGACACGCGATTGAGCCTCGGTGGCTGCTGTTTTGTCCCATGTTGCCAAGCTTCGTTTACCTTCCGTTTTATGTTGTGCTCAAGCTGTAGGTTTCCCTTCCAGCTTGAGGGGGAGTGTTAGAGGGGGAGTGTTAGAATTAGTAGTATTTATATTATTGAGTTTAGTTCCACACCGCCTATCAGTGTTGGGTGTCTTGTTGTATCTCCTATATTATGCCCCTTTGTGGAAGAATAAATTGCATCTTTCATTTCTTTCTACAAGCATATATATATATATACCTATATATATCATAAAGTTGTGTTGGTTACATAAAAGCTATTTGGTTTGGTTGGTTAAGGATATTGTATTAATGTTGTAGGTCATGGGTTCAAATATTACGGTCATTTTTTTTTAAAACTATACCCAATGCGATGAACGACTAGGATTGCTTTGATTGTCCGTCAGAGTTACGCGGTACGACAAACTATTTCTTTGTATATAGTATATAAAGTATAGACTATAGATGTACAATTCATGTCAATCAAAAATGGAAGGCTAAGATAATAATAAGTGAGAAGCAATCTAACAGATACAATATTTTTTTCTACTCCCCTGCAAACTCAAGGGAACGTAGAATCTGCCAACTTAGGTTCCATTTGGCGCGGTATTTTTGCTCCGATGAGTTTGGACAAAAACGCCATCGCCATAGAATGTATATTTGGCAACGATTAGGACCGCCACCAAGAAAAGAAAACTAGTTTTGAACGTAAAAGTGGATGAAGTTCCTCAGGCGAGGTTGGGCTAAGGCTCTGTTTGGTGCAGCAATGCGGCCGTGAATGTGGTGGTAATGAACCATCGTTCGTGAACGCCCGACCTCACCCGAGGAACTTCATCCACTTTTATGTTCAAAACTAGTTTTCTTTTTTTGGCGGCAATCATAATCGTTGTCAAGTCAAACATATTCTATCATAGTGACATTTTTGTCTAACACCGGAGCAAAAACACAGCGCCAAATGGGGCCTTAATTTCATCTTTTGGTTCTTGACCTTAATTTTTCTATTGTCAAACCCAAAACGTAATATAAAACCAGGGTACTTTCCAATGGATGAGCATATAAAGAGGACATCAAGAGGACCCACGTGATACTAAGTGGCACCTACAGTTTATGCCGAGACATCACAATGGAATACCTATAGAGAAAATAAGAACAATTTTGAAGATATCACAATGGAACACCTATGATATTATTAAATGCGCAAGGCTATTTGAGTTTCCTCATGTGAGATTATATTCTAAAGATATCCCCTTGTGTGTAGAGTCTTCGGCCTCTAACACTTCCACTTTTGCTTTAATTAGGAGATGTGAAAGTGGTCATTTTCACTTATCCTTCCCCGATGTCATGTTATAACTTAAAAATAAATTGATTAAGTGCACAAAATTGCATGAGTTTTTCAATGTGAGACTGCATTCTCAACAAACCTTCACGTAGGGCCTTTGACATCTAGTACACAAACTTTTTATTTAATTGGGTAAAGTGAAAGTGGAATATTGACCCAACCTTATCTATTACTATGTTAAAACCTATTCATCCAACCTAAAATCAATTGCTTATATGTTGAGGGGGGCACAAAATCAAGATCAAGTTTAGAAGACTATGTAAGTTTTTCGATGTGAGATAAATTCTCAACAGATCACACAATTTCAAAAAGAAAAATCATTTATAAAAGAACTGTGAATAACAAGTTGATGAAATCATACATATTTCAGAACAGAAAGTGTGTAGATGGCTATGGATTTACAATGTCATAGAATATAACAAAGTTTGCACTTGATTTTTTTTATTTCAGTTAAACCACTAGGCTGTTGAAGAAAGGAAATAGTGGTAAAGGAAGATAAATCATGCCAACCTCATTCACCTATAGGTTTGGAAAACTACAGCTAAAAGATTGCTTAATATGGAAGATAATGATGAAAGAGATCCAAATTGCTAAAACATGCAAATAGCAGATTAACTGTTGGAAACCGAGCAGCTGCAGCATAAGAGAACTGATACAGTCATACAGATGAAGTGCAAAGGAACAAGACGGACGAAATTAGAATCTAAGCGATTTCATCAAATCCTAAGTAGATCAATAAAACAAAGATCGGGTGTAATAAAAACCAATTCAAATAAGGAGACGCACCGGAGGCGGCGAGGTTCTCAGGAACGAATCCGGAGCTGAAGCCGGTGATCGGAAGGATCCAGAAAACGGTGGAGATAAGAACGCCGATGGTGAGCAGAAGTACAATAACGCATCTAATACTGAAACCCCTTCGAATTCCGTCCAGGCGGGGATGGGGAGGGTCTACGGCAGCCGGCGTCCCCGCCTCCGGGATTTCGATCCGGCGGACATCGGGCTTTCCCATTCACAGAGCATCGGCCTCTCACCCTACTCCGATCAAATCCCTAACAATTTGAGGAGTGAGGAAGTTGAAAACAGCTAACGGAGTGACAGGGGCGCTACGGCTAATCATTGTCCCTTTCATTGAAGTCTCACGTAGTCGCACGCTCCGCTCGCACGCGTAAAAACAAATAAACGTATAGATTAAAAACTATATCAAAATTAAAGTATAATATTTTATAATAGGCTAATAGAGTAATAGCTAACATTATTCAAAAAATATTTCATAATAAAAATTAAAGAGCGCTGATATTTGCAGGCCTATTAATCGATATTTGCAGCCCGTGGATATATTGCAACTACAATAGATATTTGCAGTCCCGTTGGATTAAACGCAGGCCCTGTTTTTAAAATAACTTTTAATTTTTGAAAAAAAAAATTCCTCTAGGCTAATTGATAAATTTAAGAAACGCAAAACTACGGCCATATCCTTCAAATCAAAATATAAATTTTATCTTCCTAACAAAACCAAAATGAGAAAAGCTATATTATTTCTTCATGTAGGCCAGCTCCGCTATTCCCAGCAATGAACACATATCGTTCAACTCCGCAATACATCTTCCCCAAAATGAAACCCTAGCCTGCACGAAATTAAAAAAAAATTATTTCATTTTTGTATTCTAAAACTGAATTGCTATCTGAAATAAATTTTTGAAGTTGCGAAAATCTTACAAAATAGATATATGTTTTTTTTTGCGCCAAAAAAAAAGCCTGAATGCAGTGGATGACGAACCTACAAAAAATTTAAGTATATAAATAAAAACAATTATGTATAAAATAAATTGCAATTAAACAAGGGCTGCGAACCTTTCATATATTCTGAATACGTCTTATGTAAGGAATTTCTCATTCTCCGCTATATCTTGACGCCGTCATCTTGACCATACCGCCCGAAATAGTTGTGGTAGCCGGACAATCTCCTGGATTTTCAAAAGAACAAAGTGGTTGCCATTAACAAAACCAATATTGATAATCATCTCTAATTGTCGGTGGCGCCGAATGCAAAGGAAGAAAGATGAATGATTGTTCTCTTGATTAATGAACAAATTGGAGGTTGTAACATGATGCCACTTCTAGACCCATATCTGGCATGGACATCCATTTTCCCGACCCAGAGCTGCAGAAGTAATATAACAATCTAGTGAGCTTAGGAAGCTCCAATCTTCTTGTCACCTCATTATCATGTTGTACAACTCTTCATGTTCACATAATTCTTGGCATAAATCGCGGCGCACTTGAACCCAATTTTCCTCCATGGTTCATAGCAATACTTATCGCGTCTGTATCCACAGTGACCATCCCCATCACGTTGGTGAAATCAATAATATGTGTTGACATGAAAGGTGGCATTTCTGATCTGATACGTTCAGGAGTAATTCTTGTGTGGATAACCCTTCTTGCACTTTCTTCATATTCATCTTTAAAGTTTGGTGATCAAGCATTAAGCCACGATGCCCCAAAATATGACGGCTCTCTTCTTGTTGATTTATAATCAGTCCACCATTCTGCTTCAAACTCCCCTTTGGACGCCCACCTCAAGCTTTCTCGGAATTTTTGGTTCTTGAGTTCCGCCAATGGCCGTGGCATTGGTTATTTCTCGAAGCTTTCTTTTTAGTTCTTTTTTTTGGAGATCACTACTGCTCTTATACCTGTTTAAGAGTCCTTCAATATCATTACCAATATCATTTTCATCTGTGCAATCAACGTTGGTTGAAGGAGTTTGTTTGTCTCTGATAATGCCAATTGTCTCCAATGTGGTATCATCCAAAGTGGCAATGGTTTGCAAGCACTGATAAACGACAACTCCTCATGTGAGAATGGTAAACCAAATGTAAATCTGACTTTATGATTGCATTTATCTGTGTGAAAATGATTTCTGTGTGAAACTTCCTTTTCTGTAGTTCTAACGCAAAAACTGAAATTACCAACTAGCTCAGTGACAGCAAACTTTTAAACCATGGTTAGCATTAATCTTGCTCTGCCCAAACATCTTCTTAATCTCTGTATGTTGTAACAAAAGTAACTGTCAAAAGATTTCCATACGATTGTGAGAGTTAGAGGTGATTCTAAGAGATGGAGTTTATTCAACTTGTTATCCGCTTTCGACATGGAGACGTGTTACCCAAATGAATATTTATCAATCCATGAGATTAGCTTTGGTTTTTCTGTTTGAGAGCTGTTGTTTAACATATGAAAGAACATAGGGTCATAACCTAATCCGTATCAACTGATATAACGCTGCTGAACTCATTTTCGTTCAGATTCTACAATATGTTGCCAAACACCCAAAAAAATGTCACAATAGGGTAATTGTTTCTGTAGGAATATTCCTGTAATATGAACCCGACATGTCTGATTGCTGAAGAAGGTGAATACACACTTGATGCGTTATTAAAGTTCACGATCAGTGCAAAACAATTGGCAAGTTGTGATTTCCGATCAAAAATTAACTGTTAACACTCCAATGCCCATCGATAGCTAGTTAGTTTTGTTATGAAAGCAAAATCTTAAAAAAAGACTGTTGCCGAGAACACAATACAAAGTAAAGGTAATCGATATCTGTGGTCTTATAAGTGCAATTCATGATTTTGAGAACCTATTTAAAATAACGGAAGTGATGTGCAAAGAACAAACATTTTAACTGTTAGAAAACAGTCACATCATTAAAACTGTATATCCATACTCAGCAATGACTTATATAAAAATTATAGTGGAGTCCCGCCCTCCAATACGGCTCTGGGTATTTAACTTTTGATTGTAAATTGTCCTCAGTTTTAATGCCTGAATTTCTTTTCTTTAATCCGTTGATTTGAGGGTTTCATTGCATACACATATCCTCAACTATTTTCTGTGATTTAATCTTCCCGATGGATGCTTAGAACCATTCGTGATATGATAAAATTGTAATTTTCCATTCATTTTCTTCTTCTCTCCGACTTCTGAATTAATTATAAAATCTCTTTAAGCTTGATTTGCGTAGATTGCTTTACAAAATTTTTGAATTTGACTTGCCTGTATATCTATCGTCCAAGAGTAATTAGGTTTTGGCCTTTTTTCGAGTTTGTCATGAATAAATCTCCCAATTGGCCTGCATACAACATCCGCGGCCTGCATAATTCTTCCTTAGCCAAAAGCGGCCTGCATATTTGTTATAAAATGTTCCCCCATTGTGGTTGTTGAGGAATTTCTCATAATATATTCCATTTTTAAAAAAACAATCACATAAAATGTATATTCTAGTACCAAAATATAAATAAATATGTATTTATAATAATACCTCATAACTGGTGTGAGGTGAAGGGTCAAAGATAGGGCACCGCCCACGCGGCGAATTTTCTTTGGTAGCTCGACCTCGACATTACGGGGTTCTGCCCATATCAATTAATAACATAGAGAAATTTAGATGATCTTAAAGTACACACACTATCAATTGTTAAATGTGAAATTTTGTAAGGAAAAATATACATCATTTTTCAATTTTTATTACAAAATTTTCACGTAGAACGTAATGCAAGCTTTTAAAATTTTTGGATCGGACCGGACTAGTTCGGGCCGGTCGGACCGGTCGAGGGTTTTGACCGACGGACCGGGGACCCAAGCCGGTCCGGCCCAGGTAGCGCCGGCAGCAAACTTTGGGGTGGCACCCGCCACGGTGTTGGGGACCGCTCAAGAACGGTGGCGGAGGTCGGAACCGGCGGGCGGACCGGTGGGCCGGGAACCGACGGAGGCGGTTTCAGAAAATCGGGCGGGCCAAAGCCCGCTGTTAAATAGCAGAAAAAAGATTGCCAAGGGGCGGCAATTCGAACCTCCACCAAGCCCAGATTTACATTAAGAGCAGACCACCTGACCATTTGGTTCTTATTGTTTTCTTAAAGGGGCCATAATATATTATATACATATAAATATCAACGTATATATAAAATAAACATATATAATTAATATACATATCTATATAAATATTAATTATATATATTTTAGACCAAAATATATTATTATATTAAGATATATGTAACGGTTCGGCACCCCGGTTGAACCGGTTGGACCGACATTACGTTCAGCCTTCAATTAATAACATAGCTTAAAGTCCCTCCGCCGGTTCAATTGATGTCCGAATATTTGTTATACCGGTTTTTCAATTTTTATTACAAAATTTTCCGTAATGCATATATTATCATACATGTAATGAGCTTTGATAAAGTTTATGAGTTTAATGGTAGCTCCTCGAAAATAGAGATGACATGCCAAATGACATACATGTTACGGGTCAACTCGATGTATACTTAAACCGGTCAAAAATCTAACTGTCCTAGCTCGGGAGCAGTCGAGCGCACAAACGGTTAAAGAAAAAACTGATGGCTGATAAGAAAATTTTTTACATGAAAAATCCCAAAAAGGGAAAAAAATCACGTGATCAGGTTTATGCAGGCCAAATTTCTATTATCTTCTTTGTGTTGGTATAAGCATTTGTAGAGAACTCAAGGGCGACAAGTCGCCTCTCGTTACAATAGTAGTAAGAGAAGGTGAAGAAACTTTAAGGGTGACAGATCATCACTCGTGAAGCTAAATACTTTCTAGACTAATATAGTGGGGAGCAATGTGCTCCGTACTCTCTGGAGCATGCAACTAGAGCTCGGAAGCTAGAGTGATGCACTAAGTGCTATCTGGAGTCGGCCGCTTGTTCTGGTTGTGAGCTGTTAAGTCTGTGTAACGCCTCCATTCGTCACATGGAATATAACAGAGGGTCCGGCCGGGGGCCCACGTCATATTTCACAGATAAACGGCGGAATCACGTATGAGTATCAAAATTACTTTCTACTCGCATCTTAACTCAGAGCATTCTAGCGGAAGATTTTAACTTGCAAAAACTCATCACATTGAATGTCCACTAAATATATAAATAACACATTTATATATATCACAAGGAATGTATACAACCACAAACGCTCATGGCCTTAAGATCTTACATGTTTCTCTTTACAAGTGTGATTTCATACATCGGCACGCAGACCGACCACACAAGAAAATATAATTCTTCGTACGACCTTCAAGGGCCTACAAGCAGCAAGGGCTTCAGCCCGCTCAATCCAATTCAGCTCGCCAGCACCTGCATATGGACATCCACCCCAAGAGTTATAAACAAAGCAACGATCAGCATTCAGCTGACCAATTATAACGACCCTACCCCTTATCCGGGGGCAGTGGTTCCTTCCCTGCATGCATTGCAATCACAACATATATATTTATGTATCACAACAAGTGCTCTCACGCACAACATCATTACAAATGCCGGTCTTCGTGCCAGACGCTCCATGCACTCAGGGCACGCTTACGGTGTACCGAATCATCCTTAGTACCACCACCGATTAGAGGTTCTTAACTTTTTGGCTATGGGCATTAGTCTACTACAACACGCATGCTGGAGACATCCTCGCCCATCTCACTCAGAGGTGTTCACCTCACGGTAACCATTGAACATTTCAGATCGACCCACCACTGTGGTGTAACAACCCGGGATTGGCCCACAGCCCCCCATTTGCATTGTCACCAATCGATCTCTCACAACGCAGGTACAGCACTTTCCCATTACTCAACTCGTCAATAGCGCACATCTTGACGCGGGCCGACTTTCCCTTTCCTGTTCAGCACACAACTCACGCAGAGCCGCTGTCCAGTTCAGTACACAGCTCATGCAGAGCATACAAATCACACAGCACACACAACACAAGGAGCTCACACAGAGCTTCCTAAGTATTTCAGAAGTATTCACAATTCACAGGCATCCTCACAAGCTCCATAAACTACTCGTTTCATACACAGAGTCTTCTCCGGTTCGCAATATAAACATCACCAATCCAGACCAACCTTCTGGATGGGGTTCACACAACATGTCTATTCCGTACTACACATTTCCGGATCTAGATGCAAACTCAACCGGGGATATCAACTATCAACCCGCTGGAATCACTTACTCTTTCCACCTCTTGGTGGAGGATTCCATGCTTATGCATAAAGGAGGATTTCACTTGTCCAAGAAGGAGATCGTTACCCTTGACAATCGCTTTGGAGCCATGGAAAACTAGCCGGATGAAAAGCACTGCAATGGCCTTGCCTCCACAGATCTGGACTCGGCTCGTGATTCGGGGCTCTGAAGCTCCACCGACGGCCGGATTCCTCCTTCCTCCTTATTCCTTGCTCTCCCCTCTCTTTATCTCTTTAGAAAGAGAATGACCAAAGATAAATGAGAGTTTATCCTTCAACTCTCGGCCTTATAACAACAGGAAGAGCTCTGGGCCGTTGAATCCTAATTGAAAGAAATGAACGGCCACAAATCGCCCAGAAAAGCACTTTCTTGGGCTGACACGGCTTGTGGCACGCCCGTATCACAGGCCGTGTGCCTTAAGCGGCAAAGGAACCTACTCTTCCAGACCAGGACACGGTCATGGGACACGCCTGTGTCCCAGGCCGTGTGCCAGACACGGCTTTAGACACGCCCGTGTCCAGCCCGTGTTTATCTGTCTGCACAAACCTGGCCATAACCCGAGAAGGACACAACCATTGACACGCCCGTCTCACAGACCGTGTGCCAACCGACTTGCCTTCGAGGATCGTCGACTGCATTTCATCGTGATCATTTCGACCCTGGACACGCCCGTGTCACAGGTTGTGTGCCCCACTCGAGGCCCACTCGAGCCCCACTTGAGACCCACTCGAGTACACAGAGCAGGACATGGCCTTGGACACGCCCGTGTCCCTGGCCGTGTTGCCCTGTCTACAGTCCGAGGATTTTTGGGGTGTTACATTCTGACACAAAGTGCTCGAGCAGAATGTGCAGGGTGCAATATGCACGATGTAATGAGCACGATGCAATGTGCGCGGTGCAATGTGTTCAGTGCAATGAGCACGGTGCATGTGCGCGGTGCAATTTTCAAGGGACCTTTGAATGCTTATGAGAAATCTTCGAGGAATCTTAGAAGGATTCAAAAATCTTCGAGCATTCTTTGCTCTCTAGTGCGTAGGAAGCAAGGTAGAATGGAATGAGGGTCTATGACCCATTTTATAGGTTTTGAGAGTGACATTTTCGTAATTAAGTGGTTAAGGTGTTCGGCTATCCGTACACAATAACCAATTTATGTATTACGAGCACACCAATTATGGATAGTTTTATGGTTATACGCACACCCATGATGAATATGATTACGCACATACCATAACTATATAATTTGTTATACGCAGACTAATATGTACATTTTTTTATACACACATTGTAATGCGAATTTCTACTATTTGTACCCCGTCATCTTATATTTTATTATGCACATTTTTATGAAACTAGTTATGCACACACCATTATGAGGATTCAGTTATACGCACCCCCAAAATGGTGATAATTCAAATGGTGAGACACGGTGGTTACGCAACCGAGGTGGTTGGATGATGGAAGTTAGGCGGCGGCCGAGGGGCCGATCGGTGGAGGTTGGCCAACAGAGGTTGCTTAGAGGCGGGTAGCCAGTTGAGGGCTAGCCGGGTGGCCGGCCGTGCGCCAAAAGAAGGCTAGCGGGATCGCCGGCCGAGGGGGCAGGCAGGCACGTGGCCACGGGGGCTGCTCGGGGAGGCCGGTCGTGCGGCCATGCGGCCGCGCGCATGCGGCCATACGGCCGAGCTCAATAACAACTCTAATGGCAGCGGGTCTCGCATTTGTTCTTCTCTACTTTCTCGACAGATTACCATCAGCAGAACTGACATCTGTCTGTGGAATCAATCTCATATCTAGTTTGGTCTATGACAAGGGCCGACAACGGAAGCTCGGGACGGAGCCGTATGATGCATAAGTCTCACATATGGTTTGTTAGTAAATTTATGGAGTATGCGTCGCTACGGTGAATTTGTAATATCAAAAATTTCACTGAATGCAACGACTAATTAAGCTCTAAAGGATCGCTTTAACCAAACTTTATTAATCTCTAATTAGAGTTTATGCAAAACTTATTTATTTATTCTAAGTTAATCACACAAAATGAAGCGAGATAAAATAAACAGTAAATGAAATGTGAAAATTAATTTATACCATTCTTAAAATCTTTCCCGTTCTTTATAATCGCAACAATTCGCAACATCTGTGATGTGTTGTTCTTTATGAATTCTACAGCAACGTTAGCGCAAATACATGTTCAATGGTTGATCACTACAACTTGCAAATGATTAGAAACATGAAAGATGGGGTGAACCAAAATTCTACTGAACCAAGTTGTGGATCTATAATTATATATCAAATCTGACCATGTTTTGATACAGGCAATATCTGTTATAATGATTAGTTTAAAGAAATAATTACCCAAATCTCTCCTGTAAACTAGCATAATTAGTGAGAGCACCCCTCTTATTTTCGAAATTACAAAACACTCCCCTTAAGTTTTCATTTCATTACCAAAATCTCCCCTGGTCTTTTCATTTCATTGCATTTATGAAGAAAAATACCCTCCTGGACACTGTTCACCGAGGGGGGTGTTTTTGTGCATGGATGTTATGAAATTAAAACTTCAGGGGAGATTTTTGTAATGAAATGAAAACTTTAGGGGAAGTTGTTGTAATTTCGAAAATAAGAGGGGTGTTGTCAGTAATTTAACAAAGTTAGAGGGGAGGTCCCGGTAAATGGCCCTTAGTTTAAATGGATAGTGATCATAAGATTACATCCTTCTCAAGACCAAGATGTCAGCCCAAAATGAAAGCAAATTGCAGCCCAATAAAAAAAAATAAACTTAGGATGAAGTATTACCTTAATGGAGGTGATTGGCCTGTTAATACAGTGACAAGGGCATGAAGTTTTACTCCACTTGAAGCAGCTGACCAATCATTCACGCTCAAACAGAGTTAAAGACTCGGTTTGGGGGGACTTATATTCACCGGTCATGCGGTTACGATCGCTTGAACCGGACCTTAATTAAGATCCGGTTCAAGCGATCGTAACCGCATGACCGGTGAATATAAGTCCCCCCAAACGGAGGGAAAATGTACAGGCTATTCTTCCAATGGAATCAAGGGCCTCCGACGATCTGAAGCAGAAGGGGATAAACAGTGCCCTCTATCGCATGACTTCTTTTTCCTGTCTTGCATGAGCTTCTAGGCTTAGGCTATGTTTTGTTTTTTACTTGAATTAACTTAGACCATCAGTTCTTTATATCTCATAATAATTATTATGAACAAAACTAATACGAAACATACGTTATGCAAATGAGTTTGCTAAAATGATAAAAATAGATCCATTGTCCTTTCAACGTGTCATCATAAATCAGAAGAATAACTTGCACCGTTTTCTTCTCGTTCTGCAATTCAAAATGTGGATTTTTAAAAATCAGATTGAGAGATGTATTTTTTTATTAAAGAAAATCATAATCGTGAAAATTTACTTTAGTCTTCTTTTTTACTTCGAAACGTTTTTTCAACCAATCCCTTCCACAGATCAAAACTTGAATTGTATCAGTCTTTAACGATGCACGATATTTATCAATGACTCTACTACCAACACTAAGGCTCTGTTTGGTTGGGTTGTTGCTGATGGTAAGCTGCTGATAGAAAAAGTACCGATTCTGGAAAATGGAGTTTTGTAAAAAAACTGTTTGAGTGAAATAGAGTTTGCAAAACGGAGTTTCAAAAAGTTGTTTGGAAATGAAACAGAGTTTTGAGTGAATTTTTTTTCCACATTTTAAAATTACCAACAAATTATTTTTGCAAAAAACATTTTTTTCATTCATAAAATAACACTTAACACCCAAAAAAATGTTTGATTCAGTTGTTTTATAGAACAAATACCTGTCTTTTTGTCCTATGTTCTAGTTTCATAAAGCTCTTCAACTATGCTATTACGTAACGCGATCATTTTCTCTACACCAGCTGCAGTGTCAATGCATGTTTTTTGTCGCCCTTGTGATGTCATACCATGATCACGAATCCTTTGCTCGCACTCACCAAAATCAATATCCACATGTGAAGGATGTCGACAAATGAAATTATGTAAAGTCATTGTGGCGAGCACAATAGCTACTTGTTTGTCAAAGTGATAGCTTGGCATGTCCCGCAATATGACCCACTTCTTCTTCCAAACCCCGAAAAATAGTTCTATCACGCTTCTAAGCGATGAGTGTGCATGATTGAATATCTCTCGACGTCCTTCTGCTCGACGACCACCACGAGCAAAGTCTGGTTGATGATACCGTGTATCTTGATACTGTTTCAAGTATCCTCTTTGTAGAGGATTACCAGAATCCACCAAGTAATATTTTCCTGCAAATTATTAAATACAATTTAACAACAATTTATTTGTATATTATTATATAGACAAACCAAATTATAAATATTTACCTATAGGTGGATGCGGAAAGTTATAACGGAGATCACTTATGGAGAAATTGAAAATGCGACTATCGTGCGCTGATCTCTCCCAACCCGTCATAACAAAAGTGAAGCACATGTTGAAATCACAAGCAGTCATGACATTTTGAGTTAGACTGCAACGTCTCCCAATATATGCCACTTTATGTTTATGTTATCCGGAAGACACAAGAAAGTCTCCCTATGATTTTTGTCCATTAAATATGTTATGGCAAAATCATAGAAATTTTCATCAGATAGCACTTTCGGATACGTGACTAATTTATCTATTGCCCGTCGGATGCTAAACTAAGAAGAAGACTTTCTTATGGGTGCCTCCTGGATGCATCGACTAATGGTCTTAGAAGACTCCGTCAAATCTTCTAACACAGAGTTAAAAACTTTGTTCTTCCATTTACTTCTTTTCCTTCCAACTTCAGATGTAGTTGTGGTCTCATGTGGCATAGGTCCATATCGCTGACTGCAATGTCTTCAGGATCACCATTGGACATTCCTCTTTCATCGACGGACTATGGGATCTCAGTAATGGTGTTGGGGGTGCATGCATGACGTTCGGTCGCAACAACAGAACTGAACATCATGTTCAGTTTCTTCTCCAACTCCGGTTGGATTCCAGAGTAACGGAATTTTTTTGCCACCGGAACAACTTGAAAATGCATAAATTTAACGTCAGAACTTGTTAATCTTTTTGAAAAGTAAAATATTTTTTTTGCTATTGTAAATGAATGCCTTCAATCTTTCATCTCACAACTTGTTTGAGACGTCTATTGTCTTCCTTGATGCATTCTAACCCAATCCGGTCTCACCACGTTTCAACTCCGTCCATAATTTTCACTCCTTCAAATGATCCCATTTTATTTTTAGTTGGACTTTATCATATTATTTTCAAGTCAGCTCTGCAAATTTCTTCATAACGTTTGTCCAACCCTCATTATTAAAATGTGTGGTCGGTCGATTCCCAAGCTCCATCTCTTTAATGAATATGTCACAGAAATGCATGATATATGTATTGTCCCAAAATACGGTCACTCCATCATCTTTGGATTTGCCCATCCTTAGAAAAGTAAACAAACACGTCCAAATTTATGAACACATAACAACAACACAAACAAACACATATACACACACATATATAAGACACACACACACACACACACACACACACACACACACACACGTACTTTGAACACTGTAATTCAGCTTGAACTGCAACCAACTATAGTTCACTTTGAACACTGTAGTTGGCTGCATTTGAAATTGAATGGCAGGCTGCGCTGGGTATTGATGAAGTTCAAGTTTCTTATGTTTTTTGTTTAATCCACAACACAGACATACACACACACATAAATACATACAACACACACATATAATCCACACACACACATATATACATACAACATACACACATATAACCCACAACACACACATACATATATACATACAACACACACATATTATCCACACACACATATACACATCACACATGTAACACACACACACATACACAGTTTTTTTGCAAAACGACGGTGTGTGGCGCAGCGAGAGGGATTGGATGCAGGAATAAACACATAAAAATGAAGGCTCAAATCCACACACACACGCATATACACTGCACACATAAAAATAAAGAAACAACATGATAAATAAACACGCAGATGCAGGAAACCAGATCTACACAACAATTTCAGGTTTTTTTGATGTCATGCTCTGCTCATAAAAACCTAGCTCAGTGAGAGGGAACACGAGATTGGGAGAGACGTAAATCTGAAATTGCAAGGCAGGAGTATGACAACACAAATCTGTAGGAATAACGCCAAGGCAAAGTGGAGATTGACGACACACCAGATTTAAAACTTGTAGCAAACTAACTAGTGGTATTGGGAGAGACAAATATCGGAAGAGGAGATTGGGAGAGACAGCGAAAAAACTAACCAGTGGTAATCACGCCGTCGTCGAAGATCGCCGCTATCGGTAGAGAAGAGATCACCGCTGCTATCACGTCGAGGATCACCGTCGTCGAGGGTCGGGGAAGCAGGATTGTTGCTGCTATCGCGCTAGGTTTTGGGGAGAGATTGAGACCAGCGGGTTGTTGCGACGGAATGGGGAAAAGAATCGTGGCTCGGGTTATACACAAAACTGCGGAACATAATAAATGTGGTTTCCAAAATCATCCGCGTCAAACACTTTTTTTTTTGCAAAACGGCGATGCGTTTCCACCACACCGCAGGTAATAAACCCAACCAAACGCCACCTAAATGTAGCTTCCGAAACAACTGAGGTAATATGTATTGCTAAAATATCCTTTGTCAATGTCGATAATATTTTGTACTTTAGAGTATGAACACCACAATTTCAAAACATCAAAATTTCTTTCACCTCTGCTTAGATCTTTCTCAATATTGTAACTGATGGGGATGAAGCCCCATTTATAGGCTTGGGTGTGCACTTAATCATCTCCCCCATAATCCCTCCTATTTTGAAGATCATGGGTTTGACCGGTCAACCCACTCCCCATGATCTCTACCACAATAGGAGAGATCATGGGTATGTCCACGGGCGCCGCCGCCGCCAACCGCCACCACCGATTGCAGGTTGGACACCGTCCGATCACTACTGAGCATCTGTCGTCGTCCGATCTACAGGTAACCACCCACTAATCCACCAAGTTAGTGGGGGCCCGCCATAATCACCTCTTGGAGGCTATAAAAGGAGCTTCAGGTCTTCTCATTTTTCACTTTTTTGCTCCCGGAGTCTTCTTCTTACTCAAGCTAGAGCTCTGTCGAACTCCTCCCTCGAGTCATCTTCAAGCCGCCTACGAGCCAAGTCCCCAAGTGCGCGGAGAAGGGAAGAAGACAACCACCGCCAACGCTCAAACATGCCAGCCACCAAGTTAGCATCTAGCACTCCCTCAGTGCAACCTATTACCCGTTGTGAGTCAGAAATTCTCTCTCACCTCCAAGTTGTAACGAGGAGCGGCATGTCGCCCTAGATTCTCTGAACATATTGTAACCACAACCTGATAGTGGACTTTGACCAGCACAGATCCAGTCACGTGGTTTTTTACCCAGTTGAGTGGTTTTTCCACGTTAAAACCTCTTGTGTCAACTCTCACTTTTCATTGTCTGTGTGTGCGCTCGACCATCCCGAGAGCTAAGGTGGTCCAGTTTATTCCGGTCTGACCGGGACGCCGAATTAGTCCGCAACAGTAACAATTTTCTTCAAGATATATGTCAAGTTCGAATTTTTGTGGCTGAATGGATTCCACTAATTTCACAGAATCAAAATACTCAGATCAATCAGATTGAGTTTGTGGCATTACAAAGTTACATCATGATTGCAAAGTGTCTGATGTGCTCTGACGGGTCTCCCGTTCCGTTGCATGTCTCAATCTTTGGGAGCTTGAAACTATGGGGGATTGGGTGCGCCCGAACCTCAGGTGCGAATGACGAGCAATGATGGAGAGGCCGAGCGGTTGACCGTAGCGGTACGTTGCTTGGCTCGCATACGCTCTTCTACAATTAAGTTGAGAACTTCGCGTGTGAGCCTTTCATCGAGGTCCGTTACTTCAGGGCAGTTGTGATGAATCTAAGCTTCAGATTCTCTAGCAGGACAGGCTCTGTAAAAAAAGCTAAATAAATGCAAATTTTATTGCTCCAAAAAGAAAATTATTACATAGGTATGCCCTCTTACTTATAGAAATGGGGGAGATAAGAGAATACAATAAGTGATGTGGGACTAAATACAAGCTGCACAGGCTGGGCGGTTTGTCCCTGTCAAACTTCTAGACTATACAACAAATACAATCTCCTATGAAGCCTCTGAACACCGGCTATTGCTAACCGCCAAACCGTTACAGCGGCTATCCACCAGACCGTTGTTGTGGCTATCCACCAGACCCCTATTGCGGCTATCCACCAGACCGCTGATGCGGCTAACGACTAGACCGCTGCTGCAACTAATCTTCAGACCGCTGTTATGGCTAACCTTCTGATTGTTGTTGCGGCTAACCTCCAGACCGCTGTTGCGGCTAACCTCCAGACCGCTGTTGCGGCTAATGACCAAACCGTTGTTGCGGCTAACCTTCAGACCGCTGTTGCGGCTAACCTCTAGACCACTGATGCAAATATCCTCCAGACCGTTGTTGCGGCTAACCTTCAGACTGTTGTTGTTGCTAACCACCAGACCGCAGTTGTAGCTAACCTCCAGGCCGCTAATGCGGATAGCCATCAGGCCGCTGCTGCGAACTCTTACCAAGCTGCTAGGAAGGCAACACGACAGGACACTGGTCCAAATCGCCAGACTGCTGACCAGTCAGGCTGCTGCGACTAGAAAAGCTAACCGCCCAGTCTCAGGTTCCAACACTCCCCCTCAAGGTGGAGCATATATATTAACCATACCCAACTTGCTACAAACTTCCGAGAATGAGGTAACTGGCTTTGTGAAGAAATCGACTAGCTCTTTATTAGAAGTAATAAACAGAGTACAAATTTAATTCTTCAATATCTCTCCTCTGATAAAATGGCAATCCACTTCAATATGCTTCGTTCTCTCATAAAAGATTGGATTTCTTGAAATATATATAGCCGTCTTATTGTCACAGAATATCAGTAGAGGATGATCATAAACCTCTCTCAGATCCAGCAAGTGTGTTCATAGCCACTTCGGCTCGCAAGCAGTCAAAGTCATGCTTCTATATTCCGCTTCTGCACTCGACCTGACAACTACAATATATTTCTTGCTCTTCCAACTTACCAGATTACCACTAACAAAGGTACAGAATCCAGACGTAGACTTCCTATCCTCTTTATCATCTGCGTAGCTAGAATCAAAATAAGCCTCTACCTTTAAATGTCCCCTTTTCTGAAACAAGAGACATTTTTCTTGTGCACCTTTTTCATACTCTAGGATCTTTAAAGCTGACTGCATATGACATTCTCTGGGGGCTTGCATAAATTGGCTCACTTTCCCTACTGCATAACAAATATCTGGTCTTGTGACTGTCAGATAAATGAGTTTACAGACCAGACGTCTGTACCTGGTGACATCTTCAAGAAGAGTAGAAGTCTCACTCCATCATTTGTTGTACAACCCCGTATTCGCAGAGTAGGGTCCCTTCGGCAGGCGCATGGCGAGCTTTAAGTTCTTAAGCTTTTTAGAGATTTTGGACTCTTGGTGGCCAATTTTGGCTTGGCCTTGGAAATATAATAGTAGGGGGGAGGGAAAAATCTGCATCTTCCCCCCTCCGGGCTTGCTATGAGCGAGGTAGGAGCGGTACTCCGGACTGAGGCCAAGGTCTCACCCACCTGCACCCAAGCCCTCTTGGGCGAGCTCGACCGGCGGCCTGGAGCTCGCCCAGGCACCCAGTCCCTTGGGCGAACTCGGCCGGCGGCCTGGAGCTCGCCCGGGCGCCCAGCCCCTTGGGCGAACTCGGCCGGCGGCCTGGAGCTCGCCCGGGCGCCCAGCCCCTTGGGCGAGCTCGACCGACGGCCTGGAGCTCGCCCGGGCGCCCAGCCCCTTGGGCGAGCTCGGCCGGCGGCCTGGAGCTCGCCCGGGCGCCCAGCCCCTTTGGGCGAGCTTGCCTCGGATGTCCGAGGGGAGGGAAAGGGGGAGGAACATGGTTTAGCCCCCACCTCCCCCCTTTTGGACCTCCTGTTGCCATGTTTTTTCTTAAGGGCATTTTGGAAATTTTAAGCTCAGGACTTAGAAAAACTATAAATAGACCCCCTTGGGTACCTTTGGAGAGGCATTGGTTTTTCGCTTCCTCCTCCCTAGTTCTCTTCTTGGTAGAGTTGAGAGAACTCTCCAAGGTACCCATCTCTGTCATTGGTAAGGGAGGGGGAGTGTTCTTGTGACCTTCCGGGTGTGTGGTGGGACCTTCAAGCTAGAGTCGAGGGTCTGTACATAGTTTCTCAAGTCTTTGGTCCGTGACGTTCCCCCGAGTGTAGTAGGTGTGAGGTCACCCCTCTTTTGGGATCCGAACTCCACAGAGACCAGGTTTTTGGTTTCAACATTTTGGTGCGGAGAGTGACCAACACAGAAGATCTCGGGAGAGTGTCATGGCTGGATATCAGGGAGGTAGTGATGATCTCGGCGAGCTCCCCAACCCCGGACCCTTCGTAGGAAGGGAGGAGTTCATGACATCCATCCAAGGCATCATGGGGATGTTGCGAAGTTTGGCTCCTCGGGGTGGCAGCTCCACTCCAACCCCCCAGGAGCTAGCTCCCCCTCTCGACGAGCTGCCTCCCAGGGGCACGGGCGAGATGACCCCAGTAGGGGGAGAAGGAAGTGCACCAGGTAGGCAACCTGGGAGGGAGAGGATGTGAGAGGGAGTCGAGCGAGACCTCCTCGGTTGGGATTTGTTCCCCAGCCCGGCGAGTGCTAGCCCTCCAGGCGAGCAGGTCGCGCGAGTAGAGGTGGCGAGAGCACCCCTCAGGGGGTCACCTTTCAGCGAGCTGATCATCTCATCTCCCGTTCCTGAGGGGTTCATAGAGCCAGACATGGCTTACTATACCAGGAAGGATGATCCCGTCCAACACCTGCAAGGGTTCGAGGATGCCGTCTCCATCAGGCTGATGACGGATGCCTTCAAGTGTCATCTCTTTGCGATCACGTTGAAGGAGAAGGCAAGAGACTGTTTTCATCAACTCCCCCCGAGGTCGATCTATGGGTTCGAGGAATTGAGCCGAAGCTTCCAGCTCCGCTTCTCCACCTCCAAGAAGAGGAAGAAGAGTCTCGAGTCCATCTTTCTGATAAGGCAGAGGGCCGAGGAGTCGCTGGTCCACTACGTTGACAGGTTCCAAGAGGAGATCCTGGATATCCAGAAGATGCTGGGGTATGCTCTCCATATGGCCTTCACTATTGGGCTGAAGGAGGGCTTCTTCAAGATGAGCTTGACTCGGAAGGCCCCCCTTTCCTTCAAGGAGCTGATGGAAAGGGCGACAGAGGAGATAACCATTGAGGTGGCCAATCCGGTATTTGTCAAGAGATTGGCAAAGTTGACGGAGGCAGAGTCAAAGGAGCAAGGTGGCTCGAGACATCAGGAAGGAAGAAAGAGAGAAGAGCAGAGAGCTCAGGGGTTCCAAGGACAGGAGGGTCCGGAGCTAGGTTGGAGGCAGCAGGGAGGACCTGCCCAGGGTCCAGGAAGGGCTCTCATCTAGGGTGGGGGGGACTTTCAGGGAGGCCAAGAAAGATACAACTTCCAAAGGCTAGCCCCTAGGCAGCTCCTACCCCCACCGCAGCAAGCGATGACGATCGGTCGAAGGGAGAGGAGGAACCGCGCAGGAAGAGGAAGAGTCAGAGTAGAGTCACCCTACTGTGAGTTCCACCAGGAGGAGGGCCATGCAACAACTACTTGCCGCAAGTTCCAGGAGTTGAGAAGGACAAGAGCTCCGGCACCACAGCCTCAACAACCGCAAGATCTGGTATGGATTGAAGAAATCCAACCCGAGACACCAGGGGAGAGGTGTGAGGACAAGGTTGATATGGGCACCCGGGGAGGGATCCTTTAATGCACGAGGAAAGAGGGAGGTATACGGAGTAGATCATCTCTTGTAATAAACTTTGTTTGCATTGTATCACCTATGGTTAATGAAAAAGACCGCCAGAAAACATTTGTGATCAAGTCCTTTTGGCTCCGGGATGATTCCGCTGACCAGGCTCCCACTAGCTGGCAGGGCAGGTTGATCTCTCGTGGAGGCTAAGTCCTTTTGGCTCCGAGATGATTCCGCTGACCAGGCTCCCCCTAGCTGGTAGGGCAGGTTGATCTCTCGTGGAGGCTAAGTCCTTTTGGCTCCGGGATGATTCCGCTGACCAGGCTCCCACTAGCTGGCAGGGCAGGTTGATCTCTCATGGAAGCTAAGTCCTTTTGGCTCCGGGATGATTCCGCTGACCAGACTCCCACTAGCTGGCAGGGCAGGTTGATCTCTCGTGGAGGCTAAGTCCTTTTGGCTCCGGGATGATTCCGCTGACCAGGCTCCCACTAGCTGGCAGGGTAGGTTGATCTCTCGTGGAGGCTAAGCCCTTTTGGCTCCGGGATGATTCCGCTGACCAGGCTCCCACTAGATGGCAGGACAGGTTGATCTCTCGTGGAGGCTAAGTCTTTTTGGCTCCGGGATGATTCCGTTGACCAGACTCCCGCTAGCTGGCAGGGCAGGTTGATCTCTCGCGGAGGCTAATTCCTTTTGGCTTCGGGGTGATTCCGCTGACTAGGCTCCCACTAGCTGGCAAGGCAGGTTGATCTCTCGTGGAGGCTAAGTCCTTTTTGGCTCCGGGGTGATTCCGCTAACCAGGCTCCCACTAGCTGGCAGGGCAGGTTGATCTCTCGTGGAGGCTAAGTCCTTTTGGCTCCGGGGTGATTCCGCTGACCAGACTCCCACTAGCTGGTAAGGCAGGTTGTTCTCTCATGGAGGCTAAGTCCTTTTGGCTCCGGGATGATTCCGCTGACCAGGCTCCCACTAGCTGACAGGGCAGGTTGATCTCTCGTTGAGGCTAAGTGTTTTCACCCCGAGGCTGTCTCGTCACCCAGGCTCCCATCAGCTGGCATGACAGATTGACCCCTCAGGAGGCTAAGTGTTTTTCACCCCGAGACCGTCTCGTCACCCAGGCTCCCATTAGCTGGCATGACAGGTTGACCCCTCGAGAGGCTAAGTGTTTTCACCCCGAGGGCGTCTCGCCACCCAGGCTCCCATTAGCTGGCATGACAGGTTGACCCCTCGGAGAGACCGAGTATTTTCGGCCCCATGAAGGCCACTCAGCGAATACGTTGGGTTGGATGTTTCTTTCCAAGCTTGTGCCAAACTCAAAAAGAGCGGGAATTGTGTACAACCCCGTATTCGTAGAGTAGGGTCCCTTCGGCAGGCGCAGAACCAACTTTAAGTTCTTAAGTTTTTTTAGAGATTTTGGACTCTTGGTGGCCAATTTTGGCTTGGCCTTGGAAATATACTAGTAGGGGAGAGGAAAAAATCTGCATCTCCCCCCCCCCCCCGGCTTGCTATGAGCGAGGTAGGAGCGGTACTCCGGATGGAGGCCAATGTCTCACCACCCTGCACCCCAACCCTCTTGGGCGAGCTCGGCCGGCGGCCTGGAGCTCGCCCGGGCACCCAGCCCCTTGGGCGAGCTCGGCCGGCGGCCTGGAGCTCGCTCGGGCACCCAGCCCCTTGGGCGAGCTCGGCCGGCGGCCTGGAACTCGCCCGGGCGCCCAGCCCCTTGGGCGAGCTCGACTGGCGGCCTTGAGCTCGCCCGGGCGCCCAGCCCCTTGGGCGAGCTCGGCCGGCGGCCTGGAGCTCGCCCAGGCACCCAACCCCTTTGGGCGAGCTCGCCTCGGATGTCCGAGGTGAGGGAAAGGGGGAGGAACATGGTTTAGCCCCCACCTCCCCCCTTTTGGACCTCATGTTGTCATGTTTTTTTCCTAAGGGTATTTTGGACATTTTAAGCTCAGGACTTGGAAAAACTATAAATAGACCCCCTTGGGTACCTTTGGAGAGGCATTGGTTTTTGGCTTCCTCCTCCCTAGTTCTCTTCTTGTTAGAGTTTAGAGAACTCTCCAAGGTACCCATCTCTGTCATTGGTAAGGGAGGGGGAGTGTTCTTGTGACCTTCCGGGTGTGTGGTGGGACCTCCACGCTAGAGTCGAGGGTCTGTTACTAGTTTCTCAAGTCTTTGGTCCGTGACGTTCCCCCGAGTGTAGTAGGTGTGAGGTCACCCCTCTTTTGGGACCCCGAACTCCACAGAGACCAAGTTTTTGGTTTCAACATTTATCATCTCCAATAGCCATAGGAGACCGAGCAGGTTTAGTCCCAAAAAGACATGTTTCTTCCAAAAGATCCAAGACATACTTCCGCTGTAAGAGAATAATAAAATCAGAATTCTGAGATATCTCAATCCCCAGAAAGTATTTATGAGACCTCATATCTTTGGTAACAAAATGCTGAAGCAAATGCTTTTTTGTTATGTAAATACTTTTTCTATCATCCCCTGTAAGAAGAATGTCATCCATATATACTGCAAGAGCAACAAGGCCAGCCGAGATTTTCCGAATAAACAAAGAGTGATCTGCAGCGCTCCGAACAAACCCAACAACAGAAATAAATTCATTGAATTTTTCAAACCAGGCCCTCGAGATTTGTTTAAGACCATAGATAGTCTTCTTCAACTTGCATACCTGAGACTCCCCCTAAGAAACATACCCAGGAGGTTGCTTCATATAGACCGTCTCATTCAAATCACCATAAAGAACATCATTATTCACATCTAACTATGACATTTCTCAATCCTTGTTTACTGTCACATAGAAAAGAACATGGATCGTAGTAATCCGAGCAACATGAGAAAATGTGTCAAAGAAATCCACATCATAGGTCTGTGTAAATCCTTTGGAAACAAGCCGAGCTTTGCATCGATCAACAGTCCCATCAGGGAGAAACTTGATGACAAATACCTAGCGACGACCAACCACATCAGCTCTGAGAGGGGTAGGAATAAGAGACCAAGTCCCCGTTCACTAAGAGTTTTCATCTCTTTATCCATAACAACTTTCCAATGAGAAATAATCATAGTATCACAATAGGAGGCGGGAAGAACATTTGCCGAGAGAGCAAGAGCAAAGCTCTTATACAGAGGAGACAGTTGCGCATAGGAGACCACATCTCGAAGAGGATGTTGAGTGCATGAATGAACACCTTTTCGAAAAGCAATCGGAAGATCAAGGTCTGTCCTGTCTACTATATCAGGTTCATCCGAAGGAGAGACTACTAGACCAGGAGCTGTTGGCAGTGGCTTAGTAGAAGAATAAAAGACATCATGAAAATATGAAATAGAAGGAGAATAAAGAAGTGCAGGCTCTGGAAAATGTGTTGACACAAGGGGAAAAGAAGCAGAATCAGTAGGAGAAGAAAGAATAGAGGAAGGATAAAAGAATAGAGCATCCTCAAAGAAAGTGACATCTGTAGAAACATACTGTCGTCAGAGAACAGGATCATAACACATATATTCTTTCTATGTTAGACAATAACTCAGAAAGATGCACTTAACAAAATGAGGGAAAAGTTTGTCACGACCAGAAGAAGAAGAGTTGACAAACGTTGTGCATCCAAAGACACGAGAAGGTAAAGGAAACAGAGTCGCATCAGGATACATGATAGAAAATAGTGTCTTTCTATTGAAAACCGACGATTGAACTTTCATGTAAAAAGAGCTAAATAAATGCAAATTTTATTGCTCCAAAAAGATAATTATTGCATAGGTATGCCCCTTATTTATAGAAATGGGAAGATGAGAGAATACAACAAGCAATGTGAGACTAAATACAAGCCGGGTGGGTTGGGCGGTTTGTCCCGGTTAAACCGCCAGACTATACAACAAATACAATCTCTTGGGAAGCCTCCGAACACCTGCTACGGCTAACCATCAGACCGCTGCAGCGGTTATCCACCAGACCGCTGCTGCAGCTATCCACCAGACCACTGCTGCGAATAACGACCAGACCATTGTTATGGCAAACCACCAGACCGCTGTTACGGCTAACCTCCAGACAGCTATTGCGGCTAACCTCCAGACAGCTGCTGCGGCTAACCTCCAGACCGATGCTGCGGCTAACCTCTAGACCGCTGCTGCAGCTAATGACCAGACCGCTGTTGAGGCTAACCTCCAGACCGCTTATGTGGCTAACCTCCAGACTGCTGCGGCGGCTATTCTCCAGATCGCTATTGCGGCTAACCTTCAGACTGTTGTTGCTGCTAACCACCAGACCGCAGCTGCGGCCAATCTTCGGGCCACTGCTGCGAACTCTTACCAATCCACTGGGAAGGCAATACGACAGGCTGTTGGTCCAAACTTCAAACCGCTGACTAGACAGGCCACTGCAACTAGAAAAGCTAACCGCCCGGTCTCAGGTTCCAACAGGCTCCACAACCTTGAATATCCGCACACGCGAGGGGGGGGGGGGTCTGTTTTAAGCATATTGACATACAAGTGAGGGGGAACTGGACCAACCTGCTCTCTGAGTTTTGTCCCCTCTACAGTGCGGGCAACTTCTCCCGTCATGGTCTCTAGTCACGAGTACCGCTGTGTTGAGGGTACTGTCTTCTGAGGATGCTGAGAACTCGCTTCCCATAGACGACGCCAAACTATTGTGGCCAAACTCGATGCCCCGATCGAACCGGATTAAATAGGACCATCTTAGAACGCGGAGCGGTCGAGCGCGCATATATTTACAGAAAAAAAACTTACAAGATAATTTTCTACATGAAAAACCCGTCAACTAGGTTAAAAACTACATTGTCGGATCTGTGTCGACCAAACCTCCACTAGATCTGAGTGTTGTTAGAGGTCTTTTCCAAGAACTCGAAAGAGACATGCCGCCTCTTATTACAATTATTGGGGAGAGAGAGAAGAGCTCAGAGGGTGACCGACCATCATTCGCAGAGCTAACAATTTCTTCGTGTGTTGCAGGGAGCTATACACTCAATGTATTCTGGAGTCCTCTGATAAATCTTGGAGGAGGGAGCAGCTTGTTGCAATAGTTTTGATGTGTGGGGCTTGGAAGCTCGTACGATGCGTTGGGCGTATACTATCCTCTATGGATTGTCTTCTTTTGTACTTAGAGGAGACAAGAATTGCTAACTTGCTGGCGCTTGGTGGGCTCATTGATGAGCTGAAGGCGTTGAATACTTGCAGCAGTTTTGAGCGGAACACACGGAGGTGGGCTTGGAGCGGACTTGATGGCAGAGCGTGCTGAGAGCTGGCTGATGGAGAGCGTGTGGGGCGCTTCCTGGAGGAGAGTGCGTGGGGCGCTCGTTGGAGGAGAGCGCACAGGGCCCTTGTCTAAGGATAGCGCACAATGCGCTTGTTGTTAGAGAACGTGCAGGGCGCTTGTTGGCGGACAGTGCCCGGAGCGCTTATTGGAGGTGAGTGCGCAGGGCGCTTGTCGACAGAGAGCGAGCGGGACGCTTCTTGGAGGAGAGCGCGCGGAGTGCGGAGGGAAGAGACGCATGCAAGGAAGCGACGTGCGCGAGAGCGCACGAGAAGGCGGAGCGTGCAGGAGCGTGCAAGGAAGAGATGAGCTCAAGGAAAAGGCGAGTGTGGGAGCGCGCAAGGAAATGACGAGTGTGAGAGCGTGCAAGGAGGTGGAGCACGCGAGTGCGTATTAGGAGGCAGAGCGTGCTAGGGAGCACAACGAAGAGATGCACCCGAGGGCGCGCTTGGAGGCAGAGCGCGCGCCAGCGCGCAAAGAAGAGACATGCATAAGAGCGCGCAAGGAGGCACGCAAGGAAGAGATGCGTTCAAGAGCGCGCAAGGAGGCGGCGCGCAGGGAAGATATGCACGCAAGGAGGCAGCGCGCGCGAAGACGCGCAGGAAAGAGATGTGCTCGAGAGCGTGCAAGGAGGCGGCGCGCGCGGGAGCGCACAAGGAAGAGAATTGGAGGAGAAAAAAATTACGGGCGAAGAAGAGAGATAAAGATTTTCAAAGGGAGCTTTGAAGACGAAGGAGATCTTCAAGGAGTGCTTGAAGATCTTTGAAGGGGGAGAAGAGGATGAAGAAGATGAAGGAGGAAGGAGAGAGAAAATCCGTACGAGGATTTGCCGGTTAAGGAGATAATGAGAATAAAGGAAGATCTGAGGCCCTATTTATAGGCTTCATGGGTGGTTATGACAGTTATGCGACTATCCGCAGCCCATAACCATCATCATCGCTATTTATAGGCCGATTGCATGACACATTATGCACATATCATTTAATAATTTTATTAAGCGCGGACTGGTCCTATTTTTGGCAACGCATTTTCCCCACTACGGGAGGTCATGAAGACGGTTACGTGGGTGGTTACCTACGCAACAGACGGTGGCGATCGCGGGAGTGTGATCGGATGGTGGAGATTAACGACGACGAAGAATTCGGCCTGCGGGGGCTGGCCGACGACGTACTCCGGCCGGTGGCGAAGGCAGACGAGCGGAGGGCGAGGTCAACAACGATAGCGGCGTCCGTGCCTCCGTGGAGTTGGGAGACGGCGGCGGAGGCGGCCGTAGTGTTGGGATACGGCGACAATGACGACCATAGTGTTGGGAGACGACGACGACATTGTCCATGAAGTTGGGAAACGACGGCGGCGGCGATCGTGGTGTTGCGAGGCGATGGCGACGGCGGCCATGAAGTTGAGAAACAACAGCGGCGGCGGTCGCGGTGTTGGGAGACGACAACGACGACGGCGGTGAAGTTTGGAAACGACGACGGCGGCAACCATGGTGATGCAAGGAGATGACGGCGGCGGCCGTAAAGTTGGGAAACAACGGCGGCGGCCGTGGCGTTGGGAAACAACGACGATAACGTCCGCAGAAGGAAGGGGGACACGCAGTCGTCGCATGTTCAGCGTTCCCTCGGCAATAGGCGCACCACCCCATCGGGGGAGGGGCGACAGTTAGCCCCCATGTCTCCTTGATGGGGAGTGCACAACACTCCCCAAAAGTGAGATCCTGCAGGGCGTTGACCAAGTCGGTTCCTTAAGAGGAGCTTACTTTGTCAGCACCCCTACCAGCCAATGGGGAATGGGGATTTCCCCATTGGCTGGTAGGGAAATCCTATGCTCGCAGCGCAGAAAGATTCCCGCACGCGCATCACGAGACGACTCCGGCGCGCGCATGAATTCTCGTGCGCGCGGGATAATCTTTGCGGGCGCATGCCGCGCGCGCGCGCCGCGCGGGGGGATTTCCCCCCCCCCCCACACACCCTGCGCGGGCCTTGTACATGATGGTTTGTTTACGCCCTTGGCGGTTGCACTGATCGGGTCAGGGACGCCCTTCGGTTTGACAGAACCATTCTTAGGGAAAACCCTATATATATTAATGATTTCAGCAACCTAAAAAAAATTCATTCTAAGATGCAAGTGATATGCGTGTTTTATTCTTGTTTTTTTTATTTTAAATTATTGATTTGGGTCGGTTCTTGAGTACCTGACTACAAGAATCGAGAACCGAATCGACGGTTCTAGTATTTTTTAGACTCATACCCGAACGATTAAAATGAGAACCGACCCGAACCATCGGGTTCAGTTTGGTTTCGGTCTGGTTCTTGGTTCTTTGAATACTTTTGCACATGCCTAATTAGAGAGGACCAGGGAGAGAGCGGAGTGCGCCAAACCGCCCTCTAACTCCATGGCCGGAACCGCCAACCAACATTGTCGCAACATGCGTGGCAACATAATGCACGACCCTGCACCCGTCGCGCGGGTGTCGGTGCACGACGCCGCACCAGCTGGTCGCGCTTCCCCTTAAGGCTATAAGGCCCCACACTGGTCGTGCGGACACCCGCCTGCATGACCCGGAACCAACCGCGTGACACCCGCCCGCCGACTGTGCGCTACCCTTGCGGCCCGAAACACTCGGCCCCTCCCGCCCACACGCCTGCTTGCGGTACGCCGACTCCTCCCAAGCAGCCACTGCCATGCGGCTGCCCTGTCCAGACAAACTCCGTCGTCGTTCCCATTATCTGCAAAACCACCTACTATGAGGTGTGCGTATAGCGAAGTACCCATCATGAGTATGCGTACATCAAGATATTGCATCATGGGTGCGTGTGTAACGAAATACCCAACATTGTGTGCCTATAACAAAATAACCGTCATGAGAGTGCGTAAATTGAAATATCTCTATTTTATATTTGTTGTGACCAACTCTACGCTCCTGGTTGACCAAACGAAAGTAGGCCGCCTTAGCCGGTCGAGCGCGCAAACATTCACAGAATAAATAAGGAAGTGCACAAAACAATTTTAATGTGAAAAAAATCCCTCAACTGAGTAAAAAATCACGTGATCGGTTCGGTGCCGGCCAAACTTCACTATCAACAAGAGTTTACAAATTGTTGGTGAAATCGAGGTGACAGACCACTACTCGTTACAACTTGGAGATGATAGAGAATACGAATGTGCTTGATGGGCGACAGACCGCCTCACACAAAACTCTGTTTTCACTGTTCACTGGCGGTGGCGGACATTCTTGGATGCGATCAGGATGCTCCGTTATGTTGCGAGGTTGGTTACGATGCGTTAGAGGGGATTTGCTGGATGTCGCACACATAGGAGGCTTCTTGCAGTGGTTGTTGAACCGTCTTATTCCTCGGGACGTTGTGGACTTAAACAAATTTTCGATTGGCTCGATGGGATGCGGCAGCACGTAAGAGGATCTCAACAGAGCTCCGACCTGAGGAAAAATAAAGCTGGAAGGAGAAAATATTAGAAATGAGAGGGGTTTGAGGTCTTTTTATAGGCTCCAAACGGTGGTTAGGAAGTTATGCGGCTATCCGTACACAATAACCACCTAAATTGCAGAATGCCGACTATTTTTGGTATAATTTCTAGCTAATATTAATTAATATATTTTATAAATGTAGACCATCTTTTATTTACTAAATGTTCCCCCACTATCTGCGGTGATTACGTTGGTGTTACCCATGAAACAGACGACGGTGATCGTGTAGGGAGGATTGGACGACGGAAAGGGCCCCCTTCACAAAACGACCATCTTAGCGGCAGACGACCGCGACAAGCAAGAAGGGTGGCCGGCCCTAGTCCGACCGCCTCACTCGGTCGCGGGCTCACGATCGCGGGCAACGGTTGTGGGGTGCGGCCGCCCCTTGCAGCCACAACCTTGCGGTCGTTAGAGGTGGTTGCGGGGGGGGGGGGGGACCACGAGGTGCGTCCGCCCTTGCGGGCGTGACCTTGCGGCGCTGGAGGTAGTCGCGGGGTGCGGCCGCCGGGAGCAGCTGCGAGGATCGGCCGCGGGGGGGGGGGGGGGGGGGGGGGTCTTGTTGCGGCTGTGACCTGTCGAGTGTGGGAGGCGGCCGCGACCTCGCAGTCGGGGAGCGGAGGCAGGAGGAGACCGCTGGAGGCGGACTCCTGTTTCAGCCGGCCGCGACAATTTGCATGCGTAATGGGATCCCGTGCGCGGATCGCGCGTGCTGATCGTGTGTGCAGTGATTATTATCTTGATCCTCACCAAGTTAGTGAGGATTGTAGGTGATCGGCTACTCACACCCATTTTCTCTATCAATTTAAATTGATATTTATATTTTATTTGATGTGTCAATAAAATATAAAAATAAAATACATATTTTGATTTATCATTATAATTTTAGGCAATTGTTATCCACAAAGCAGTTTTGGCTATCCACACTCAATTTTAGGTGTTTTTTCTCCTCAAAGTTAAATAATCGCAAAATAATTTTGGCTATCCGCACTCTTTTTTTTTCTCCTCTTACCTTACAACATTTTTGAGAGTCTTGTTCAATTTTTTGTGTGATTAAAGGAAACTTTGATTATAGTGTGAAAAATGTTGTAAAATCTGATACAAACACATGCACAACTATAAAATTTGCAGGTAACAACAACCCATAAAAACATAGAAATTATATCATGATAATATAAATTCAAATATAAGGGAAACATGAGAAAAATGATCGTCAAACGAGTACGTCGCGGATGCTCCGGACACGCACGATCCGCGGCGAGAATCTGGGATTTGGACTGCAATTCGTCTCGCTGATGCACATGATTCACCGAACCTTCAACGTCGAAGTTCAACGTTCAACCGCACAACTACCAGAAAACAACGCCATCACCGGAGAACAACGCCACCACCGGAGAGAAATCACCATCGAGACTAACTGCACTCACACAATTACTAGAAAATAGACTTTTAGCCACGGCAGATTGCCGTGGCTAAAAGTCCAAAATCGTGGCTAATAACTTTTAGCCATGGCCTACCCACGACAAATGAGCGTGAGCAATACGAGCGTGACTAATAGTATTAGCCACGCTGAATCCGTGACAAATAAGTTATTAGCCACGGTTCAATTGCCGTGGCTAAAAGCTCCTTATTTGTCACGGTTCAATTGTCGTGGCTAAAGGGTCTGTAACAGACGATAATGCCTAACATAAAAAAGATTCGGTCGCACGCCGCCGCCCGGACACCGTCGCCCGGCCTCCGCCACCCGGCCACCGCCGCCGCCGCCGCCTGCCGATTTTATTTCAAACATTAAATGAGAATGAACAATATAAACCTCAAATAGATCTTTTAGTTGGCGGTGTGAGACTAAAAAAACCCGACCTTTTGCCACAGATTAGGCTTCCGTGACTAATACTAGATTATTAGCCACGAAACAGGCAAACTGTGGCAAAAAGTCTGGTTACTTGCCACGGTTTAGTCATCAGTGGCTAATACTAGCTTATTAGCCATGGAATAGAAACCATGACTAATACTTCATTATTAGCAACAGTTTTCCCCCGTGGAAAAAAAACCGTGGCTAAAAGTCATTTTTCTAGTTATGCGTGTATACACCGTCGACACCATGCCTCTGCACTACAAATACGTCCACTGTAACGCCGACGACAAACTCCACCAAGCCCGACGGCAATACCCTCTCTCAACACCGATGGATACCTATTCCAAGACAGACGACAACACCCAAGGTCGGCGGCCCCTCCAAGTGCACGAGAGAGAGAGAGAGAGAGAGAGAGAGAGAGAGAGAGGCGGCTCTCCAAAAAAAACTTCAGGCGGCTATCCTCCCAAAAGCTACAGGCCGGCTGCTATTATTTCCTCCAATTCTCACGGTGGGCTTGCTAACTCTCTAATGCTACATAGTTATTAATCCAATCAAAAGTCAAAGAGGGAAACAATATTACTCCTCTTAATCTTAGCAACTCACGGATAGACAAACCAAAAAAAGATTTCCTTTTTTCCCCTGATTTAGGCAGGCTAGCATTGGAAGGGAATAATTCAAAAACAATTGGATCCGGTTCAGATCCGAGCCAAAAATTTCAACAATTACCACCTTGATTCGGGATATGAAGTTACCACCTGCACGAAGCACTTCTTACACAAAGCACCATCTGCACTGGGCAACACTACACGTAAGACGGTCTGCATGAAGCAGCACCTCAATGACCTAAGACGTCAGCCGACCTACTCCAGTCGACTCATCCCCGCTCGGGCTCAATACCTGAATGTCGACGCAATTGGATCGCTGAATCTGACTCGCCTAGTCAGACTACTAGAAGGGCGATCTCCTGCGCCACCTCGACCATCAACTCTATCAGCCGCAGAAATTATGGGCACACCACCTCGCATCGTGGTCCCCCCATCAACTTGTAAAAACTACAACACTGCATAGCTTGCATGAGTACGGTGCGTGTTCGCGCCACCGTCAGAACTCCACATCTTGTCGCAAAACTGCATCCTCTGGAGTCTAGTCTGCCCAGCGATATCAGATTCCTGCACAGCTTGGGTATCAGGTGTACCCGCTCAAGCCTACGCACTGCTCCATTATGCATCATGTGTTCTTCGCTGTCATAGCTCTCTGTAGTACCTCTAGGCAACCTGATTAATTCAAGGATCAGATCTAGGAAGATAGGGAGCGGACCGATGTCGTCACCCACCGTTAACCAAAACCTAAAACTGGAACGTCCAATCAATCACCTATCCGGAACCTGCCTCTGATACCACTTGTTGTAAAATCCGATACAAAAGCAGACACAACTATAAAATTTTCAGGTAACAGGAACACATAAAAACAAACACAGAAATTATATCATGAAAATATAAATTCAAATACAAGGGAAACAAGAGAAAATGACCGTCCGACGAGTACGCCGTGGATGCTCCGGACACGCACGATCCGTGACGAGAATCTGGGATCTGGACTGCAATATGACTCGCGGATGCACAAGGTTCACCGAACCTTCAATGTGGAAGTCCAACGTCCAACCGCACCACCACCGGAAAACAAAGCGATCACCGGAGAACAACGCCACCACCGGAGTGAAACTACCGTCGAGACTAACTGCACTCACACACCGTCGACACTACGCCTCTGCACTCCAAGAAATGTTCATTGCAACGCCGACGATACGATAAACTCTACCAAGCCCGGCGGCAACACCTTCTCAACACCGGCGGATACCTCCTCCAATACCGGCGACAACACCCAAGGTTGCAGCACTACAAGAAAACTGGCATTTAGTGACGAAAACACAGTGATGAAATATATTTCGTCACTAAAGATACACTTTTAGTGGCGAAATGTAGTTCTTCACTAAAGAGTCGTCTTCAGTGACGAAATGAACGCTTGGTCACTAAATAAATATTTTTAGTGACGAAATATAAGTTTTGTCACTAAAGTAAATATTCTAGAATATTTAGTGACCAAAAAATTATTTAGTCACTGAATTACTTATTTAGTGAAAAAAATTAGGCACTAGTCATCAAAATTTTGATGTTTCTTTCATTAAAAAAATTCATTTATTCTCTCATAAATTAAAATTATTTTATAATAAAATATCAATAAGCAATTATTCACTCTCAAATGAAAAAATTTCTTATTTTCGATGGCGGATTGGCGGTATATACCTCGAGTAAATCCTCGCAAGTTTCTTCAAGTCACTCATAATTGGCATCCTTCAAGTGACTAATTAACTTCTCTCAAACGTGTACTCCAACTAGTATCTATGTTTAGGATTTAGGCCCCTATCTTTTTCAAAAAATTGCAACCTGACCTTTGCATGACTTCTGATAGTTTAGAGTTTAATTTGACAAACGATTGCATAGATATCCTGCGAGTCGCTCCATTACGGCATCTCAAATCTCCCATCATCACATTATTACCTTTAAATAGGTCGTCAACAATACGTAAAAATAATATAAAGTGCGAAAAAATAATTTGATCACTTAAATGAGAAACTAATGACCATTTAATTCATCATGAGTCACTAAATATTTTTAACTTTTTTTGACAAAAAATTTATTAGTCACTATTACTAATAGTTTTTAATGATCAAAAAAATATTTGGTTACAAAAAATATTTTTTTAGCAATCAAACTACATTGCCTCACTAAACAAAACTATTTAGTAACTAAATATAATAGACACAAAAAAACCAAAACAAATTATAATTAAATATCTCAAACCTATCCCCTCTTATTTCATTTGGGAACGGCGCTTAATTTTATTTCCCCTGCTATGGAGCCCTAATTAACCGTCTTCTTATTTCATTTCATCTCCTCAACAGTAGGAGCCCTAAGTTTGCGATTTTCTGTAATCCTCTGAACGGTGACGACTGCCCCCTCAACTCCCTCCAAGACCTTCGCTCAATCCGACGCCCTCTCCACGAAGACGAGCCCTCTTAACGATGATGATCACTCTCCATGTGATGACCTCCTCCGCCCAATCTGACGATGCCATCCTTTTCGACAACGATGACCTCCGCTCGGGTAATAAATTTCTTCTTTCTCTGCTTCGATTTCTGCTTTGATTTTTTAAAATTTCTGCTTTGATTTCTCTATTATCACATCCACCCAGAGAACAAGAAAATTAATACTTTCTATTTTCAATTTCATTTCTTCAATTTCAGTAAAAGAAATTTGTGTTTATCCAAGTCATATAATATATGCGTAACTGGATTGCTCTACCTCTTCACTCAGTAACTAGATTACTCTGCTTCTACCCAACCCCATCTATCAGATTCCTTGTATTATACTTGAAGACAATCAGCAGAATTTTGTATTATATGAAGTTGTTTATAAAAATAACTTAAACTTAGGGCCCGTTTGCAACACAATGGTTGTGACTTTTAAACTGTCATTAGTAAGGTTGCTTGAGATAGTAATAATGTTTCGGAATAGGTTGTTCTCACTCATTTTTTTGTATTTGAAAATGACATCACAATTTTTGAAAGGATTTTGTGAAGGTTTCTAATGATAAATTAAGTTTCCTTCTCATGTGGCGTAATTATGGATAGCAGCACATGAATAAGATTTGATAGGTGAACTCAGCATTTGTCTAATAATGGTTCATATAACATTTAAATGAGAATAAACAATTTGCCATCATTATCTGCTCGCAGGATATTATTTGATTTAGCTACTGCTCCCTCCCCCACCTCCCCCTTCTTCTCCCTTTCCCTTCTAAATCAGTGTAGTTTATTTTAAAATAAGAGCGCTTGTTTTAGAAATATAAATCAATATTACTAATGATTAGAATACATACTGTGCTGCTTAGAATAAATTTTTAGTTTTATACGTGCTTTCATTAATCAATATATTTTTAATGTTTTGTAGTTATATTATGCAAGTTTTTCAGTCCATATATATATATATATTTCTTTTTACGGATGTGTGTTTAAATCCACAGAATGGTATATGCTTAAGGGTTGAATGACTATGACAGTGATCCTAGGTTGTCGGACAATCCCATTATAAGAGTTGAATTGAAATTACTTTTCCAATGCCATTGTTTTCAATCAACAATTTGCATGAACATAAAACAATGATTTGCAACTGGACTAGCTGGAAGTTCCTGCTGCTCAAGCCACTATTAAGGCAACTGCCCAAGGAATTGCTTTGCTGCTATACACTCACGGACCTGATATTGAGTGGAGGATCTGCACCATCTGGAGGCTGCTTATGGCTTGCTTCTTCTAAGTTCATCAGCTGCCCAAGGAATTAATTACTTGATTCATATACCCTAGCAACAGTATGTGCATTATTGCCAACTAACTGTGAACACATGATTTTGGATTCTAATAATGATTATTTCAACTAGCTATGAATTTAATTTATTGGTACTGAGATGACTCATTTTTACTTAATGATACTTTTTGTCCTGATCTATTTGTAGAAGCAACTTTTGAAGTTTTGCCAAGGCTATAACAAATTGAATATGCAAGAGGCACTTTGGAGGAACTTCTTTATGTTGACATGCCTCACAAGTCTCAGAACACATCATGCCTGATTATCCTAGACTATGCCAAAGCGGTCCAGCATAGTATATTGAAATAATTACGTGTTGTGCGTGATGAGGCACAACACTAATTATTTTCAATCCATATTTGAAGGTATAAGTCAAGTCTTAAACATAGATAGCCATGCAATGCCTTTTTATTTTCATCCTTGTTGTTTGTCATGCTAGTGAATTCTACTCTAATATCTTACAATTAATTTGTAGGCCGGTTGCCAAAAGGAATTTGAGAGATTTACTTGTGCAATGTTGCTTGGATGATGCTACTGATATTCCGTAAAGTGCCCTTGCTCTTGATGAGGATCTTGCAAGGGTGAGTGCAAAGCATCAGTTTCAATATTGTATACATATGATAATGTATCATTCTTACGCATTTACTGGTGGATCAACTTTAAGTTTTGGGATGGTATCATTTTTGGATCAACTTTAAGCTTATGTTAGTTAAAACCGTTCTGGTTTTCTATACCCATATCTACTTGGGCCCTGTTATTTAATTAAGGTGGTTGGAGTTAGCATGGCATTAGTGGATGGAGATACTTAAATCTGATTTATGACATAGAGTTTACTTTTAACATTCACACTTCGCTTAATCATGACTTGGATTCTTAATTGTATTTTGTTCTTTCAGAGAAAGTGAAGATGTGTTAAGGTATGCTGACAATCACATTGTTAAGCCCCTATCCAACAAATATCATCTCTTTATAGTTCTTTGTTACAATAATTAAAATATCATCTCTTTATGTAGATGCCTTTTTCTAATAGACTGTTGCATTCCAAATAATTAGAGGAGGTTAATTTTGTAAAATCATAGCTATATACATATACATGTAATATGTTATATTAGATCTACTCTTAATTTACATGTATTAATTGTACACATTCATTAATGTATGCAGTTTCACTCTTTTCAAGTGCTACCTAGGGTGATTTTGGTCACAAAGTGTTTAATTGAATCAGAAACATGAATAAAGGAAGAATCATAGCTGGAAAAAGCTAGTTTTGGAAAAGGCCCTGAAAATGCAGTCGATGGTGATAGAATCGGGAATAACATTAAAAGCCCATCCACCTTGGAATTTTGTAACGGTCATCATCTGCAATAGAAGACTTGGAAACTCAGTTGCATGAGAAGGTCTGCACCGAGGCTTGACCCAAGAATGATGTACCAAAGGACTTACCGAAGAAGGAAGAAGGCAAGAAGGACGAGTCCGAGAAGAAGAAAGATTACTTTTCATGAGCAGATTGTTTATTATATAATTTTTCATGTAATGAGTGTAATAAAGATAAGTATTTTATTGATTTGTATTGAGGGTTTGGGCTATCTCCCACCTTTTTATTATTAATAAAATGTTTTTTCAATGAGATTCTCTTACAAAATAGTAATTATATCTATTATTGTCTCTTATCTTGTATTTACTTATATTCAATTTAATAGCAAAAAAATGAATTTATTTAAAATCTTTTTTTGTGAATAATTATAAAATATTAGTGATTAAATATTTCGTCACTAAAAGTGATATTAAGTGACTTAAAATTTGATCACTATTGCATTGAACAATCAGTGACTAAATTAATTTGGTTACAAAAAGAGTTTTTAGTGACAAATAATTTGGTCACTATTGCATTAAACAATTAGTGACTAAGTTAATTTGGTCACAAAATATGTCTCTTTAGCGACAAATAGTTTAGTCACTAAAAAACAATTAGCAACAAAAATTCTTTTTGTCACTAAAAGTATACATTTAGTGATGAAAAATAATTTGGTCACTAAAAACATTTAGTGACGTGCTTTTTGCAACCACCTTGTGACAGATCAAATTTGGTCACTAAATGTCTTTAGTGACCAACCCGCAATATTTAGTGACCAAAATTTTCGTCACTAAAAGTCTATTTTCTTGTAGGGTTGGCGTCCCCTTTAAGTGCACGAGCAAGAGAGAGAGAGAGAGGAGAGAGAGGCGGCTCTATTATTTCCTCCAATTCTCACGGTGGGCTAGCCAACTCTTCACTGCTACAGAGTTATTAAACCAATCAAAAGCCAAAGAGAGAAACAATATTACTCCTCTTAATCTTAGCAACTCACTCGTAGACAAACCAAAAAAAGATTTCTTTTTTTTTCCTGATTTAGGCGGACTAGCATTGGAAGGGAATAATTTCAAAACTATTGGATCCCGTTCAGATCCGAGCCAAAAATTTCAACAAACAACATGGATGTGAAACGACCGCCATCACCATCGCCGCACCGAAATCGCCAAGGCCGCCGCCGCGCCAATTGCCAACGCCGCCGCCTCCCCAACCGCCATCGTCATCGCCACACCGAAACAACCATCGCCGCCCCCACACCAGCAGCCATCGCCGCCGCCTCGCCAACCTCCTTCGCGCCGCCGCACCAACCGCCATCGTCACAACCGCGCCAAGCACCATCGCCGTTGCCGCAAACCGGCATCGCCGACGCCGCACCGAAACTGTCATCGTCGACGCCGCACCAACCACCATCACCGTTGTCTCGCCAACCGCCATCACCGCCGCCACACCAACTAGTACAACATATGTGTGTTGAAATGACACTTCGGATTTCTAATGCATATTTTTTTTGTTATTTGACAAATGGTCTTTCTATAATGATGTTTTACTTAACTAGTACAGCATATGTTATAGTTATTTGATGAATGAAAATGTTGTATCCAATAATTATGTTCTTTCTTTCTTATCCGATGAAATTATTGTGAAGTATTGGTGCAAACAAATATTTAAAATATATCAAAAATTTGATTTAAGAATAGTCAAAACTGTGGCGATGATAACAATCTCCTAATTTTACCATCAATAATCACAATAGATATAGTTATATAATATATACACTATTTTATAAACATAATTAAGATTTTCGATTCATATTTCTTGAGGAGAGAAAAAAAAGAGTAAATCATTGCATTTATTCATAAAATCCAAGAACTTCTTTCACTGTTTTCACATCCTCTGCAAATAAAACAGAGTAGATGAACACAGTCCTCCCCTGCTGGGCTGAATAACTCCATAACAAAAAAAAATTCAAAGAATGAATCAATCATGGCGGTTTAACGGGGCTTGTAATATCCATACACACTGTAAAAAGTCTGCGCAAAAGTGAGCAGAAGCAGCACAACGGCGGCGACCAAAGAGACGATCGCCCATGGATTGCCGAAATACTTGTGCCTCAAGCTGGCTCTCCACGCATTCCACCTATGGTTGTAGTAGCTGTTCACCTGCTCCGACAGACCAGACAGAAAGCTGTCGTTGATGTCGAACACCACCTCCTGACACAGCCGGTTGAACAAATCGGCGACCTCGCCGTCGTTCCCCAGCCAGTGCTCTATGATTCCCCTGTAATGGAGGTATCCCACGTCCTCCTCCGAGTTTATGAGGTTGTCCATGAAGATGACATAGGAGGTTATGTGGTTGCTGCATTCCAAGTTGCACTGCTCGAAGGCGATGAGGTTGAGGAAGAGCGACTTGGTTCCGTCGTGGATCAGGAGCCGGGGGATCCGCATCACCCCGTCCTTGAACTTGATGTCCCAAAATCGTCCGGTCATCCGCCGCCGGAATTTGATGCCGGAGTTGCGGAGTTCTGTGACGCAGTGGATGAGCTGCAGGCGTCGTTTGTCGGCGACTGGGCGGGCGTGGGACCATCGGCGGCGGATCCATGGCCTGGAGGCGGGCTGGGGGCCGGCGCGGAGTAGGCTGCGGCGGAAGACGTCGAGGCAATGGAGGGCGCCTCCTTCAAGAGGGTCAAATGCGGCGGCGGAGGGAAGGGGCTCGTTGGTGGGCATGAGGGGATCGAAGAATCGAAGGGCGATTGCGGCGACGGCGCCGGAGCGGGAGGGATCGTGTCCGAGCTGGAGAGCGAGGATCCGGTCGAGGACGAAAAGGGGGATCTGATTCTCGAGCAGAATCATATCGCGCTGGAGCGAGTGCATCGTGCCGCGGACGGCGAAGACGGGATCGTTTGGGGCGTAGCCGAGGCTCGTGAATCCCTCGCCGGCGGCGCCGCGGAAGAGCTCGAGGGCGAAGATCGAGTCGAGGATCAGGCATTCGACGAAGGCGTCGGCGGAGAGGGAGAGAGGACCCTCGTAACAGGCGCGGGCGCGGGATTCGAGCTCGCGGCCGGCGTCGAGGTAGAGATTGACGTCGTGGCCGGCGCGATCGAGGGCGTGGTGAAAGGCCCGCCACTTGTGCCGCTCCATGTGGCGGAGACGGCGGCGACCGCGGTGGTAAGGGCCGAGGGAGACGATCTGCGGGGCGTAGGCCATCTCGTCGACGTCGCGGAGGGATTTGGGGATGCGGTAGATCGATAGGGTTGACCAGGGGGAGGACGCCTCGTATTGGCGCGCGCGTTCGAGGTTTTTGCGAATGGAGATGATCCATTGGGAGTCGAGCTGAGTCGGCGCCGGGGATGTAGGAGACGGTGGAAGTGGCGGCGGGAGGAGGGTTTCTGTTTCCAGCCGGTGATCGGTGATGGGGAGGCGGTCGGAGTTGGAATCAGGGGGATGCTGGGGGAGATTAGCCTCGACGGTCTCCTTGAGCTTGAGGGTGATGAGGTACCAACTCAGCAGCTCTTTGTTGAAGACGGCGACCATCTTCGACACCGTGGCTATGGATGATTCAGTTCACTTTCTTCTTTATGATTATGAGGGCCGGCCCGGATGTGAATAATTATTTAGATTTTAGAATGTGGATAATAATTAATTAATGTTATGTTTGTTGCAGGGGTAATTGTGTCCTTCAAAGTTTGGCAGAGTGTATCGTGCTCCGTGCTCGCTAAATACACCCTCCCGGAATAAAGGAGTAATAATAAATATTTATTTGGGAAAAGTCCAAAAATGAAGACACCCAATAGGCTCTGTTTTGAGTATCCGGGTCAATATCTGATGGATAAGATTTTTTTGAATAGAAAAAGGGAATTGATAATCGCAAACAGCAAATAGATATCCGCAAACAGGCTGAGATTATTTTTTTAGGGCTTTTCGTTTTCTTATCCGTAAACAGGCGAAACCCTTCGCCGCACCCCACGCGAAATCCTCCGCCGCACCCCACGCTCGACGCTCCTCCTCCGCAGTGTGATCGCGCCTGCTTCCGCCGCCCAGGGATCGCCCCTTCTCCGGCGCACCCCACGCTCGACGGCAAAGGTCCGCCCTTCTTCTTCTCCTCCTCCTTCATTCTCTACTTCTAGGTCAGTTTTCTTACAGATTTTGGGGTTTTTTCTTCAACAGATTCGATTCCGGTCAGTGCAGCGGGCTCCGATAACTCCACTTCCCTGCTCCTAAAGGTACCGCCTCTCCCTTCCTCATCCATTCTCTACTTCTACGTCATGTTGTTTACTGTGTATGGGATTTAGGGTATCTTGCTCCTGAAATGGCACTTGCTTCTGAATGAAAACACGGTCAATGAAATCTCACTTCTTGTAATTCTTTGAGTGAGGACCTTATGGTGGGCACCTACAAAATTGTGCCAGTGGGGTTCTAAGGAATAGATCTTCATTTAAACACAAACAACAAATCTATGTTCTTTAGATTACAAATAGATTTAACCACAAACATATTCATTCAAAGGAGGTTTATGAATGATCTATGTTCATCAACTTAATCACAAACATATTCATCATGAGTAGTATAAACTCAGGGGGGGAAAATCAGATAAAGCTGATCACCTTAATTGAGGATGATGTGTCCAAGTCCAATAATGCGGAGTATCCCCCCCCCCCCCCCCCCCCCAACAAATTAAAGCTACCTAGTTGGCACGGTAAATCAATTCGTCTCTGTTTGCATGTCGACAAAAGTAATTGATCCCCAAAATTGCAAAAAATTATTCGATCAAAATGAAATTAAACGTAAAAGTTTGTCCTCGACAACACTTAATAGAAATCGAAATTTAACTCTAATTAGTAAAATACCTATGTATTGTACAATATCAGTCAAATTTAAGTTGAATAGAGGTATACTGGAAGGCCTTGAACATGTGTAAACATGGAATAAATTAAGAAGGAAAATCATTCCAGATGAATGGATGAAGGAGTGTGGGCTTGCGTAAGTACATCATCAAACACAATTAAAAGAGATATAAAGTAATTTGTAGCAGTAAGCTGAACTTTGATACCCAATTGTAGCAGCAAGCTGAACTTTGAATTATTTAGAAGTGTTCCTCATCAAAATGGAATGTTGACTGGAACTGAACTCCTTACTCAAATCATTTATGTTGACTGGGAATTTAAGAATGGCCCAGTGATGCGCAGACCTATGAGGAGTTTGTACTCATGTATACTTGCAGCCTCTATATTTTAAATATTTGTTATCTTTTTTTTTTTATTTGTGCTTTCTACTTTTCTTTTTAACTTGAAGATCAAATTCTTATTGAGGTCTTAGAGAGATATGCATACCTATGCCATCCCGATTGAATGAATTATTTGATGTAGAAAATAACTTGTTTTTATCCCCATCATTTGTCAAAATAATTAGTATTTCAAATAATTAAGTGCTTTGTACCATTTTATTGTAGGTTTGAATATCGTGCAATTGGATCATGTCTGAGATGTTGAAGGACCAGAAACAGTCCTCTTTAATTATGTATGGTATGAAGTATACCACTAGTATGCATTTTCAAATAACGTTGTTTGTATTGTTAGTTAATACTCCTTCCTTTTTTTGTTGGATATGTAGACCCAAATATTCAAAATGTCGAACAAGTTCAACAATTTGAAGTTGATGTCAGCTCACATTTTGAAATCAAAATTATGTTTCGATCTAAGGAAGAACTTGTTGATTGGGCTCGTCAGGTTGGAAGAAACATTGGCTATGTTGTAACTATAAAGGGATCAGATAAGATTGATGGGCGATTAAAACCACGTGTGTTCTTAGGTTGTGACAGAAGTGGCCACTATCGGGAAAATCAAAACAAAAAGGGTTGGGTAAAGAAGGGTCTCCGTAGAACAACATCCAAACGTTGTGGTTGTTTATTTTCGCTTAAGGGACAAAAGGAAGCAAATGTAGAAGAATGGAGGCTTCAAGTACTGTGTGGTGTGCACAACCATGATAAAGTACATTTAGAAGCGCATGCATACGCCGGTAGATTAGACGTTGAGGAGGAAAAATTAGTCGAACAAATGTATGGTGCAGGTGTGAAACCACGGAAAATACTATCCACTGTGAAATCAAAAAACATTGGAAATGTTATAGTTATCCGAACAATTTACAATGCAAGAGCAAAGCTACTGAAAAAAAAATTAGAGGGTCGTACTCCGATACAGTTTCTATACAAGTGCATAGACAACGCAGGCTATGTTAGTTTCAATAAAGTCCAAGAAAATTCAAAGAAACTACATAGTTTATTTTTTGCATAGAAACTATTGCGCCATTTGATAAATGGATGACATTGCCGGATATGAGACTAGTTATATGTTCATGTTACAATGTAACAATGGTTCAACTGTCAAAGATGCAAAGTTTGACATATTTTCCACTTCATTCATCAATGTCGGAGGTTCCAACACTTATTTGCATTGGGTTTATAAATAACAATCACTTCATTCGGCTAGTTTTGAGTGCTTGCTCTCCGATGCCACATATTTTGCCTTCATGGATTACATATCACGAACAAGTTGCGGAAAATTGGAGAGTGCATTACAACGAACGGTTGCAAGGACCACCGCCGGCAACGGGACCAAGTACATTCCTAACATTGGATGGTTGATAATGAAAAGTGGTATGTATAAGTTTTTTATTCAATTTTACTTAAACTTTTTTTCAAATGGTAATGTTACAACTATTAATATTAATTTTCTTCATATGCAGACAAAAAGACTGACAAAATGTAATGACAAATTTGGTCAAATACGATGCTAAATATTTTCATGGAAACTTTAGAGGTTAAGTTTAGCCAATATTAATATTAATATTAAAACTATAAGTTTTAGTTCAAACTAATTATATTATTATTTTCTTCATTTTTGCAGGCTAAAAGATCGGTGTGAAGCAATGTCATATTTCACTACCATCATGACTTATTTTGAATGTTAACTATATTCGTATGAACTTTAGAAAAATTGAAATTAATTATATTTTGATGGATTTTTGGGAAGTTTATTAATATATATGTAATTGTGGTGCCATTATTTACATTTATTTAAAATTTTATTGTGGCTAACAATAATGTTTGCGGATATCAAATTTATAAAATAGTGGTTTGCGGATAACAATTATGTTGGCGGGTAGCTAATTTGAAAAACAGTGGTTTGTGGATATCAAATGTTTGCAGATAGCGAAAATTGGTTTGCGGATAACAATTCCCTAGAAAAAACATAAAAGTATGGGAAAAACAGAATCCGTCGAATCAAAAAGCGGATCATCATATCCGTGAAATGGATCGCACGGCATTTCCACAATCCCTCCCTTTGTGGAACGGAGAAATAGCTTGTGAACTCAGGCGGCGTTTGCTAGGTTTCACGCCGCCGACACCCTACCAGACATGGCCATAGTTATGTCTGCCACTGGTAAAAAAAAACTTAGTTGGAATATAAATGGGGAAGAGGTTCCTTAAGTGAGGTTTGGCATTCACGAACAACGACTCATAATCCCAACGTCGCTGCCGACATACAACAGTTCCTAGCCACAACGTTTGGTAAAGTAATAGTGATCATGAACGTTATGGTCATGAACCGTTGTTCTAAACTGTTGCTCGTGAAGAGCAAACCTCGCCCAAAGAACTTCGTAGTAATTATGAAGTTGTAGTGGACCTTGCCTCGTCACCATTGGATAAGCTGGATGGACGGTAGATCTTGGATGGAGGAGTCTTTCTTAAGCTTTTTTGAAGTTCCCACACGGCGATCGAGTTGGGTTGGATTTGGCTACGCGCTCACACTCGTTGAGTTAATTTTAACTGTCTTCTCAGGCGGTTAGTTGCTTTGTTTTAACTAATGCGTGCACTGTTTGTCACGTCATTTTTGCACCGATAAATTTGGACAAAAACATCATGGCCGCAGAATGTATGTTTAACCCAACAACAATCATGACCGTCACAAAGAAAAAAAAAGTTAGTTTTGAACATAAAAGAGAATAAAGTTTCTACGTTGAGGTCAAATGTTCACGAACGATAGTTCATAATCACCGCATTCCAGACCACTATCGTCGTGTCAAACTGAACATAAGTCTCGAATGAGTTGTGATAAAACTTAGCCAAGATCCCAAGCACGAAGCATAGTTGCTCTTGAATTCAAGGAAGTCCCTAAGCAAGAAGTTATGATGATTTCGGTTAAGCCCCGAAACACTGAGGCTATATTTGGTTCGACGGTGATGGATGCATCCGGTGGGTCGAAACGTCACTTTGGAATCGGAGGGGGAGATGTGGGGGTTGAAACAAAGCGGATCGGGGCCGTTTCCTCCTTGCAGCGGGTGCAAACGGAACAAATGTCACCGACGACAATTTATTTACCCCCCGTCTGACGGCGTTTGCTCCAAACAAAAGCGGCGAAATGCCAAACCAAACGAAGCCTGAATTGCTCTTAAATATAATTAAATTCATATTCAAGAAGTTATGGCTTACACGATGAGCAGGCACACAAACATAAAATGATAATTTAAAGATAATAATAATTACACATCCTAGACAGCATAGCTTGCTATGTCCGCTGCAATCTTGTATATTTCAAGCTTACTATTCATGGGCATATCGGGGCATGCGCTAGGATTCAAATTTCGGGAAGAAAAATATAGATTTTTAATATAGATTTTTTGGCCTTTACAAACTTATAAGTTTTAATAATTGATTTCTCTTAAACCGCTCAACAATAATTTTCAATAATGAATTTGATCATTTTTTTTATTTATAAATTTTTCACTATTATTGATATTTCTTTTTTTAACTGAATGTACATGATACTTTTGAGATGATGACTCTCTCTACTTACTTGTGCTAATGGTGTAATCATACATCAGAATTTAATTTATTTACTTGGTGCACGGATTAAGTCTGAATCCTAGTTCCGTCATTGCCTCATTTTCAGTGGGAGAAAAATGTCTTCGCTCAAATTAACCATATGGCAAACCTCTCATTCCCACCATGCTACCACTCAAAAACTTCATTTTCGCCTTCTTTTGAATCGCATTCACCTCCCTCCATCTCCCACCACTCTCAATCACACTTCCCAAACAAAAAGACATTTGAAATATGAACAAGTTCAAAGCGACGCTCTTTAATGACTCATAGTAACCAACGTGTTCTCAGTGTCATTTCGCCGCATTAAGACAATGGATGGATTCTCCTCAAAAGCTTCATCCTATAGGGTGTTGATTAAAAGAAATCCATTGTTAAAATCTCTATTTTTTATAATCTTTTCATATAATTGCTGGTGCCATAATATTTAAAAGAGTTATTTTAATTGTAGGATATTTAGTAGTTCATGTATTATTATCAAGAACTACAAAAGGTGCATTAGTTAGCAACTTAGCATCCATCTATAATATTACAAAGGAAACATTGAGAATGGAACCCTGCATAAACAGTAAATATGTCGGTCCATCACTTATGCTCGAATTCTTACTTCCAACCGTATTTTATTTTATGTCATGTAATTTTTTGATGTTTTTTCATTTGGGAAAAAATATTTGACAAAACTTCAACATTATCAAATAATTTATTTGCGCTGTTTTTCAGACAGCAAGTTAAATGAAATTTTAACTAAATAAATTTGTACTGCAAACTCTGTTTTTCATAGACATTACGGCTCCGTTTGGGAGGGCTTATTTTCACCGGTCAAGCGATCACGGCCGCATGAATCAGATCATAATTAAGATCCGGTTCATGCGGTCGTGACCGCTTGACCGGTGAAAATAAGTCCTCCCAAACGGAGCCTACATTTGTTTTAAACTCCATTTTTGACAGCTCTCTTTCAATAATCAACAGCAACATGCACTCGTAATATATATAATTCATGGAAAAATCATTGAATGTTGATGGCCATGAGGTATCAAAAATTAAATTATTTCAACGGATTATTAATGTGAACATGTTGATTATTATATAACCAATAGTAATAGGGTGCTGTTACTAGCAAATCCAATTTGATTTCTGGCAAACCCAATTTGATTTCTAGCAAACCATTACTATTAGCAAATCCTCATTTTTCAAAATGGATATTTGAAAATCATTTTGTTACTAGCAAACCAACATAAAATTTATTTTAAAAAATTAAATTTGGTTTTAAACATTCATTTTTTTCAAATATCCATTTTCAAAATTAAATTTTATTTAGAAATATATTTGATTTCTAATTTCTATAAAGGTGTGTTGTATATACAAGTTAAGTGTATATAAAAATATACGCGTCTTTTTGAACTGCGTCTTATACGTACATTTTCATGAGAAGTGTTCAACATAAAAGTTGTAGATCTGGACGAGATCTACAACTTTTATGTAGAACACTTTTTGATGATATTTAAACCCCCAATTTGGCCCTAGAAAAAAGTCACGCCGAACATATGTACGGACGCCCGGGATCGGCGTGACTTTTTTCGGGGGCCAAATAGGGGGCTTAAACGGCTTCAAATGAAAAAGTATTCAACATGAAAGTTGTAGATCTTGACGATATCTACAACTTTCATGTTGAACATTTTTTGATTTGAAGCAGTTTAGACCCTTGATTTGGGCCCGAAAAAAATCACGCCGAAAATCTGTACGGACGACTCATTCCTTGTGTATCTGTTTTCGGGCTTAAATTGGAGGCATAAACGGTTTCAAATTAAAAAATTGTCAACATGAAAGTTGTAGATCTCGATGAAATCTACAACTTTCATGTTGATCACTTTTTCAAATGAGAAACATTTGGGGCTCAGAATTCAAAAATGCAAAAAATACAAAAAGAAAAGATTGGTTTGCTAGTAGTATTTTTGGGGAAGAGAAAAAAATGCAAAAAATGACTGAATCTGTTTTTTTTTCTTTCTGATTTACTAGTAACGAAAATGGGTTTGCTAATAACAGCACCCTAATAATAACGATAAAAAACGTGGGCTTTCATGGCACGTGAGTTTGATGGATGAAGATGAAGGGTGCAATTCTCACCAACTAATGAAACGTGTGGACCCTCCCTTTGTTTTTGTATCATCTGGCAAGCTATTGTGTGGGCGCCGCCAGGTCGCTGGTCGCTCCGCGCTCAATCATGTGCCGTCACATGGCAAGTCCAATCATATGTGATAATTTGGACGCACCTGATTCATTCCCGAACGTGATGAAGGACCCAGATTAATCTCGAATGCCTCCATCAAGCTATTGGTTATTGTTTCCTGTAAAAATTTCTAGGAAGCCAAAAAGAGGTTGCAAGAACATTCAACCACAATCAAGTCAAATGGAAATCAGCACCAGAAGCACAAGAGTCTCAAAACTTGGAATTATCATAACTTCTTTACAAGGTGAGACATGCATTGCGAGACATGATTTCACAATGTACTCGATGGAACCAGAAAAATTACAAGCAAGAAGAAACTGCGCGGTCTGTTAACAAAATCCGCACAAGCCGCTAACCACCAAGTTGTCCGCTGAATCCGCCAAGTCGTCAAAACGCAACCAAGCCGCACAGACTGTCTGTTATTGAACTGCTGAGAAAGCAACTATGTTTGCAACTTCTGGCCGCCTAACCGCGAGGTCTCCTGGCTGCAAAGCTTGTTGCGAACAGAACTGTTGAACGAAGAAACAGCCTACCTGCTAAGATCGGGCGAACTGCTTATTTGGGACTGTTGGAAGCTTCAGAATAAGGAGAAAGAAAAAACTCTTGGTGATGATAAGGGAAAGTCTGTCGCATCCCTATGCCTTGAGGATGTCGACGAGGACGTCCTTTAGTACTTTGCTTACCTATCTTTTTTTTTTTCTTCTGTTTTATCTGCATTTTCTTCCTGCACCTTTTTCTTATTCTGTTATTTATTCCCTCATTTCTTTACCATTTTTTTCATTCTTCCTAGTCATGCTATTTTTTATGTTTGTGTTTATTTAACTCTTATTTTGAGTTATTTTTTTTCCTAGTCAAAGAAATCATTTTGAATACTTCTTGTTTCCCTATTATCTTAGCTCTTTCATTGTTACTCCTTCGTTCTACATGGGCTTAGAGTGTGTCTAATTAATCCCTTTCCGATTAGTTCTCATAGGGGTTTTATCTTTCCATGTTGAGGTCAGTTGTTTGCATTCTTTTCTTGGTGTGTCTGCATTTAACAATTCTCTCCCGCGCGCACATCAAATGCCAGATGTCTTGACAGGTTCAGTTTTGCTATGGGAGACCACCACTGGAGGTGGAGCAATTGGAATTTTGCTTCAAGGTGAAGCGTTTCTGAGACAGCCATGTTAGTCCAGTGTGTGTGCCACTTGGGATTGAAGGAGTTCCTTTTTTTATGATCCGTTATCAGCCAAAGTTCAATTGGCCTTTTGGATCTTGGGGCTATCTCAGGCAGGTGGAGTTTGTCATGGAAGAGCCGTCAAGGTGGAGATTGTTACGAATTTCTCTTGGCCAACCCTGTTTTTGTAGACCGCCAGCTTTGCGGTTCATTTTTTTGGGAGGTTTGCCAACTTGATAATTCCATTTTGGGGGAAGGAATTATCTTCCTTCCAATGGTGGCAGCCGGCCCTCTTTCCGCCTTAGGATTTTTTCTACTATTTAAATTCAAGAGGTGGCCGGCCAACATCATGAGTGCAGCAGGTCCTTTCTCTTTCGGTGCAGCTTTTGGTCGTGCGGGTCTTCGAAAAGCAGGAACTTCGCCGGCGCTTTGGTAGTCGGCCGTGACGACAGGCTTCCGTCACTCTCTGTCGTCGGCTTCTTTGAAGTCTCCTACCGCCGGCCGCTAGTTTTGAATCTCTTCTTTCGTCGCCGCTTTGATTCTCGTCGCATCTCGTACAGCCGGATCTTGGAGGATTCGAGTTCTTCTCGGTCTATTCTTTCTCCTCCATTTTAGCTGTATTATATGTTTGAGAATTTTGAGAAATAAATTTGATCTCTGCCTGCACAGTGGACGTACTCATTTGATTTTTCGGGGAACCACTTAAATCTTGGTGTTCTTCTTGTGGTGTTTGATTTTTTTTTCATTCACCTTTTTTTTGTGCGCTATTATTATTTTTCGTAATCTCGTTCTTATCCGTTAGAAATTTATTTGAACAGGAGATTTCTCATCTGCACTCGGATCGACCAATTTTCATAACAAAAATCTACCTTGAGAATGTTGGGGCGGCTCTCCTCAAGATAGTTTACGTATGACCGATCAAATTTGGAATAGACATATATAGTAGTTCCAACGTAGAGCCCAGCTTTAGGATGACACGAAACTCATAAGACACTATCGAGTCGGTTTTGACACACGTGAATATATATTAATTTATCCAAAAGTTCGGGCGTTCACAAATAACGGCTCGTAATCACCGCACTGCCACCGCCGTTTCAAGCAGACGCTCTTAGACCGCATTTTGTGCGGAGTTTTCACGCCAGTGACGGGAGTAGATGCAAACGCACGGCGACAAAACAAACAGCCGGCGGCGCGTTTCGGCCCCCCCCCCCCCCCCCCCCCAAATGGAGCTCTTCCATTCCTCCGACGCCCCTCCCATTCGGTGCTGGGTTTTGAGGTAGATATCCTTTTTTTTCAACACACAAAGAAGCCGAGAAAAGCAGAGCAAGCGATGTCTTACCCGAATGCAATCCGATATCTTATACCGCATTCTTGCTTGAAGACATCCAGAAAAGCAAAGTTCAGGAGCAGAACACAGCGTTTTCGTTCCCATCTTGTGTTTCCAAAGCCTGCTCCATGCATGAAACTGTCTTCGGTCTCGACTAATCTTTCTCGGAGCAGAGAAATCTTGATAGTTTTCTGATTGTTTTATTAGCAAGTAGGGGATTATTGGTTCACCCATCTGGAAGAGAGGAGGAACCCCTGAATCGGTAGGGTGCGGCTAGTCAATATCGAGTTGCGGATAATTTTTTTTAAATTTAGAATTAACAATAGCCGTAAAAAAAAAATTTGAAGGAGCAGTGAATGCGTACACAAATAGTTTTCTATTAGAAAGCTGCCGTCTCGATCATGCTGACGTCATTATCAGGAATTAGTAGCAAATGACTAGATTCACATTAAATAATTCTTCTTTTTGTTCAGATTAAACAGGATCACACGCCCTTTAAATGGAAATAATCCCACTAATTAAATGGGAATTGGGTGGCAGAGATGCTGGATTCCAAAATGAAAAAGCTATAACAAACGCTTTGGCTTTAAATCATGACGTATCATGAAATTAATTAGGGTCGTCTAATTTGATTTGATGAGAACATCTTAATCGTTTGATCACACGAAAGAATCAGAATCGTCCGTCACAATTTTCATAGCACTCCTAAACCTGGGATAGTACGGTGTCCTAAACCTAAGAATTTAATATGTCTCCTACCCTACAACGCAAAATTACAAATTTATCCTCCTAACTCAAATCCAGCTTGATCTAGGAGCCCACGCCGGTCTAGCCCCGCCCGCTCAGGAAAGCCCGCCCACTTTATGTTAAATTCCAAACAAGGATTCTCTCTCCTATTATTTAAACACTGATAAGAATGCAAAATTCATGATGCGGGAATAAAGCGGGAATAAAAATGGCGTGAATAGTGTCGGCCCGCCGGATCCGGATCCCCTGGAGTTCCTATTTGAACTCCAGGGGGTGGAGTTCCTCTTTTGCGGATTAACGGGACGGAATCAGAAATATTGGTTAACATGAAAGTTGTAGATATCGCCGAGACGAATAACTTTCATGTTGAACACTTTTTGATTTGAAGTCGTTTAGACCCCCGATTTGGGCCCCGAAAAAATTCTGTCCGAAAATAATTAAATTAATAATTTTCGGACCGAATTTTTTCGGGATCTAAATCGGGGGTCTAAACGACTTCAAATCAAAAAATGTTCAACATGAAAATTATTCATCTCGGGGATATCTACAACTTTGATATTCATCATTTTTCCTGATTCCGTCCCGTTAATCCGCAAAAGAGGAACTCCACCCCTGGAGTTCAAATAGGAACTCCAGGGGATCCGGATCCCGGCCCGCCTGCTATATAGCCACTGTTCAACCGTCTGCTATAAATTAAAGTATTTATTTAATTTTATTTATTATAATAATTATTTCTTTTTATTTTTTTAAATTGTTTCACTAATTTAAAATTTTAATTATATTCATAAGAGCCGCCAGCGGGCAGGGGGAGCCCGGAGCGGGAAGAGCCTGCCGTCCCAGCCTGGATACTATCGCTCGCGGCACGAGGTGGGGGGGGGGGAGGGTCCCCGACTCCCCCGTGCACTGTCACTCGTATATAAAAAAAATCAGTTGTTTGTCCCAGAAGTCAGCTGCGTTCGGGACCAATCAAATGCAAAAAATCAGGGGTTTTAGTTGGTCCAGTGGTGTACAGAAAACTGTGCACCGCGGGCCACACTAAACCCATGCATTAATTAGTCCCAAACAGGTCGACTACACTGTCAGTGATAGACTTCGATAATAAACTCATGGGAGCGATTTACTTCTGTGACAGTTTTTTTAACTTTCGTGTTAACATTCGATCACTCTCTGGTGATGTATTGACCTAAAACGTTATAATGCAAAAATAGATTTTGTGATCGCTACGCTTTTCATAATTGTGTTCACAATTGCAATTGCTCTTCCCCTCTCTCATACTACAAGGCTCTTTGGCTATACAATTTTAAGATGTCTATACAAGCAATTCTTGTTGCAACAATATCTTGGCCGGAGTATTTTTTCTAGCATCGTAGAAAAGATAAGTTGCATCGGCAAAACTTCCCGTGTAGTTGTGCATCAAGCATAATTACTTGTCGAAGGTTGTTTATGGCAATGTTGTCAATGCAGCATAAGGGCTCATATCTTTGACTTAGGCCCTCTCCACCATGAACGCGTATAGTCGCAAGTTGCCAGCCTAAAAACTTTGTCACTTAACCTACAAATAGTATCCTAACTTTTTATTTGAAAGCCAACAAAACACTTTTTCGTTCATGTATATCCAAAGCCAACAAGTCAAATACATGGGTAGGGAGGCGAGGGTGCTCATTAAATGAAAGAGCAGCTAGTGCATGAGTCACCCGATTATCATCCCGACGCACAAAAAAAAACGAGAATGACGCCAGACCACGAAGCAAATCCAGGATATCCCTCACAATAGGCCAGTCCACTGATGATGGCACAACTCCCCCTTGCAGACACCTGATAAGAGGGGCACAATCGCCCTCAAACTAAACCACACTTCAGCCCCTTGACAAGGTAAGATCAACCATCAGACGAGCCGCTAGGGCCTCCGCCATCGCCGGGCAATCAACATGGGGAACACAATTCACCCACCAATCAAACAAGGCACCACCAAAGTCTCACGCAACAATGGAAAAGGGACTAAGGTAAAGAGGAAAGAGAATGGTTTCCAATCCCATACATTAAATAATTCTATTATTTTAGAATTTTTTTAATATTTATATTTATCATTATTATTTAATTATATAATTCATCCAATATCTACAGACTACGTTATGTTGACACTATATTTTAAAAAAAACTAATAAAATTAAAAATTGTTGCTGACTAACTCGATGTTCTGGTCGGACCGGATTAACTTGGACCGTCTTAGCTCACGGAGCGGTCGAGCGCGCACACAGTCAATAAAGATGAACGGTAGACACAAATCTTGATGACGTGGAAAAACCCCCTGAAATGGGTAAAAAACCACGTGACCGGGTCGGTGCCGGTCAAACTCCACTAACTTTTGGTGATTACAATACACTGGGTAAATCGGGGAAACAAGCCTCTCCCGTTACAACTTGAGGGGAGAGAGAAAGACTGTAGCTTCCTGTGGGCAACAGGCTGCTCCGCGGAAGCGACTTAGACGAGGGAATGCGTAGGGTGCTTCTGGTGCGTGCGCTCAGGGCAGGGCGCGCTTGTAGGCCTCGACTATCTTCTTTGCTCGGCTTCCTCGCGGTCTTGGGCGTCCCTTTGCTTATAGCGCTCTGGTGGGGTGCTTATAGCCGCGGGTGGCCACTGGTGGATACTGGTGGCCGTCGGTGGCAGACGGTAGTTCACGGCGAGCAGAGGCCGACTCGGTAGAGGAGGCGGGAGGGCTCTCACCAGAGGAAGAAGAAGAAAAACCGGAGAGGAGAAAAGGTGAGAAATGAGGAGCCCCTGAGGGTCCTTTTATAGCCTCCAGGGGAGGATCATGGTGGGCCCCACCACTAAAATGGTGGGGTAGTGGGTGGTTACCCCTTTGATCGGACGGCGAGGAGGGTCTCCCCTTGATCGGACGGCGGGGAGGCCTCTCATGACGGCGAGCCGCCATAACGGCGGCGGTGGCCGGGCAGCCAGCGACGGGGCGGCCAACCGGGTGGCTCGTGGCGGTGGCCCGCCAGCGGGCCGGCCGCGGCAAGGGCGGTCGTGGCCAGGAAGTCCATGGTCGGCCACGGCTGGGGCGGTCGTGACCGGCCACGACCTTGCCGCGGCGAGGCCGGCCGCGGCTAGGGAGGCCGCGACCGGCCATAGCTGGGGCGAGGCCGGCCGCGACTAGGAAGGCCGCGGCCGGCCATAGCCGGGGCGGCCGTGCCACGGCAAGGCGCCGCGGCGAGGCCGGCCGCGGCTAGGGAGGCCGCGGCCGGCCATGGCCGGGGCGGCCGTGGACGGCCACGGCCTTGCCGCGACAAAGCTGGTCGTGGCCAGGCCGACCGCGGCTCGGCCGCCCCCGGCTAGGCCGGCCGGGCTTGGACGCAGCCTGGCCGGCCATGGCCGGCGGCGGCTAGGGCAGTCGTGGTCTTGTTGGCGGGTTGCGGCGGCCGCCCTGATGACGGGGCCGGCCGCGGCGGAGGTCGGGTGGACCGACCGTCGATGGTGGTAAAGCCGCCCGTCGGCGGCGGTTCTCCTGGCGGCGGTTTCCCCCATGAAGGGAGGGAGCGGGTCCCGCCCCCATAACTCCCATCATTATGAGAGATTATGGGGGTGGGGCCCACCCATGATTTTCCTTGGGTAGAGAACATGGGGGGCTCTTTTTCTCCTATAAATGATGGTGGAACCCATCAAAAACCTAAATATATTTCTAGGTATATTAAAACCCTAAAAAATTAACATAAATACTATACAAGATAAATATTCAAATTAACTTAAAATAATTGATATTTTTGTTATAAATTAGATGTTGTGCATCACTGTCTCGTAGACAATGGCCAGCAACAAAAATATTAACTTAAAATAGTTGCCGGCGTTTTGTTGTAATGTGCGCCAAAAAAATGATTTTGCAGGGTGTATCAACAGACAACCGGTTGTTGTGAAATTGGGACTGAATCCGCGACTACGGTAGTCCGTCACAGATCTAGCAACGGAAGCTAGTCCGAGCAATAATATGATAAACGAAATTTAAATCCAAGCAAACACAACCAGACGACAAAATAATTACGTGATTCGGAGTTTGGGCTCCAACGTCCAAAAGGGAGAGCGTGCCAGAAAGATCCATTAAAACTGATGAGTTTACAGGATACAACAAGAGAAAACAGAAAACACTTAAAAAATATTGTCTATCTTCCCCGCTGGAATCACCGTCTGCTTCCGCCGCCAGATGCCGATCCCGCCTGAAGCCGTCGAACGCCTTGAGTCAACTTCTGGAGGCCGACCGGATGTTGCCTCGGCTGAGGTGACCGGATGCGCCGACTCCGTTAGCTCCGCCTGTATCGCCGCTTTTGCGCCTGCTGTTGCCGTCTCCGCGCCTGATTCCGCTGAACCTCTAGGGCCTACTGCAGGTGGCCGGCCGGATGTCGCCTCGCCTGAGGTGACCGGATGCGCCGCAACCTTGCACGCCAGATGCCGCCGCCTGCTGCCACCATTCGCCGGAAGAACCGCCTGAAAAGCTCAAAGCTCTCCCTCTCTCAATTCTCACTAGTATTGTATATTACCGAATAATCTCATGGCAAAGAGAGGCTGACCCCTATTTATAATAGGATGAAGAGTCATCAAAATATGGAGATGAACACATATGGAGGGGGTTGCCAAAACAGGGCTCAACCAAATAGGAAGAAAATCCCCTAGATTATATCCTCCACATAAAGCATTTTCATGTTTAGGACTTCCCCAAAACAGGAATAAAAAAGGGCACACGGATCGGTGAGGTAGCGCAATCTCAACAACCGGTTACATCAGCTGATTGCAATTAAAAACCTTAGGGTTCGTTCGGTGCGATTTTTGACTTGAATGAGTTTGGACAAAAAATGCAACCGCCGTGAAATATATGATTGTCACGACAACGTTAATGACTGCCATCAAAAAGACAACTAGATGAAATTCCCTATATAAGTGAGGCCGGACATTCACGAATTAACGAAGGTTCATAACCATCGTGTTCATGACTATCACCGTTGTGTCAAACGGAGTCTCAATTTATAGACTTTAGGATCGGAATATAAATCATGTGATAATTTTATTAATGACAACTAATCTTCCAAAGATTGCCTCTAAATTAAACCTTAGATTATCGCCCTCGAGCAAATACAGTTGCATGATCCTTAATCTAAGGATGTCGATTGTTTGCAAAAATATTCGTGTAACATTATCATTTTGAAAAGTTAGTATTTTAGATCAAACATGTGCCAAAAATCATACTAGCGAAAATATACCGCTTGATGAGAGTTTGCGCACAGTGAACTAATTAAGCTTCGTTTGGTATGGTGGTGGCGGTCGTAAATACATGCGTTAAATCATCATTCGCAAACATCATCTGTTTGAACATAAAAGTGAACGAAGTTTTTTAGATGAGCGTTAACATATGACAATTTAACCCCGTGTTCATGACCGCCGCCACCGTGCCAAACGGAGGTTAAACTGCGTTACACAACACCAGTTTTTTTTATATATATATAAAGGCGTGAAGAGGCCCTCCATGGAGATGATGCAAGCCTTCGCACTTCTCTGAATCCGAGGCCATCTGCGTAGTTCTAAGGGCATGAGAAGAAGCCGCCGGCATCCATGAAAACGATGATCGCCGGCGACGGCTGTCAGAAAGTGTTGCAGAACGCGAAGCCCTACGCGGCCATGATTTTGCTGCAGCTCAGCTACGCGGGCATGTTCATAATCTCGGTGGCGACGCTCAAGGACGGGATGAACCAGTTTGTTCTCGTTGTCTACCGCAACGCTTTCGCCGCCGCAGCCATAGCTCCGTTGGCACTTTGGTTTGAGCGGTGCGTTCCAGCTTTTGTATTTCAAAATCGCGTTACAGCGGTATAGAACGCAACTCAGCCGGCTTCTGCGCCGTTGTTCTGTTTTTTAATTGGTTGCAGGCAAGGGAGGCCTAAGATCACTCCGATGATCTTCCTAAAGATTTTGGCTCTTGCGGTGCTAGAGTAATTAGTTAATTAACTATGTGATTAATTTATAATAATAATAATATATATAATCAGAATTTGATTAATATAAAAAATGTGGGAAGCAGGCCCGTGCTGGAGCAGAACTTCTACTATATGGGAGCTAAGTTGACATCAGCCAGCTTTGCTTCTACGCTTGAAAACATAATTCCTGCAATTACGTACCTCATGGCTATTATTCTCAGGTAATTAATCACACTTTCTTAATTATGGCTCTGTTTGGGACGACTTTTTTTTTTGCTTCAATGAGTTTGAAAAAATGCTGCCGTCGATCATAGAATGTATGTTTGGCGAGACAATGGATATATATATGACCGCCACTAAGAAAATAAAATTAATTTTAAATATAAAAGTGGAGAAAATTTCTTAGATGAGGTCGGGCCGGACAAATATTTAATGCTAAAGGTTTGGGGGACTTCAAAATTTTGGGATTTTGATCTCAAATATTTAATATCCCGTAGATTTTAGTCCTTTTAACACGATCAAATAGTTATATGTAACGGCGCGGCCTACTCAACATTGGAGTATTCCAGGCCGCCATTGATCGGACTGTAGTCCGCGTGCCCCAACCCCTCTTCACAACCATCTGCGGCCCAACCCAACGCCGTGTAGTCGTGATGGGTTGTTGAGGTCGGTTAGGCCACCCGACCTCGATCCCCGACCTCCCTTATGAGGAGCTTAACACCACTCCTTCACTTTCCAACTAATCCTTCGTACGTTTCTGTCTAATCCGGCAGGAAACCGGAACTTAATGAAATAACTTTAGTTTGGGTGCTTGAGTGCTGCCCTTCTATTTCAAGTATTTTTTTTTTAAAATTTGCTCTGTTTTTAAGTAGGACGGAATTGCACATGCCTAAAATATATCTAAAAATCACAAAAATGGACTTCACACACAATAAAATAAATTATTTGACCTTTTTCACACTTTTTTGACTTTTTTGTGTATAAAATAAATTATTTTATTGTGTATGAGCCTCACTTTTTGTGATTTTTAGGTATGTATAGAATTATCTTTTTTAAGTATATTGTGGGTTTCTTGTAAAGTGTGAAGTCTAATCGAGGTGCATCCGGAATCAGAGATATGGTTTCCGAATGCTTGAAATGAAAAGTTGGAAATCATGTGGATTTTAGAAGGAAAGCAGAGGAAGAATAAGAAGAAGATACTGGAATTGTTGGCGCCCCGCACGGCTGTACTTTTGTCGTCCAACTTTTTCCACTGCAGCGTGCGATGATGATCATATTGACGGGAGTAACCGAGCGATGGGAGTGTTTTCACACGGGGCACATGGTTCCCTGTACTAGACTGCTCGTATAATATTACAAAAGCAATAAATTTAAAAAATAGGACTACATTTTAAAAAACATTTAGGGTCCCCCCAAAAAAACATTCTAGGGCATTAGGGCCCAATCATATCACTGAAAGGTGGTATCCGATCCCAACACCAATTGGGGCCCTAGAAAAAAAAAACAGTTGGGTGTGATCACAGATCCACAAAACTCTGTTCACCCTGTGCCGAGGAAAACGTACGAGGTTAGAGGTCCGATCATCACTACACGTTGTAGACAGGAGAAGTCGAGCCACGGGGACGCTGCCGCACGGAGCATGATGGTTACCCGTGCTTAACTGTTCGTAAAATATTGAAGAAATTGTTAGGTCGCTCGAAGCATTTCGGGTGGTGGTCAAAGTGGAACAACTTCCCCGTTGCCCCTAGCTTGGATTTTATTGGCTAACCCTAGATTTAATACGGGTATCAAATATCCCGGTATCCGAACTAAACCCGTTAAGACTCCGAACCCGTTACATACCCAAATATACATTAACAGAAATAAGAAGTTATTTTTATTAATATACAAACAAGTTACACAAATATGATTGGATCAAAGCCAACAAAAACATTTGGTGGACGTTCGCTGATTGACTGGGACCTGAGAAGAAACATATTGTGGTCTGATTGCCTATTGTCTATCTTTGTTCGGGTCTCGCCTCCTATCGTAAATTGTGACTTAAAAAAAAGGTGTTGTTATAGACAAATCGGATTTGACTATATACAAGCTTTCACTATATACAAATAAGTACAAATCAGAAATTGTTATCCGTAAACAAAATTGTTATATGCAAATCTGTTCAAAAATTAAAAAAAAAATGTTTCTCTTTTATAAACATCATATCATATTAAAACAAAATTAATGAATTCAATAGATGAACATTACAAACTTTTTAAAATTCAAGATATAAATAAGGAGTGCAATGAAATCCAAAAAATTTATGCAAGTATGTCATTTCTTCCGATCAATAACGTCAATAGATTAGTTCATGCAATAAAAATAAAAAATTAGACAGGAAATCTCAAGGCAGCAGTAAAGAAAGAAATAAACAATTTCACCCTCTCAAACAGGAAATCAAACAAAAATGAAGACACTACTCTCAAATCTACTTAATCAGACGGTCGAAATCTCCTCATCAGAAGAGGGTTCTCCCCCTCACCACCGGTACAGAAGATGAGATTTCCTCATCTGGAGGAGGAGTGCCTGGTATCGGGGGAGAGAAGTAAGAACAGAAAACCAAGATCAAATACCGGGGGAGATGTCTGGAGGAGGAAGGGCGTCGGGGTTGCCGTCGGAGGAACAACTCGGGCCGAAATCTCCTCGTCTGTAGGAGGAGTGCCGACGGGCTTGCCATCAAACGGGTCGCCGGCGAAATTCGAGGCCTCCATTGTTGATGGAGGTGGAAAATTGGGGGCGGACGCGGGGCGGACGCGGGGCGGACGCGGGGCGGAAGCGGGCTAGGATTGGAATGAGAGATTAACTTAGTTTTAGGTTTTTAAATGGTTTGTGTATAGTATATACAAAAGACCTAAAAATTTCAAAATATTGGTTTGTATATAGTCAATATTGATTTGTCTATAACAACACCCAAAAAAAATCTTATCGGCCCGATCACTGATCGGGCCCGTGCACCTGCAATCCCAATCCATGAAAAAGTTGTGTCCAAGACCGAAAAATGCGATTGCCGGTCTACGGCTAACAAAAAACCGTTCACAACCTATCAAGAAAAATAAAGTACATGAAAATACAAATCTCCCCAAGTTTACATTTCATAACATCTATGCACCAAAGTATCGGCATGTTTGATTGTAATACAATCAAACATATGAGAGCCGGTAGCCCGCTCGTCGATCTAGAAATGTGAGTGAGCGTGTGCCGAGCGGTTTATTGTCGACTACCCGCTTTGAAATAGCGCTCCCTGCCCGATCATCGTCGAGTAAAAACAATCAATTATTTATTAATATTAATGGTTACACCCCTTTTATATTTTGAAATTACAAAGATCTTTCAAATAAATTTACATTTCATAACAAGCATGCACAAATGCCCCTTACATAGAACTAGATCTCATGACACATTAGGCTGGAGAAGTTCGACATCCGCCGAAGACGAGGCCAGGCGAAGATCGCCGGAACCCTTCTGACGGTGTCCGGCGCGGTTCTGATGATTCTGTACAAAGGCCCCATCTTCGACCTAGCATTCAGCTCAAACGTTCGAGATCACCCGAGCAACGCGGCCAACTCCACCGGGCACGGCCCGGGCAGCTCCACGTGGCTGAAGGGCACATTCATGGTCATAGGGAGCAGCACCAGCTGGGCAGCCTTCCTAATCCTCCAAGTAATAATGGAATATATATTCCTGTCCACTAATTAATTGTGCTTGATTAATTATTCCTTAATTAATCTCTATTAGCATTCCCTAATTAATTAGTGAATAATAATTTAACCCATGCAGTCGAACACGTTGGAATCATACCCGGCGGAACTCACCCTCACAGCTCTGATCTGCTCCATGGGTTCGGGGTTGAGTGCGGTGGCGGCGATGGCGGCGAACGGGAGGAGCAGCCGCCCGTGGGCTATCGGTTGGGACAAGCGGCTCATTGCTCCGGTCTACACTGTAAGGAAATATTCCCCCATTCTTTCGCTTCGTAAAGTTTCTCTTTTTAAGACAACTTTCTTGTAAATTTTATGGTGTTGTTATTAGCAAATATTCTTTCACTTGTGTAAATTTTAGGTTTCTTGGCATTTGCCGGTGAACCGAGTGAGAATCACGTGTATGGATTCGGGCTCATTTAAGTTTCATCAAAGGTACCAAAGAGGGAGGGGAGGGGGAGAGAGAGAAGCGTAAATATTTTTTTATTATTTTTCTAGTTGGTTTGTTAGTAATAAACTGATTTTAAGATGGATTTAAGATTTCATGATTTGATAATAATAATGATTTTATTAGAAGCAGAAACATATTTGATAATGACAGCACCCAAATTTTATTTGACATGTTAAGAAACAAATGATTTTTTTTTAAAATAATATAAAGTTTATATAAATTTAGTAGTATAGATTAATAGTAATATAGTTAAGGGTGTGGTGGTTGTGAACACGGTTGTTATGAACTGTCGTTCATGACCGTCCGATCTCACCTAAGGAGCTTCATCCATTTATATGTTCAAATCTAGTGTTTTTTTCTTGGCGATGGTCACAACCAGTGTCATGCCATTCATACCTTCTATATTTGTGATGTTTCCTTGCAGCAAAAAAAGCTGTGCCAAGGGAGCCAAAGGTTCGGTTTGGGACGATGGTGGTGGGCCTGGTGTCGGTCATGAACACGGGGGTTAAATTGTTATTTGTTAACGCTCATCTAAGGAACTTCATCTACTTTTATGTCCAAATGGATGATGTTTGTTAGGTGATCCTTAACGAATGACGTTTTAACCCTTGCATTTACGACCGTCACTACTGTGCCAAACGGAGCGTAAATGCTACTCCGCCAACAATTTGATAGTCCTCCCTATAATTAATGCTTGATTATGTCTCATAATAAACTTGAAATATAATAAAATAATTTTCTCTTTTTCATTTGCATGATCATTATTTAATGTTAATTTATGGTTATAAGCGAGGTCATCTGTTTTACCGTCATTTTACCGTCATTTTTGTTTACACACATAAATAATCAATTTTACACAAAGCAAAATAGGTATTTGATTTTTTTTAGTTATTAGGTTATTATGATCGCAAGAAACATATGTTGGAATTGTGGAGTATGATTATCAAGTTAGATAATCAAGTGGAACTACTAAAGGCTTCATTTGGTTCGGCGGTGGCGGGTGGATCCAGCGGGTGGAAACGGAGTGTTCGAACTGGAGGGGGGAGGTGGCTGCTCCAAACGGAGCTTTTTGGGGAGTTTCTCAAGGCGGGCGGGTGGAAACGGAGCAAACGCCGCCGGAGGTTCATTTGTTTACCCTCTTTTCGGCGGCGTTTGCCCAAAACGGAGCAGCGAAACGCCCAAACAAATAGAGCCTAAGCTTCTGTTTGAGGGGATTTATTTTCACCGTTCAAGTGGTTACGGACGCATGAACTGGACTCATGCGTTCGTAACCGCTTGACCGGTGAAAATAAGTCCCACCAAAAGGAGCCTAATTAACAAGTTCAAACAAGATTTTAGCACTGTTTGGGGGTGGTGGTGGCGATATTAAAAGCTCTTTCAAAGGTGTTTGGATGAGGAGCTTTTTCAAAAGAGTATTTTCAAGAAAAGTGTTTTTGGATCGTTTTGACTTTTGACCGGCTGGTTCAACATGATTTTTTTTAAAAACGCTTTCTCTATTTTCAGTTTTTTCTATTTTATTGGAGGGTTTACGAAACTCGCCTCTAGACTATTCACGATGTCTTTCTTCTCGTTGCTGTGCATGTTTTCGCATTCGTAAGTCTCCATCATTCGCTATATTTGCTTCAACTTATTGATCTTTTGTAATATACTTATTTAAGATTTATATAATATTTATTTGTCTATGTGACAAATGATTAACATATTCATTATTTAAAAAATGAAATTTTTTTTTTTGAAAATCACTTTAATGAAGATTTTCAAATAGTCTAGCCTTTTTAAAACATATTTTTAACAGTTTCAATTTCATCACTAATTTCCCACCATAATTTTTTTCAAGCAAATTTTATAAGGATGTTTAGGTAATGTATAACACTCTAAAATCATCTACATGAAGAAGAGTCTTTTGTAATAATGCATTATGTATCAAAAAGAATAAACATGACCCAAAATTGTCAAAAAAAAAAAAAACTAATTTTGAATTATTGTTACTATTATTATCATCATGTCATAATAATACCACATGCATTAATAAATTCATGAATTTATTTTTATCAAATCATTATTTTCATCATCATCCATCCATGAACGATTGAATCATCATTATCTATCGGTCGAATACACGACATTCAATTTTTGACTCCGTTTGAGGGGGACTTATTTTCACCGATCAAGCGGTTACGACCGCATGAACCAGATCTTAATTAAAATTTTGTTCCAGCGGTCATTTTTATTTTGTGAAGCCTGACTGCGTCTGTGAGTACTGGGCACTCGCCACGATTTCGCCGGTCGGCCTAGGGTTGAATACGCGTATGCGAAAAATGAAGAGGAGTGGCGGAATAGAAACGGTGTACTCTTGATCTCTTTTCATTGTGAATTTTCTGTACGCGGGTGGTTGTGATTTTTTCCTCGATCTTGGGGTTTTTCCACGTTAAATTCTTGTGTGTTTTTGCTTGTTAGTTTTTCTGCGATTTCTTGCGTGTTTTTTGGATCCCGTATTTCCTAACAGTCATAATCGCTTGGCCAGTGAAAATAAGTCCCCCCAAACAAAATCTTTCTCTGCTTCTAGCGCATTCGAGAAATTACAAGCGTGTCATTGCATAAATATCATATCTCCAGCAATCGCAAGAGCATTCAATCTCTTAACACTTCTAATTTTGCAGGGGGTGGTTTGCTCCGGAGTCGCATATTATGTGCAGGGGATAGTGATGAAGCAGAGGGGCCCAGTTTTTGCGAGCGCATTTAGCCCACTCGTCATGATCATGACTGCTATCATGGCCTCCTTCATTTTGAAGGACAAGATTTCACTAGGGATGTAAGATTCAATCCACAATCTTAAAATGTTAAATTTTTCCAAAGGTTTTACATAAAATTAAAATTCCTAGATACACATTTATTGAAAAATAATAATAATTTCTAGGGTTTATATTCATATCCCACAAAGCTTTGAAATATTATAAGACAATCAGGGAGCTCAGGTAGCAGCAGTATTAGATACAACATCAGTAAATTCAATTTCTCTACAAGCTTAAATTTGGGGACCAAATGCTTATAATTTTAAATTTATTCTATATGTGACCGGAGCGCATTGGGCTAGGACACTATCGCGGTCATACGGGAGGCCTAAGTGCTCTTTCACTTATATATATTCAACAACTTAGGGGCAGTGGAATCTTTTGCTAGTTTCAACAATTTTTTAAATTTATATTTTATGTTTCTTAGACCCCATTATAATGAGATAAAGGGTTGTGTTGTTATTGTTGTATATTTTATGTTTCTTAGTTTGAAAATAATATTTTTTTTAAATACGGTACAATTATGATTAGCTTGATATATAGAGTACCCAACACATTATAATTTATATTTCCTCAATATTTAATATTTAATATATATATATATATATATATATATATATATATATATATAGGATTTGGAATATATAAACTCAAGCTTTTTTAAGCTTAAAAAAGCTTGAGTTGCTTCTCCCATAATACATGTCGGAATTAGACAAATAATATATGCATTTTATAGCCAAAAACGAGATCTACAACTTTCATGTTGAACATTTTTCCAAAATCTGCATGGTTTAGCCGGAATCTGACCCGAAAAGTTGCTGACTTGAATTTTGAAATTTATTATTATTATATTCATTTCGAGCCAGCAAGCTTTCGGGCAAGATTCCGGCCTAACCGTGTAAATTTTGGAAGAATGTTCAACATGAAAGTTGTAGATCTTGTTCTTAAACTACAAAATGCATATATTATATGTCTAATTCCGACATGTATTATGAGAGAATCAGCTCAACACATTACTAGATAAGAAAGTGCAAGTCAAGTTCATTCAAATTTCTAAAGTTTCATATGCTTGTACTCTTTAATTTCATAATATTTTACCTCAGCTCTAACATCATTCAAGCAAGTCTGATTAAACTCCAAAAAAGAATGTAAAAACCATATTCGAGCCGAGTAAATTTCAAACAAACATTGCGAGTTTGTTATATTTATCAGACATGCCACTCTTCTTGACGTATAACTGGTGCAGGACGCTCGGGGCCATAATAATGGTGGCAGGTCTCTACTCGCTCTTGTGGGGAAAGAGCAAGGATCACGTCAATGCAATCAAAGAGGGACCAGAACTGCTACCTGTAGCCGCACCAAGTTCGATCAACGTAGACCCGATCGGTCTTAGCCGAGATCCCAAATATTAGAAGTTTGTTGCTCAAAATGTTAGGATGGAAGCATACGATCCAAAATCAACAGGCTAAAGTTCGGCGGGCTAGATCTATATTGAATGCATATGGTTGCAAGAATTCTAGACATGGAACTGTATTGTCAACACTCCGACTCATGCACGCGGTGCTGAGCTTCCGGCGCGCACATAAATTTTTATTTAGTTGTGTGACATGCTACTGCTACCAGCAGTTGTTGCACCAAATCCTATTAACAGAGATCCAATCACTCTTGGGTGAGAATACAGCACAAAAGACTATGTAAAATCACAATGGATACGATACCGACATTTATTTCAAAAATACTGAAAAATCACAACATTCTTTGTAACTTTCAGAAAATGTAAATGCTGATATTAAAGTTGCGTTTGGCTCGGCTTATCGTGACTTAATTGCTCCGGTGAGACTGGAAAAAAAATATCAGTCATACAAAAATCTTATGCCCCAAACTAATTTCTTTTATTGATAACGGTAGTAACATTTGTCATACCAAACATACAATGACATTTTTGTCCATCCTCACGAAAGCAAATAAGCTACCCTAAACGCAAGCTAAGGTTGCGTTTGGCGTGGCTTATCACAGCTTATTTGCTCCGGTGAGGTTGGACAAAAATGTCATTGCCATGCCAAAATCTTATGTCTCAAACTAATTTCCTTTTTGTAACATTTGTCATACCAAACATACATTCTATGACAATGACATTTTTGTCCAACCTCACCGGAGTAAATAAATTGTGATAAACAGCACCAAACACAGCCTAAATGGCAATATTCACCCACACAAAAACAAAAACAGCTAAATTGGGAGGCTAGTTATTTATTGATAAGAAAATAAATGTTTGAATCTATATTAATCAAGGTCAAAAGATTCTAAAAACAATGTCTATAGAGAGGGTAGATTGAAAGCAACGAAGAAAAAACACCAAGAACAAAACACAGAGATTTGTGATTTGACAATCTGACTACTTCACGGCCACACTAGGTTGTTCTTCCTCTATTTCACAATTCCGGAGTAAGATGCAAAGAGAAGACCTTTAATACTTGAGGCCAAGGGCTACCCAGAAATAGTACACACACATAATTAACCCTGCTAAAATTTACTTCAGGGGCACATTCGCATCTTAAAAAAGTGTCGCATTCGCATCTTAAAAAACAGTGAAGGCATACTAATCCACCATTTTATAAATAATATTTTCTATAATTCTTTATGAACACTTGCATATTTTCTCCAATTAATGTAAAAAATGTCGAGGCAATCAACGAACAGGATTACAACCTTAGACTGTAGGGCACATGAGACTGCGGCAGTTGTACATTTCATATATGAATCATCGCGAAGCCACAGTATTAATCTTCCAGAAACTTCTTAAAAAATCGGATACCCTGCGCATGCAAGTAAAAGTCAATTTTTTTTCTTATATTTGTTTGAAATAATTACCAAAACTTTTCCAGGAAGTTAGTATAGTTACAGAATGCGCCCCTCTTATTTTTTAAATTAAAAAACCTCCCCCGTAAATTTGCATTTCATAACATCCGTGCACAAAAGTATCCCCTTGATGTAAATCTTCAGGGTGGTCTTTTTGTGCATGGATGTTCTGAAATGTAAACTTACAAGAGATTTTTTTATAATTTTATAAGAGGGGTAAATGACCAATTTTTTAGGGGGGGGGGGGGGGGGGGGGGGGGGGGGGGGCATCAAATGACCCAATTTTGCAGGGGGGGGGGGGGGGGGGGGCATCATGTTTCATCCATATACATTACCTTCAAGGCAAAAGAAATCTCTGAAACATCAATTTGTGATGTCACTCTCTTCAATCTATCTTCTTTAGACTGGCCAAGTTTGAGTAGGCCCTGAACATTGGAGCAAGGAGGACATAATGTAGGCATAATTCAAAGGGCACTTGAGAAGATGCCAAAATATGCTTAAGAAGTTTTAAGTTAAACCTGAACAGCGAGCACTCTGCACATGTCAGTAAATTCCAAGGATCCGACCGCCGGGACACTGGCAGATTTGCAGGCTTCCAAATATGATTTGTTCAACTGTACCGTTACAACAACGTTTTTACACCGGTCCGGGCATATATATTAGGAAAGCAGTATATGTTTCTTCGGTTGTATACTACAGATCAATGAAGTTGTTTCTCAAGTAAAAATACATAGCCTTTCTCGTGAATAACAACAAATAGTTTTCTCTCTCCCTCTTTTCTACTCTCCCCTTTCCATTCATACCCTAGTGTTCACAATTATATCCATCTATACGCATTACAAAAACTTGGGTGGTCATGGTCTGGTGATGAAAACCAATTTAGAGCCGCCTTATCTAGGATGTCTGGAATTCAAGCCCCAATCTCAACAACCCGCCTTTGGAATTAGCAGTTGCGGCCAATTAGATCCGTGGAGAGGGGTTGAGATCACTATTCTGCAGACTTGTATCGCACCCACAGTAAACCTGAGATTTACAAAAAAAGCATCAGAACTCCCACCGGCTGTTTGAGATACATAGGATGATAGGAGCAAGTACGAGCGATTTAGGGTGAAACGGAGCACTTTTGGAGTACTTTTTGGAACCCAAAGACAAAAAGATACACGACCTACTCGACAAAGGAGCGTCATATGACCATGTCAAGAAAAATATTAGAAGTAGGTTTTAAATCATTTGGCTTCAACCCATACATTATCTAAGTTATGAGTTCTGATTCCACGGTATTCCTAGATACTACAATATGTTTATAGAACAAGATGCGGTCCTGCAGATGCTCCTCTGAGAATGAATACATAGTCAACAATAGACTTAATTGTAAATGACTCCGCTCAAGATAGTCCACTAAGGCTCATCAGTATGGAATGACCTTATATAATATCTCCAGCGTAGAGTCGTTACACCCTAGTGACACGAAACACATTGGGTCGTTCCGAGTCAGTCCTGACACGCGCGGACATATATAACGAATATCGTAACAATCTCCTCCTATGTCCGCGGTGAGACCGGCGTCGGAAAAAAGGGTGGTGTGTGTAATGTTAAACCAGAATTCGACTCAATACACAACCGTGTCCGTCACACTTGTCAGAACATATTGGACGTTAAATAAAGCAGTTGTATGCATGCATAAGAATAAACAGAAAATCTCAGCAGCATCATAACAAAGTCAAAAGTACAATCACAACACAGGTACCAGAACACCTAGTGTCTCATGACCAACTAAAGAAAAAGAAAGTCCAAATAAAACAAGTGAAAGAAATGAAAGTTAAACAGTGCTCTAAGAAGAAGAAAAAGAAACCAGACAAACACTCTAGACGTCATCGTCCAGCAGGTCATCATCCTCTGGATCCCAACCTACAAGTGCTTCTCCATCAGCAACAGCTCCTGTAATTTCCAACAGAGAAGTTCATTTATTATGAATTCAACCTAAGAAAATGTACAAGTATCTAGTTCTACTTAAATGAACGTAGTACAGTATGAGAAAGCATGTGTAGAGTATTTAGGTTCTACCTCAGAATCCATTATCTGTTTTCAAAAAAACGATGTTATGGACTTCTGGACACTGCAGTTGTATCTGTGTTCCTATGTGGAATGTCACAGTTACTGTTCTTCTAAAATTAATTGGAACTCATCAAATGTTGAATGAAACCAATAAACAGAAGAAAAGTCAAACCTACTCAGATTGTGTTATCAAATGTGTAATAACACTCTCCTCCTAGATAAGGAAGACGAGACCAGTTGAAGTTGTTAACATCAAATGTGGAATGAAACAACTCACCAGATTCGTACTCAACAACCCCGAACATCAGCGGAGCACAACACGCTTGCTTTGATAAAGGAAAGTGGAAAAATCAAAACATTTGGACTAAGGCGGAACTAAATCGCCTAACCTTGAAACTAAGGCTGAACTTAAATCGCCTTGAGTCTCATTTCTTCCACTGTTTTGATTAATCGGTCTTTAGGCATTCCTTTCGTAAGTGGATCAGCCAGATTTATTTCGATCGCACATCGATCAAAGTGATGATGTCATGTTCTTTCAGATAATTTAGTAGAGCGTGTCTCAGTAGTACATGTCGTCTCTTAGTATTAAAAAGAACATTCTTCATGACTTGGACTACTGCTTGATTATCACAGTACATGCTCAAAGAATTGACTTGAAGTCTAGACAAGGGAATGTCTAGAATCAAATTCCTGATCCAATTTGCCTCTTCGCCAGCTGAAGCTAAGACAAACAACTCAGATTCCATAGACGACAAAGCTATACAAGTCTTTCTTTTGGATTTACAAGTGATTGCAGCGCCACCCAAAGTGAAAATAAATCCACTGGTGGACTTGCTGTTCCCAACTTCTGAACACCATGAGGCATCAGAGTATCCTTCCAAAGTAGGAGGGTAACCAGTGTAGCACAGAGCGTGATCTTTAATACCTTTCAGGTACCTCATCAGCCGATCTAAGACATCCCAATGCACTTTGCCTGGACTACTGGTAAAGCGACTCAGCATGCCAATAGAGAAGACAATGTCTGGTCTTGTACAACTTATGACATACATGAGACTACCAATGATCTTCGATAACTTTATTTGATCAACGTTGGTCCCTTCATTCGGACTCAACTTGACATTTGGATCAATTGTGTGTTTCAACAGGCCTACAGTCTTTATAACCCCAGGTAGTAAGAATCTGCACAATGTAATGAGCTTGAATTAGAGTGACACGTCCCTGGTCTACTCTAACTTTCATACCTAATAGGGTATCTACAGGACCTAAATCCTTCATATCAAACGCTTTCGCGAGAGCAGATTTAGTATCCCTTACTGCGGCAAGGTCTGACCCCAGAATCAACAAGTCATCCACATATATGCATATGATGACTATTTGATTTGACATCGAGCGGTAGTAGAGGCACTTGTCTGAGAGACTGGACTAAAATCCAACGCTCTTTACCACTTGATCAAATTTAATGTGTCACATCTTAGGTGCTTGTTTAAAACCATAGATCGATTTATCAAGTTTGCACACTTTATCTCTTAGATCCTTATGTACATAACCTTCAGGTTGTGCCATGTAGATCTTCTCATCAAGCTAGCCATTTAAAAAATCTGTCTTTACATCTATCTGATGAACTATAAAGTTCTCGATAAAAGTTAAGACAAAAAGTATCATAATAGTGGATATGTGGCATACATGTGAATATACATCAAAGTAGTCAATTCCCTCCTGTTGTTTATAACCCTTAGCTACTAGACGTGCTTTATATCTGGCTATAGACTCATCACTGTGTAACTTCTTCTTCAGTACCCACTTGCATCCTAGGTGTTAAAAGTAGCGAACCAACAACTAGAGAGCGAACAAACGACTAGAAAACAAGCCAGAACTTTGAATAATTGAAATTTTTTTATTATCCAAAAAGATATCATTTACAAAGGTATGACCTCCCTTTTATAGAATGTAGGAGAGAGGATAGAATACAAACTAACAATGTGGGACTAAAGCTATACAACAGTTTCGAGCGGCTAGAATTAACAGACCGGAACAGTCCGCGCGGTTAGACAATATTCTAACCGCCCGACAATACCAGAAGCAGGAGAGAGATGCGGTAGGAGACCGCTAGACCGTCCGGTTTCCAACCCGCCGGTCATGAACCGTCAGACCGCGAGACACCACAGCAACAGTCTGGATATCAACCCGCCGGACACAAACCGCCAGACCGCCCGGTCTACAACCTGCCAGGCTCAAACCGCCAGACCGCCCGGTCTCATCCTTCGACACTCCCCCTCAAGCTGAAGCATAGATATCAATCATGCCCAGGTTGTCACAGATATGGAAGAAGGAAGTAGAAACCGGCTTGGTGAAGATATCTGCCAACTCTTTGTCGGAGGTGACGAACGGAGTGCAAATCTGTCACTTCAAGACCTCTTCTCGGATGAAATGGCAGTCGACATCTATATGTTTCGTTCTCTCATGGAAGACCAGATTTTTGGATATGTATATAGCGGCCTTGTTGTCACAGAACATAGGCAGAGGATAGTCGTAGACCTCTCCTAGGTCAAGCATGAGAGCCCGCAACCATTTTAACTCACACGTGGTTGACGCCATACTCCGGTATTCGGCTTCTGCATTGGACCTTGAGACAACAGACTGCTTCTTGCTCTTCCAGCTCACAAGATTACCTCCAACGAATGTGCAAAAGCCCGATGTAGATTTACGATCACCTTTATCATCCGCATAGCTTGAGTCTGAGTAGGCTTCAATTCTCAGATGTTCACGCTTCTGAAAGAGTAGCCCTTTTCCTGGTGCTGCTTTGACATACTCTAGTATCTTCAAGGCAGACTGAATGTGACATTCCCTGGGAGCTTGCATGAACTGACTGACCTTGCCTACAGCATAGGCGATGTCAGGTCTGGTCACCGTCAGATAAATGAGTTTGCCCACCAGACGTCTATACCTGGTGGCATCGGATATAAGAGGTGAGTCATCTGTCCACATTTTGTCCTCTCCAGTGGCCATGGGATACCTGACCGGTTTGGCACCGGTCAATCCGGCCTCTTGTAGAAGATCAAGAGCATACTTCCGTTGGGAGAGAACCAACGAGTCAGACTTCCGAGAGATTTCTATCCCCAGAAAATATTTCGGGGAGCCCATATCCTTCGTGACTAAGTGTTGACGGAGATGTTTCTTTGTCAAGTCCACCCCAGCCTGGTCATCGCCGGTAAGAAGAATATCATCCACATACACCGCCAAAACCACAAGGCCCGATGCGGTTTTGCGAATAAACAATGAGTGATCGGCTGAACTTCTCGTAAAGCCAATGGCAGCCACAATGCCACTAAACTTGTCGAACCATGCCCGAGGGCTTTGTTTTAGGCCGTAGATGGCCTTCTTCAACTGGCATACTCGTGTCTCCCCCTGAGCAACATACCCAGGAGGTTGCTCCATATAGACATCCTCTTGAAGATCCCCATAGAGAAAAGCATTCTTGACATCAAGCTGGGAAATAGCTCACTCCCTGTTGACGGCCACTGAAAGAAGAACCCGGATGGTGCTGAGGCGAGCAACCGGGGAGAAAGTGTCAAAGTAGTCAACTCCATAGGTCTGAGTAAAGCCTTTGGCCACCAGTCGGGCTTTGTAACGATCCACAGTGCCGTCGGGGCGAAACTTCACAACGAACACCCAGCGGCAGCCAACCACATCAGTACCGATCGGAGGAGGAACAAGGGTCCAGGTACCCCTTTCATTAAGAGTGGCGATTTCCTCATCCATGGCAAATTTCCAATGAGGAAGAACAAGAGCCTCTTGGTAAGTACGGGGAGTTGTAGTAGCTGAGATAGCCAAAGCAAAACACCTGCGAGAGGGAGTAAGCTGATCATAGGAAACAACAGCCGCAAGCGGGTGTTGGGTACACGCCCGCACCCCTTTTCGAAGAGCAATGGGAAGATCCAGGTCGTCTCGTGCTTCAGGGACCGGAGCGTCCGTGGCGGAGAAAGCTGGCCCGGGACTAGAGAGAGACGGCTGCGGAGAAGAAGGTGGGGGTATAATAGAGAGGGAAGGAGACGGAGGAGGAGATGACATAGGAGGAGAGACGTCGAGCTGCATGGAAGGATTATTGAGAGATGGTGGAGAGTGAGAGACCGCAGGAGGAAGCAGGGATGGAGAAGAAAAGTAGGATGCATTTTCGAAGAAGGTGACGTCCGCGGAAACAAACTGTTTGCGCAGAACGGGGTCAAAGCAACAATAGCCTTTTTGAGTGGTCGAATATCCCAAAAAGACACATTTAGTGGAACGAGGGGAAAGCTTGTCACGGGTAGCCGACGGGGCATGCACAAAGGCCGTACACCCAAAGATACGGAGAGGAAGAGGAAAGAGTTCCTTGCCCGGGTAGAGAATGGAGAAGGGGGTCTTGCCGTGGAGAACCGAAGAGGGAATGCGATTGATGAGATAGCAGGCAAGAAGAACAGCATAGCCCTAGTAGGAGCGAGGCACCTGCATCTGCGTCATTAGAGTGCGAGCGATATCAAGAAGGTGACGGTTTTTACGCTCCGCCACCCCATTTTGTTGGGAGGTGTAAACACAGCTGGTCTGATGAATAAGACCATGTTGCATACAAAACAAGGAAAACTCATGACTAAGATATTCTTTTGCATTATCGGAGCGCAGCACTTTAATAGATAAAGAAAACTGAGTCTGAATCATATAATAAAAAGATTGTCATACAGATAATAGTTCAGAACGATCCTTTAAAAGATACACCCAGATACATCTAGAGAAATCATCAATAAAAGTTACAAAATAAGAACTACCCCGACCAACGGTGAGAGTAGGAGCAGGACCCCAGACATCAGAATGAATGAGATCAAAGGGGCGGGAGGAACCACGACCTTGCTTCGGCGGGAAGGAGGAGCGGTGATGTTTGTCAAGCTGACACGCATCACAGTTGAGCGGAGGACTGGTCGGAGGTAAGTGGGGAAGAAGCTGACGAAGAATCCGAGGAGGAGGATGTCCAAGGCGAAGATGCCATTGAAGCAGATCAGTAGACGTGGAAGAGAAGGCGGACAGAGCGGAAGCATTGTCGAGGAAGTAGAGACCGCCGCTCTCAGTCCCAGTAGCAATCGTCCGTTGGGTCCTCGGGTCCTGAAAACAACAAGAAGTAGGAGTGAATAATACAGAGCACTGAAGTTGCTTGCATAAAGTAGTAACTGAGAGCAAATTGCAAGGTAACTTAGGGACATAGAGAGTGTCCACTAAGCGAAGTGACGGGGTGACTTGAACCATGCCCGTCCCGTGAACCGGGGAAGGGGAACCATCCGCAACAAGAACCGGGGGTAACCGATCATGCGTCTCTAGGAGAGAGAAGCAATGAGGGTTTCCGGTCATGTGATTTGTAGCACCAGAGTCAATCAGCCATTTACCTTGGGTAACGACGTGAGCACTACCTGAGGTCGTGGCCACAGAAGCAGATGGTCGAGAGGAGGCGGAGGTAGAGGAAGAAGTATCACCGGAAGGACGAAGATGAGGATGTTTCTGCCAGCAGCGGTCAACAGAGTGGCCGGTACGACCACAGTGAGAGCAGAGAAACCTTGACGGACCGCGCGTGCCAGACTGGCTGCGGCCACTATTGCCACCCCGCTGAGCCTGGTGAGCATAGGAGTCCTGTGGAGGAGGGGAGGACAACAGAGGACTCCTATGGCTCTTTCTGAAACCTCGACTACCACTACTCCTATCGCCACTCCGGCCCCGCATCCCACTTCCTCTGGCAACCTTGGCACGGTTTCTAAACTTGTTGGCTCCAATTATCCGGATTGGAGTGTTTCCTTCACCTTTCTTCTTCGCTCTCAGCGCAAACGTCATCATCTCACCGATGACCCTCCTCCTCCAGACTCTGCTGAATTTGATGACTGGGATGCCAGTGATGCGCTTGTCCGCACGTGGTTGGCTAACAGCCTCTCTGATGAATGTCTTCATGTCATACGCCATGATGAGACGGTTAAGACCGCGTGGCTTCACCTTGCTGCTCTCTACTCGAAGGGGGGCCAGACATCCCGCATTTATACTCTCTATGCGGATCTCTTCGCTCACCCTTCCATGTCTCCTGCTGCGGCTTATCAGCAAGTTCAGGCTCTTGGAGCTGAAATCCTCCAGAATCGTCCTTTCTCCGCGGACTTGGCCGAGCAGCACAAACACTTCCAGGAACTCCTGGTTGTTTGTTATCTTCTACGACTCCCTGAGTCATTTGATATGATCCGCCAGCAGATCTTGGGCGAAGCAGAATCTCCCACCTTGGATGCCACCGCAGCTCGCATCGCCGCTGTCACTTCTCTACTCCAACGTCCTCGGATAGGAAGAAGAGGGGCTGCGGCGGTCACGATGTCAGACACCAGCGGCCAGAGAGACCACGACCAAGCCGCAGATCCAAGAAGGGATAGAAGTCGAACGGCTAGAAGATAGTCCGCTCGAACAGAAGGGAGGAACAAACAAGGCGAAAAAGGAAGCAGACCGCAGCGATCAAAGTAACAGGTCGCTGTGACTGATAGGCAGGACAGGGCGCAAGCAGGCTGAAGAGACAAGCCGCGAGAACAGGTCGCGAGAAGAAGGGACAAACCGCGCGGACAGGGCGCAGAGAATCAGCAGGAGAAGATCGAGTCCTCTGATACCATATTAAAAGTAGCGAACCAACAACTAGAGAGCGAACAAACGACTAGAAAACAAGCCAGAACTTTGAATAATTGAAAATTTTTTATTATCCAAAAAAATATCATTTACAAAGGTATGACCTCCCTTTTATAGAATGGAGGAGAGAGGATAGAATACAAACTAACAATGTGGGACTAAAGCTATACAACAGTTCCGAGCGGCTAGAATTAACAGACCGGAACAGTCCGCGCGGTTAGACAATATTCTAACCGCCCGACAATACCAGAAGCAGGAGAGAGATGCGGTAGGAGACCGCTAGACCGCCCGGTTTCCAACCCGCCGGTCATGAACCGTCAGACCGCGAGACACCACAGCAACAGTCTGGATATCAACCCGCCGGACACAAACCGCCAGACCGCCCGGTCTACAACCTGCCAGGCTCAAACCGCCAGACCGCCCGGTCTCATCCTTCGACACTAGGACTTTAGCTCCTTTCGGCAGGTCAACTAGATATCAAGTGTTGTTTTGTAGAAGCGAGTTCATCTCATCATCGATGGCTTCTGCCCACATTAACGCGTCTCTAGATCGCATTGCTTCCTGATAGGAGAAAGGATCATCCTCTAAGTGGTATGTGACGAAATTCTCATCAAAATCCTTAGGAATTCTATCTCTTGTAGATACTCTAAGAGGAACAGGTTCCATCTCTAGAGGTTGGGGAGCAGTGCCAGAGGGCCAAGCTTCAGGTTCTACCGTAGATTCTGAAACCATGTCAGTAGACCCATAGATGGTCAAGTCATGATCTTTGATAAATTTATGTTCAAAGAAAATAACATCTCTAGACTCTATCACTGAATTAGTGAATAGATCCAGAAACCGATCAGCTGCACTATCTTTTGCACTACCTAGATAAACGCAGGTCGTTGTTCTATGTCTCACCTTAGGTCTCTTAAGGTCTTGTATTCTTACATAAACAATACTGCCTCAAGTCTTTAGAATGTTGTATCTACAAGGATGTCCATGCCACAACTCATACGAGTAGAGTTGAGCTTTGAATGAGACACTCTATTTAGAATGTGATTTGCAGTTAAGACTGCTTCCCCCCAAAAAGAATTAGGCATGCCAGCTGTGAGGAGCATATAATTAAACATCTCTGTTAAATTTTTATTCTTACGCTCAGCGATGTCGTTTGACTGGGGTGAGTAAGGAGTTGTGGTTTCTAGGATTATGCCCTCAGAGACACAAAAGTCCTTAAACCCAGTTGCAGTGTACTCTCCTCCTCGATCACTTCTAAATCTCTTAATTTTTAAGTTTAATTGATTTTCTACCCGAGATTGAAGTTGTTAACATCAAATGTGGAATGAAACAACTCACCGGATTCGTACTCAACAACCCCGAACATCAGCGGAGCACAACACGCTTGCTTTGATAAAGGAAAGTGGAAAAATCAAAACATTTGAACTAAGGCGGAACTAAATCGCCTAACCTTGAAACTAAGGCTGAACTTAAATCGCCTTGAGTCTCATTTCTCCCACTGTTTTGATTAATCGGTCTTTAGGCATTCCTTTCGTCAGTGGATCAGCCAGATTTATTTCGATCGCACATCGATCAAAGTGATGATGCCTTGTTCTTTCAGATAATTTAGTAGAGCGTGTCTCAGTAGTACATGTCGTCTCTTAGTATTAAAAAGGACATTCTTCATGACTTGGACTGCTGCTTGATTATCACAGTACAGGCTCAAAGAATTGACTTGAAGTCTAGACAAGGGAATGTCTAGAATCAAATTCCTGATCCAATTTGCCTCTTCGTCAGCTGAAGCTAAGACAAACAACTCAGATTCCATAGACGACAAAGCTATACAAGTCTTTCTTTTGGATTTACAAGTGATTGCAGCGCCACCCAAAGTGAAAATAAATCCACTGGTGGACTTGCTGTTCCCAACTTCTGAACACCATGAGGCATCAGAGTATCCTTCCAAAGTAGGAGGATAACCAGTGTAGCACAGAGCGTGATCTTTAATACCTTTCAGGTACCTCATCAGCCGATCTAAGACATCCCAATGCACTTTGCCTGGACTACTGGTAAAGCGACTCAGCATGCCAATAGAGAAGACAATGTCTGGTCTTGTACAACTTATGACATACATGAGACTACCAATGATCTTCGATAACTTTATTTGATCAACGTTGGTCCCTTCATTCGGACTCAACTTAACATTTGGAGCAATTGTGTGTTTCAACAGGCCTACAGTCTTTATAACCCCAGGTAGTAAGAATCTGCACAATGTAATGAGCTTGAATTAGAGTGACACGTCCCTGGTCTACTCTAACTTTCATACCTAATAGGGTATCTACAGGACTTAAATCCTTCATATCAAACGCTTTCGCGAGAGCAGATTTAGTATCCCTTACTGCGGCAAGGTCTGACCCCAGAATCAACAAGTCATCCACATATATGCATATGATGACTGTTTGATTTGACATCGAGCGGTAGTAGAGGCACTTGTCTGAGAGACTGGACTAAAATCCAACGCTCTTTACCACTTGATCAAATTTAATGTGTCACATCTTTGGTGCTTGTTTAAAACCATAGATCGATTTATCAAGTTTGCACACTTTATCTCTTAGATCCTTATGTACATAACCTTCAGGTTGTGCCATGTAGATCTTCTCATCAAGCTAGCCATTTAAAAAATCTGTCTTTACATCTATCTGATGAACTATAAAGTTCTCGATAAAAGTTAAGATAAGAAGTATCATAATAGTGGATATGTGGCATACATATGAATATACATCAAAGTAGTCAATTCCCTCCTGTTGTTTATAACCCTTAGCTACTAAACGTGCTTTATACTTGGCTATAGACTCATCACTGTGTAACTTCTTCTTCAGTACCCACTTGCATCCTAGGACTTTAGCTCCTTTCGGCAGGTCAACTAGATATCAAGTGTTGTTTTGTAGCAGCGAGTTCATCTCATCATCGATAGCTTCTGCCCACATTAACGCGTCTCTAGATCGCATTGCTTCCTGATAGGAGAATGAATAATCCTCTAAGTGGTATGTGACTTAATTCTCATCAAAATCCTTAGGAATTCTATCTCTTGTAGATACTCTAAGAGGAACAGGTTCCATCTCTAGAGGTTGGGGAGCAGTGCCAGAGGGGCAAGCTTCAGGTTCTACCGTAGATTTTGAAACCATGTCAGTAGACCCAGAGATGGTCAAGTCATGATCTTTGATAAATTTATGTTCAAAGAAAATAACATCTCTAGACTCTATCACTGAATTAGTGAATAGATCCAGAAACCGGTCAGCTGCACTATCTTCTGCACTACCTAGATAAACGCAGGTCGTTGTTCTATGTCTCACCTTAGGTCTCTTAAGGTCTTGTATTCTTACATAAGCAATACTGCCTCAAGTCTTTAGAATGTTGTATCTACAAGGATGTCCATGCCACAACTCATACGAGTAGAGTTGAGCTTTGAATGAGACACTCTATTTAGAATGTGATTTGCAGTTAACACTGCTTCCCCCCAAAAAGAATTAGGCATGCCAGCTGTGAGGAGCATAGAATTAAACATCTCTGTTAAATTTTTATTCTTACGCTCAGCGATGTCGTTTGACTGGGGTGAGTAAGGAGCTGTGGTTTCTAGGATTATGCCCTCAGAGACACAAAAGTCCTTAAACCCAGTTGCAGTGTACTCTCCTCCTCGATCACTTCTAAATCTCTTAATTTTTAAGTTTAATTGATTTTCTACCCGAGATTTGAAAATCTTGAAGGTCTCAAATGTCTCATCTTTCGATTTCAATAGGTAAACATGACAATATCTGGAAAAATCGTCGATGAATGTAATTATATATTTCCTTCCCCCTCTTGTGGCGTGACTACGGAAATCACAGAGGTCGGAATGTATCAACTCTAAAAGTTGTGTGCTCCTAGAAACGGTCTTGAAAGAGTTTCTAGTGATCTTAGTCTGGGCACAAACCTCACACCTATCAAATTGAATAGAAAGATCTAATGGGATGTTTTGACTCTTAGCTAGATCACGCATCTTCTTATAGTGAATATGTCCAAGTCTATTGTGTAATAAATTCGGATCTATCAGAGTGGAACTCACTTGGTTTATGCAATCGTTATCTAGGCTAAGTCTATACATACCATTGATCAGGTAAGCGCAACCAAAGTAGTGAGAATTGACAGTCAACGTCATTCTACCATTTATGGTTGTAAAAGACATTCCAGTTTTATCAAGCAAACTCATAGAAATCAAATTTTTAGTTAAATTGAGAACTACTTTAACATGTTGTAAAATTAAAGTTTTACCTGAAGAGAAGACTAGTTCTGCAGTCCCAGCCTGAGTAACATCTGTCGCTCCTCCATTGCAATTTTCAACTCTGTCCTCGACTGCTGTGACCTTTGAGAGAAGACCCCTGTCATTTGTGACGTGATAAGTAGCACCAATGTCCATCCACCACTCAGACGACGCACTGCGGTGACTACTCCTAATCATAGCCACGAAGGACTTGGGATCAGAGTTGTCGACCACCATGTTCGCCACATTTTGTGGGGCTTCCTCCTTTTGTCTTTTCGGACTCTTGCATTCAGCGGCTCAGTGACCCCATTTGCCGCAGTTGTGGCACTTGCCCTTCTTCATTTTGAGAGAAGGCTTTTTGACCGCCAACGGTGCGTGGATATCACCATTAGGTGTCGGAGGCTTCCGAGAAGACTTACTAGGACGTGAAACGAAGTTGACAGCCTGTGAGGGCTGCACAACCTGCTCCATGTTTTTCCCAGCGATGTTTTGGTCCTCAATATGGATGAACCTTTTGAGTTCATCCAAACTGATCTTTTCTTTCAGTCTGTGCATCTCGGTCTTGAAAAAGAGCCACTCAGGAGGCAGTTTACTCAGAATCATGTACACGAAGAGGCTGTCGTCCATCTTCGAATGATCATCATCCAGCTTCTGACGCAGGTTGACCAGCTCTAAGAGTTGAGAAGTGATAGGCACGTTCGCTTTGAATCTGAAGTTGAAGAACTTCTCTCCAATGAGCGACTTTGACAATCCTTCCTCCTTCTGAAAATGCGCGTTCAGGCGATCCCATATTTCTTTTGCAGTGTTATAAGCGTGGTAGGTCAACGCGAGATGGGGATTCAGGAAGTTCAACAGGTAATCCCTGCAAAAATCTTCATCCTTGTTCCACTGGTACTCGTCCACATCCTCGAAAGTAGAAGCGAAATTGCTCTGAACAGTATAAAAAATCTCGCGTTCCTTCATTCCTAGTTGGACTTGAATTTTTCAACTGAGAAAGTCGGAGGCGTCGAACGATTGCAGCTTTATGGTGTCGAGCGCGTTTTTCTTCGACATATTTCTAGATTTAAACAGAAATAAAAAAAATTCTAGAACGCGGTCACCTGAGCCGTGTGAAGACGTCAGAAAGACTTTGGATCCAAGCCAGAGAAATAACTTGTTGCTCCTCCAAGCCTCAATGCTTGTCAAAGAACTAGAGATCAACGACAAAGCTTGGCAGAAATCACAAGAGTCTGCGCCAATCCTCGCAAACAGGACCAAGATCAAACTCCAGAGCACTAGATCTCCTTAGACACTTTACTGGATTGCACATTTACCTCCTCCAGAGCCTGGACTTTCTCCACATGCACGTGGATGATGCAGATCGGGACCAAGATATCTAAGTATTTCTGATTTCTATCTGATCTGGACCGGAGATTAAGAACCCCTTTTTCCAGCAATCAACACACAGACAAGGGGTAGATCTAGATCAGCAACAAGAACTTCGATAGATCTGGATCTGGAAGAACTCGGAGCGGGATCTCCTTTTTCAGGCGATAGCCAGTAAATCAGCGACAGGAGTCTACAGGTGTCCTAGATCTGCAACGAAGAGGCTGGATACGAAAAAATAACAGCCAGTGGCACACTGTTCCGGCCAGCAGAAAATATCCAGGAAAACAGCGGATTTGACGGGCTCCCAGAACTCAGTGCCGATGAGATGAAATCCTCGTCTTCCTATAGGCAGCGACGATCAGATCTCCGACTGCAGCGGTGGTCGGATCAACAAACTATCGGCCAGATCAAGAGCAGGAAACAGACGATTTCCTCGGCCAGATCTAGAGCGGGATCTGAGATCTTCTTTTAGATTGACCTCAGATCTGAGGAGGAGGGATCGGCAAACCTGCAGCGGCTTGCGACAGGAAAAATATCTAGCGAATTTTTTTTTGTTTCTTCTCGCGACTCTGAGCGGCGCTCGGGAAAGGCGAGAGCGGGAGAGAGAACGGCCGGGAGCGGAAAAACGGCGGTCGGAGAAGAGCTCGTTGGCAGATCCGGCGTCTTGAAACCTTCTCGCGATCGACTTGAACAGCGACGGTTGCGAACGGGGGCGCTGAAGCGGACGGGCAAATGAGCGGAAAACCGTAAGGCTCCATTCGTTGATGGAATTGAGACTTTGGAATTGACATTCAATTGTCAATTCCAATTGTGACTGTTCGGCGGCCATAATATTACATTGGAATTGGAATTCATTTCAATTCTCATGGGAATTGATTATAGAAGAAACACGGCTCCCTCAATTCTTATCTCAAGAGGTCTTCATTCGTGATTCCCATCCCTACTAGTGCGTTCCCGATTCTCTCAAAAATATATCAACGCAAATTCTATTGTTCGCCCAGGACCGCATTTTTCGCCAAGGAGAGAAATTTTCGACAGAGAGCACATTTTTTTGCCAGGGATCACATTTTTAGCATGAGCGCGCATTTTTCGCCCGAGCCCACATTTTTCGACCGAACAAATATTTTTTAGCCCTGACGCGCAATTTTTGCCCGGCCGCGTCTTTTTCGCATCGACACGATTTTTCGCCAGGGAACGATTTTTCGCCCGGGAACGAATTTTTCGCCCGGGCGTGAGTTTTTCGCACGGGCGCGAGTTTTTCGCTCAAGCGCGCTTTTTTCGCCCGGGCGCGAGTTTTTCGCCCGGGCGCGATTTTTTCGCCCGGGCGCGATTTTTTCGCCCGGGCGCAAATTTTTTGCCCGGACGCAAATTTTTCGCCTGGACGAGCATTTTTCGCCCGGGAACGAATTTTTCGCCCGGGAACGAATTATTCGCCCGGGCGCGAGTTTTTCAACCGGGCGCAATTTTTTCGGCCGGGCGCGATTTTTTCGGCCGGGCGCGATTTTTTCGCCCGGACGCCAATTTTTCGCCCGGACGCGCATTTTTGGCCCGGCCGCGCATTTTCAGTCGGGCGCGCATTTTCGCCCGGGCGCGCAATTTTCGCCCGGGCGCGCAATTTTCGCCCGGGCGCGCAATTTTCGCTCGGGCGCGAATTTTTCATCCGGGCGTGAATTTTTCGCACGAAAGCAAATTTTTCGCCCTTGAGCGAATATTTCCGGGCGCAAATTTTTTGCCCGGGCGAAAAAATTTGCACTCGGGCAAAAAAATTGCGCGCCCGGGTGAAAAACGCGCGCACGGACTTAAAAATTCTAATATTGAGCGGAACAGTGAAATTAATAATTCCAATTCCCGTGATGGAATTCCTGCATTTAGCCGAACGACAGAATTTGAATTGACTTCAATTCCAATTATTGCGGAAATTGGAATTGAAGTCAATTCCAATTCTTTCATTTCAATTCCTGCGAAACGAACGGAGCCTAAAATGTGTACCTGAAACCCTAAATCATAAACCCTAAACCCTAAACCCTAAACCCTAAACCCTAAAAACCCTAAACCCTAAACCCTAAACCCTAAAACCCTAAACCATAAACCATAAACCATAAACCCTAAACCCTAAACCTTAAACCCTAAACCCTAAACCCTAAACCCGAGTCCGCAACCATAAGCAATTTGGTCAGCATTGTTGACCGTTGCTATTGTTTGCCACCGGGCCGTTGCTCGAAGGCCTAATTGCTTATGTTTCTTTCCCGTTTTTCATGTATGGCCGGCCTGCGAGCCGAAGTATGAAAACACTACTTTTGTTAAGTGAACAGTGTAAGGCCTTAAGGCCATTTCTCTTTTGATGTATGTATACATTCCTGAGTTTGTAGTGGACATTCATGCTGTTATGGCTGGGTTCTTATCTCTTTTGCAACCTAATAAATTGCTTCCGCTAGGTGTTGTGTATGACGATATGATTGGTTGAATGGTTTCAACGCGTAACCAACCGGTCTGTCCGTAGTATATGGCGTCGGGCCCCGGCCGGACATACTGCTATATGCTATGCGACGGATAGGGGTGTTACAAATTGGTATCAGACTTCTGGTTTCGGTCAAGCTTAAATGAATTCGTGGACGAATTCACTTTAAGGGGTGGTGAGCACATGTGTGCGTCATCGTTATAACATGAAAAGAACCCATGAATGTCCACTTAGGAATGAAAATATACATGTTTGAGGAATCTGCGTGTTCCTATAATTGCTGTTTGCAGTAATCTTTGGTCGCTTATCGGTGTTTTGCACGATTATAGGTGACCAGAAGTGGTGCTGGGCCGTCTGAACGGCCAGGTTCTGAGGCGAGCAGTGCGCCAAGCGATGCGCCTGCAACACCTCCGTCTGCCGAGACCATTAGGTTGGTGGCAGAAGCGGTCATGGCAATGATCAATGCGCAGCCTGCAAGGCAGGTGCAGCAGCCTGCTCCTGCTGTAGAGCAAGTACCGCTTCAGACGGCAGAGCAAAGGAGGGTTGAGCAAGTAGTTTTGGAGCCAGAGTTGCCTCGGAGGGCAACTGAAAGACAACTGAAGCACGTGATGGGCTTTCATCCACCGGTATTCACGGGGGCAGAAACCCCGACCCAAGCAGAGGATTGGCTCTCAAGGGTCAACAGGGTGATGACTGCGACGGAAACGGAAGAGTGGCAGAAGACCACTATAGCGACGTTCCTTTTGGATGGGGACGCAAGGACTATGGTGGGAAGGCCTAGAGCTACATCAGTTGCGGGGAAGGCCGTTGGCCGAAGTTCCGATGGAGGAGTTTGCGAGACTATTCATGGCTCGATACCTCCCCTCGGCGCAGAGAATTGCGCTAGAAAGCGAATTTCAGAAGTTGGTGCAAGGGGATTGCACCGTTGATGAGTACCTCCACGAGTTTACTCGGTTGGGGAGATATGCCGGCGCTACCTTCGCAGACGAGGAGTGCAAGACGAGCCGCTTCTATGAAGGGTTAAGAGATGATTTAAGGTTGCTACTGTCGGGGCCCAAGGCGCAGGGTTTCATGACCCTGGTCAGTTCGGCCCGATCCTTGGAGAAGGACATGAAGAATGTCCAAGCGAAAAAGGAATCTGGTAGTAAGAAAGCGGAGTTCAAGGCACCGACTACGTCGAAGTCGGGCTACCGCAGATTCTATAAGAAAGCTAAGACGTCGGGTCCAGCTTCTTCAGGTGCCTCGGGGGCAACTACCAATCGAACCCCGGGCGCTTGTTTCACGTGTGGAAAGACGAGACACTTTGTCCACGATTGCTGGAGCGGACGCCCAAAGTCCGAGAGAAAGCAAGGAGCTACTTACGAGGAGAAGGGCAAAGCGGTGGAGTCGACCGCGTCCCACTATGCTCCGACTCAGCCTAGAGTCTATAACTTGGGCCAGCAGGAGGCCATCAAGCAAGCGGATGTGGTGACATGTATGAGTTAATTTATAGCAAGTTAGCTTTAATACCGTTATCTATTGCTTGTTAGCCTAATATTGTTTGTATAGGCTTTGTTGTGATTAGTGATAATCCGGCACGGGCACTGTTCGACACGGGAGCTTCACATTCCTTCTTGTCCGAAAGTTTCATATCGCGCATCGGAGTCCCTTCTTCGATGGCGAAGGACAAGTTGGATGTGCTGCTACCGAATGGGTGCTCGATGCGTGCGGATATAGTGTGCGCCGTGAAGGTTCACATAGGGAGCCAAGAGTTCGACTTGCTAGCGTCATTACTGCCGTTAGTAGAGTTCAACGTTATATTTGGAATGGATTGACTGTCAGAGCAGAAAGCTTGGATTGACTGTGACCGGAAGGAGATCAAGCTGGGTGTTGGGCGGGGGACAACATTCGAGGGACTCAAGGGGTTGAGCAAGACGCTGATGTCTGCTCTTCAGGTGGTAAAGGCAGTTCGTGCTGGAGCAGAGCTGTTCTTCGCAATAGTGGGGGCGGTGGAGCCAAAGTCCACGTTGGATAGCATTCCCGTGGTTTGCGAATACCCCGATGTATTCCCGGATAGTCTTCCCGGGGCCCCACCCCAGCGGGAGATTGATTTCACCATCGAGCTCGTACCGGGGGCCAAACCGGTGTCACATGCTCCGTATAGGTTGGCGCCTAAGGAGATGGCAGAGTTGAAAGTTCAGCTAGAGGAGCTGGTGGAACAAGGTTATGTGCGTCCAAGCTCGTCGCCTTGGAGCGCACCGGTCCTCTTCGTTAAGAAAAAGGATGGTAGTATGCGGCTGTGTATCGACTACAGAGAGTTGAACAAGCTGACGGAAAAGAACAAGAACCCGATCCCGAGGATTGATGATCTCTTTGATCAGTTCGTCGGATCGTCGGTATATTCTAAGTTGGACTTGAAGTCGGGGTACTATCAGCTGAGGATAAGGGAATGTGATATCCCGAAAATGGCGTTCAGCACAAGGTATGGGCATTTCGAGTTCACGGTAATGCCGTTTGGACTGACGAATGCGCCATCAGTATTTATGGACTTGATGAACAGGACGTTCCGAGATTTCCTGAATCGCTTTGTGATCGTCTTTATTGACGATATATTGGTGTACTCGCAGTGCGAAGAAGATCACTTCAAGCACTTGCATTTGGTGTTGGAGACTTTGAGGAGCAATGAGCTGTATGCGAAGTTCTCCAAGTGCGAGTTCTGGCTACCCTCGGTAGCGTTCCTTGGTCATATAGTGAGTGGGGAAGGTATAACGGTGGATCCGGCGAAGATTGTTGCGATACGGGAGTGGCCTGCGTTGTCTTCTGTCGCGAAAGTCCGTAGTTTTCTTGGGCTTGCCGGATATTACAGGCGCTTCGTAGAGAACTTCTCGTGGATAGCGCTACCTCTCACGAAGTTGACAAAGAAAGATCAGAAATTCTTGTGGACGCAAGAGTGCGTGCAAGCTTTTGAGGAGCTGAAGTGGCGGTTGACCACGGCGCCAGTGCTTAGTTCGCCGAGTGGGACCGAGGGCTTCGAGGTGTATAGCGACGCTTCGGGTAGTGGCTTGGGCTGCGTATTGTTGCAGCATGGGAGCGTGATAGTGTATGGATCGCGTCAGTTGAAGGTGCATGAAAGAAATTATCCGGTGCACGACTTGGAGTTGGCGGCCGTGATATTTGCACTCAAATTGTGGAGGCACTACCTTTACGGCGTAAGGGTCGATATATACACCGATCACAAGAGCCTAAAATACTTGTTGGATCAAAAGGACCTTAATATGAGGCAGAGGAGGTGGATGGATGTTGAAGCCAAAAATGACCGAAGCCAAAATTGACTTCTGTGGAGTTCGACCCATGGGGAAAGGGGTGACCTCACACCTACTATGCTCGGAAGAACGTCTCGGACCGAAGACTTAGGAAGCTATGAACTGACCCTCGACTCTAGCGTGGAGGTCCCACCTCACACCCGGAAGACCTTTGAGGTCTCCCCCTCCCTAGCCAATGCTTGAGCTAGGTGCCTTGGAGGAAGAAAGCCAAAGAGATTTTTGTGGCTAAGGAAAGAATGACAAGTCCCCCTCCAAGGCACCCCTAAGGGCCTATTTATAGTTTTTCCAAGTCCTGGGGGCAAAACGACCAAAATGCCCCTGAGGCAAAAATGCCTCCAGCCATAGAAAGCCTCCACACCGGGGGGCAAAAAGGGAAAAACCACCTCGGGGGTAAAACGGTAAACTCATGCCCCAAGGAGTTCCCGGGGCGAGAACCCGCCTGGCCGGCGGTCTCGCCCGACGAGCTGGCCTCGCAGGCGAGAACCCGCCTGGCCGGCGGTCTCGCCCCGGCGAGCTGGCCTCGCGGGCGAGAACCCGCCTGGCCGGCAGTCTCGCCCCGGCGAGCTGGCCTCGCGGGCGAGAACCCGCCTGGCCGGCGGTCTCGCCCCGACGAGCTGGCCTCGCGGGCGAGAACCCGTCAGGCCGGCGGTCTCGCCCCGCAAGCTGGCCGCGCGGGCGAGAACCCGCCAGGCCGGCGGTCTCGCCCCACAAGCTGGTCGCGCGGGCGAGAACCCGCCAGGCCGGCGGTCTCGCCCCGCAAGCTGGCCTCGCGGGCGAGAACCCGCCAGGCCGGCGGTCTCGCCCCGCAAGCTTGCCCTGGGCTCTGGCTCAGAACTAAGGCGCATCTGGGGGGATGAGACCTTGACCTCCCGTCGACCCCGCTGCCCCCACTTCACACTTTATCAAGTCGGGGAATGCCAGCCAACCTGCCGCTCCCGCCCCTCAAAGAGGGGGGTAAGGGGGAGGCAAATTTTTCCTCCCCCTACTAGTATATTTCCATGCTAGAGCCAAAATTGGCCACCAAGAGTCCAAAATATCCAAAAAGCTTAAAAGCTTAAAACTGGCTCTGCGCCTGCCGAAGGGACCCTACTCCGCGAATACGGGGTTGTACACAATCCCCGCTCTTTTCGAGGTTGGCACAAGCTCGGAAAGAAACATCCAACCCAACGTATTCGCTGAGTGTAGCTTGCTCTCGCGGTGTCGAAAGATTATGGGGCCTCTTCCGAGGGGCCAACCTGCCATGCCAGCTGATGAGAGCCTGGGTGGAGAGACCTCCTCAGGGTAAAAATGCTTAACCCCCTGGGGGGGGTCAACCTGCCATGCCAGCTGATGAGAGCCTGGGTGGCGAGACCCCCTCAGGGTAAAAAGATCTAACCTCCTGGGGGGGTCAACCCTCCATGCCAGCTGATGAGAGCCTGGGTGGCGAGACCCCCTCAGGGTAAAAGGATCTAACCTCCCGGGGGGGTCGACCTGCCATGCCAGCTGATGAGAGACTGGGTGGCGAGACCCCCTCAGGGTAAAAGGATCTAACCTCCCGGGGGGGTCGACCTGCCATGCCAGCTGATGAGAGCCTGGGTGGCGAGACCCCCTTAGGGTAAAAGGATATAACCTCCTGGGGGGGTCAACCTGCCATGCCAGCTGATGAGAACCTGGGTGGCGAGACCCCCTCAGGGTAAAAAGACAACCTCCACGAGAGATCAACCTGAACCCACCAGCTAGTGAGAGCCTGGCAGCGGAATCATCTCGGAGCAAAAGGGCTTAGCTCTCACGAGAGATCAACCTGAACCCACCAGCTAGTGAGAGCCTGACAGCGGAATCATCTAGGAGCAAAAGGACTTAGCTCCCACGAGAGATCAACCTGAACCCACCAGCTAGTGAGAGCCTGGCAGCGGAATCATCTCGGAGCAAAAGGGCTTAGCTCCCACGAGAGATCAACCTGAACCCACCAGCTAGTGAGAGTCTGGCAGTGGAATCATCTCGGAGCTAAGGAACTTGGGGCTCCCACGAGAGATCAACCTGAACCCACCAGCTAGTGAGAGCCTGGCAGCGGAATCATCTCGGAGCAAAAGTACTTAGCTCCTACGAGAGATCAACCTGAACCCACCAGCTAGTGAGAGCCTGACAGCGGAATCATCTCGGAGCTAAGGAAAAATGAGCCACCCCCCGAAGCACTCTCGACCCTGCCAGCTAGTGTGAGCCTGGTATGAGGAGATCCTCTCGGGGGTTGGGAGCTGGGCATGTCACCTAAGCTTTTTCAATTCCAACATCCTCTAACGGGGGAAAGAAGGTGGGTTACATGACCCCCTCGACTCTACTGGTCGGGGGCTAGACTCCTTACAGTAACATAAACATAAAAAAAAGATACATGACTCCGCCGAGGCGAGGCTTCTTCAGGGGGCCTGGGCCTGGTGGTTGCCATCAGGTTCCATCCCACTGGCCATCTCAACCCTGCTCAGGCTCTCCATGATCTTCTCCATCTCCTCTGCCTTAGCCAACCAAGAGATGGTGTTGACTGCCGTGACGTAGCACTACCTCGCCATCCTGGAGTCTCCCTTGATCCTGACTTGGATCCCATCTGAGTTGAACTTGAGACATTGGTGGAAGGATGAGGGCACACACCGGAAGGCGCTGATGAGGGGCCTTCCGAAGATGGCATTGTAGCTGCTTGGAGCGTCAACAATGACGAACCTGCAGTTCCTTGAGGTCCCTCCTAACTTCACCTGGAGTCCGACTCCACCTTCCACCTCCTTCCTCTCCCCTGAGAATCCGAACAAAGGTCCATCTGACGCCACTACCCTCCTTGACTCCACCTTCATCCCCTCGAACGCCTTCTTGAAAATAACGTTGACCGAGCTTCCGTTATCAATCAAAATCCGGGAGACGGTGAAGCCTTCGACGGCAGCCTGGATGACCAGGGCGTCGCAGAAGGGATCCTCATGCTCTGGCATGTCCTTTGACGAGAAGGTGACCCTTTCCTCCGGGGGAGGGGTCTGGGATGTTGAGGCAACGCTCCGTCGATACATCACATGGAGACTTGCCTTCCGAGCGGCTTCGATCCCCCCCCCCCCCGTGGATCACGGCTATACCACCTCGGGGTCCTACATCGACCCGGTCCTCACACACATCATCACCTCCACCTCCTTGGGGCAGGGCTTCGATCCGCTCCGGCTGCTGCTGGGCTGGAGCTCTCGCCCCCCTCACCTCCAGGAACTCGGGGCAGGTAGCCGTGGCGTGACCTTCCAACCGGTGGAAGTCGCAGTACGGTAACTCTACTCTGTCCCTCCCTCTTCCCTTGCGATTCCTCCTATCCCTTCGGCCAATCGCCATCGCTTGCTGGGGTGGGGGCAGGAGTTGTCTTGGGGCTTGCCTCTGGAAGTTGAACCTCCCTTGGCCCCCATGATGGTTCCCTCCATCCTGGATGAGAGCTCTTCCTGGACCATGGGCAGGTCCTCCCTGCTGCCTCCATCCTGGCTCCGGACCCTCCTGTCTCTGGAACCCTTGAGCTCTATGCTCCTCTCTCCTTCTCCCTTCATGATTCCTCGAGCCACCTTGCTCCTTTGACTCCACCTCTGTCAACCTTGCCAACTTCTTTACAAAGGCCGGATTGGCTGCCTCCATGGCTATCTCCTCTGCCGCCCTTTCCATCAGCTCCTCAAAGGAAAGGGGGGCCTTCCGAGTCAAGCTCATCTTGAAGAACCATTCGCGCAATCCTACCGTGAACGCCATCTGGAGGGCATACCCTGGCACCTCTTGGATGTCCAAGACCTCTTCCTGGAACCTGTCAACGTAGTGGGTCAGCGACTCCTCGGCCCTTTGCTTTATCAGGAAGAGGGACTCGGGACCTTTCTTCCTCTTCTTGGAGGTGGAGAAGCGAAACTGAAAGCTCCGGCTCAAGTCTTCGAACCCGAAGATGGTCCTTGGAGGGAGTTGATGAAACCAGTCCCTTGCCTTCTCCTTCAACGTGATCGCGAACAGGCGACACTTGAAGGCATCCGTCATCGGCCTGATGGAGACGGCATCCTCGAACCATTGCAGATGCTGGACGGGGTCATCCTTCCCGGTATAGTAAACCATGTCTGGCTCTCTGAACCCTTCGGGAACGGGAGCTGAGATGATCAACTCACTAAAGGGTGACCCCCTAAGGGGAGCTCTCGCCACCTCCACTCGCGCGACCTGCTCGCCTGGAGGGCTAGCTCTCGCCGGGCTAGGGAACAGCTCGCGGCCCGGGAGGTCTCGCTCAACCCCTTCTACCATCCGCTCCTTCCCATGCCTCCTATCCGGCATGCTCACTTCCCCCCCTGCTGGGGGGATCTCGCCTTGCCCCCTAGGAGCCAGCTCGCCGAGACCACTCTGGGTTTGCTCACCGAGACCCCTGGGAGCTAGTCCCTGGGGGGTGGGGGTTGAGCTGTCAGCTCGTGGGGCAATGCTTCTCAGCATATCCATGATGCCTGAGATGGAAGCCATGAACTCTTCCCTTCCTACGAAGGGTCCTGGGTTGGGGAGACCACCGAGGTCATCACTACCTCCCTGATCTCCAGCCATGACACTCTCCCGAGATTTTCTGTGCTGGTCACTCTCCACGCTCACCACCGAGGTCATCACTACCTCGTAAGGCGGAGAAGGATCCAGCTCAAATAGTGGAGAATGATCGGGTACCGGTCGATTATGGGCTAACGACGAGGGTTAGACCCATTCGGATCGAGGATCGAGCCGAGAAACAGTTGCGGAACAAAGTGATCGGGATGGTCAAGGTCCGATGGGACAATTGTGGCCGTGAAGAGCTAACATGGGAGCGAGAGCAGACCATGCGAGCTGAGTTTCCCGAGTTATTTGTATAAACTGTAGACCGTGTACTTTTTGTTATAACATGGTTATAGCATTGCTGGTTTTGTTTCCTTACCGTGCAAATTTCGGGACGAAATTTTGTTAAAGGGGGGAGGATTGTAACACCCCAAAAAGACCCCAAAGGACTCAACATGAAGTTTGAGTAGCAGGCTGTTTGACACGGCCTGGGACACGGGCGTGTCCCAGGGCGTGTCGGGTGTACACGGCCTGGGACACGGGCGTGTCCCAGGGCGTGTTCAGGCTAGTCGACGTTTGAGAGTCGACGATCGTCGAGCCTGGGACACGGCCTTCGACACGGGCGTGTCCCAGGGCGTGTTCGAATTAATTTTCGAAATTGGCCTATTCAAGTCAGAGCCGGACACGGCCTTGAACACGGCCTCGAACACGGGCGTGTCAGGCTGGACACGGGCGTGTCAGCTGCCGTGTTCCGACCCGTGTACTGGTTTTGGAAATCGGTGAGTACCGTGTAGCAGGAGACACGGGCGTGTCTCAAGAATGACACGGGCGTGTCAGGTTCGACACGGGCGTGTCGATGCCCGTGTTGTTCAGTCGATTCAAACTGTGTGTGCCGCTTAAAGGGTACACGGCCTGTGACACGGCCGTGTCACAGGCCGTGTCAGCCAAAAATAGAGTTTTTTGGGAAAATCTTGGCCGTTCAGTTTTCTCTCTTTTGATCCAAGGGCCAAGGTGGTTTCCTGGCTGGATTAATACGTGAGGGAAGAATGAAGAAGTCATTCTTCATTTGGCTTAAGGAAGAGAGAAAGAGAGTGGAAGAGAGAAAGAAGGAGGAGGAGAGCAAGCCACCGGCGGAGTTCCCGTGGTCCGATTCGTGATCCGAAGCCGGCGTTGTGAAGGCAAGGCTGCTGCGGTTCTTTCTAACCGGCTCGTTTTCGATGGCTCCGAAGAGATCGACAAGGGTAACGATCTCCCTTCTTGGACATGTGAAGTCCTTCTTTTCTGCATTGCATAGGGAAAACCCTTCCCCGCGAGTGTGCGGTGGGTTGTGGTGTCCCTTGGGGTAGATATGTGAAGTCCCCCTTGTTAGAGGCCGGAATTGGAGTACGGCTCTAGGCATGCTGTGTGAAGCCCATCTGGACGTGGTCTGGATTGGTGATGTTTGTTTGCATATCGGAGAAGGCTCCGTGATTATGGCTTGTGATGCCTATGGCTTGTGATGCCTTGTTCCTACCTGTTGCTTGGTGCGGCAGGAAGTACTGGACGATGTCCAGAAAATGAAGAGGGTTGGATGCAACTCTTGTGGCCGTGTGTTGCCACTTTGTGAGTGGTTGAGCCGTTGGCTGCAACTCGATGAAAAGGCAGATTGCCGAACAGGAAAGGTGAAACCGACCCGCGCCTATAAATAGCCATGGATACTTCCGTATTCGAGGTGGCACGGCGACTTGAGCAACGGGGGGTGGCTGATCCGTACCTGCGTTAGGTCCGTCCGACTTGGAAGCCTGGTTATAGGTTTTGTTGGAGCGCCTAATGAGAGTCTTAGGCCCGCGCGCCGGAAAGACTAGAATGCTCAAATACCGTGTAGACGGTGGTGTTGACCCTGGTATTCCGGTACACCGAGAATGTGCCCTGAGTGCACGGACTGTCGGGCCGTGTGGCCGATAGTTGTGATGGCTTGAATGTGCCTGCGCGCACATAGTTGCTATTTGATGATGCCATGCTTGCAGGGAAAGAATGCTCATGCCCGAGAAAGGGGTAGGATTGTTATAATTGGGTCAGCTGAATGCTGACCGTTGCATTGTTTGCCACCGGTTGGGTGGATTGTTCCCGTGCAGGTGCTGGAGAGCCAAGTGGTAAGTGATGGGCTGAAGCCCTACTGCTGTTGCTGCTGCTGCTGCGGCTAGCCCTTGAAGGCTAAGCGAATGGCTTTGTTTTGTTTTCTCTTGTACTCATGTATGGCCGGCCTGCGCGCCGAGGTTTGTAAAACATGTTGTATGTAAAGAGGAACTGTAAGGCCTTAAGGCCAAACTCTTGGATTTATGTACATTTCGTGGTATATATATATAAAGGTGATTTATATATTGGACATTCCTGTTTAGAGTTCAAAGTTGTAACTTAAAGCTTCCGCTAGAATGCTCTGAGTTAGGATTCGTTTGGTTTGGTATTATCCTGTGACCTCACCGTCTGTTTGTGGCATATAGTGTGGGGCCCCGGCCGGACCTTCTACTATACGTCATTTAACGGATGGGGTCGTTACATAAGGTCCAGTGGGATAATTGCGGGCGAGAGGAGTCTCTTGACCTCAACAAGGAGATCCCACTGGACCTTAACCATCCGGATCTCCTTGTTACGGAGTCTCTTGACCTCAACATCTTCAATGCGAATGGGCTTGACCCTAGTCGTCAACCCCTCGTCCACCGGCACTTGGTCAACCGCGATCACCTGCGAAGGCTCTTGCACTGCCTTCCGTAACACAGAAATGTGGAACACATCATGTAATCCACTTAATTCCTCTGATAGCCTCAAACGGTATGCCGCTTCGCCGACTCGCTCCAGAACCTCAAAGGGTCCAAGGTATCTTGGGCTCAGCTTCTTCAAGTGTCTCACCCGCGAAACCCCCTTGAACGGCTTCACTTTAAGATATACACAATCGCCTACCGTGAACTCCACGTTCCGGTGCTTGGCATTGTAATACTTCGCCTGCCGGTCCTGAGCGATCAACAAGCGCTCCCGAATGATCCGCACTAACGAGGTAGCACTCTCCACCTCCTGCTTCTTGTACAACCTTGCCTCACCCGTTTCAAGCCACGATAACGGCGTGCGACACTTCCTACCATACATGGTCTCGAAGGGCGCCATTTGTATACTTGCTTGGTAGCTGTTGTTGTACGCGAACTCCACCAAATACAGGTGGTCTTCCCAATGCTTACCGAAATCCAGAACACACATGCGTAGCATGTCCTCCATCGTTCTATTAACCCTCTCGGTCTGCCCATCCGTCTGCGGATGGAAAGCTGTACTGAACTTTAACTTTGTTCCCAGCATCTGCTGCACCAACTTCCAATCATTTGACGTGAACCGCCCATCGCGATCACTCACAATGCTACGGGGCACACTATGCAGCCTAACAATATTGTCAACATACAACTTTGCCAATTTCTCCACTGGATCATCCTTCCTATGCGGAATGAAATGTGATACCTTGGTTAGCCGATCTACGATCACCCAGATGGCGTCGCTCCCCTTCTGCGACCTTGGCAACCCGTGCACAAAGTCCATAGATATATCGTCGAATTTCCACTCCGGTATAGGCAAGGACTTCAGAAATCCTCCCGGCTTTTGGCACTCCGCCTTCACCAAGGCGCATGTTTGGCATTTAGCCACGTACAACGCCACATCTTTCTTAAGCCCCGGCCACCACAACAGCTTCTTGAGATCACGATACATCTTCGTGCTCCCTGGGTGGATTGAGTACTTGGTATCATGAGCCTCGTACATCAACTCCGCCCGGAGGTTACCCCCACTCGGGACGCACAACCGATGATCCTTCCTTAATAAACCATCTTCCACCGAGAACTGGGAATTTGACCCATCCAGAGCGACCTCCATAAGCTCCTTCATGGAGTCATCTAACTCCAATGTCTGTCGAGCCCGGTCAGCCAGGTCATACTGCACGTCTGTCCAGTTTAACATTGCTTTGGCGCTCGTCTGCTTGTCAACGCAACAAATCTCAAGCTCCTCCAACTCCCGTACTAGCCGCTCATCATGCACCGACAACCATTTGGCTCGGGCGGGAGCCCTGCGGCTCAGCGCATCCGCAACTGCGTTGCCCTTCCCGGGTACGTAATGTATTTTGAAGGTGTAGTCCCCCAGGAACTCCATCCACCTCCTCTGCCTCATATTAAGGTCCTTTTGATCCAACAAGTATTTTAGGCTCTTGTGATCGGTGTATATATCGACCCTTACGCCGTAAAGGTAGTGCCTCCACAACTTGAGTGCAAATATCACGGCCGCCAACTCCAAGTCATGCACCGGATAATTTCTTTCATGCACCTTCAACTGACGCGATCCATACGCTATCACACTCCCATGCTGCAACAATACGCAGCCCAAGCCACTACCCGAAGCGTCGCTATACACCTCGAAGCCCTCGGTCCCACTCGGCGAACTAAGCACTGGCGTCGTGGTCAACCGCCTCTTCAGCTCCTCAAAAGCTTGCACGCACTCTTGCGTCCACAAGAATTTCTGATCTTTCCTTGTCAACTTCGTGAGAGGTAGCGCTATCCGCGAGAAGTTCTCTACGAAGTGCCTGTAATATCCGGCAAGCCCGAGAAAACTACGGACTTCCGCGACAGAAGACAACGCAGGCCACTCCCGTATCGCAACAATCTTCGCCGGATCCACCGCTATACCTTCCCCACTCACTATATGACCAAGGAACGCTACCGAGGGTAGCCAGAACTAGCACTTGGAGAACTTCGCATACAGCTCATTCCTCCTCAAAGTCTCCAACACCAAATGCAAGTGCTTGAAGTGATCTTCTTCGCACTGTGAGTACACCAATATATCGTCAATAAAGACGATCACAAAGCGATCCAGGAAATCTCGGAACGTCCTGTTCATCAAGTCCATAAATACTGATGGCGCATTCGTCAGTCCAAACGGCATGACCGTGAACTCGAAATGCCCATACCTTGTGCTGAACGTCGTTTTCGGGATATCACATTCCCTTATCCTCAGCTGATAGTACCCCGACTTCAAGTCCAACTTAGAATATACCGACGATCCGACCAACTGATCAAAGAGATCATCAATCCTCGGGATCAGGTACTTGTTCTTTTCCGTCAGCTTGTTCAACTCTCTGTAATCGATACACAGCCGCATACTACCATCCTTTTTCTTAACGAAGAGGACCGGTGCGCTCCAAGGCGACGAACTTGGACGCACATAACCTTGTTCCACCAGCTCCTCTAGCTGAACTTTCAACTCTGCCATCTCCTTAGGCGCCAACCTATACGGAGCACGTGACACCGGTTTGGCCCCCGGTACGAGCTCGATGGTGAAATCAATCTCCCGCTGCGGTGGGGCCCCGGGAAGACTATCCGGGAACACATCGGGGTATTCGCAAACCACGGGAATGTTATCCAACGTGGACTTTGGCTCCACCGCCACCACTATTGCGAAGAACAGCTCTGCTCCAGCACGAACTGCCTTTACCACCTGAAGAGCAGACATCAGCGTCTTGCTCAACCCCTTGAGTCCCTCAAATGTTGTCCCCCGCCCAACACCCAGCTTGACCTCCTTCCGGTCACAGTCAATCCAAGCTTTCTGCTCTGATAGCCAATCCATTCCAAATATAACGTCGAACTCTACTAACGGCAGTAATGACGCTAGCAAGTCGAACTCTTGGCTCCCTATGTGAACCTTCACGGCGCACACTCTGTCCGCACGCATCGAGCACCCATTCGGTAGCAGCACATCCAACTTGTCCTTCGCCATCGAAGAAGGGACTCCGATGCAGGATATGAAACTTTCGGACAAGAAGGAATGTGAAGCTCCCGTGTCGAACAATGTCCGTGCCGGACTATCACTAATCACAACAAAGCCTATACAAACAATATTAGGCTAACAAGCAATAGATAACGGTATTAAAGCTAACTTGCTATAAATTAACTCATACTTGTCACCACATCCGCTTGCTTGATGGCCTCCTGCTGGCCCAAGTTATAGACTCTAGGCTGAGTCGGAGCATAGTGGGACGCGGTCGACTCCATCGCTTTGCCCTTCTCCTCGTAAGTAGCTCCTTGCTTTCTCTCGAACTTTGGGCGTTCGCTCCAGCAATCGCGGGCAAAGTGCCCCGTCTTTCCACACGTGAAACAAGCGCCCGGGGTTCGATTGGTAGTTGCCCCCGAGGCACCTGAAGAAGCTGGACCCGACGTCTTAGCTTTCTTATAGAATCTGCGGTAGCCCGACTTCGACGTAGCCGGTGCCTTGAACTCCGCTTTCTTACTACCGGATTCCTTCTTCGCTTGGACATTCTTCATGTCCTTCTCCAAGGACCGGGCCGAACTGACCAGGGTCATGAAACCCTGCGCCTTGGGCCCCGACAGTAGCAACCTTAAATCATCTCTTAGCCCTTCATAGAAGCGGCTCGTCTTGCGCTCCTCGTCTGCGAAGGTAGCGCCGGCATATCTCCCCAACCGAGTAAACTCGTGGAGGTACTCATCAACGGTGCAATCCCCTTGCACCAACTTCTGAAATTCGCTTTCTAGCGCAATTCTCTGCGCCGAGGGGAGGTATCGAGCCATGAATAGTCTCGCAAACTCCTCCATCGGAACTTCGGCCAACGGCCTTCCCCGCAACTGATGTAGCTCTAGGCCTTCCCACCATAGTCTTGCGTCCCCATCCAAAAGGAACGTCGCTATAGTGGTCTTCTGCCACTCTTCCGTTTCCATCGCAGTCATCACCCTGTTGACCCTTGAGAGCCAATCCTCTGCTTGGGTCGAGGTTTCTACCCCCGTGAATACCGGTGGATGAAAGCCCATCACGTGCTTCAGTTGTCTTTCAGTTGCCCTCCGAGGCAACTCTGGCTACAAAACTACTTGTTCAACCCTCCTTTGCTCTGCCGTTTGAAGCGGTACTTGCTCCACAGCAGGAGCAGGCTGATGCACCTGCTTTGCAGGCTGCGCATTGATCATTGCCATGACCGCTTCTGCCACCAACCTAATGGTCTCGGCAGACGGAGGTGTCGCAGGCGCATCGCTTGGCGCACTGCTCGCCTCAGAACCTGGCCGTTCAGACGGCCCAGCACCACTTCTGGTCACCTATAATCGTGCAGAACACCGATAAGCGACCAAAGATTACTGCAAACAGCAATTATAGGAACACGCAGGTTCCTCAAACATGTATATTTTCATTCCTAAGTGGACATTCATGGGTTCTTTTCATGTTATAACGATGACGCACACATGTGCTCACCACCCCTTAAAGTGAATTCGTCCACGAATTCATTTAAGCTTGACCGAAACCAGAAGTCTGATATCAATTTGTAACACCCCTATCTGTCGCATAGCATATAGCAGTAGGTCCGGCCGGGGCCCGACGCCATATACTACGGACAGACTGGTTGGTTACGCGTTGAAACCATTCAACCAATCATGTCGTCCTACACAACACTTAGCGGAAGCAATTTATTAGGTTGCAAAAGAGATAAGAACCCAGCCATAACAGCATGAATGTCCACTACAAACTCAGGAATGTATACATACACCAAAAGAGAAATGGCTTTAAGACCTTACACTGTTCACTTAACAAAAGTAGTGTTTTCATACTTCGGCTCGCAGGCCGGCCATACATGAAAAACGGGAAAGAAACATAAGCAATTTGGTCAGCATTGCTGACCGTTGCTATTGTTTGCCACCGGGCCGAACTGACCATTGTGGAAATGGCTTCGCTCAAGATAGTCCATTAAAGCTCATCAGTATGGAATGACCTTATATAGTATCTCCAGCGTAGAGTCGTTACACCCTAGTGACACGAAACTCATTGGGTCGTTCCGAATCAGTCCTGACACGCGCGAACATATATAACGAATATCCAAACATTAATATCTAATGAATTATTGACACAATTGACAACTAATATTTCACAATCACTATGCTACATCAATATCTTCGTTTGCATCCATTGACTCTAATTCATGACATCTCTGATCACATAAGTTGAGTATCCATTGTTAGCCTATCAGAAGCTCGCCCAAGATCCTTTAAACAACTCGCCGCAACCCCATGGACCTCATCCTATGAAGCACGCATAATAAAAATGTCTTATTGGATACAAGAAACGCTCGAAAACGCATTGTGGAAATACTGGAAATACTATTTCTTTAATTAAATTTAAAAGAATATTACGGGGTCATGTATCCCGCTTCCGGGAGTATCCGTCATTTGTAATCACGTTGTAACGTGGTCACCTTTTGTAATCATGCCGAAACTTGTTTAGGTTTATGGAAGTCCACTTTTCCTTTTTGACGTTGTTGTCGCACTCTTCTTTCAATGCCGCCATCTTCTCCTAGGTCGTGAAAGCTGTCTCAGATGGAAGCTTGCGTCATCGCCCTCTTCCCTCATCGTCGCCATCTTCTTATCCATCATGAAAGCCTAGGGTGATCTTTATATTGCTTGTTTCATTGACTATTTTCTATATTTCTTATAGCATTATATGAAATGTGAATGATATATAAAATATATGTAGTCATATAAAATTTTCTCTTTATAATTCAAAATATATATACTTACTTTGTTAGTTGTCTTATTCTCATATTAAATAATACAACACTCAAGCCTTCATCCCCACCCTGGTGGGGTCAACTTCCATATTAAATAATTATATCTAAATAATTAATTTTTTTAAACGTTTGGCGTGTCCTTGTTTTTTTAAATCATGTTTCCCGTATCTATTTCGTATCTCATCCCCATGCTACATAGGCCTCATCAGCACCTTGGCGGATGGCGATACCATCTCGCCACAACTCGTCGGCAACCCATTTGGCACAGGCACCCCCACTGATCCCTATTGCCTATAAATACGCCCCATATTGAAGGAGAAAAGGACCGCCGACAAGCCCATAAAATACCTCACATAGAACTCGCGAGCTCTCCGTAGTACACCTGGAGCTTGCCTCTTCCCCCAACCTAGCACAATGTTTGATTTGGGAGGGAGAGTTCATATACACTCTCGGGTGTGTGCTAAAACCTCCTAGCTGCAGTTAGCCGACATTGAGAGTTGTTCGAGTGAACAGACCCCCATCCTTCCCATTCTCACCCAAGGACCTGTGGGTTTGCTTCGGTGTGCCAGTAACCTCGGCCCATACACAAGACCGAACTCTGAGGCCGAATTCTTGACGTCAACATCTTGGTGCAGTGAAAGTAGATTTTGGGCAGAGGAAGAAAAACTCGCTAAAGAACACGACACGAGAAAATGAGCAGGATTTGGATCTGGAGAACTTATCCGCTCAAAGCGAGTTCGTCATTGGGGAGGACTTTGACGATTTCAGGAAATTGATAAAAGAACTACAACAAGGTCACTTTTCCCCTAGGGCCGAGAACTTGGATACACCCCCATCAGCTTTCGCCGTATCAGAGACACCCGAGCCGCCCCGACGAACCAAAAAGGAGCCCACTACAGAAGACCGTTAGATGCTCGAGCGGATTCACATCACTGATGTAGCAGTGCTCGACGGCCTAAATTGAGCAGGAAGACCGTTTCCGCCCACCTCGCCAACACCCAGAGATGACCAACCCCTTATGCGAGGAGATTCTGACGGCCCCGGATCCCGCTGGGTTCTTCAAACCAATGCTAAACTATTATTTTGGGCAGGACGACCCAATCAACCACCTCCAGTGGCTTGAGGACGTTGCGTCTATTTATAGCATGACAGACGCCTTCAAGTGCCGGTTATTCGCAATCACCTTCAAGGAAACATCTAGGCTATAACCCCTTCAAGTGCCAGTTATTCGCAATCCCAAAACCGGTGCTCTGTTCTGGTGCATTTACTATTATTGACAGCATTTTACATTTTTTTAAGATCAGCGTCAAATCCTATTGCTTTGTCTTGCTTTAGAGATAGTATGTTAATGAATGTATAAAGACCTCGAGACCTGCTACAAAGGAGTATGGTTTCAAATTACTGAGCAAGATATCAAATAAATAATAAATAAATAAATGATGAAAGATCTTGCCTCTCCAATAGTTGTGGCATTCTTTTTCGAGCTGTTAAAGAGCTTCACCAGAGAGCACAATATTATCTGAAATAGGTGTAAAGAGATTAATAATTGCTATTGCTTTGAAAAACGTGTACATGCATACTTAAGTCCACGAGGGACTAGGGAATGAATCTGGCTAGTTGAAAAGTGAAAATTGTCCATTAAGTGAATTAATATTACAAGAGAATAACAATAGAGAATGGTTAATTTTGCAAGGTTAAACGGCTAAAAGGTAGTAGAACATGATAAAATTTCACATGACATGATAGTATGATACAAGCTGGGCATGCAACATAATTTGATACAAGATGTGTCATACTTAGCCTCCGTTTGGGGGGACTTATTTTCACCGGTCCAGCGGTTACGACCGCATGAATCGGGCCTTAATTATGGTACGACTCATGCGATCGTAACCGCTTGACCAGTGACAATAAGTCCCCCCAAACGGAGCCTTAGTTTTATTGAAAGGGGAAAATATAAACATTTTGTGCATGGATTTCACAAATTGAGAATTCCATTAGTAACAATAATCTCATCGCCAGAATTCTCATTGGCCTTGTGCCATATATTTGGTAATTTGCTTTTTCTAACTGGAAATAATGATATTAAAAGATATTTTGATGTTAATTGTACTGCAAGTCTGCAAGCGTGACTGATGCGCTTTTTATTCCACCTCCATAAAGTGTTTCTCATGGCTTTATTAACAGAATACAACATTATCAATAATTTAAACAATAAATATCTCAAACATTATAAAAAATTGTTAGAATTTATGATTTATTGATTTTATTCTTTGTAAAAAATTTGAATTTCCCCACTCCTATATATGAGGGAGTGCTCTCTTAATGTAAAATATTGCGGTATTTGATTTCTAACATGGTATTAGAGCCGACCTAACCCGCTCCCGCTCTCCCGTTCCTGTTCACGATGACCTTGGGCGCAGTGACAATTGAGACTGCTCATCTTGAGTGGCTTGCCGATCATTTTTTTTATTCTTGTCATTTTTATTTTGAGTTGTACTTTACGTATTTTCTGAGTCTGGATGATCGGCCAATCATAGCCGTCTGTTTCCCCCTAGAGTCTATAAATAGAAGTTAGGGCTCTCATTTTGAGTATTGAATGATTGGAGCATAGAAGTCATCATTTGGTCATTTCAGTGTCGAAGCCGAGTTTCGGACGCGAAGCCTTGGATCCCTCTCCACCTTGTCGTCCCCCGCCATTTTCCCCTTCTTTGTTTCCCTACCAAGCAGTCGACCCCCATCCAAACCTCCCTTGGCTGGCCACATTCCCACCATCCTATCCCGTGTCATGGAGCCGTCGCCCCTTTTCCTTCCACTATATAGTCGGCCACCTCAATACTCCCATACCCCTTGATGTGTGTCCACTTTGTCGCCCCCCCCCCCCCTCCACCCACAACCCAGTCAACAACCCCCATTATCACCTCCAACAGTCGGCCATAGACCACCCCCTCTACATCCTTTGCCGACCACCATCTCATCTCCCAGATCCCCCTCTCCACTTGCCAAGCTCCCCACAAAACAACCATTTTCCCTCACTTTTGTTAAGAAATGCTACCTCCACCGAGAGCCCAGTCGATCCACAGTGAGAATATGCAGCAACAGACATTCTAATCTCACGAGAATGCCCTAACCAGACCATACCATGTGAGTCGAAGGAGATATTGGTTTATATATGCGGTGCACATATAACACCCCCCCTCAAAATGACGGGGGATCATACACCGAGAATTTGGAGAGAAGAAACTCATGCAGAACGCGAGTCTGAGGCTTGGTGAGCAAATCGACAAGCTGACACTCGGTGGGAACATAATGAGGAACAAGAGTACCATGAGTGTGATGATCACAAAGAAAGAAAACATTAACACCAATATGCTTGGAGAGTGAATGCTTGGTTGGATTCAGGCCAATCTGGATAGCACCAGTGTTGTTAGAATAGAGAGTGGAAGGACCAGAAGGAGCAGCACCAAGATCAACAAGCAACCAACGAAGCCAGCCAATATCCTCACCTGTAGTAACCATGACATGGAGCTCTGCCTCTGTGCTAGAATGAGAAACTCAAGTCTGCTTCTTGGATTTCCAAGCAATAAGTGAAGAGCCCAAGAAGAGACAAAAACAGATGACAGAACGACGATCAATAGGATCACTGACCCATGTAGCATCAGAATATGCATGTAACTGGAGAGAGATGCTCACGAAGATATCGGAGAACACGCAACAGGTGAGCATAGTGAACTATTGTCGCTCACAAACTGACTCAGTATATGAACAACAAAGGCAATGTCAGGTCTAGTAATGGTGAGGTAAACTAGGCTCCCAACCAGATGGCGGTACCGTGTCGGATCGAAAAGAGGAGAGCACTCATCTGGACGCAGATAAAGGTGGAGCTCCATAGGAGTAATAGCAGTGCGAGTGTCAGACAGAGCAGTATGAGCTAGTAAGTCAGAGGTGTAGCGCCGCTGAGATAACTGGTAACTAGTAAGAGTGGAAGAGAACCGGATAACCAAGAAGTAACGCGGTGTGCCAAGATTAGTCATTTGAAACTGCTGCTGAAGGTAATGCTTGACAAACTCAACATGAGAGGGACCATCACCGATGATAATCATGTCGTCCACATATAACAGGAGAAGGGTCTGAATCTGTGATGAAAAGTAGATAAACAAAGTTGGATCATAGTGACTGGGCTGAAAACCAGTTGCAAGAACCGCTGAACTAAAGCGCTCAAACCAGGCTCAAGGAGCCTGGTTGATACCATAAAGAGCTCGACGGAGGCGACAGACAAGGTCAGGATCAATAGAGAGGCATGAGGGAGGAAGCATGCACACCTCCTACTGCAAATCACCTTGAAGAAAAGCATTCTTCACATACAGCTGAGACAAGGACCACTGACGGGCGGCTGCAACGACAATGAGGGTCCTGATAGTAGTCATGTGGGCCACAAGAGCGAAAGTCTCATTATAGTCACGATAGTACTCCTGCTGAAAATCACGGGCCACCAAACGGGCCTTGTATCTCTCCACAGTGCCATCCGAGCGAGTCTTCACTTTGATGACCCACTAGCAAGTGATAGGAATTGAACTAGAAGGTAATGGTAGATCCCAAGTAGATGCGCACTCCAAAGCACTCAACTCGTCAAACATGACGGTCTGCTACTAAAGAAACAGGACAGCCTCTTTGTAGGTACTAGGCTCTGGAACACCACAAGTAGTAGCTGGAAGAGCATATATATCAAGGACTGATAGATCAAACAACTGAGTAGCAAGGTTGAGCTGATCGGGTGGATGTCGATCACGAATGGGATAGCATCGTGTTGGAGAATCATCTACAAGTAGCTCACTGGAAGAGACCAGATGAAGAGGGGCAGATGGCGCATCTGTAGGACAAGGCCGCCGAACATAGTGTCAAGTATAGTGCTGAGGAGTAGGGGCACGAACCTGAACAGGAAGTCAGAAGACTGTAGGGAAGACTAACGAAGAGTAGGAGCACGAACCTGGACAGAAAGGTCAGGAAACTGCGGAGATGACTCAGGAAGAAAGACAAGAGGCGGTGACCCTGGTGGAGACTGAGTGTGAGGTGACTCAGAGGAAGGTGACACAGGCGGTGCTATGAAGAGAAAGAAAACATCAACTGTAGTGGAAATGTGAGTAGAGGAAGAAGGAGATGAAGGCGAGGATGAAACAAAGAAAGGACAGTCCTCAACAAAAGTAACATCTCGAGAGATACGAAAACGACGAGCTACAGGGTCATAGTATCTATAGCCTTTATGCTCAGAGCTACAACCAATGAAAGCACAAGCGGTGAACTGAGCAGATATTTTGGTGCGCTCACAAGAAGGAAGAACATAACATAGACAACCAAACACACGTAGGTGGTCATAACGAGGACAACCAAACGGATGCTCACCAGGACTGCTACCCTGTAGGAAAGAGGATGGTTGTAGGTTGATAAGATAGACAGCAGTGGATATGGCTACAACCCAAAAGTGTGGAGGCACATGAGAGGCAATGAGGAGAGTACGAGTTGTCTCAATGATATGAAGATGTTTTCTTTCTGCAGTGTCATTCTGAGAATGAGCACCAGGACAGGAGAGTTAAGGTAGAGTATCATGAGAGGCCAAAAGATCTCGAAAGGCATGTGACAAGAATTTCCTCCTGAATCAAAGTGAAACGCAGGGATAGATGTGGAGAACTGAGTACACACCATGGAGACAAACTCAACGTAAATGCGATAGAAATCAGTATGAGAACGCATCATGTAGACTCATGTATAACAAGAGAAATCATCAACAAAAATAACATAAAAACGATGACCAGCTTTTGAAATAAAAGGGGCAGGACCTCATACATCAGAGTGAATTAAAGCAAAAGAAAAGGATGATCGAGACTTGTTGGATCGATATGAGAGTTGTAGCTGTTTTCCAAGCTTACAGACCGTACATGAGTGCGAGCGATCAACATACAAACGACTTAAGATACCCTGACGAACAAGATAGGATAAACGAGCTCCATTGGGATGGTCGAGACGGTAATGTCACTGTGAAAATTTAACAGACAAAAGACAAATGGGAGAAGTTGCAGGGAAAGTTGATAGTGAAATGGGTGAAAGAAGCCAAAGATGGTTGAGTACATAAACCCTGTGACGGCGATGGTTAGTTCCAATGAGAGTCTCTGTGTGACGATCCTGCACATGACACAAAAGTGCGTCAAAAAGAACAAGACAACCTTGGGAAGCAAGCTGACTAACAGATATGAGATTCGTGGAAAGCTTAAGAATATAGGCAACATCGGGAATTTGAAAGTGGGCAGTATGCAAGATACCACAATTAGCAACGGGCAAAGTGGTGTCATCAGCAATGATGACACGCAGATCGGAAGAAACAGATCAGCAGGAATGTAAGAGAGTGGCATCAAAGGTCATATGAAAAGATGCAGCAGAGTCAAGTAACCAGGAATCCGTAGTGTTACCATTAGAGGCAGATGCAACTGCTGAGTCGGTCTGTGAAGCGGAGGCATGACTGTCAATAGGGGCCAAGTACGGGAGGGTGCGACTCTGAGAGAGCAGCTGAACAACCTGCATGATGGAGGCTGGCAAAGTATCAACAATCTTAGAGCCATTGGAAGCCATCTCAGCAACGTCGCATGAGTTGAAAAACAAGAGTTGAAATCAGGAGTCTGTCGTCGTTCGAATTCGTTCATAAAGCAATCAACTGGCAAAGGAAGCACCCGACCAAGGAGGAAACGAGCAGAAGCAATTATCAAAAGCAGCAGAAGCGCAGCTGGCGGAAGAAACACTGGAAGAAAACGACTCACTGACAGCAGCTTCAAGAGCACAGAGATCGGCGAAAAATAGAGGCAACGACCTAAGCAGGATCTGCGAAGACCGGCGGAAGCAGAGAGCGGCGGGATCTGCGAAAGATTGGCACAGTTGCGGGATCTGCGAAAGATTCACGAGATCGGCGTAACAACGGGTTTAGGGCGCAGCGGGATCAACGCAACAGAGATCGGCAACATCAGCAAACGGTTCACTGGAGCGGTGGAAGAGGAATCAAAGCCCTATGAACCTGGCTTTGATACCATGTGTTGGAGTTATTAATTTTATCGTATTATTTAAGTCTTTAGATTTGGTTAAGTCATTAGTCTCACATTGTGTATGTGAGTTATTGAGTCCATGTATGTCCTTTAAATACCCCCTTTGTGGGATGAATAAAACACTCTTCTATTCTCTCTTCTCTTCTAACATGGTATCAGAGCTCTCGATCTGAAACTCTAAAATAAAAAAAATTCCCGTGTCCACAGGAGCGGCATCCTGGCCTAATCGATCGTTGTTTTCTTCTTCTTTTTTGATTCTGTCGGCCCGTCGGCTTCTCCGCCTGCGCTTAATCCCATCAGCCTCTACTCCAGCCCCACGATTTTGATCCCGTCTCTGTCAGCTCTTCCCCCATCTGCTCCGGAAGCTTCTTCTGCCATCATCGACTGCTCCGGGCCAGACGTTGTTACCTCCCGACTTCTCCCGTGTTGTTGCCTCCTGACGCCGATCCCTCCTGCTTTTTCGCCCGCAGATCGCATCGTCCGGCCGGCTTTTTCCTTCGACGCCTCCTCTAGCGCCTCCATCTGCGTCAGATCTTTGTGCCTCCTCCAGATCTGCTACTCCAGATCTGTCGTGCCTCCTCCAAATTTTTCGTGTCGTGCCTCCTCCAGCTCTACTGTAGTTTTGCCTCCCTGTTCTGTCGATGCTTCTCAGCACGGGTGCTGTGCTGTTGTGCTCTGCTTTGCTGCTGCACTTGTCGGCTTGATGCGTGTGCTCTCGGCTGATACAGCAGTACCTCAACTGATGGAGCTCGTTTCTATCCAAAGACAGTTTCCAACTGCTGTCGATGGTCTTCACTGCAGTTCTTGCCAGAGATATTGTTACCGCTGCTAGCTTCTCTCGTCGATGATAGGATGATGTAGTGTTTTGCTGTTTTTTTGTGTCCTCTTCAGTGCCTTAGTGTTTTGCCTATATGAACGTGTTATACACACTTAGTTGTCAAGGTACGCGCCTAGGCGCGCCTGAGGCGTCGGGCGCAGCCCGCCGCGCCTCAGCACGGCTGAGGCGGGCGATGTTCCCCAGGCGCGCGCGCCTTACCATCTCCCAGGCGCGCTTGGGCCTTTCAAAGTATTTTTTTTAAAAAAAATTGAGATGGACAAAAACATGATCTTAGACGCACCCGAGGCACCCCTAGGCGCACTTGGACGCCCAATTCGCTGAAAATCAGCGAACTGGGCGCCGAGTTCGCTCAATTTCAGCGAATTGAGAGCCTAGTTCGCTCAATTTCCTTTTTCCCCCATTTTTGCGCCTCGCGTGCCCAGGCACGCGCCTGCGCCTTGCACCTAGGCTCCAAGGGCCCTTTGCGCCTCGGTGCGCCTTGCGCCTCGGTGCGCCTTGCGCAGTTACGCCTTTGATAACTTAGTATACACGTGATGGGGAGTGTTTTTGGATGAGGGCGACTCGGTTGATCTTTCCCGACATTCGCCTTCGTTCCACACGGCCTCTAAGCGTATGTCGTGTGTTGTTTGTGTCTTCAAATGTCTTATTTCGATTGGTCGTGTGCTGGGACACGGGTGATGTTGGTTGTTTTAATCTCAGCAGGATATGTCACGTGGGACCGTGCCGTGCGGGACTATGGCGTATTTATTTTTCAAGAAATTTTAACTTCAAAAGTCCTAAGATTATCAAAGATGATGTATTTCCACTAAATATGTGCATGTATAAAATTCTATTGAGATTGACCAAGCCAAACATACTAAATTTACAAGGTTTCTCTTTTGGCTATATGCACACCATACCCTTAAGCTATAGCCTCATGCAAGTGGAAAACACCCACATGCAGAGCTCCGAATGACCTAAATTTTTGGTCAGTGACTTATAATGACCTACTAAACACTCCACCCAAAATTTGGGTCAATTGGAGGTTATACAACCATGTATTTTACCTATGTATGAATAATTAAATTATTTCTAAAACTATAGAAAAATGTGCCCCAAAAATTCTGATTTTTGGGCAAGGGTTGATTCTAGGGTACAAGGATGCAAGAACAAAATTTCAGCTTCATGCAAGTCACCATATGAAAGATATTCACATTTTAATTTTTGACCTGCATAAGAACCAGTCTCAGTAAAACAGCCCTACAGAGGGTTGTAGGTCACCAAATGAGTTGATTTAACTTCCTACAGAAAGTAGACATCCAAGGCTACAAGTTGTCTCTGGACATATTTCCTAAAACTGCATCTAAAGGGCCTAAATTTCAGTTTGAAATCTGTGTATAAAATATGACAAATTAAAACAAACTATATAATGCATAAAATGAATCATGCACGAATCTTAAAGATCAAAACCGACGGGATCTGTTCATCTTCCTCCTTAAGCTGAAGGCCTGGATCATCCCGTTCCGTACCAACGTCATACTCTGTTTCCCGGTGATCCAGCCACCTCCCCGGCCGGCCACCACCCACCACCTCCGTTGAGGTGGTGGTTATCTCTTGGCGGCGACTTGGCCGCCGGAGGGGGCGTTTTCCGGCGAACCCGAACACACTCAAACTCGGAAATTTCTGCATGTTCTCACATTGGATCAGACTCAATTGGCATGATTTCTCTCCTAAAGGATCTAAGATGCTAGCACAAGGGGAGAGGAGGAGAAACAAACATGTAGACGGGCTAAGCGGCGGGTGTTGTGACGGTGAGCCATGGCTATGGTGTTTTCCGACGAGCTAGTCCAATACACTGCTCCTGAGTCCAATGCCTTCAAGTAAGAGCTTGGGTCGACAGCTTAGGAGGTGGGTAAGATGGTGAAAGGGAATGGGGTTGAGGGGTATTTATGAAGAAGCCATGAGAGGGGGTTCGATCAAGAGCATTCACTACTAGAAAACTGACTTTTAGCCACGGCAGATTGCCGTGGCTAAAAGTCCAAAACCGTGACTAAAGACTTTTAGCCACGGTCTACCCACGGAAAATGGGCGTGGGCAATACGAGCGTGGCTAAAAGTCCAAACCGTGGCTAAAAGTCCAAAACCGTGGCTAATACTGGACTTTTAGCCACGGTTTGATTGCCGTGGCTAATACTGGACTTTTAGCCACGGTTTAATTGCCGTGGTTAAAGGGTCACTCATAACATAAAAAATTCAGGCCAGCCGCCGGCCGGCGCGCCGCCGGGCCGCCGCCATATTTATTTCAAATACTAATTGAAATAAATTCCTTATAAACCCAAAATTTCGTTTTGTTTTGGCGGTGTGGGACTAAATGTAGCCACGACCTTTTGTCACGGTTCAGGCAAACCGTGGCTAATACTAGACTTTTAGCCACGGTTCACGCAAACCGTGGCTAAAAGTCCAATATTAGCCACGGATTAGTCAACCGTGGCTAATACTAGACTTTTAGCCACGGAAAAAAACCATGGCTAATACTCACTATTAGCCACGATTTTTCCCCCGTTGCAAAAGAATTTGTGGCTAAAAGCCATTTTTCTAGTAGTGATTGAATGGTCCCCCTGATGGGGGCCATGTGGCCTCCTTTCCATGAAATTCTCTTTGACCCATTAATAATTGGGGAAATTCTCCAAATTACCCCCCTTGAATGTCATTGGATTCCCAAATCAGAGGGCAATGGGTGTAATAATGCCAGTGGGCAGTAGAATGGGACTTGGTTCAAGGTCTTAGCCCATTGGAATTGGGTTGGGCCCTCATTGCTCTTCTTTAGGCTTTATGTTGACCATGGTTGACATGGGGGGCTGACTTGGTCAACTGATGTGTGGACTGGTCCCATGTGTTGGTATTGAATCCCTTGACACTGCCCAATATTGGTTGGGTCATGGTGATGCCCCAATTGGGCTAATTGACTCATCTTGTGTGATTTTGATCAAAATTGTGCTATGTTTGACTTTGGTCAAAGGTGAAATGATGTTCACTTGATGGGGCTTTTGGATCCATTGGGTCCCTAATGATGTTACAAGGCTAGGGGTGAGTTCAATTTGACCATGTGAAGCCTAATTGAGTCAATTAAGGTTAAATTGACCTATGTTAACCTAGAGTTGACTTTGGTCAAATCCATGCAATTGGTCCACCAATTCATGAAATAAATGGTCAATTACTTCCCCCTTAGGGTTAGGGATGTATTAGTGAGTTCAATTTGAGTTGTTGAATCCAATTTGAGGTGAATTGACCTAGGTTGACTTGTGCACCTTGGTGTGCACTTAGTGATTTTACTTTGGTTCAAAGAAACCTAGGGTTACCTCCTTGCCCTAACTCACCACTCATGCCCTAACACTATCAAGGGGTCTACAAGGAATAAGGATGTTACACTTTTGATGATTTGCACCACATCTTTCGTTCGCTTTCACATGTGTGTATGTGATGTTGGTTGACCATTTTCTAGTAAGTCCACGTCGTGTGTAGGCCCTGCATCATGTGTGGGTCAGCATCATGTGTGGTTATAACCCCGGCTTGATTCCCTGATTTGGAATTTCCCCCGATGGCTTGTCTATTGTTTTGTCCCACATTGCCTACCTCCATTGTCGTTATTTGATGTGTCCAGGTTGAAGGTTCCCCCTTCAGCTTGAGGGGAAGTGTAGGAGTTATTAGTTTTATCGTATTATTTAAGTCTTTAGGTTTGGTTAAGTCTTTATTCTCACATTGTGTATGCAAGTTATTGAGTCCATGTATGTCCTTTAAATACTCTCTTTGTGGGATGAATAAAGCACTCTTCTATTCTCTCTTCTCTTCCAACACCATGTTAAGAAATGATACCTACACCGAGAGCGCAGTCGATCCACAGAGAGAATACACAACAACAGACATTCTAATCTCACGAGAATGCCCTAACCAGACCATACCATGTGAGTTGAAGGAGATATGGGTTTATATATGTGGTGGGCATCTAACAATTTCCACCTTCGGTAATCACCGAAAATGTTTCCGGCTAACTCCGGTGATTCCCCACCACTTTCCCATCATTTTGCATTTTCCGGCGATCGCCGGAAAATATCTCCGACAACCATCACCACCACTGGCGGCCACCATCAACCTCCACCCTGCCGGCAACCTCCACCCATAAGTCCCTCCATAAATACCCCGCTACCTAAAATTTAGGAACTAATCCTAAATTTAAGCCTCCACTTATCCCTCACAGCCACCCCATTTCTCCTACCTATTTTCACTCACGTGGAACCACATTATCCTCTACCCATTTAATTAATAGAAACAAAGGAAACTACCTCTTAATCCCCCTGCCCTAGCCACAACCTCTCCTAACTGCTACCCACATCTCCCGCCAAAGGTTGCTGAATGCTGTCTCCATGCACCGTCTAAGTTACTGTCCCAGTTTAGGGAAAGCCAGATACAACATCTGAGTGATGAAATCAGTCCCGGGCAGCCCTCTAAAAGCACATCCAACCCTCCCTTCCTCATTGTTTGCAAATTTCAAGGTGTGTTGCTATTTCTTTTAGCATTGGATCTTGTGTTTGTTCTCTACCCGAAGAGGTGATAATTTGTAAGACTTGTTTCAGCCATTTTGGTCTTTGTGATTTCTCATTTAAATAGTATTTGATTTCGCACTCTCTTGCTCATACATTTCTCTTTGTTTCCTTGTTTTAAATGCTTTGATTCAATTGTGGAGAAATCAAGTTATCATAAATGTTTTTTTTAATTTGCCGGTCATTGATTTTGCATCTAGCTGTAGTTGTCAGTAGAGCCTTACCCTATGTCACCAATATTCCCGAAATACCCTCCTAATTAGATTCGGATATAAAATCTCACACTTAAAAAGGTAAATGAAGTGTTTGATTTCAAAATCTGTGTAATGGCTTCTAATGTAAGGCTGGGAACAACTAAAATGCTAAATTTTGAACATTGGGAATGACGAGATGGTATTGGATGAAGCCAAATAACTAATATAATTTTTTTGAAATGGTTGGAGAGGATGTGACACATAGCTGACATAAGATGGAGGAAACTGAATAGAAGAACGAGGTGCTTCTGTTTTTGCCTACCTGATGATGCGGAGCAGAGACGAGGACGGGCTTTAGGCCTATTCGGGGCTGATTTGGAGACTTACCATATAAGGCATGCCCGGATCGACGATCCGACTCCGTGAATGCGTCTGGATTCGCATTGCGAATCAATTTCATATATAGCTAATCAATTTCATATATAGCTTTGTACTTTTCGGATTCTATTTCATGTAGTTTTGGCCCCGAGACCAACAACCAATCATAGTCGTTGATTCCAGGTGCCCTAATTTTTATTTCTTATAAATATATGGTTTAGGACTGCCGTCATTTCTCATTGCTGAATATTTGGATAAGAGAGTGTCTTCCTTCATTCCGGTGATCTCCTCCGCGGTGCCGACTCCTTGGGTAAGGTCTTGTATCTTTTATTGTTTTCCTCCTCCCCCCTCCCCTCACCTTTCCTATTTTGCTGTCCAGCCTCCCTGCAGGAATTTCTCCATGCTGCCCATCCCGGCCAGCCCACCGCACCACCCTTTCTTCCCCCCAGATCAGACGTCGGCCTCCCCGGATTGTCCCTCCAACCACCCCTATCATAACCGCCTCCCTGTTTCCCTGCACAGCCACCGTTCCCCTCCTTTTCCCCATCAGATCCAGCTCGCTACCCCCTCATAAACTCCCCCTCCTTGCTGTCCAGCCCTGCCGCCACCCACTTACAGTTGTTTGGCTGTGTGCAGCCCCAAAACAGCCCAGATTTGAATTTTTCCAGCCATAACCAGCCGCCAAGTCTCCCTTATTTGCAGTCATTACTCCCCATCACGTGGATCCACCTCCCAACAACCGGTCATCACCAAATCTGTCCAGATCTGGACATTTCAGCCCATATACAGCCACTTACCTCTCCGATCTAGCCTTCCTAATCCCCCAACCAGCCTTCCTTTACCCGATCCGGTCCACCAACCACCAGAACCCCTCTTTGAGCCCTCTAATATTCAGATTTGTTTTATTTACAGCAGCCCTATTATTCGTATTGTGTTTTTGTATCGGTATTTAGTTGTAAAATATTGTTACAGTAGTTTATTACATGGTTGCTTGAGTGTTCAGTTTATTATAGTTATTTGTGCATGGATTAATCTCTAACTGCAGGAAAGATTCATACGACGCGCGCTCTTGCTTTGGCCCTCCCCGCAGAGGAAAGCCTAAGCTTGTTTTGTCCTAAATAAATTATATTTGTCTTGTTGTGCATTAACTGCGTGGGATGATTATTATTTATTATCTAATTTGTGATCTAATCGTCGAATCTGCATAGCATGTAGGGTTAGGTCGCAGGTTTCCCGCCGCCTATAGATTCGCCCTGCGTCACCTGACATCTCTATTAACATAAATATCTTCGTGAAAAACATTGTTTGGTAAATATAAAAAATGGGTGAGTTGTGACAACATGGAGCAATCAAAAATATGGTTTAAACCCCAGAAAAACTGCAGAGACTTAAATAAAATTTACCCAATTTAAATTAAGCTAAAGGTTTTCATATTTTTGCCTCCTAAAACATGTTAATTTCTTGATGAAAACAACACCTTGACTACTAATGGTGATATGAATTCCAGATTGAAATCTAGAATGGTTGCAAATTGGCTTGTTTCAAGGTTTAAAAAGACTAGGAGAGTACAAGAAAAGTTGCGTGGAGTCTAAGAACAATTTATTAACCAAATGTTAACAAATTTACCTGTTGATGTTGTGGAAGAGATTGTAGGATGTCTAACTTTGGGGACTTAAATGCCTTTGACAATGCAGCATCCATGTGATCAAAAGTTACCTGCAAGAATCTTCAAATGTATTTATATCCTTCAAGACATCGTGGACTTACATTAGTAAGCATATATATCATTAAAATAAACATATTTGATTTTTAGTATTCTCATAGTTTATATTGACATGGACAACAGGACAGGTTTATCTGTTAATAAATGAGGATATCATCCCTTCAATTAATAAAGCACTAGGCATCATAACAATTGTTATCAAGCTTTTAAAATTTATACTTGAGTGCATGGTAACTATAACTTTTCTTGAAAAAGCTTACACTGTCAGCTTGTTCCTTGGTAGCACAGTCTCGTAACTCTGTTTCAAGCACCTCAACTGCGGTCCTAGTATGCACATGAAAGGATTGCTTAAGTGTGGTACATATTCAACAAAAACAGGTTTGAACAAATGTACTGCATTCAAGTTATATAAAGCGAGAATCAATGTATAAAGGTTTAATGCACTAAGTGGAATTTGGATGCATAAAATTGCCTACAGCTATGCACCTCAACTGCAGTTGAAATGCACAATTGCCCAATAAAGTTAAAAGGCACAGAAAAAACAATATTTAGCAAGGGCAACTATGGAGCTCAGATGGATTAAAAAAAATATCATCTAACCTTACATATTAAACTCAAGAATATGGTTTGAAAGAAAATTATAGGAAGGAAATTGTGTTAAACCTGCAAACATCAAGTACTTTTCTCATGTCTCCTGAAGCAGCTGCTACTTTCTGTCAAGATTCAAAAATGTCAAAAGATGGCAAGTGCAATACTTAATTAAATTATCACAAAAATCATTAAAAAGAATCCCAACTAGGATAAAAACTAGCTGATCCTGTTGTGTTCATCAAATGTTACAATTACATTCAAGGAAACAAAAAAATACTGCAATCTATTATGGGTGTCTATGCAGTATGTAAGCATGCATGAAGGCATCCAACTTATTTTAGCTACGATTACATTCTAACTGCATAGGTGGATATGTTGATTGGGAGCCATTTTCTAATTTGTGCAATTGTGCATAAATCAAGAATATATGAAACACTTATTTGTTCCAAGTGGATGGGTGTGTGAAAAAAATATACCAAAATGCACCAAACTAGAAGGTTATGGGGGCAAAGTTTCCATAGTATGCACATTTTTATGGTAGTTTACCCCCTGGTTCACCATCATTTCAAGTAACATAGAAACTTCCCCTTCGAATATCAAGGTTAAAATGACTACATGCAATGAAATAAAATTTAGCCAGTATTTGAGAGTAAACCCAGTAGCGTGGAAGAGAAGATCGGAGATCAACTTACTCGTGCACAGTATTCTAGAGCTAAAGGTTGAAAGACTCTGTACCCAAGTGTCTGCCAAAGAAAGAGGATTACTTGAAATTAGTACTATGAGAAAGCTGAAAAAAAGAAATAACACGTTAAATAAGAATAACAGTATGCTACACTACATGATTAAATGAGCAAAGAACAGAGAATTACCTCTAGTCTCTGCTGAAGGATCTCAACTATCTGATATCTAGAGTATGCACAATAAGTCACCACAAAGGGGTTACCTACATAATGAAAACACTATAAAATTGGATTTTTTTCTCAAACTTGGCTGCTTGTTTCTTCATCTTATGTTAGAAATAATATCTTCTACTGGAGAAAATTCTCAATGCATTAACCTCATACAAATGTAGGGGATATAAAGGGAATAAAGTGAAGAGAAAACGCCCACAGGCAGCATGAGACAAAAAAAACACCAGTCTTCCGGTATCACCTGTTTTTTTCTAACCGCCCAGTCTTCCGGTTACCCGGGCAGTTTGTGTGTCGGTCTGACCTCACCCTTGCGGCTTCTTCGTTTTCTAACCGCTCGGCTTGTGCTTCTGCTTGACCGCATTGCTTCTGCGGTTTCCTCCTTTCTAACCGCCTTTTTCTTCTCTTCCGTGGATCCAGCTCTTCTTTTCCCTCTACGTTCCTTTTATAGCCTTCCTCTCTCTGACTAGTAGACCCCCTTCCGTGCGGTTAGTTTTTTTAACCGCTGCGGACTGTTTTCTACCCACTGCGGCTTCCATTCTTCCCGGGACTTGGTCTCTACTTGTCGCGGATTGCTTCTTTTCCTGCGGTTAAAATCTAACCGTCTGGACTCTTGTTCTATTCGCGGCGGACTTCTCCTTCCCGCTGCGACCTGGTTCTGTCCGATGCGGCCTTCTCTCTATTCTTGTCGTGCTGACTTCTTATCGCACGATAACTTCTCGGTCTTCCCTCTCTTCTTGTCATGCCGACCTCTTTCCCGTTGCGGCCTCGCTTCTTACCGCAGAGGCTCCTTGTCACACCGCTCTTGTCGCAAGGAGACTTTCCCGCTGCGGCCTAGTTTCTTGACGCGCAGTCTCCGTATCGCTCAGGCTTCTTGTGCGGGGTCTTCTTGTTGACCGGATTGTCTTGCCACTCTTCCCTTACCGTCTGCCCGGTGCTACGTACTTCTCTGCTCGACTTGACTGTTCGCGCGCCTGTGGCTTCTTGTTTACTCTGCTATTCTTGTTACGGTCTGCTCCTAACCGCACGGTCTAAGTGCCTGTTTGCTGGCCTCTTCTTCTGGTCGCTGTCAGCTCAGGATTCTAGCCATCGTTCCTTTAACCGTTGCGGGCCTCTTCTTCCCGCTGCGTCTCAGGTTTGTGCTCAACTCACGGCTTTGCTTTGTCATTGCTCTGCTTTACTTGGCCACTGAGGGTTGTCTTCTTATCGTCACAGATTGTTTCTATCCGTTGCGGACTCTCTTCTATCCGCTAGTGTTCTGTTGCTCGGTCTTCTCTCTCCACTGGGAGCTTGTTTTCTTACGGTGTTGGTCGTGACCTTTCTTGCCGCTGGTGCGTTGTCACCGTGACCGCTGCGGACTGTCTCTTAGTCGCTACTCATAACTGCTGCGACCTGTTTCTTCATCGAGAGCTTTGCCGCCTCTCGACTCTAGATGCCTCATGCTTTCTCGTTGTAGACCAAGGTTGTCAGGATCGAGATCCTAGATGAGATCATTTTGAGATAGGATCGAATCAGATAGTAGGGTCGGATCGAAAATCGCTTTACAAAATCAGGATCGATTTACAAAATCTGGATCGTAGGATCGTAAGATCCTATGATCCGGATCGCGATCCTGACAACCATGTTGTAGACTGTCTCTTAGTCGCTGCTCGTGACCGTTGCAGACTGTTTCTTACCGCGCTGGTCGTGGCCTTTCTTGCCGCTGGTGCTTTATATCCGTGACCGATGCGGACTATTTCTTGCAAGATGATCAGCTATCCTTCGGGCTCTGTGGTGTCTATTTCCGATGGTGGTACCTCCCGTCTTGCTTATAGCTCATCCTGGATTCTGGATCTCGGGGCTTCTCACTTACCTCACGGAAACCACCACAATATTTGGACTCTATGCATCCCAAGTTCATCACTGTTGCTAGTGGGGACATCATTCTCGTTTCTGGCGCGGCAGACATTCACATTACTCCATCCATCACTCTTCGCTCTGCCCTCCATGTTTCGGGCTCTCCTTTCAACCTTTTCTCTATTAGTCGTCACACTACTGATCTTGATTGTGATGTAATTTTTTCTTCCAACTCGTGTGCTGTGCAGGATCGCAAGACGCAGTCTATCATCGGAAAAGGGCATCTGTCGAATGGTATCTATATCCTTGACCCCTCTCCTCCAACGACGTTGTCATCTATTAGCTCTGTTGCTTGGCATCGGCATCTTGGTCACGCTCCTTTGAACATACTCAGAAAATCTCTCCCCGAAGTTTCCCTCCAAGAGTTTACGTGTGATTCTTGTATCTATGAGAAACATCATCGGTCTACGTTCTCACCACATACTACTCGGATTCCTGCTCCATTTGATCTAGTACACTCAGATATTTTGGGACCCTACAAAATTGCTAGCGTTTTTGGATATCGTTACTGTCACATTTGTAAATGACTACTCTCGGGTGACCTGGCTGTATCTCCTTCGTGACCGCTCTGAATTGCCTGGTGTATTCTGTACCTCTTTCATTGAAACTCGCAACCAGTTTTTCACAACAATTAAAACTCTCCGCACCGATAATGTCCGTGAATACACTAGTCATTCCTTTACACACCTATATGTTGAGTTTGTGATCATCCATCAAACCTCGTGTGTTTATACCCCCTAACAAAATGGCATTGCTGGACGCAATAATCGTCACCTGCTTGAGGTCACCCTCTCTCTTATGATTCAAATGAATGTTCTCAAACAGTATTGGAATTTGCGGTTTCTACCGTCTGCACTCTTATTAACCGCATGTCTTCCTCTATTCTCAATTTTGTGATTCCCTTCAAACTTCCTTTTCCCTCCAAACCTCCGTTTTCCATCACCCCTCACGTGTTTGTCTGTGTGCTTAGTTCATCATCTTGGCCCGTCCACTGACACTTGCTCCACGTGCCACTAAATATATGTTTGTGGGTTACTCTTGGACTCAGAAGGGCGACGTTTGTCTTTCTCCCAATGATCGCAAGGTTGTTACTTATGTTGATGTCACCTTTCTCGAATATCAGCCATATTACTCTCAACCAGTTGATTCTCCAATTCCGCCACCTCTTCCGCGGTCTGCTATCCCTGTTCATTCAAACATTCCACCTCTCCTTCCCACGCCAATAACACCAAACCCACCCCTCCTTCCCACACTAATCTCACCAAAACAACCTATCATCCGTGTGTATAATCGACGTCCTTCTTCGTCTACTACCCTACGGGAGATGCCCTCCTCTAATGATGTATTGCAGCCTGCGGATTCGGCAACAGGTTCCACTGCTCACCCGATGGCGAACTATGTCTCTTTACACCGCCTCTCTCCGGAACTCCGACAAAGTGCTCTTTCTTTATCATCTATTACCACTCCTAATTCTGTGCAGGAGGCTCTCCAACATCCCGGGTGGCGGGTGGCTATGGACGAGGAAATGTCTGTTCTTTGGGCAAACCACACTTGGCATCTGATCTCGCTTCCTCCTGGACAAACTTGTGTGGGATGTAAGTGGGTGTTTGCCGTCAAACAGGGTCTAGATGGGACGATTCACCGTTTAAAAGCTCGTCTAGTAGCTCGCGGTTTCACTCAACAATAAGGTCTGAATTATGACGAGACTTTTCTCCAGTCGCTAAACTCAATATTATCCGTGTGTTGATCTCCCTCGCTGTTCACCGTCACTGGTCATTGCATCAACTGGATGTCAAAAATGCTTTTCTTAATGGCGATTTACAGGAGACCGTTTATATGCAGCAAACTCCCGGGTTTGAGACCACGGGAGAGTCGCTTGTTTGTTGTCTGAAGAAGTCTCTTTATGGTCTCAAACAGTCTCCTCGGGTATGGTTTGATAAATTTTGTAAGACTGTTAGTGTTGTTGGGTTCACTCGGAGTTCGGCCGACTTCTCTCTGTTCACTCGTCATCGTCCAACAGACACAGTGATTCTTTTGGTATATGTGGATTGTATTCTGATTACAGGAAACGATCTTTCAGGAATACAGATGATCAACAACATCTAGCAACTGTGTTTCAAACAAAGGACATAGGAAGCCTTCGATATTTTCTTGGTCTCGAAGTGGCTCGGAGACTTGATGGGTTTGTGTTATCTCAGATAAAGTATTGTCTTGACTTACTTCATGATGCGGGTTATTCTGGATGCAAGCATGCTGACACTCCCATGGATATCAATCACAACCTTTGTGCTCATGCCTCAGACTCTGATTTGATCCTTCTGAATCTAGAGTATTATCGTCGTCTTGTGGGAAAGCTGATATATCTCACTGTTACTAGACCTGATATATCATTTGTTGTTAGAGTTGTCAGTCGATTCATGCATGAGTCATGTATCTCTCATCTTCAGGCAGTCAAGCGTATTCTTCGATACTTGAAGACTGCTCCTAGACAAGGACTTGTATACAAGCACTCTTCGTCTCCCTTATCTCTGATTGCATACTCTGATGCTGATTATGCTGGCTCTTTGGATGATCGTCGTTCCACAAGTGGATACTGCACTTACTTTGGAGGACATCTTATTACATGGCGCGGCAAGACACAGTCAGTGGTTGCTCGCTCATCTTTTGAGGCCGAGTATCGATCAATGACAGCAGTTGTGTCTGAGCTCACATGATTTGAGGGTCTCCTGGATGATCTAGGAGTCAAGCTCTCCTCACCTGCCACTTTATTTTGCGACAGTCAAACTGATATACACATTGGCAAGAATCCGGTCTTCCATGAACGGACAAAACATATTGAAGTTGACTGTCATTTCATTCAGGAGAAGGTTCAATTGAAGAAGATAGAGTTAACACATGTTCCAGCTGCTCAGCAAGTTGCTGACATCCTCACCAAAGCCTTACCACGACTTCTTTACTATCAGTTTTTGTCCAAGCTTGGTGTCTACGACTTGTACGCTCCAGCTTGCGGGGGAGTGTTAGAGAATACTAGAAAAAATAATGTATTGACCCATTAACATGGCCCATGTAGGATTTAGTGTTTAGTCCCACATTATTTGTATAGCTGGGTCTTTCTCTCCTCTCTCCTATATATTTGTACACATACTTGTTTTTTTGTATTCAAGAAGTATATACAAGGTTTGAACCACTTTTCTACAGCCTACAACCACAATTTAATATTGCAACAAGATATTTGAGCTTCCGTAAGACGTTTGTAGCAAGTTGCATCTCACATTAGGAGAGATCCTTCAATATTACACCCTTCGTGCACCTTGCAATACCTACCTCTAGCAATTTCAAAATGTATTTAGCTGATTGCTTGATGCATGAACTAATACTTTTTCTTAAGGTAATAGCAGGTCTGGAGTAGAATTCACGAGTGGCAAGGAACCTTCAGACAACGATGATGTTGGTATGTGAACTTAATCAGGGACCTTGGTACTAGGGGGATATGAATGACAAGGATTAAAACACGTCTCCTATAGAAATAGATGACGAGAAATCGACGAGGAGAAATGGGAATAGTGGTGGAGGAACGAGACATAGAAGACAATGTAGGAGGAGGTGAATGAATAATGGGAATCGAGTCACAAAAAGAGAAAATATATTGAGTGCAACCGGGAAGGTAAAGGACAAATATTTCCCTGGGTCAGAGAAGTACGAAGTGGACTCGAAGAACATGACATCTGCATATACTATTAACATTGGTTAAGGGATCAATTCAAAGAGACATTTTGAGCAGGAGAATATCCAAAGAAAATGCATGTCAATACACGAGCAGAGAGTTTGTCATGACCTTGAGATGGAACATGGACAAAAGCAATACACCCAAAAACATTGGGAGTGATAAGAAATGAGGTGGAGTCAGGGTACAAAATAGAAAAGAGAGATTTCCCTTTGCGAATGGAGGAGGGCATGCCATTCATCTGAGTAACAGGAGAGAAGATCATGTCAAATAAGATTTGGGCATAGTGATTTGACATAATAGGATGTGAGCAACATCAAGAAGATAACCAATTTTTCATTCAGTATCCTCATTCTGTTGTGATGTGTGGACACTCTAATGAACAATGCCCAAAAAGGCATATAGAAAGAAGAGAAGTCATTACTCATGTAGTCATGTACACTTTTGCATCCAGTCCAAAGAATTTTAATACACCTAATGAACATGTTCTATGAAATGGTAGACATTTTGAAGATGTTAGGAATTGCATCTCTTTAACGAGATAAACCCAAGCACAACGAAAACAATCGTCAATAAATACGACAAAATACAAATTTTCAGCACCAACAGAATTAATAGAACACGATCCACCTACATTAGAATAAATTAATTCAAGAAAAAGTACTTTTTCAGGGAAAGAAACATGATGATGATTGTCTATTTGACAAGCATCGCACTCTATGACAGACTTTGTGGAAAAAGAAGGTAGTAACTGATGAAAGAGACTGGGAGGATGGTGACCACAATGTTGATGCCACTGAAGGAAGGATAGTTTGACAACAGTTCCAAAGAACACAATAAGATCATCAAGGGAGTAAAGACCCACCAAATTCAGTCCCAATAACAATCTTCCTCCTCGTGTGAAGGTCCTGAATAACAATTCTAAGCAAAGAATAAGCAAAAGCAGTTCAATATTTTTGTTTGAGCACTGATAGAAAGAAAACTGCACGAAAAATTTGGGACACGATAAACATTATCCAGAGTATGACAATAAGTTGTAGTAACAACTCTTGAGACATAAACGGGGGCAAGAGAACCGTCAGTGACAACAACAACGTGAGTATTATTATGCTGATGAAGAGACGTAGAAGCAATCCATCTCATGTCATTTGAATCCTCTAAACCAATAAATCACTTACTTTGAGTAGCAACACATGCGCTGCTCAAGAGGAAGCAGCCGCAACAGAGCTTTTAGATGTTGAAATAAGAGCTTCAATGTCGGCATGGGAGAGCAACATCCAAGTGTCAGTCATAGAAGAGTCGACACTTTGAGTAGTAGTTTCGAGATCATGAGCTCCAATAGGAGCATGTGGTTGGACATGAGGATGCTTGACAAAACAATTTTCAACAATGTGACATGTTTTGCCACAATGAACACATATAAGAAGTGATCATTGCTCCCCCTTAGCAATCTCCACGTCCACCCCCCCCCCAACCCACATCAAGCGGCATGGACAAAATTGTTTGATGATGCAGTGGTAACAGAAGTGATCATACAAAGAGACGAGTAATAGTGACGCAAGTAGCAGAAATATTTAATGTAGGAATGGTGCTCTCACCCAAAATCAGTTGTAGAGTCATCTCATACGAGTCTGGGTTGCACTGAAGGAAGCAGACAACCACTAACTCATCAAAGTATTTTTATTGTATGTCAATGTCAGCAGAGAAGGGCCGATGTTACAGAAGCTTAGCACCCAAAGACTGGACTTTTTGATATGTTGTGTCGGGTGACATCGTAGGACACGCGAACAAATTCGAATACAGGGAATTAATATTAGAGGTTTTGACACCTTTGTAATAAAGTGATGCTAGATGATCCTAAGTTACTTTGTCCATCTCATCATGTCAAATGGCAGTAAGACATGTGTCTGATAAGCGGTTTGCTAGCCAAATCACACTAAAGCATCAGCACATCCCAATCAGTGTATGTAGGGTCTGTGGAAAGAGGAGGGAGGTCGGTGAGATGATGTTATTTCATTTGTGATCTCACCAAAAAGGAGAAAGAGATACTCCAATCATCATAATTAGTTCTCATGAGTTTGGAGAAAATTTCAAGGTTCCATAAAGGATGATGAGAGATATGAGGGTGTCGATGAATGTTGTGTCATGTCGAACAGGCATAAAATATCAGAACACTATCAACACAGGAAATTTTAAAGCTATTCACAACATAGGAGGTCGGCAACCGGAAAGATTAACCATCTTGTGAGGAATCAAAAAGAAATTTCACATATTTGAATGAAGTTATGGATCATGAACCCAGAAAGATTACTCCATGTCTGAAGGATTTAACGAAACCATAGAGGCTTCGCGGTACTGCTTAGATGCTTATGGTGGTTGTCGAGTTGCTGGAATCAGCTTGCGGAATACATCGATTATGAAGTGTAACCTGTGGTCGTTGATTGTTGACTGGGAGGAGCGTCGACAAACGCAGATCGCATCGAAGCAGCATCCGAAAAACGAGATCAGTTGGCATTGATTGGTGAAAGATAGAGTGGATCGTCGACTGTGGGACGAGCGAGAGACTGTCACGTGAGTTCAGGATGAGAGAAATCAAAAGCAATTAATTTTTACTCTTATATCATGTTAGATATAATGATCAATGTATTAATCTCATATAAATGCAGGGAATATAAAAAAAACTACTGTGGAGGTATAAGTTAAAAAAAAAAACTCACAATTCCTAGATTTGAGTCCTGGGAGAAATCTATCTGTGAGGTCTATTGCATTTGCTATGCCTGGCAAGAAATCAGGATGATCAACGTTAAATACTTTAACAGAAGTACACGGTTACTTAGCTATGAACATTTAAAATACCTATCAATATAAAGCGGGAAAATGGAAATGTTGTGAGCATAAAAAGGTCATGAAGTGTTGCCCGGTCTTTAGTTATTAAATAATCCATTTCATCAATGACTATCAACCTGTGAAATCTGAGAGTTAATATATCTTTGCAGCAGGCATCATAACTGACATGGAACTATCAAAAGGGTTTATTTTAGCATTGATAGAGCGAAGAAAAGGATAACGAGCATGTGTCGGATAAGGAAATGGAATAAATGTTCTTACAGCATTGTTCTGGAAATTGAACTACTTTGAGAAAACAAGCTCTGCAGATGCTGAAGGGGTGTCAAGCAGTCTTTTTTCTTCTTAGAAAATTTGAGTTTTTCCAGTATCTAGAGGGTGATGACAACAATGAGTACTTCTGGCAAAAGAAGAAAATTGTGCATAAGATTTGATCCTGTTTTTTTACAGAGTTGGTGATGTACCTTACTGAAAATTTCAGACGCGTTTACGAGAGAGGTACAATTTATTGCTAGAGCTTCTACTGGCTGTAGTCCCACCTGCTAGTTACAAATAATCAGATAGAATTGAAGAAATAAGACAAGAAACAATATCATTTGATATAAGAATCAACTATACAGGCAATAGTTTTATAATACTTATTGACCACAGTATTGTGCAGCTTAATTCCACGTCCTATATTAACTTATAGGATGCGATGTACGAAATGGAGAGTGAATTATATTACTTGATCTATGATAATCAATATTTATAGTACAAGAAAAGTTGATCATGTTAGATGCACACCATTCTTTCATATATAAGTATATACCTCCTTCGACTGTCCTTAAAATGACAGTTAGGATATTCTTCGGAGACAACCAGACAGGCCTTTCGGAGGCTTATCGGTGCATTCCAGCTGAGAATGGACTGGGCTATCAGACAAGATATCTTTTCCTAACATGGTATCAGAGGGAGGTTCGGATCCTAGGTTGCTCCAAATCGTCGCTTCCTGTTGCCGGTCCGTCGGTGCTTCTGAATCGTTCCCGTCGCTGACTCGCAGAAAGCGGGAGCTTCTCCCGTCGCACCCTGCTTCCGCCGCCGATCGGTGCTTCTCGTTGTTTCTCTGCTTCCAGCCACCGATTGCTTCACTGATTCCTGCAACCGTCAACTGCTTTTCACTGTTCATTCCTCCAGACGATTGCTTCTTCCGACAATCGCTGCTTTCGCCGATCTGCTTCTTCCGATGATCGCTGAAGCCATCTGTCGATTGTTTCCATCCGGCCTGCAGATCCCGTCGATTGAAGCATGTTGCCTGCTGTTTTCTTCATTCCGCTGACACTGTTTTCTCTGGTGTCCTTGTTGTTGCGTCCTTTTTTTTGTTGTTTTGCCTACATGGCCTCATCCCAACGCCGCATTCCCCGCTATCATTGTTGTCACAACTTAGGACACATCCGTTTGGAGTGTCGTAAGTTACAGCATGTCCTAAGCCAGCAGCGCACCACATCAAGTTGCTCTTAGCAGTCCCACCTTTGTTCCTGATCAGATCATGCAACTTGTTCAACAGCTCTCTCAGAATCATGCCCCCACGTCCTCTGCTTCTGTTGACAGCCATGCCTCTGTTTCACAGACCGACTCAGCGGTTGCATCTGCCTCTGCAGGTATCAGTAAGGCGTTTTGGTTATTTGATTCTGGTGCATCTTTTCATATGACTTTTGATACTGCTCCCTTACATTCCTGTCGGTCTTCTTCTTCTGACCTACGTGTCATCATTATCAATGGCACCACCTTGCTTGTTACTCGTCGTGGTACCCTGCACACCGCTCATTTTCACATTCCTGATGTTGCATATATCCCTAAGCTCTCCATGAACCTCATATCTGTTAGTCAACTTGCTTCTCGAGGTTGTCATGTTACTTTTGATGCTCTTTTGTGTCATGTGCGGGATCATCACACCAAGAAGCTCATTGGAACTGGTCGTTGTTGTAATGGGGTTTATGTGCTCGACCATCTTCGGCTTCCTTCACCAACCTTACTATTACCTCTCCCGGATGTCGTCCCTGTTGCATCTCCCATCTGTATTTTGTCAGTCAGCTTTCCACAGTGGCATCACCGCCTCAGCCATCCCAGTGGAGCTCGTCTATCCTATCTTGTTCGTCAGGGTATCTTAGGGTCGTGTGTCTGTTGATCGTTCGCACTCATGTACAGGCTGTAAGCTTGGCAAACAGCTACAGCTCCCATATCGGTCCAGCGAGTCGCGTTAATCTTTTCCCTTTTGTTTTAGTTCATTCTGATGTTTGGGGTCCTGCCCCCTTGACTTCAAAAGGTGGTCATTGTTACTATGTTATTTTTGTTGATGACTTCTCTCACTATACATGGGTTTACATGATGCGTTCTCGCACTGATTTCTTTCGCATTTACGTGGAGTTTGTCTCCATAGTGCATACTCAGTTCTCCACATCTATCCACACATTTCGCTCTGATTCAGGGGGAATACTTGTCACATGCTTTTTGTGACCTTTTGGCCTCACACGGTACTCTACCTCAGCTCTCTTGTCCTGGTGCTCATTCTCAAAATGGCACTGCGGAAAAGAAGCATCGTCATATCATTGAGACGACTCGTACTCTCTTTATTACCTCTCATGTGCCTCCACACTTCTAGGTTGATGTTATATCCACTGTTGTCTATCTTATCAACCTCCAGCCATCCTCTTTCCTACAGGGTAGCAGTTCTGGTGAGCATCTGTTTGGTTGTTTATGTTATGTTCTTCCTTCTTCTGAGCGTGCCAGGTTATCTGCTAAGTCCACCGCTTGTGTTTTCATTGGTTATAGTCCCTAGCATAAGGGTTATAGATGTCATGATCCTGTAGCTCGTCGTGTTCGTATCTCTCGAAACATTACCTTTATTAAGAACCTCCCTTTCTTTGTTCCATCCTCTCCTTCGTCTCTTTTCTCCTCTACTCACATTTTCACTACAGTTGAAGACGTTCTCTTTCTCTTCATACCATCGCCAATGTCCCCTTCCTCTGAATCACCTCACACTCCGTTTACAGTTCTTCTTCCTGAGTCTTCTACGCAATCTCCTGACCTTCATGTTCAGGATCGTGCTCCTGCTCCTCCTCAGCACTATGCTCGACACTATGTTTGGCGGCCTTGTCCTACAGATGCATCATCTGCCCCTCTGCATCCGGTCTCTTCCAATGAGTTACCTGTGGATGATCCTTCAACATGACACTACCCCACTCGTGATTGGCACCCACCCGATCATCTCAACCTTGCTACTCAGCTGCTTGATCTACCAGTCCTTGACCTTTCAGCTCTTCCAGCGGCTACTTGTCATGTTCCAGAGCCTAGTACCTACAGGGAGGCTGCCTTGATTCCTGAGTGGCAGGTCACCATGTCTGACGAGTTGAGTGCTTTGGAGCGCACTTCTACTTGGGATTTTGTTCCATTACTCTCTGGGGCAACCCCTATCACCTACAAGTGGGTCTTTAAAGTGAAAACTCACTCAGATAGCACAGTGGAGAGATACAAGGCCTGGTTGGTGGCCCGTGGTTTCCAACATGAGCACGGTCGGGACTATGATGAGACTTTCGCTCCTGTGGCCCATATGACTACTATCAGGACCTTCATTGTCGTTGTCGCTGTCCGTCAGTGGTCCTTGTTTCAGTTGGATGTGAAGAGTGTTTTTCTTCACGGTGATTTGCAGCAGAAGGTGTACATGCTTCCTCCCTAGGCCTCTTTATTGCTCCTGGCCTTGTCTGTCGTCTTCGTTGAGCTCTTTATGGTCTCAAACAGGCTCCACGAGGCTGGTTTGAGCATTTTAGTTCTGCAGTACTTGCAGCTGGTTTTCAGCCTAATCATTATGATCCAGCTCTATTTGTCTACTCTTCCTCACGGGGTCAGACTATTCTCCCGTTATATGTGGACGACAAGAGTATCACTGGTGATGATCCCGCTCATGTTGAGTTTGGCAAGCATCACCTTCAACATCAGTTTCAAATGACTGATCATAGCACACTGAGTTACTTCTTGGGCATCAAGTTCTCTACCACTCCCACTGGCTACCAATTATCTCAGCAGCACTACACCTCTGATTTACTAGCTTGTGCTGCTCTGTCCGATCACAATGCTACTACTCCCATGGAGCTCCACCTTCAACTGTGTCATGATGAGGGCCCTCCTCTCTCCGATCTGACTCGATACTGACATTTGGTTGGGAGCTTGGTTTACCTCACCATTACTATACCTGACATTGTCTTTGTTGTTCATATGCTGAGTCAGTTTGTGAGTGCTCCCACAACAGTTCACTATGCTCATCTGCTGCGTGTCCTTCGATATTTTTGTGTTACTATGTCTCGTGGACTATTCTATCTCCACAGCAGCTCTCTCCAGTTACATGCATATTTTGATGCTACATGGGCCAGTGATCCTGTTGATCGTCGTTTTGTCACTGGTTTCTGTCTCTTCTTGGGCTCTTCACTCATTGCCTAAAAATCCAAGAAGCGGACTGGAGTTTCTCATTCTAGCACGGAGGCGGAGCTCCGTACCATGGCCACTACTGCTGAGGATATTGTCTAGCTTCATTAGCTGCTTGTTGATCTTGGTGCTGCTCCATTTGTTCCTACCACTCTTTATTGTGATAACACCGGCGCTATACAGATTACCCTGAATCCAACCAAGCACTCACTCTCCAAGCATATTGGTGTTGACGCCTTCTTCCTTCGCGATCAGCACACTTAGGGCACTTTTGTTTCTCATTATGTTCCCACCGAGCGTCAGCTTGCTGATTTGCTCATCAAGCCTCTGACTTGCGCTCAGCATGAGTTTCTTCTCTCCAAATTCTCGGTGTATGATCCCTCGTGAATTTGAGGGGGGTGTTAGATGCACACCATTCTTTCATATATAAGTATATACCTCCTTCGACTGTGCTTAAAATGACAGTTAGGGTATTCTTCGGAGACAACCAGACAGGGCTTTCGGAGGCTTCTCAGTGCATTCTAGCCAAGGTTGTCAGGATCGAGATCCTAGATGAGATCATTTTGAAGTAGGATCGGATCTGATAGTAGGGTCGGATCGAGGATCACTTTACAAAATCAGGATCGATTTACAAAATATGGATCGTAGGATCGTAAGATCCTATGATCTGGATCGCGATCCTGACAACCTTGATTCTAGCTAAGGATGGGTTGGGCTATCGGACAAGGTATCTTTTCCTAACAGATTGATATTCATGCAAAATTAATTTAGTGTTGCTTTCACCGCAAAATTTGGAGAGGATTTGTTAGAGGTATTCAATACGGAAGCCGAAGAGGAATCTAGCAAATGTGATTTTGTCTATGACATGGCGGAGAAATTCATCTTCATGAATGTGGACATGATTTTCTAGGTCAATACCCATTCACAAATGAAATGCAAAGACCCAGACGGTGAGCTAGGCACAAAAAATATGATGGCAGAGATAACTTTTTTTGTTCATTCCAGGGGAGTAAGAAGTGGAAAAAAACACAATTTTTCAGCAGGTTGGATGAGAGCGGAGAAGGATAGGTGCGCAGACAGCGAAGTAGAGGAGATTCATCAGCATTTGAAGAGCGCGGGGAATGTAACACCCCTACCTAATTCAACAACCTTTCAAAATCCCGGCCAGTACTCAAGATGTGAAGTAAACTAATCAACAGTAATAAAATTGATACTATAACAGAAAAATAGCTAAAGTGCACAGCGGAAGTAAAATAGTGAAGCTAAGGTTAAAGAAATACCTTAAAATATGATTCACAAAGATTAAAATTTGTAAAAAAGAATAAGTCTGAATAACTGAAAATCATAACAATGTCTCATACATTTAAGTTCGTACAAAAATGATACATCAAACTGAAAGGAAAGACAAACTAAGATGTAGAGAACCCTCGAAGTGTGTTCGTTGAAAAGAAATATACAAAGATGAAGTCGGCCCATCTTGTGAGTAAGAAAAACTCTTCCTCCCAATGACACAAAAATGGCATAATTAAACACATGTATGAGTGGTAATAATTATGCAACAATTGAATCTAGGAACCGTGATTACTAATATGGTAATTATGCATGTTGTTGAATAAAATAAATTGTAATAACATAATTTTTCCTTTATGTAATTATCGCATCATGAGTTACAACATAGTTTTAATATATTAAAGTATATAGTGGTTCGTGTGTTTTGAAATTCCTTTATAAAGTTGAGGTAAATATTCCATATTCCTCTTGTTAATTTATGTTTCATAACTTACTGAGCACATTCTGATTATTGAGTTCATGATGGCAATCAGAGCTGCCTTGATCTGATGTGTCTGTTGTGCAAAACACTGACTCATATCTGACTGTTTCCAAATGTGGAAGTATGAGTCATCGAATCGTTGTTTGAGGATCATAAGGCTTGTCGAAACCTATAAGTATGTTGGTGTGCATCCATCAATCATGAGGGGGAAATCTCGCAAGCCCTCCTAAATTGATCACCCAGTGGTTGGTCCTATCAATAGATTGTATTGTTTGCATGAATTTTGAGGCTTATTATGTGTTTAAAAATTTTATTCTTCGCCTAATTGCATTCATCATATTTAGTCATTTTTGTTCATGCTATAAGATGTAAGTATTAATATGTTGATTTGCGTGTTGTGACATAATAATTTGCTTGACTATAAATACAAAATAGAAGGGTTGCGTGAATGCATTTTGTAGTAATCTACTTGACTGGTAACATGTAATAAAAAACTACGAGTAATTCAAATTCATATGAATTTCTTACATGACTTAGGCAATGTATCTATATTAGATGATATGTCTAGACAAGAGGAAGGGAGTTTTTTACCTCGGCGTTGTGGCGTTGATTGACATGACACGGTGACAATTCTTCTCAGGTTACTCTGAAATCCAAACAACAAAGTCCTTCGTCACTTCTAGAGTTTGTCGGAAACACAAAGGGAAAAGCATATCTTAGGGTAAATGGACAACTAATCTGGAGAAGTAACAAAAAGCAAACCATGATGTACGTAGTATTTTCCGCGGAAAGAGATACTAAAAGGTAACTTAAAATAGAAAGGAGACTTAAGAGTGGTCGGACAGTCTCAAGCTCCAAAACAGATGACTAAATGGGCAGAGAAGTCAGATACTCACAGAGAGCAGTCGATTGGCGCAGTCGATTGGCTCAGTCAAAAACCGAGACTTGCAAAGGAGGTATCGATCTCAGATTGGGAAGATCGGTCGATTGAGGAGGGTCGCCCAACTGCCTAGGGCAAGGGAGAAGATGACTCCACGACTTGTCGTCGTCGTATTCAACAGGGAGGCCCGCTACGATATCTCTAATGATGGAGAAGTGGGGGTTGTGTCAATCCTCTAGAATGGGAGAAGAAACGCGGCATTGGGGAGCCGTCTACAAGGGGTCTGTTTGGGGCAGCTCTGGCGGTTGGAAAATCTCTATTCCAACCGCCAGAGCTGCTTTCAGTCTGTTTGGGACAGCTCCCTGTGAAGAGCTTTTCAAAAATCTGGAGCTGTTTTGCAGCTTTTCAGAAATCTCTCCCTCCCCAGCTTCTGCTCCCGCAAAATAGCTTTCTCTCTCACATGTTTTGGAAATCTAATGGTTTCTTCAGTTGGAACATGCTCAGAGGCCGGACGGCCTTCCTCCGGCGATTTCGAGCCCCGGACGGCTTTCCTCCAGCAATTCCAAGCCCCCGACGTCCTTCCTCCGGCGATTCCGAGCGCACTTCTGCACAGAACACCCAAACAGTCTGCAGCTTTTCAAAACTGCTCCCCAAATATCTATTTTAAAACAGCTCTATCCGGACAGCAGCTTTTCAATCCGCCAGAGTTGTCCCAAACAGACCCAAGGAAACAACCGTTTCATGTACTCGGCTGGGAGATGGGATCGTAAGGGGTAGCACTGAATGAATAGATTCTTTTACTTATGAGGAATATAAATGAGGTTTTCCCTTAATTTATGCCACTGCGCATTAAAAGCTTATTATTTCACCTTAATTACATGTGCCACCGTGCACTAAAACCTTATTATTTCACCAATGAACGCTCCCGTGAATCCCTAAATCGTGTTGAAATAAAGTAATATACTCCTCAATAAATGACATTATTTAATTCAACGATTATCGCATGAAATTAACATCCATCTCTGTCACTGATAATGCTCCTTAGAATCTCATGCAGTTGAACTATGTTACGCGCATACAGCTTTATTAGCTACTCACATCATCATCTTTCCTAATTGGAATGAAATGGGCCGCATTGGTCAGACGATCCGCAATCACTCAAATTGCATCATTCTCATGTTGCGATTGGGGCAAACTCGCACAAAGTTCATAGAGATATCGTCAAACTTACATTCGAGGATCGGAAGAGGTTGTAGAAACTCGTTCGGCCTTTAACATTTTGTCTTCACTAAAGCACACGTTTGACACCTACTCACAAACAAAGATACGTCCCTCTTCATCCCAGGCTACCTAAAGGACTTCTTCAAATCCATATATATCTTCGTACTTCCTTGATGAATGAAGTACTTCGTGAAGTGAGCCTCAAACATCAATTTCTCGTGGAGCTTGCCAAAGCGCGGATCATATACTCCCTTTTTCTTCTTCAAGAGTATGCTGACTATCTACAAATCATTGCCCTCGCCCTGAGCTTCTGACACCAAAGATTGTAGCTCTTCATCAACATTAGTTGCCACCCGATTCTTATTTTTTTATATCGCATTGTGGTTCAATTCATCTCAAACATACTACTTTAGTGTCGCCTCTCGCAACATAGGTAATATCTAGCGACTCAAAGTCCTGTATCAACTACTTGTTATGTGCTTCAATCCAGATGTCCTGCGCTGAGTACTTCATACTCAACACATCGGCTACCACGTTTGTCTTTCCTAGTGTGTACTGAATCTACACAAAAAACTCAATCACATGTGCTGCCTCATGTTCAGCTATTTCTGATTCAGAAGATACTTCAGACTTTTATAGTCTAAAAATCTCAAACTTCGCACCATATAGTAGCTCCAAAGCTTCATCGCAAAAGTCACCATTGTTAACTCCAAGTCGTCAACAGAGTATTTCTTCTTATGCGGCTTAAGTTGTCTTGAACCAAAAGTTATCACACTAGTGTAATGCACTAAGACACAACCCAATCTGCATCCCAATGTGTCACTAAAGATCAGAAATCCTTCAGTCACACTAGAGAGACTTTGGATTGAAGCAGACATCAACCTTTTTATTTAGGGGATCAAAAGCTTCGTCGCACTCATGGATCCGCACAAACTTATGATCTTTACGAGTGAGAGAGGTGAGGGGCAATATTATCTGCGAGAAGTTCTCCAAGAACCTCCTATAGTAACAGGCTAGTCCAAAGAAGCTCCTGACCTCCAAAACAGTCTTCAACAAGGTTCAAACACTAATGGACTCAATCTTTATTGAATCCATCGCCACCTCAATACCAGTAATCACGTGGCCTAATAACATAATTTTCTCAATCCAGAACTCGCATTTGGAGAACTTGACATAAAATCGATTCCCCCTCAAAGTTTGCAGAACTAGCCTCAAGCGAGCTTAATGTTCGGCTAAAGATCTAGAATACACTCCTCAAGATATATTAGCCTACAACCAATTTAATATTACAACACACCTTCTCAAGATTGGCGAAAGATATTACTTAAGCCCATCTTGTTACACTCTCTGATCATATCCTCTGAATTGAGTCCCTTAGTCAAGCAATCTACACCCTCTGATTATTTGCAATACTGATGGTTGATTGACTATAACACCACAACTTCATCTTATCACCTTGATTCAACTTCAGCTCCACAAACATCTCTTTCAACCACAGAAGTTATGCAACCCATAATAACATGGCTCTAAACTCTATCCCGGTTGTCAATCTAGTCACTACTGACTGTTTCTTGCTCCTCCAGGAGACCAGGTTGTCTCCCACAAATATGCAATAGCTTGAAGTAGACATCATGTCATCCACACAGTTTGACTTGTCAGAGTCGCAATAACCCTCAATCTTCACGTGCACGTTCATTCTGAACGACAGTCCATTGCCAGAAGCATTCTTCAAGTACCGCAAAACCTGATACACTGCATCCATATGGCCCTTCTGTGGGTCATGCATGTAGCGGCTCACCACGTTCACAGCAAAGGAGATTTTCGGGTGAGTGTGGTTCAAGTAAATCAACCTCCAGACTAGCCTTTGATACATCTCACGATTCACTAGTTCACCGGCCTCAGCACCCAGTTTACACTTCAGATTGATTGGTGTTGCAGCAGGTTTGCACCCCCAACATTCATGTTTCTGTGAGGAAATCCAAAGCATATCCAAACGAAAGGTCCCTCAACCGTCTGTGATGGAGTCCTAGCATATCCTCTGCACTCACCATTTGTCCTCCAACTACTGCCTTCTCTACCACAAATACAAGAGCTACGTCCACTCCTCCCCGATCCAGATACCACAGTCCGTCATGTCAAGTACCAGTCCCAAGTATCAGCCTCGTCCTTTTCTCCTGGAAAGTCATCTTGAGAAAATCAAAAGAAATAATATATCTCAGTTGAATAATTATGGAACTAATGGATAATAAACTAACTGGAAAAAAAGAGCATGCAAAATATTAAATAGTTTTACAGAACCTGAACAATTAACAGTACTCTTACCGACCACTGGTTATAATATACCATCCGCCGTCTGGATGTTATCTGCAATAGCTAGGGGAGTGTAGGAGGAAAACTCGCCTACATTTTATTGTTACGTGACGTGAAGCTCCTGAGTCCATTATCCAATCTGATGCCCTGGAGGAAGATATGGATGCAAGAACAAGAGATCAATTAGTTAGGTAGGCATACATATTACATAGCGACCCCCCAGCTCCATCACTACCCTCCTCGCCCATTTGTTTCCTCTTAATACCCTCCATCATGCTCAGAAGGCTCTGATCCGCCTCTGTATAAAGAATGCTGACATCCTCCACATTGTCAGTCATGCCCAAATTGGCCCGATAGCCTCCTCGGCCACCACGAGCCCGACCACATCCCCGTCCACTACCCAAATCTCTCTTCTTGGGCGGCTTGGGGCAGGCAAATCTCAAATGGCCCACCTCCCCACAGTTGTAGCAATGTCAGGTTTCTTCTCTCTGTCCAGTAACACCAGGGTCGGCAACTGCCAGTGTTGACTTCACAGTAATGGACTCTCATGTCCCTGCCTGAAGTTTGAGATGTGTCTCCTCCTGGATCATGACTAAGATAATCACGATAAGCATAGGAATCTTCATACCAGAAAGAAGCAGAGCTCTTCACTGATCAAATTTGCCATCTAATCCCTTCAGGAACTTCATCGTCCTCTCCTCCGCGATAATCTTGGAAGCCCGACACTGCGAGTCGCTGCAACTCATCCCTCTGGAGGCGTGATTGTAATCCACCCATAGAGACAGGGGTGCAACTCGGATCAGTTCGGTTCAGTTCCACCCAAAACCAGAAACCGACCCATGTAAGGTCGGTTCCAAATTTTTGGAACCGGAACTGACCCACAGTCCTAAAATATAGAACCGGATCCAAACCGAATAATTCGGTTCAGTTCCGGTTTGATTCTCGGTTCTGCTTGTAATCATTTGAAATATCGAATCAAATGAAACTTTATCTTAAAAAATCTGCTTCATTACAAGTTAATAGCTAGTAGCACACAATGCAAAAGAAAACATAGCAGCAATAGACAAATTTCTGATAGAAATATGGCATACAGCAGAACATTTTTTCATAAGCAAAGCATATGAAATTTTTACTGAGGACAACGACAGGATTTGACGACTGAGGACAGCAGCAGGTTGGGTTGTATGGGCTGTTTCAGGAGATCGGATGTTCGCAAGATAAGTAAATGAATGTTGTCCTCACTTCCATGAACTAATATGAAAAGTTGTATGAGTTTTTGGAGGGTTGGGAGAGTGAGCAGTGGTATTCAAGTTACTGGAATAAATTTCCTGCTATCGATTTCAGCAAGGGAAGTCTCGTTTAGATGGCTGGAAGGATGTGGATTGCAAGTAAAGTGAATGAGTTTAAGGAATAACTGCTAGGAGAATCGTGGGTTGGGTATAGATGAGTTAGGCGAGTGGGATTTAGGCTCCGTTTGGTGGGACTTATTTTCACCGGTCAAACGGTTACGACCGCATGAACCGGACCATAATTAAGGTCCGATTCATGCGGTTGTAACCGCTTGACCGGTGAAAATAAGCCCCCCCCCAAACGGAACCTTAATGTTCAGGGATTGGAAATGAGGGTAAAGTGAATATATAGTGATAATCAAATATGATTTTTTAAACAAGTATTAGGCACTCGGTTCTCAATTCGGTTCTCGGGTACCCAATCGCAAGAACCGAGAACCGACCCGAAAAGTCGGTTCTTGCCTTTTCAAGAACCATACCCAAACCATAAACTATTAGAACCGTCTTAAATTGATCGGTTATGGGTCGGTTCTCGATTCTTCGGTTCTTTTTGCACACCTCTTGATAGACATTCCAACTCAGAGGCATACACCTACACCGTCTTCTCTCCTTGAGCAGTGTCATCAATTTCTCCATTCACCTGTAAGACCCGTAGAGTGTTCCACACACAATCATATGCATTCTTCATCTTGTTCCAAACCATCATGATCGTCTCGAGGCCATCAACTGTGGCAACAATCGATGGGACAACCGAACTGAGAAGTCATATAAATACCGTCATATGGGCTGACTCTCACTCATCTCATCCAATCTCTGGTTTCTTCAACGTCCCTGTCAGAAAGCCACCAACCTGTTTTGCTATGAGAGTTTTTTCACACGGCATGACCAACTCCGGTAGGTGGTCGGCCCATGAAGCTTCAGATCAATCGGTGGAAGTTCCAGTTTCGTCGGTCGGTGTGATGAATCCAACACCCTCAACAATGTGGTCCACTCATCTGGACCCAACATCTTGAATACCTCCTCAATCGTACCGTCATTCGGCGCCACAGATCAGCTTCCTCACCGATCACCACATCAATCAAGCAAGGCCTCCTCCTTCCCTAAATCCAATCATCGCATTGTTCCTTGTACAGCGTACGGCAGAGGAAGGAGGAGATTGGCGGCACCAACTGACCGTTGGGAAGGCTCGCTGCGGTGCGGAAGATCCGTCGTGCTTCGCGGAAGACCCGTTGCGGCCGGCCTGCCCGCAGCCAGGGACGTTGCAGCCTCTAGAAGCAACTGCGAGGGCTGAAGTCGTGCCACAGCGACCGAGAAGTCGGGGAGAAGCGCCCCTGGAGGTCGCAGGAGACGGACGGGTCGCGGAAGACGTGTCGCTGGAGGTCGCGGGAGACGAACGGGTCGTGGAATGTGTAACGTGCAACGTGCTCTGATACCAAGTTACGATAAAGGCTTTTTCACACTCTATTTGGGCAACCAATGGCTTTATAAGGCAAGTCCAGGGGCGGATCTAAGGGGGGGCCGGCGGGGGCCCGGGCCCCCCCAAAAATTTTGGCAAAATAAATGATAAATTTGTGTTCCTCTCGTCGAGCCAATGGATTTTGACTACTTATACTTCAAAAACGGTGTCCGAATAAGGGAGAAAAGAACCTGAAAAGATGGAGACATTTAATTTTTTTTGATTGGAAGATGAGAAAGTTTACAAGAGAGGCAACCGGTTTAATTAATTTTTGCAAAGATAATATATACAAATCTAGTTAATATAGTTGCAAACAATTTTGATCCCGTCAAGTCCACCTTCTTCTTTACTCATAGCTTCTTCAAAATCTCTGAAAGAAACACTATCATTATCTTTAGCACGATATAACGCGATATCTTCTTTACTTAACTCTTGTAATCTTGTTTATTTTCTCAGTGTCTCGTTTATTACACTGTAAGAGTACACGAGATCAAAGCCAATGAATTTTAACTACGTGTTTCTTAAATTTTTTTGAATAGTTTAGGCACTCCCTTGTTGAAAAAAAGAGAAAACTTCTCATTCTCTGCAGTAGGAGATGAAGAAGAGTCAAGAGCAAGAGAGTGCGTTTACACTTTTACTTTGAGTTTCTTTTTCTTTAATTTTTATTCATATCAATTCAGTTTTAATATTTAATTCAATCTGAAATTCTCTTACTTTGAAGAGAAACTTTCATATGCTCTTAGGGATTAATAAATTTTCAGTTGATGAGTGACGAAAACAACACCATGACGACAATGAGGTCAGACGAATATTTAAATACTGATGATAACACTCTACACTTTTATTGCAACTCATACTTTGTAGCATGAAGTTCATCTTAAACATTTTCATTCTAACCTCTTATTTCAGCAACAATATTTTTTCTTCGATTTATTTGCTTCATCACACAAATATTTAACCAGAACACTTGCAATATTTATATTTCAAATAATTCAAATTGCTTTGTTTTCCTTTTAAATTATCCTCACTCAAATAGTTAGTTTGGATTTGGGCACTCTTTATATTCTCACATCTCAAAAGAACCCAACAGAATTATTGAAATGTTAATATTATATATACTGCAACAAAGATCAAGTCAGTATCACGCAATATTCCATTTGTTCTAAAACTGATTAAAGAATGAGATTTTATTAAGACTCGGATGTCTTTAAATAAATAAGCTCTTTCTCTCTCTCGCACTAAGATAGAATTAATTCGAAACGGCAAGGGGAATTAATTTTTTATGACTCAATTGTGATAAGAACACAACAGCTCTCTACATGCACAAATTTTAATATAGACATTCTTCCTTCTTTCCTGATCATAAAAAAAATTCTTCGCATTTGAGAAAGAGAAGACTAACATCACTTTCTCTCTCACCCCCACTGATTGTCATCTCCCTTCAAAAGGCCCCCCCTAATCAGGTTTGGTTGTTGAACTTCCTGGATCCGCCCCTGAAGGGTGGTAGAAGAGTGGATGTACAACCAATGGCTTTTGTTTGCTTTCTTTTTTTTTATAAATTTATTTCTTAACTCTAATTTAGGCAACCAACGGCAGAGGAAGAAGGAGGAGATTGGCGGCAGAGGAAGGAGGAGATTGACCAACTGACCGCTAGGAAGGCTCGCTGCGGTGCGGAAGATCCGTCGTGCTTCGCGGAAGACCGGCTGCGCCCGGCCTGCCCGCAGCCAAGGACGTTGCAGCCTCTAGAAGCAACTGCGAGGGCTGAAGTCGCGCCACAACGACGGAGAAGTCTGGGAGAAGCACCCCTGGAGGTCGCAGGAGACGGACGGGTCGCGGAAGACGCGTCGTTGGAGGTCGCGGGAGACGAACGGGTCGTGGAATGTGTAACGTGCAACGTGCTCTGATACCAAGTTACGATAAAGGCTTTTTCACACTATGGCTTTATAAGGCAACCAATGGCTTTATATATTAGCCTACAACCAATTTAATATTACAACAGATCGTCCTTTGATGAGTGGTGACAATAAGCTAGGTTGACCTTTAGCATTATATTGGTATGCTTGATTTGTAGGAATTGGAGGGAATTTAAAAGTAGAATACTTTATAATTCCATATTGGGTGAATGGTTTCAATGTAATTAATATATAACTGGATTTATCTAGAATATCGCCATATAATTTTTTCCCCTTTGATATTTTCATACCAAAACCTAATGAAAATGCAAAGAAAATGGTAATCAAGTATCACTAACTTGCACATGGTCATCATAAAAGAAAAACAAAAACAAAAATCCATTAACTGTTAAGAATAGTTCCACATTACGAAATTTAAATTACTTTGCGCATTTGGTATAGGCCTCCAACCAATGGTTTTAGGATGGATGTTTGGATTATAACATAGTATCAGGGTTAGGCTAGGTCTAATGACCCATTCTCACGTCACTCAATTAAAAAAAAGTACTTCACGTGTTTGAGGTCAAAGACCTTGCATGTGCGAGGGCGCGTTGATAATAATCCCACATTGGAAAATTAAATTAGCCTTTTGCATTTAATATAGATCATGCGTAACCCTGGGCCTCTCCACCTCCAACCAACTGGTTTTAAATTGGATGCGTTAACATTGACCAAAGAAGAAAAAAATTCTCACTTATGTTCTCATCAATCAAACAAGTAGATGATACTATTTTCAAAGGAATTCCTTGACCATTTACTTTTCAGTTACATTTCATTTCTACTCTTTAAATTTCTCAAACCAAACATTCCCTTATAAAATTGACAAATGTTGAAACCTATTTTTCTTCTTTCTTCTTGGATAGATGACAGAAGCAAATTTTAATTAATTGTGAACCCAATAATGAAATTAAAGTATGAATAGAACAAGTTGTCAACTTATAGCTAATAATCATCATTGCTGAAAAGAAACATTGAAAGCAATATGTTTTGGGTCAAAGATGCACAAAGTAGAAAATGTTTGTTTGGTTTATTAAAATAATTTCTTGCTAGTTAGACAATAAAAAACAAGAGAACATGTACCTCTTCTGACCAGGATGAAAGTTGCTCTCTCATTTTATTAATGGACAGTGTCTTTCCAGTTCCAGGACATCCACAGATGTATATGCTACCAGCTTTCTCTTGTTCAACACAAGCTTTGCAGAATTCAACAACCCTTTTCTGCTCTGCTTCACGGCAAACAACAGTAGGAGGGACTGTTGCCACATGAAGCACTTGCTTCACAGCCTTCATTTGTGCAGGATCTGCAGATTTTGGATGAGGGCATTGTTAGCATGTGTAGAGCAAATACACACAAACACTCACGCAATGAAGAATCGAAGAAAAGCATGATAATCACTTGCACTACTTTACGACATGAAAACCCAAAAGAACATTTTAAAAAACAATAACACAGGAAACTATCAATATGAATATAAACCAGCTTTGGCATATTAATTTACTAATCACATTAGTTAAACATTTGCAATACGAAGGAAATGGAATGGTGATGCAGGATAGGTGTCACACTTGTATGCCAACCTGAAGTCCCACTAGAGGGCCCATCTTGGAGTTCACCAAGGCGGCTTTATCAAGACTGCAGCTCAGTTAGTGAAGAGAGTTTGTCTGAAGACTCTTTATCAAGGAGGTCGGGTGTTGGATCCCCAGCCTTAACAACCTGTTGTGCCCTGTGGTGGGGCCGAATACGGGTTAGGGTGTACAGGCTGCAGCCTTGATAAAGCCGCCTTGGTGGACTCCAAGGTGGGCCCCCTGGTGACTCTAGGGTGGAAGGTAGGTGTGACGTCTTTCCTGCATTATAAAAGTGCAGCTCAGTTGGTGATGAGAGTTTGCCTGAAGACTCTTTATCAAGAAGGTCAGATGTTCGATCCCCGGCCTAAACAACCCGTTGTGCCATGTGGTGGGATCGGATACGGGTTGGGGTGTACAGGCAGTAGCTTTGATAAAGCTTCCTTAGTGGACTCCAAGGTGGGGCCCCTGGTGGGACTCCAGGGTGGGAGACAGGTGTGAGTGTGTGACACCTGTCCTGCATCACTTTGTATTCTTAAACTAATTTTACATGACAATCAAGTCTAATTATTAAAAACAAAATCATCAAGAGTTTCACTACCCATTCTCTTGCAAAATGGAGTGACTGTATTGACTACTTAACAAGCAAGAGAAAGAAAATTGTTTCAAAAAGAAGAAGAATGCAAATGAAGTACGAGAAAGAAAGGGAAAAATCCTCATGCAAAAATAATGTCTATGGTATTAAAGATTATGATTACTTGCCTCTTGGGTTCCACTTGACTGTGGTAGAGACCTGTGGAACCAACTTCCTCATCGACAATATAAGAGAGCACTTCACATTGTCTTTAATCCCCTGTTAGAAGAACAAAAAGTTGGTCAGGCTAACATATTTTCTGTCAATTTAATTTTTTTTAAAAAAAAATCAGATCTTTGGTGAAATGCTTACATTTCCAATGAGATCATTTCGATCAGTGGTACATCTAATATGTGATGAGGACACCGATCTCTTCCTCTTGAGGATGCTCCTTTGAGTCTTACTCTCTATGCCCAATTTCTCAGAATTAGGAGATACAATCGAAGGTGCAGAATGAGTTACAAGACTGCTCTTGGACATTGTTTCCACTTCTTCAGCGAGGGATGGGGTTAGGGCGCGATCGTTGTGCTAGCTGAAGACCCTCCACCAAATCACTGCAGGAATAATGTCAAGATAACCTTGTAAGAGGAAGGTTTTTATAAGCTGAACTCTCGTGGAAAATTATAATCCATGTAAGCATGCATATCAGCAATAAATAAAAATTACTTTGACACAACATGAACTTGAATTTAATAGTACATATCAGTAAACATATCCGTTAGAATGGGCAGGCCGGTGCACAAAGCATCCCCGTGTAGCGAGGGTCCGGAGAAGGGTTTCACACTCTCACCATAAGGGTGAAATGTAGGCAAACCTTATCCTACATTTTTGCAAGAGGCTGCTTCCCGAACTCAAACCCGTGAAACATATCCGTTAGAATAAACAAAAAATTCAAATAAAACTATCAAACATAATCAACAACAACACTCAAGCCTTTATCCCACTATAGTGGGGTCGGCTATATGGATCCTTTGTCGCCATTGTGCCCTATCTTTTGTCATAATCTCACTGATGCCTAAGTACATCAAGAGTACATGTGTAACACAATCTATTTCTTTGCTATTCAGCACCTAATATATGTGTGCACCAATGTTTTTATTAATACAATCTCAAACTTCAAAGCTGAAAGTCAACTAAACTTTTGACTCAGCCCAGGCTGGTAATGAAAATTACATATAAAGATCATAAAAGATTAAATTTTATTATTGTGAAGAAAATATTTGTGAGCACATATGATATCTATATTATATTAATATGTATACTCATTAATTGAAGCAGGATGCATCAAACATCATGAAGTTGTAGAACCAGTGTGGATCTTAAAATTACAATCGAAGGAGAATTGAAACCCACAAAGAAGGAAATGAATCATATAAAATGCTAAAAAATATCATGCTTTTTTCATTAATTCTAAATTACTAGGAAGAGTAACTTCAAATTGACATCACATTAAACAAAAGATAATTGCAATATAAACTATATCGCGTGATATCGTGGATGGCTGCTCAAGCAAGGAGAATCCCTTGGGGGAAGTAAGGATATAACAAACAGGGACGGTCCATAGTGAATGAAGAGGGGCAAAGAGCTACAATGAGGTCCTAAACTAATGCTGAGGACTATGGATAGGGCGGATGCCATTGTTTTGAGCGCCTGCCAATGATTGGAAGAAGTGAACTGTAATATCAAGCATAAACTAAGGATAATATTTAAGATGTACTCTTTCTAGTACATTTTTTCTTTCCACTGTCAGCATTGCCGCTTCCATCCAGCGCCCCGACATATCGAAGTGGTGCACGGACGACTCTCGCGCGATAGCCGCCATCTGTTAGTCATGCGAGCTCCTCATTCACATGACCGTCTACGAGCTCCCTACGGTCAAGACGATGTGGGATCACTTGCGTCGTCTCTACCTGCCATCTAGCCAGGCCTTGGGCTACTCTCTGTTCCAAACCCTTGGCGTCTGCTACCAGCGTGATCGGTCTTTACAAGCCTTCTTTGCTGAGCTCCTGAACCTTTAGCGTCAGTCCGATAAGATGGCTCATTCCCCTTGCATTACTTGCCCTCAGTGTGTTACTACATTGGAATCGTGACTTTCAGTGCATATATGAGTTTCTTATGCGCTTATGCCCCGAGTTCGAGTCTGTTCGTTCCTAACTTCTGCACCGGGACCCTCCACAGTCTCTCAGCGATACGTTGACCTTGGTAATCGCTGAAGAGACGCGACTCCGCTCCTTGGACACTGCTACTCCTTTTGGTGTGTTGACTCATGATGTTCTTATTGCTCCCAAGATTCCACCGCAGTCCTCTCTTGTGAGTACTCCTTTGTTGCCTTCATCGGGTTATAGTGTGCTAATGCGGCCCATTCCTCGTCCCCCGGTGCCCTTTATTGTTAAGTCTGGTGCACCTCGTCACCAACCGGCACGCTGTCACTACTACCAGTGTCTTGGACACATCAAAGCTGAGTGTCGCAAGATTCAGATGGCTCAACAGCCTGGTCAGCAACGTGCTCCTGGCGCTCCTTCAGCTTACTTCTCTGCTATAGCGCAGTCACTCTCTGTCTCTGAGCTTGCCCAGCAGCTCTCTCATGGTTCACTACATCGCTCTTCTGCCTCCGTGCTCTCACTGACTACTTCTGATGCCCCGGCCTCTCAGTCAGTTGCCTCCGCCCCTACAAGTATCTCTCCTTCTGACTGGTTGCTTGACTCTGAGCCACTTTTCATACGACCTGTGATGTCACTCATCTCTTGTTCTATCAACCCATCTCTTCTGACTTTAGCATCATGGTAGCAGATGACACTTATCTCCCCAACACCAGTTGTGGCCTTATCCATACTAGTCATTTCCATGTTCTCGATGTTGCATATATATCCAAGTTATACATGAAGCTTATATCCGCCAGCCAACTCACATCCAACGGTTGTCTTGTTATTTTTGATGATTTAGAGTGTCGTGTGCAGGATCGTCTAACAGGAACACTCCTTGGAGTTGGCTGTCGTCGTAGTGGGGTGTACGTCATTAATCACCTTCATCTTCCATCCACTGTCTTGCCATGGGTGGCTACGCTATGTCTTTTTTTGGTGGGCTTCTCTCAGTAGCATCACCGTCTCGGTCATCCCAATGGCTCTCGTCTCGCTTCCCTCATCAGTCATGGTTTTCTTGGTCGTGTTTCTATTGATCGATCTCACTCATGTATCGGTTGTAAGCTTGATAAACAGCTACAACTCTCATATCAGTCTAGTGAGTCCAGGTCTCAGACTCTCAGCGTCCGTTTGATCTAGTTCATTCTGATGTATGGGGCCTCACACCTTTTGTATACAAAGACGGACATCGATATTATGTTATTTTTGTTAATAATTATTCACGTTATTGTTGGGTGTGCTTTATGCACTCTCGTTCTGAGTTTTTTCAAATTTATGTTACTTTTTCTGCTATGGTGCGCACACAGTTCTCTGCTTCCAAGCCTTTCATACATATTTTTTGCTCTGATTCAGGGGGAGTACCTCTCTCATGCTTTTCGAGATCTGCTAGCTACCCACGACACTCTCCCTCAGCTTGCATGTCCTGGTGCTCACGCTCGGAATGACATAGCTGAAAGGAAGCATTGCCACATTATTGAGATAGCCCGCACCCTTCTTATCTCCTCCCATGTTCCCACTGCTACTTCTTGTAGTACTCTAGAGCCGATTTCCTACAGTGAGGCTGCCCAGATACCTGAGTAGCAGGTTGCTATGTCTGCTGAGTTGGAGGCGCTTGAGCACACTCGTACATGGGATTTTGTTCCTCTTCCACCCGATGTTGTTCTTATTACTTGAAAGTGGGTCTTCAAGGTCAAGACTCACTCTAATGATTCTCTGGAGAGGTAAAAGGCTCGGTTAGCTGCTCCGTTGCTCATGGTTTTTAGCAGGAGCAGGGGAGAGACTATGACGAGACCTTTACTCCAGTCGCTCACATGACTATTGTTTGAACTCTTATTGCAGTTGCAGTTGTTCGTCACTGGTCTGTCACAGTTTGACGTGAAGAAGGTCTTTCTTTACAGTGATCTTCAGCAGGAGGTATGCATGTTTCTTCCTCCTGGTCTATCCTCTCCTCCAGGCCTTGTCTACCATTTGAGGCGAGTCTTTATGGGTTCAACCAGGCGCCCCACACGTGGTTTACACGTTTCAGCTCAGTCATTACAGTCGTCGGTTTCCAGCCATGTCCACATGATCAAGCTCTGTTCATACACTCCTCCTCTCGTGGTCAGACCCTCTTGTTACTTTACGTGAATGATATGATTATTAGATGTTTTAATTTTTATATTACTCTTTTCTACACTTGTATGTTACCCTCCTATATATGAGAGAGGGTTCATTATGATTAATAGTAATACACTTTTCATTTTAGTAACATGGTATCAGAGCGAGTCCCGGCCTAACATCCCCTGTTTCCGCGTATCGTCGGCTCTCGTGAACGAACCCAGGCGGAAATCCCGTGACCAAATCAAGTCGTCGACTTTGGTGATGCTCCAACAACACCTCCCTCGGCTTGCTCCCACTCTCGCACCCACCAAAGAAGCCTCTGCCGACTTGGACCTCCCGTGAACTAGAACAGACGGACGGTTCCAACTGTGCGCATACAGCTCATATGGACTATTCAGGCAAATTTCTTGCTCCCGTTTCTTTGGGAATGACCTCTCTTTGGTTCCTTTGTATTCCTTCTAAGTATCGCCTTTATCTAATGATATTTTTCTGTTCACACAAAGGATCGAGGGTTTGCCTTTTTGGCCAAAAAAACCCATTTATCTTCCTTTTTCTTACACCCTTCTTGCAAGCTCATTTTTATTGAGGATGTGTCGGAAGTTGAAAAATCTCACCCTACAGCACTATCAATCTCTCATAGTGTATCCAAGGTTGTCAGGATCGCGATCCAGATCATAGGATCTTACGATCCTGTGATCCAGATTTTGTAAATCGATCCTGATTTTGTAAAGCGATCCTCGATCCGACCCTACTATCAGACCCGATCCTACCTCGAAACGATCTCATCTAGGATCTCGATCTTGACAACCTTGAGTGTATCCCCTCCTCTCACCGGCTTAATCGGTTAACCCGGGGGAATCCTAATCAGAATATTCAGATCACCCCTCAAAATATTATAGTTCATTTGGATGACACTAATTATCTATTATGATCTCGGTCAGTCACTCTTGCACACAAAAGTAGACGTGTGTTCGGATATGTTAGTGAGACTACTTATGCACCACCACCGGATTCTCCAGGTTAGCTTCAATGGGAAGTAGAGAACTCATTTGTTATGCCTTGGCTCATTAACTCAACAACCTCTTCCCCAACACAGCTACAGACATTTGGAAGTACACTAAGTCCACATACTAACAAAAGGACAACGCGACACAGTTTTCCATTTTCGCTGCAAAATTAATATGCTTTTACATGGGGACCGCCCTCCTTACGTCTACTATATAGAGTTTACATATCTGTACCAGGAGTATGATCATTTTGATTCACCGATCATGGTATGCAACCCAGATGCACTTCTTGTTCAGACTCGAAAGGAGCGCAATCAGGCATTTGAGTTTTTACATGGTCTCCATCCTTAGTCGACCCAAAATGGTGTTGTGGAGCGGAAAAACCGTCACCTCTTAGAAGTTGATTGGTGTTTGCTCCTCACTACGCATATGCCAAAAAAGTACTTAGGCGATGCAGTTCTCGGCGGTAACTGATTAAATGCATGTCTACTCCAATTTTAGGGAATAAATCTCCTCTAGCTATTCTCAGCATCTCTAACACCATTCTTCCATCCAGAAGTTTTGAGTTTCTTTTCTTTGTCCATACACATTCCCATCACCGCTCCAAATTTGGTCCTTGTGCCCTCAAAAGTGTCTTCAGCAGGAATTCTTCTAACTAAAAAGAGTACAAGTGCTTTCACTCTCCTATGTAGAAGACCATTATTACTATAAATGATACCTTCCGTGAATCTCATCCCTTAACATGGGGTCTAATCAAGGGGATTCTCTACTGGGTAATGAAGTGAGTTTCTTTACTCCTATCTTGCATATTCCTCCGGCCTATAACCCTCCTACACCTCACATGAATACTTATGGTACAACCTGCTGGCAGACGCTACTCCTACAAATATTATATGTTAATAAATCATAAGCTCACTCTCTACAAATATATTGTGCATTCGATTTTGGATATGCATACAAAATTTTATTCTTATCATATATAGTTATGAAAGTTGGCAGGACAACAACTCTTCTCAATAAATATCGAAGGTGGGTCCACTCGGATCGAAGATTTTGGTTTTGAAAAATTGAAATTTAGTAAAAACCAAACCATCAAGTTTTAGTTTTCCTGAATGGCAAAATTCCAATTCTACTGTTCGGCTGCAGGAAGGTTTTGAGCTGCAGGAATTGAAAATGGACAATTTTGTTGTTCGGATGCAGGATGGAATTCATCAACTGGAATTGCATAAAATTAAAAATTCTACTTAGAAGTTCCCAAATCAGTCAAAACTTCTATTGAGTTTAAAATTCTACTGAGTTTAGAATTCCTGAAAGTAACTCCATCCATATTAAGCATGAATGAACATGCTGGGTAATGAAAGTAGAGCATGAATGAACGTCATTAATTAGCCAAAATAAATAAAACCAACTGAATAGAACTATAGGATTGATCGGAAAATGCCTAATGTATTCCCGATTCCAACTGGATGGAACTAAAGAAGTGATAGATTAGAAAATACAACAACAACACTCAAGCCTTTATCCCACTATAGTGGGGTCGACTATATGGATCCTTTGTCGCCATTGTGCCCTATCTTTTGTCATAATCTCACTAATGCTTAAGTACAACATGTCTTTCCTTATAGTTTCATTCCAAGTCTTTATTGGTCTACCCTCCCTCGTCTAACATGTCTAGTGACTAGACTCGCCTAACATGTGCCTTTAATGGTCTCCTTTGTACGTGTCCAAACTATCTTAGACGAGCTTCTCGCATCTTCTCTAAAATTGGTGCTACTCCTATCTTATCCCTGATACTTCCATTCCTAATTTTATCCAATCTCGTGTGTCCACACATCCACCTAAGCATTCTCATCTCTGCAACTCCCATTTTTTGCTCATGTACACAATTCACTGCCCAACACTCAGAACCATAGAGCATCGCAGGTCTAATTGCAGTACGGTAAAACTTGCCCTTAGGTTTTAGTGGTACTGTACGATCACATAAGATCCCTGACGCGCAACTCCACTTCAACCAACCCGCTTGGATTCTATGTGTCACATCTTTATCAATACCTCCATCTTTTTGAATTATCGATCCATGATATTTAAAACACTCACTACGGGAAATATTTTGATCACCCAACTTAAAAATGAAGTCATCCGTCCTTCTTGTACTGCAAAATTTAAGCTCCATGTACTCTGTCTTTGCACTGCTCAACCTAAAACCCTTCTTTTCTAAAGTATCTCGTCAAGATTCAAGATTTGTGTTTACACCCTCGCGCGTCTCATCAACCAAAACGATATCATCCGCAAACAATAAACACCAAGGTATTGCTTGTTGGATATGTCTGGTGAGCTCATCTAAGTGATAGATTGGAAAATGCCTAATAAAAATAGAGCATGAATGCACACGGTGAGGAAAATGCCTAATGTTGCGGCCAACTCAACCCTCCTGGTAGACCGGATTAAACCAGGCCGCCTTAGACCGTGGAGTGATCGAGTGCCTACATAGTCACAGAATAAGTAGAGTAGAACACAAAGCGATTTTAACGTGAAAAAATCATTCAACTAGATAAAAAACCACGTGACCGGAACGGTGCCAGACAAACTTCACTATTGACAGTAGTTTACAGGTTGTTGGTGGAATCAAGGGTGAAAGGCCGCTCCTCGTTACAGCTTTGAGATGAGAGAGATTGTAAGTGTGCTTGGTAGGCGACAGGCCGCCTCACACGAAGCTCAGTTTGTCACTTTCGGGTGGAGACGAGCGTTCTCGGGCGCTGCTTGGCTGGCGAACTTCGTGGCCTGATGCGTAAAAAAGCGTTTGTGGGGACTTGAAGTGCGTCGCGCATGCAGGAGACTTCGCATAGTGACGAACAAAATGTCTTCTTTGTAGCATCGTGGAATTTGGCGAATTTTTGGGTGGCTCGACGGGAGGAGTAGGCTCGGAGGAGGATTTTGGCAGAGCTCCGACCTGAGGAAGAAGAAAGCTGGAGGAGGAAGAGTAAAAAATGAGAGAGGTTCTTGGGCCTTTTTATAGGTTTCAGGAGGTGGTTACGATGATTACGCGGCTATTCGCACACCGTAACCACCCAAATTACTGGGTGCAAACCACATAATGTATAGTTTCGACTGTACGTTATTTACATAATATTCATTGCATGCAGACCAACATTAAATGAATAATCTCCCTCACTAACCATGGTGGTTATGTGGGCGGTTACGTGGTTGGTTACATGCGTAACGGACGGCGGCGATCGCAACGGGACGATCAGACGATGAAAGGGGGCGACGGTGACGGCCCCGCGCGGGGGCGGCGGCGGCGGCCCCGCGGGGGCGGCGGTGCCCGCCCCTCGCAGAAGCGGCGGTGACGACCGCCGGCCGCGAGCGGATGCTCAGGTGGTGCGTGTAGTGGGATCACGTGCGCGAGGCGCACAAGGATCAGGTGGGTCGATCATGTGCGCGATGGTTAGCTCCATGATCCCACCATGATTAGTAGGGATCATGGGCCATAGGTTATTGGCAGCCCAATTTCCTTATATATTTTATCTTGATCTCATCATATTTTCCCAAAATCCTCGGTGCTTATAATCGGAGCGTGAAAAGAGCGAAGATTTCACGAGTTTTTCTTCTGTGGCGATCATGGTGACGATGAACGGAAAGGTGTCAGCGGAAGTGACCGGCGTCGATGTGTGTGTCAAGGTGCGGTGTAAAGAAGCGAAATGGTTGAGCGGAGAAGAGGTGCATGGAGGTAGGAGCTGGGAAGAAATGTGCGGAGGCGGGGGCGCGCGCGCGGACCTGTGTGCGGAGGTGGAGGTGCGTGGGAGCGCACGCCTGTGCGCGGTTTAGTGCGGGCGACCGCGCGCGTACTCGCGTGGAACCGGGCGGGCGCGCGCGCATTCAGGTGTGTGCGCATCCGGGCGCGCACACCCGGGCGCGCACACACCCGATCGCACGCGCATCCGCCCCCGCCCGGGCGTCGGCGCCCGTGCGCTTCCGAGCGCGTGCGCCCGTGTATTCCCGAGCCCACGCGCGTTTAGGCGCGCGCTCCTGGGCGTATGCGCTTGCGCGCTTCCGTGCTGGCGGGTTTGGGTGCACGTGTGTGTGCGCTTTTGTGCATTGTCTTGAGCACTCTTGTGCACTTGCGTGGCTTTCCGTGCTTGTGATTGGGTCGCAGACGCTTGCGCGCGGGGGGCTCTTTTGAGCACCCAAGGTGCGATTGTCACAATTATGGGGTGGCATTATTCTTGTCGTGGGTGATCATTTCTGGTATTCTTTTTTCGTGATTTCGCCTTGCCTTGTTTTTTAGGCTTCGAAGCGCAATGCGCAAGATCGTCCGATACAATTGCGCTCCACACTTACTGCTGAGCAGATTGCGGTTTGGAAAAAGATACGGGATACATGCCGATCTTGAAGTAAAGATACCGCATATTGAAGAAAGAGTTCAAAATCCGCCGAAGGGTTGGCTGACGATTTGTGAGACCATATTAAGGTCCGGATTCCGATTTCCGTTGTGCGAAGAGGTGGTTGATATTTTGAAGTTTTGTGGCGTCCCTATGTCGCAATTTACTTCACTTTGTATGACACGCATCATGGGCTAGTTGCGTTCTTCAGAGAGCATGGCTCGAGATTTTCCTTGGACTTGTTCAGAGATTGGTGCGGGGTTCGTTTTGATGGCGACGGCCGTATTGAGATTTACAGCAACAAGAATTGGTTTGCCTTTGAGAGTCGGACGGATCATCACCATGGGAAAACCTTGTTTGGCTATGTTCAAAATTCCTGGGGTATGTCGGAGCTTTGGAACTCTCTACCTGATCGTTGTCGTTGTCAGAAGGGAAGAGAACGGGACTTCTCTCCGGTGTTGGGATTTACAGAATCTCGAGAGCTGGTGAATCGTTTGTTCAGTATTTCTTTATTTATGAAGGATAAACGCCCGTTGCAGTGTGAGTTATCAGCTGATTCAAAGCATGATGCGACAGTGCCTCTAGTTCGCGGTCGGAAGAGAAAACTGGTGTTGAAGGGTGACAGTGGCGTAGATGCAGAGCCTCGATCTTGTTCAAGGAAAAAAGATTGTCTGGTCGAGGAAGTTCCTCGAGATGAGACTACGCCGGGCCGCCGGCTGATTCTGAGGTTGAGGTGTTGGGGTCTTCTGCCCCCCCCCCCCCGAGTTATCTTAAGTAGTGAGCTCACTTTTTTCTGGTCTTTAGTTCAGTTACTTTTGTGCGCTTCTAACTCTTTTCTTCTTGGTTGCAGATTGAAACTCAGGCTCATATAGTGTACACGTAAAACGATCATTATATGAGCTTAAAAGATGAATACCTAACTCTTCAGGAGAAGCTCCGGGTGGCGTGGGATTCACTTGTTGTCTCAAGAGAGCAACGAGATCAAGATATATCTCAATTGTGGCAGATTGGGTCGGAGCTAAAGGCTGAGCTTGAGGAGGCCCGGGCGGTGTTGTAGACAGAAATCCTTGGTAGAGAAGACTGCACAGTTGTTGAAGGCTGCTCAGGACGAGACTTCTCGTTTGCAGACGGAGCTGAGGGCTTTGAAGGCTGAGGTAGAGCGACTTTCTTCAGAGGGTCGGGCGTCAGAGCTAAAGGCTGTCGGGCTTGCCGAGTACAGGGATTCCCTAGACTATATGTGCGATCTTTGTTTGATTGCCGAGGAGATCTGGGAGGATGTTTGGTCCAGAGAGGTAGAGCCACAGATAGAAGATGTTTGCGAGGTTGCTCTTAGGCGTGGAGTGTCGAAGGCGCTTCGAATGATGACTAGGAGGCTTGAGTGTGAAGTCTCGGGTCTTGGCTTTGACGATCTTTCTATTGATGATGGTGTAGATGTAGTTGGCAAGTAGCGGTCTTGCCTTTGTATGTTTGCTTTATTTAGTCGAATATGTATGATGTCGTTAATTTGTGACGGTCTTTGTATCCGTTTTTGTATTCTTGTATTTGTACTTTGTATCATCCTTTGATGATATGTATACCGCTTTATATGCTTCTTTGAATTGCCTTCGCAACTTTCCTTCTAGCGTTGAGCTTTTCTTCGATGTTGAGCTTGTGTGGTATTGACGTCGTTGCTTTAAGCGTGTTCACGATCCTCTTTATTAGATGTTTGAGGGTGGAGGACGAGACCTGATGATATCTTAATTTGTTGGCCAAGCAAAACTTAAGATATCCGAACCGGGGGTGTCGCTGGTTGCGATGGTAAAGTACCAACCTTCGAACCGAGACAGTCGTGAAGGGGGGAGGCCCTGACGGTATCGTGACCTACCGCAGGGAAGAAGGGCGCACCTTCGATCCAGGGCAGTGAGAGGCCACTTGGAGACGGCGAGGGGTAGACCCTACCAGCCGTTTGTTGATTGTGAAGGTGAAATACCAACCTTTGAACCAAGGTAGCCGCGAGGGGGACAGGCTCTGACGGTGTCGTGACCTACCACGGGGAAGAAGGGCGCACCTTCGATCTGAGGCAGTGAGAGAGAGGCCACTTGGAGACGGTGGGGGTAGAACCTACCAGCCGTTTAGCATACGCGAGGGGGGATTGCTCGGGAGTTACCATGACCTACCGCGAGGGGAGCACCTTCGACCCGAGGCGGTGAGAGGTCATTTGAGGCATGGCCCTGCGGCGGGTCCTTACCGCGGGAGATAAGGGTTTGCCTTCGATCCTGGGCAAATAAGAACTATCGTGATGTTGACAGTTGACGGTCGGACAGATGAGCTTTGACTATTCCTCTAGTAGCAAAGTCAAAAGGCAAAGAGAGACGTCAAATTAGAATGAGTGCAAAGCAAAGTTGGCACAAATGTATTTTGCTGAATTTAAAATATAGTCGGTGACCACTAAGTTAGACAAGCAGGGAAAAGATTGTGAAGCTGGAGCGTAGCATAGTGTTCTCTATTTAAGTTTGAGTTTTCCTTTTGAACGCTTTAGCTGAGGGAATGTCGGCGTGTGCGAGTTTGATAAACATCCAGAAGTGACTGTTGAAGTATTACGATATAATTGGATTCTGCATAGATGATGACGAACTGTACATCATAGGTTGCCTGCAGAGGTTCTTCGCCTAGAGTAACTGGAAGAGTAATGGCACCGAGGACCGACACTGGAGTGCTTCCTAGGATGCGCGCACACGTTGACTTGAGCTCGAGGTTACCACTTGTCAGCTTGAGTTGGAGTAGTGTTGAAAGAAATAACATGTTTACGGTGATCCCTCGTCTACCAAAACTTGGTTTATTTTGGTTGAGGTTTCTCTGATAACTATAGTGGCGTTGCTTAGACTTTGATGGGGGGGCTTGCTCCTTTTCCTTAGCAGAAATTGATCTATTGCTCCTATGTGAGCAAATCGTTGAATCTCCTCTCTTAAGAGATTGCGCTCCTTAGTGTCATATCCAAGTCCTTGGTGATATTCGCAATATTTCGAGAGATTTCCTCGATTTGGAGCGAGTGGTCTGGGTCTCCGCAAAGCAGGATGATTGCAGATGGCTTGAAAGATTTCATCTTGGGCGGCGTTGAGTGGTGTGAACCCTTGGCATCGATGATGTTCTCTCGATTGACAAGCATCTTCATGACCCTTGCGATTCCTTTTGGGTTTCTGATGAGAACTATTCTCCTGCTTCCTTTCCTTCATTTGCGATTTACCTAACTCATTAGGGGCGATCTTCTTGTTGTTGCTTGAAGAACACTGATTGGCAAAAAGATGTGCTAGTTCTATGAAAATATCAATTCTTCCTTCTTCCAGAGAGCGAAACCAAACCAGGGCTTGTCATTTCAACGCTACTTGACATAGTAGCTCACCAGAGACCTGGCAAGTGTGCATTGCAACCACATAATGTCTTATATGTGTAAGCGGATTGTCCATCCCGCCAAACTTCTTAATATCAGGGTACTTAAAGCCCTTTGGAATGGGACTCGCCAAGATGGTTGGTGTAAATGGTGAGCGTTCGTGTTTTTGCTCTCTGAGAGGCGGGTTGTGAACTTCCTCACATCTGAGCTCATTGTGTCTGGCACTCTTATCACTCGGTAGATAACCGTGATAACTACTTTTCGTTTCCTTAATTCATCCTGCGAGAGTCGGCGAACTACTTGAATTAGAGAATTCTTTTTTAATGCCATAGGTTTTGTGTCAGGAGTGTTTTGTTGGAGAGCGATCCAGAGTTCGCGGAGGCAGACTGCCTATTTCTAGGGCAGGATTATGGGCTTGTGCCGCTCCTCTGTTTTTTAGGAGCGTGAGGATCTCTGTTTGATGTTGATGTAGGCACAAATTAGGATTTCAAAATTAAATAATTCTTAAGTAAAATAAATTTTATTTTGTTATAAAATAAAATGAGGGGTTTTGAAAATAGGTAGTTTCTTTAATTTTTAAAAGAGGCCGAGCAGATCAATTCGAGCTTTCACGCACAAAATCACTGTCCAACGTTGAAGTTCGCAAAATCGTTAATCGTTATTGGAAAATATTTCCCTCGAGCGGCCGCTGAGTTTGACTCAAAGTGAAACCCGTACTACCACAAGCAAGATTCACAAATAACAATTTATGGATAAAGGGTAAATTTAAATAGCTTGAATGTCTGAGGCAAGCTTATCAATATTTAAATGAATTGCATAAAATTAACCTAATTTGATGGAGCAATGAGAAGCATAGAGTTTACCCGACCAAAACTACTAACAGTGGGGGTCAATTCCAATTCAGAACACACGGATAAGTTCTATCGATACGGCCTTCAGGTTTGCTAGACGGGAGGCTGGGTTGCTGGGGAGTTCTGGCCGGCATCGACAGCAACCAAGAGCTGGAGCGGAACAGGGGCTGGACTGTTGGAGGAGATGCCGGCGTCGACAGGGACCCGTACCGAAACAGGAGCGGAGGGCTTCCGTCTGGGAATCTGGCTGGAGAGGAGAGAGCGATCTCCCGTCTGGCACAGGGACGCGTGGACGACCGGGGCAGTCCTCCGTTGAAGGCGCTGATGTTGCAGGGTGGTGGCGCCGCTTAGATGGGTTTGGGACAGGAATTGGAGATAGGCGTTAATGAAAAGGCAGGATTTTCCCCATTTCCGATATCTGGCGCTGGTGATCTCGGCAGGTCAGGAGGGAGGCGACGGATTTCCGATCAAGAGGCGGCGGATTTTCGGAGATCTTTGCGGGTGGAGACGATAATCGAGAGGGAGGCGAGCGCTTTCTGATGGGGAAACGGTGATTTCTCAGGGAGAGGCGACGAATTTCTGAGGGTTGGAAGCGAGAAGTGGAATCAGTGTGAGAGGATATCGGGTTGTGGACGTGGGAGGGCGGGAATTAGGAGGGAGGACTGCTTAAATGAGCGGGAAAATAGAGTGGGAATCTGGGATATTAAATTGGCGTAAATCTATTTCCTATTTCCTAACAATGCTGCAATTTATTATAAAATGGGAATTACTTTATATTATATTATTTTATGTTCAGAACTTCATATGCTATATTATTTTACTGTTTTAAAAGTAAAAAACTTCTTTTGTGTGATATTTAGATTTTTAATTTTACTCCTCTCAATTATAAAATTTCTATAAAAATAATTTATATTTTTCTTTAATTTTATAAAATTGATATTAATTTGTATTTTGTTTAATTTTATGAAAACGTGCTCTCATAGGAGCAGAGCACCATCAAAGTCATAGTTAAAGCACTTAGCTTGTTACATATATGCATACAAGCAGTCGTGTGCGAAGGACCCCGTGCGGGCAATATTTGTCGTGGGGGCGACATTTGTCGCGGGGGCGGCATTTGTCTCAGGGGCGACATTTTGTCGCGGGACATATTGGCGCGTCCAGCATTCCGATTTTATTACCGTGTCCCTTCGCAAATTTGAGCGGGACATATTGGCGGAAAAGCTCAAAAACCAAATCTTTTGAAATAAAAAGAAGATATGAATGAGTATTTTGAGTAAGTGAATGTTACATCATGACTGAGAGGTATATTAGGAAGACGAATGTTACACCATGACTGTTTTGGAGTTTGCTTATAGTATTAAGATTAGTGTATATATATAGAGATATATATTAATGCAATATTTACCCCCATTGCAAAATTTTCAAAATTTTAATTTATAGTTTTTTATTTTAAAAATGTGCTCTCGTGGGGTTAGAGCGACCTCGCTCTTGTGAGCTCTCCTTTTGAGACAGCCAAGACCGCGTGTGCACAACTCCTTTGTTGTGAGCGCACATTGCGCTCTCCTGAGCTTCCTGCGTTAGCTCTCGTGCGCCCTGTCCTCTTGGTCGGCCTAATCACACCGAGGCTATGTGGTAAATCGTTTGACTCGGGTGTCATAAATCACATTACTCCAACAATGCCTTCTCAATACTTGGACTCTTTGTCTTAAGTTCGGGCGGTCCCGTTGGCGGCGATGATGACAAAGAACGAAACCTGCAGTGTGGGAAGTAAAGAAGGTTAATGGTCGCGTGTGTCACAGCCACATAGGGGTTCAACGCGTGCCGCGAATGCGGAGTCCTTAGGCGTGCGCCGGGAACAAAGGTGTTGGGCGCGCGCAACGAACGCGAAGACATTCGTCGTGCGCCGCGAACGCACACCGCACCAAGGGTGGTGCAAAGTGGACATTGAGTGTGTAAGCGTTTTGAGCGCGTAGTTTGCACGAAAATCTTGTGAGTGATCCACGGACGCGGTGGCGTTCTGAGCGGCTGATCATGGCGATGAAGGTGCAGTGATGCACGTTGCGAAGGACGTGGATTCGAGAGTCTCCTGTGATGGCGCCAGAAAAGAGGAGAGGGATGCACGACAATTTAAAACCGCACGACCCTTGAAAATAGTCATCCCGCAACTCAACAATTGAAGAGTGTCAGTTGGGGAGTGTCGATTGGACCTAACTTTCCAGGACCCACTTCCCAATTGGGGGGAGTGTGGCTTGTAATGCATAACCCCCAATTGGGGAGAGCTGCCTAATGGTGCTGACGAAGTCAGCACCCAATTTGGACTTGGGGCAAGCAAATGTCAGGTCAAAGGAGTCTGGTGTGATTGTCTTGTTGTTAACTGAAGGGCCTTTTTGCTGAGTTGAGGGCCTGAGAATGTTGTGTGCTTGGAGCGGAGCGCGCGAGAGCGCACTGGAGCGACGCGTGAGAGCACACACAAGAAGGAGACGAGCGCGGGAGCGTGCAAGGAGGCGGCACGCGCGGGAGCGTGCAAGGAGGAGAAGTGGAAGAGGAAGAAACTTGTAGGAGAAATTCCCCAGCCGAGAAGAGGATGATAATAAAGGAGGTTTGGTGGACTATTTATAGATTTTAGGAGGAGCAACCCAGTAATTTTACCGGGTAATTGTCTGACGGATGAATAAGAATGTTCGAAACGGGGCACACAGATCACTAGTTTTATGAAAATGACAACTTTGTCCACGAACAATTTAGCCCAACGGGAAAACCAACCACCTATCCCCGTGAGGGGAGGGCTAGCCAGGGCAGAGCACCCTCGGCCAAGGTCAGGCGGCCAAATGGTCCCCCGACTTGGACGACAAGGAGGCCGCCCAAATTGGGAGACAAAAGGGACGCCCAATTTGGGCAGCCGCGCTCCCCATGAGGAGCGTCAGTGGAGGACGGCAGCCTATGTAGCACCCAGCCTAGGCGAACGGGAGGCTGCCCAAATTGGGCGGTCGAAGGGCTGCCCAATTTAGGCGGTTGCGCTGACAGAGGTCCGAAGGCCTATGTGGTCGCCCGACCCGGGCGAACGGGATGCCGACCAAATGGCCCGCCCAATTTGGTCGGGTGCTCCCCCCATGGGTGGGGGCGACGAAGGTTGGGCGGCCTATGTTGCTACCCGACCTAGGCGAATGGGAGGCCGCCCGATTTGGGCAATCGCGCCCCTAGTCGGGGCTCTAGAGAGGGGACGAACAGCCAAAGGGGTCGCACGGCCTAAGAGGCAAGGAGCCTACCTACTTTGGGCGGTTAGAGGACCGGAGGGCCGCCCGGTTAAGATGGTCGGAAGGCCAGGTGGTTGACCCAGGGAGGTTTTGCTTCGGTTGGCTGCCCCCACTAGCGGATGGTTACGTGTTATGGAGGGATTTTTCTGATAACCGCACCCCACACATTGAGGTGCATTTAGCGCTCTGAGGGGACCCCATCAGATGTAAAAAATTTGAAAGGCGTTTGAAGAATTATGGAGATATCATGCCTTCGTGGCGGCAACGTTAGTATTTGATTAGGGCAGAAACGATTTTTTTTTGTTTGCTTTGATGAGTTTGGACAAAAACGATACCATCATGTGCTTTACGTTTGACATGACAACGGTTATGACCGCGGACGAGGTGTCCCCTAAAATTATCCGAGTAAACCCGACTAAGTGAGCAGCGCGGGTAAATCGCGCTCACTCGAAGGGCCGCAAGGCCGTCTAAAAGAGCGCTCAGACAAAGCGCGCGCACGACACCATGCACGGAGCCGGCCGGTGTCGTCCACGCGACTGACACAGATCTGCTCCCCTAAACGGGACCTTAGTCTTTTTCCTCCTTTCTTGGCCTTCAAGCTTGTAAACGGAGAGGTGACTTGTCACCCTCCAAGAATCTCAAACTATTGTAACCTCAAATGAACTAGTGAATTTCATCCCGTCCCACATCTAGCCATGTAGTTTTTAACCATTTCTAAAATTTTCACGTTAAAACGTCTACTGTCATTGCTGCTTGGTTCCATTTGATTGTTTGCGCACTTGACTCACTCCTGCGCTAAGACGGTCTAATTCTTTGGACTGGAGAAAACCGAGTGACTCTCAACAATCACCATTAAAAAAAGGAAAACTATTTTGAACCTAAAAAACAATGAAGTTTCTCAGTAGAAGTTAGACGTTCACTAGCAATAGTTCAATGTCATCGTATTCGTGACCATCCCCGTTGTGTTAGATGGAGCCCAAAAGAGAGATAGTAATTAAATTTGTTGAGTTCCCGATGCTCACAAATCGGAATCATATCTCGCGCTTAAAATGATCTCCGACGATCAAAATGATCCATTGTGCTTAAAATGATCGCTAGAGTCGAAAGTGATCGTTGGCGCTCATTTCCTGACAATCAAAATGATCGTCAGCGTTATACCCAGACCTGGACCTAGATACAAAAATGCTGGATTTTTGGCACTTTGCACCCTCCAATTAGGGGATTTTGGCACTCTATATCCCAACATTCATTTTTTGGTATTTTGCACTCATTAACTTATTAATTTGGCATTTTGCACCCTCTCCAATTTACCTTAATTTTCTATTCTTTTTAAATAAAATACGGAAGGACATTTTTGTCCCAAATTCGGGCAAGTTTATTAAGGGAGTTGTTAAGGGCACCGAAGTTTTGGTTAGGTGCACCGCACTTTCTCCTAATTACGCATGTACAAGGCGTATTTCTAAAAGTCGTGAAATCTGAGCGTATTTCCAAAGTACGTCTTGTACATGCATTTTTAGGAAAAATGTTCAACAACAAAGTTGTAGATCTCGTCAAGATCTACAACTTTTGTGTTTAACACTTTTTCTAAAAATGCATGTAAAAAGCGTATTTCCAAAAGACACGAAAAATTAAGAGAAAGTGCGGTGCACCTAGCCAAAACTGCGGTGCCCTTAACAACTCCCTTTGGCAGATTAGCATTTAATTTCCGTGTTTTTTGGCATCTTACTACGGCGGCTAGTCCCACTACATCGCCCTCCTTCACCTTTGCCCCAGCCCAAATACCCGATCCCACTCGGGAGCCCACGACAAAAACATAACTCAAATGTAAAACACTCAAAACTTGACCCAGAGGCCAATAAACACACATATAGTATATACTCACATAAAAGCAAGATGAATTGCGAAAAATATTATATACTTGAATCCAAACGAGAAATGAAAAATGCCAAAAGTTCAATGTTTTTTATGATTTTTGACATTAAATGGCAGCTCCAAGCCATCTCAATTTTCATAGCAACTCATCATCTCCTTAAAAAATCTATCGCAAAACCACAAAATAGAGCAATGACAAAAAAATAGCACATGTGTTCGGATAATTAACCAAAAGTTCAACATAATTATCTTAAGTTCAATGTACAAAAATAACTAAATACTAATAAAAGTTATGCATTGTGAAAAACAGTACAACTAAATATCACATGTTTTGGGCTATGGTAAATAACAATACAACACAAGTTAAACTGCACAAATTCTTGACTGGATTAAGCTTGGCACGTAGATGTGACATGTAGTTGCAACATCTACAGTCATCGCTACATTTACCATCATCATTTAACTGCACACAATAATTCAATAAAAAAGGATATAGTCAAAGGTTGTGTTAACATGCGAAGAACATAAGTTTAGAAATTAAGCAACAAATAGAGATGTTGAAACATTTTAAACAATTGATTGAGTTCCAACAAATGTCGAATGTGATGACCCACTAATCCTTCCTGCTCAGCAACAGTGTCTACCTCTACAGTTGAACGTGCAACCTTCTTCTTCCCCTAAATTGTCATAGCATATGTACGGATAAGATCTATTACTTAGTCAAAGGTTATAAAAAACATGAAAGTTATTAATAGAATTTTAACTCACTGATAGCTTTACTTTGAAAGTTGATGTTGTTGGTAATGATGGTTCAGTTATCTTGGACGATTGGCCACAACTTTTTTTATTATGTCCAACTACTCTACACTTTGAACAAACATATTTTGTACCACGTCTATTTATACCATATTTCATGTTACTTAACTCTTCTTCATCTTGTCTTCTTGCATATTTTGATGTCTTAATGAGCAATTTTGATTTTACCTTCCATGGCACCATAAGGTTAAATTAGATTGAGGTCACTCACCTTGTCTTTTAATGAGATTTAACATATAGTCATAACCTTTTAAGAAAGTTGTATTCTTATACCAATAATCTACGTAGTCCTCAACCTTCTTCATTTTAAAGAAGATGCAAGCAATAACATGTACACACAGTATACCACTTAGGTCTCACTTCTTACAAGAACAACTATTAGATGTTAAATCAACGAGCCATGTATTGCTTACCCAACCTTTTACTTCAAAATTCTCTTTTCCATTCCACTCTAAAATGTAGTCATGAACTCTCCTTTTGTTATTTTCTAGAATCTTTTGAATGGCTGGACATATATCCTCACTCGATTTATGTATTTCATCTCTTTGGGTATGCATCTTTTTCATCATAATAATTCCAATATTCTCAAGCATTGTGATTATAAGTTTGTCTCTTGCTTTAAAAATTACACTATTGAAGGGTTCATATAAATTATTAAGTAGCATGTCACATTTTGTTCATGCACTAAAATATGATCTTGCTCAATTTTTGGGATATCTAACCCTTACCCATTCATAAGCCGATATGTTGCATTCTTTCAACTTCTTCATCTACATGTTTAAATCAACTAATCGTGCAGATGATGCAATCTTCACAATAAGGATTTGAGTTGTACGCCTTTATGTAACTACTTGAAGTTACTATACACGTGCCTTAAACAAAATCTGTGTTCTGCATTTGCTAGTAATTCTTCAACTGTCCGTATTAGTCCCTTATGTTTATCAAAAATTATAGTCAGCGCATAGTTATTTACAATGTTTAAATCTTGTAATAAAAGACTAATAAACCATTGCCAACTTTTTCTATTCTCTCTCAAAACCATACCATAAGCTATAAGATACATTACATGTTCCCAGTAATACCAATCGTGCATAATAGAACTCCTCCAGTAGAAGTTTTTAGGTGAGTTCCATCAAGTCCTATAATTTGTCGGCACCCAACATAAAACCCAACTTTAAATCACCCCAACAAATGTAGAGTTTTTTAAATACATATGTTTGATTTTCAGATACTTGTTTACACTGCAGTTTAACTGTTGTGTTAGGATTACTTTGGCGCAATTCTTCACAATAGTCTCATAGTTTGGCGTATTGCTCCAATTCTGTACCGTGAGTTATCTTGTTGGCATGTTTCTTTGCTCGATACATTTTTCAAATAAAAAGAGACGTTCTAGTTTTCATTTGCGTAATCTCTTGCATTGAATTGACGGACCATTAAGGATTACTTCCAAGGTGGTGTTGATATTTTATCGCAAGATAATCCGAGGTATAATGTTTAGAACTTGAGGATCTATAGCATGTATGTTCACCTTTGATAGTCTTTAATTGAAAGGTGTGATCATGCTTAGAGAGAAATGCAGCTTACATAACCCAACCAAATTCGCAAGTAAGTTGCATTTTATCACTATAATTTTTCGTAAATTTAATTGGTCTCCATTGTATATTTGCATATATCCGCACTGCATCTCTAAAATCTTGGGCAGTGTTGAAGCATTGACTAACTTGAAATTCAAAAATTTGAATTACCTGCATCACCTTCATAAATATGATAATGTGTTGAGCTACTTTTATTTGGATTGGAAGTGGCAATAGAAGAACTCTGTACAATCATTTGAGTTGTCTCTTTCACCCAACTCATTCTACAGTTTCATCAATATTTTCGTCAAATTGCAAATCATCACTATCATAATCACCATCTTGAAAGTCATCCGTAAAAGTGGAATCAGTGTCGTCAGTGTCTTCTTCATTACTAATCGAGACACTGTAATTTTGACGTTCAGCTATTGGTGTAGTATCATCACTCATCGAGTCTACTTGAGCTATCACTATGTCAATGTAACCATCAACTTCTCTTTTCATGTTGATATACTGTATCAAACCTTTAACATCTGCATCATTATCTAATAATATTAAATTATTACATTCACCACGCCTCGATAAATAAGCAAAAAATCTGACCCATCCACTGTCTCCATGTTGCATTGTCATTTCATGCAAATTATGTAGCATTATCTCATTGCAATTACAGTAGTCAACCTAATTTATTACATCGGGTGCGTGAGTAATATTTGTGGAACCTATGAATGATCCCGAATGATGCAATCAGATGGTGAATAAAGAAACTTCGAATGACATGTAGAATGCACAATCAATCATATCATTAGCTCTAACAATCCACAACGTTCTTTTACATGCGAAAGAAAATGAATGCACTAAACACCACCAACAAAAATTTAGACATACCCTAAAACTCGAATAAAGATTTCAAGCTCAACATCATGCAAGAAAAATAAATTTTATACCTAAACCGAAGGAGATTTGGCTGGGATGATGAGTTCACTGACCCCAAGTCTGCTGGAGATGACTTTGCCGACCCTAAAGCCCGCTGGTGATGAGTTCATCGAGCCCAAGCACCTGCTGGAGATGAGGTCCCGATGATCTAAAACTATTCGTAGTTCGAAAATCATGTAAGAAAAAATGTATACCGACAACAAGGAGTTGAATAGTTGAACTGGATCGATCTGGCGAAAACTGTCGACTTGGATCGCCGATGGAAACTGTCGACTTGGATCGATCCGGCGGCTGGGAGTTGCACAGTTGAGAATGCCGACCTAGCACACGCCTGGAGAGGAGTTCGCTAGTCAGTTAGGGTGGACTTGAATCGACAACAACAAGCTTTGACAGAGCGCAAGTTGGAGAACGACAGAGAATGGCGCATTGCTACGAGAATCACTGATTTAGGATTTATGGGTTTTCAATATTTTTGAAATGCCCTTTAACATTACACATAATATTTTAAAAAATCGATTTAAATAATAAGGGGGTGTAAACTGTAAAGTGTTACCACATGGACTTTAGAGGGTGCAAAATGCAAAAAAATAAATATTAGGAAGCAAAGTGTCAAAAACCCCAAATCGAAAGGTTGAAAGTGCCAAAAATCCCAAAAATCCCGCATCGCTTTCCACCTTCAATTTCGTTACTGAAATTTTTTCGGAAAAGGGCGAAGGAGGGCAATATGCCCGGGGTTGGCGGACCGCTGCTATGTATCGGTGATCTGCTCAACGACGTCGCCGACGATAGTGGCGGCGACGGCGATCGACTACAGAATACTCCTTCCGCATTGCCAACTACGGCCGCCGTGGGCTCCTTATCCCCGCATGATCTAGAGCATCTCTTTCAGGTAGCACTCGCGTTTACTTAAATCTCCCTTTGTACTTTCTTTCAATCCGCTACTTCAGACTTTCATGGAGAATCGAATGGCGTAAATAGAGAACATTGTGGATAGGGATTAGGGTTTGACTTAAGCATACTTTACATGAACTTTTGAGACTGCTCGAATATCACCTGAATTGCGTCTATGGATTCGTTAAAACAAAAGGATGCTTCAATACCCAATTCATGGGTAGGTTATATCCTGCAGCCACAATAGAAGAGAGAGAAACCGTTCCTCTACTCAGAAGATAAAGTTATCCTCCTCAAACCCTAATTCACTAAATTTGACCATAAGGAGTTTCAAAGCTATCTTGTTATCTGATTTCTGTATCTAGGTCATATTAGCGGTTCGTAAATGGCTATTCAATGTTCAATTTTAAGAGAGTTACAACTCATTTTGGATTTTATTCATTCATATAATCTCAGTCCGGTTTAGAGTCTACGCTAGTCGCCCGCCTCCTTCATATAGGGTTTGATCCTTCGACATCCTCATCCCGGCGACGGCCACGCCCCTTCATCGACAACTTCATCCAGCTCCTCCTTTGAGGCCTGACCTCCATTTCCGCTCAGGATCGATTTATCCCGGCCTCCGACGGCTTCCGCCCTTCCAACCGACGACGCCCAGGTTTGGGATTTTTTCTCCTTTTCCTCCACATCAATGTATTTTTTGTTTCTAATTGAATTACAATTTTTTGGACTGCGAATATTATTTTGGTATGCAAATAATTTATGGACTGCAAATAACAATGATTTGCGAACAGTCATTTGCAGAAAGCTAATATCAACCCTCATAATTATAATTGGATTCTACTTGAATATAGCATTGTGCTCTAATTTATCCATAGTTATGCTTGTGAAAGACGAAGACCACAACCACATAATAAACACCAACAATACATCCTTTTAGTTATTGTATCATATATGTCACTCTTGTTAGTAGCATCTATATGTACCCTTATGCAGAAGTTCAAGGAGAGCCATCAACTTTAGTGGTATCGTAGTAGGATGCTCAACCATTAGCTATATGATATTATGAAATTTTTTTGTAGAACAACGATCTTTAATCCCACTACATCCATATTCGACCAGGATTGTTCGTCCACCAAGTCAGTCATGGGCTTTGTACGTAGGAGTTTGAGGAGTACTCTCTATATCTAATTGAGCCCACCAAATTGAGCTAAGATCATTTTGTTTCCCCCTGAATCCATAGTGTGTCTCATGGTAATGTGTTTTGAGCTTCATTTATAATTTTTACATCCAATTCATTTCTCTAAGCTTCCATTGTCTTTTAAGGTTGATCACCACATATTGGAGAATGAACCTGACTGTTGAAGAATCTTTCCTGCTTTCAATAAATCATTTAATGTAATGTGTTTCTCTAAGGGTCTTATAACCTTGGAAAACACCTCTCTTTATGAGTTTCATTAATCCATCTGATGCATTGTATTTCGCTTGCGTTCCTATTTTACATCAAGCGCTCGCAACAGTTAATTGTAATGAAAAAGCCATGAATGGATGAATCGAATTTCTTTCAACTTCCCTGTTCTTTGTGTTTTTCATTTCACCTTTCTTTTCTTCATTTTCCTGCAATGAAGATCATATATTAGAGCTTATGATTCCTGCATTCCTAAAGTTTTGGAAGCCATGAGCTCTATCTACAACACCTATCCCTTTCACACAACAATCCACCCTCATTTTCGATGGGGAGATGTATGATCATTGGACAATCAAAATGGAGACATTTTTGACTCTCAAGATCTCTGGGAGATCGTTCCGAACGGTCCAAAGGAGGATGAAGAAGCAAGAATATTCTAGATAGAAAATAGAAAAACTCCTTGGCACTGCTAACCATCCAACAAACTGTTACGTTAAACGTGTTCCCTCGGATCATGGGAGCAAAGGCTACAAAGGCGGAATGGGATACCCCAAAGAAATCAGGGTGACAAACATGTAATCTCCATTCATAAAGTAAATATAAAAGACAATTCGATTCTCTTTCAATGAGAGAAGTCAAATCGATATTTGATTTCATTCCAAAAATTTCAAATTTCACCAATCAGTTAACTAATCTTGGTGCTACAGTCCTTGAACAAGATGTTGGTCTTAAAATCCTTACAAGCCTTCCAAAAACCTACGATCACATTGCTGCAATAATAGAGGAGAGCAATGATCTTGATTCTTTACCTGTTGCTGCACTCACTGGGAAAATTCAATTCCACGAGGAAAGGCTAAAGAGACATATGCCCACAATCAATCATGTCTTTCAGATCAAGATGAATATGGGTAAACAAAACCAGAATGGAAATCGACCCAGAAAAAAGAGCCTAGTCGAGAGCAACTCAGTGGGAAAACAAAACCAAAATCAACAACTGTCTGACACACCTGAAAGTAATCTGACCAGTGGGGTATTTTGCACACTTTGTAAGAAATCAAACCATGACACTTCTTAATGTTTTTGGAAGCACAAACGGTGCAAAAAACTTCCCATTTCGACCGCGACTGCTGGTTCAAGAACAAAGAGGAAACAAAATTTACTGAAGATACAAAATTAGTCGAAGAAAAGTTGTTTTTGACTTACAGTGAGGACACAATGGAACCAGAAAAGTCCTCCAATTGGTTCATCGACTCCGGCTATTCTAGTCATATGGCAAATGTCAAAACTCTATTTACTGAATTAGATGAAACCACTAAATCTTTTGTCTACTTGGGTGATGGGAATTCCAAAAACATTGAAGGTAAAGGAAGCATAACGGTGAAAGATTATGATGGCAGGAACAATGTAGTATCTGATGGCTAATTTGTACCATCACTGGCTCAGAATTTGCTCAACGTTGGCCAATTAATAACCAAGGGCTACACCATTGTGTTCTGTAGAGAAAGCTCCAAACCTTGTATATACTTCTTGAATTGATAATTACAAGTATGAATACACTTATATAGGAGAAGAAGAAAGAGATAAATCCCAAACCAAGATGTGGGACTAATACAAATAGAGAGAGAAGAGAGAAGAATGGGCCCCTAGATGAGCCCTAAAGTAGGCTTTTCTAACACTCCCCCGCAAGCTGGAGCGTACAAGTCGTAGACACCAAGTTTGGATAGAAACTGGTAGTATAGTGACCGGGAGAGAGCTTTAGTCAGGATGTCAACAACTTGGCTTGCAGCAGGAACATGCTCCAAATTTGTCTTCTTTGCCTGTACCTTTTCTCGGATAAAGTGACAGTCAACTTCAATATGCTTTGTGCGTTCGTGAAAGACTGGATTCTTGACAATATAGATTGTCGCTTGAATGTCACAAAATAGGGTCGCTGGTGATGAGAGACGAACACCCAAGTCTCTCAGAAGGCTCTCAAGCCAAGTTAACTCGGAAACAATAGCAGCCATAGCGCGGTACTCAGCTTCAGCAGAAGAGCGAGCAACCACATTCTGTTTTTTGCTACGCCAGGTTATGAGATGTCCACCGAAGTAGGTACAAAAACCTGTCGTGGAACGCCTATCATCAATGGACCCGACATAGTCAGCGTCAGAGTACGCGACAAGGGATAGAGATGTGGTTGGCTTGCACACAAGCCCTTGTCCTGGAGCGATCTTGAGATATCGAAGAATGCGCTCGACAGTTTGAAGGTGAGATGTCCGAGGAGCATGCATAAAACGACTTACAACTCCCACAACAAAAGAGATATCTGGTCGAGTGACCGTAAGGTAGATCAGCTTCCCAACCAAGCGTCTATAGTATTCTGGATTTGTAAGGAGCTTGTCGGAGTCAGAGTTGTGGCTGAAAGTTTGTGATTTGCATCCATAGGAGTATCCGCAGGTTTGCATCCAGAATAACCAGCATCATAAATGAGGTCCATACAATACTTCCGTTGGGTTAACACAAGACCATCAAGGCGTCGTGCAACCTCAAGCCCAAGGAAATACCGAAGGTTGCCAAGATCTTTGGTCTGAAAAGTGGAGTTTAACTGCTTCTTGATATGTTGTATCCCTGTAATATCGTCGCCAGTAATGAGGATATCGCCAACATAGACAAGTAGGATCACAGTTCCGGTTGACCGGTGTCAGGTGAAGAGAGAAAAATCAGCCGAGCTCCGAATAAAGCCAATATCACAGACAAGCTTGCTGAATTTTTCAAACCAAGCGCGCGAGGACTGTTTGAGACCATAAATAGATTTCCGAAGATGACAGACCCGAGACTCCCTCGTGGTCTAAAACCCGGGAGGTTGGTGCATGTAAACAGTCTCCTGCAGATCTCCGTTGAGAAACACGTTCTTAATATCCAGCTTATAAAGTGGTCAATGACGATGAACAGCCAGGGAGAGAAGAACGCGGACCGTGTTCAATTTTGCCACCGGAGAAAAGGTTTCCTCATAATCAAGGCCATGTTGCTGAGTAAAACCCCGGGCCACGAGCCGGGCCTTGAGACGCTCAACGGTGCCATCCACCGCATGTTTAATAACAAAGATCCACTTGCAGCTAACACAAGATTGACTTGCAGGAAGAGGAACCAGATCCCAAGTTCGGTTAGCCCAGAGAGCCCGCATTTCATCTTCCATGGCCGCCCGCCATCCGGGGTGGTGAAGAGCCTCCTGTACAGAATTAGGGGTGGAGATAGAGGATAAAGAGAGAGCACTCTGACGGAGTTCCGGAGAGAGGAGGTGAAGAGAGACAAAGTTGGCCATCGAGTGGGCAGTGGAAGCAGTTGTCGGATCCACAGGTTGCAAAGCATCATTAGAGCGGGGTAGCTCTCGTAGGGTAGCAGACGAGGGAGGCCGTCGAGTGTACACACGAATGACTGGTGGTGTAGGTGGTTTATGTGGGATGGGTGGGGGAAGTAGAGGTGGAATGGTGGAATTTACGAGAATATTAGGTCGCGGAAGAGGTGGCGGAAGAGGAGGGTCAATAGGTTGAGAGTAATACGGCTGATCTTCGAGGAAGGTGACATCAATAGAAGTAACCACCTTGCGATCCGTGGGAGAAAAACAAACGTAGCCCTTCTGAGTTCGAGAATAACCCACAAACATATATTTAGTGGCACGGGGGACCAATTTGTCAGTGGACGGGCCAAGATGATGAACAAAACATACGCAACCAAACACGCGTGGGGTGATGGAGAATGGAGGTTGGGAGGGAAAAAGGAGATTAATGGGAACCACAAAATTGAGGATAGATGAAGGCATGCGGTTAATAAGAGTGCAAACGGTGGAAACTGCAAAATTCCAATATTGTTTTGGAACATTCATCTGAATCATAAGGGAGCGGGTGACCTCGAGCAGGTGTCGATTCTTGCGTTCAACAACGCCATTTTGTTGGGTGGTATAGACACAGGAGGTCTGATGGATGATCCCAAACTCCGCACAGAGGTGAGAGAAGGTATGACTAGTGTATTCACGGGCATTATCGGTTCAAAGAGTTTTAATGGTTGTGGAGACTGGTTACGAGTTTCAATGAAAAGGTACGGAATACACCGGGCAATTCAGAGCGGTCACGAAGGAGATACATGCAGGTCACCCGAGAGTAGTCATCGACAAATGTGACAAAGTAACAGTATCCAAAAACACTTGTAATTTTGTAAGGGCCCCAAATATCAGAGTGAACAAGAACAAAGGGAGCAGGATGCTGAGAAGGATGTGGTGAGAACGTAGAGCGATGATGTTTCCCATAGATACATGACTCGCACGTGAACTCATGGAAGGACACGTCTGGGAGAGATTTTTTGAGGATGTTTAGAGGAGCATGACCCAGACGTCGATGCCATTCAACTGAGCTAATAGATGACAACACCGTTGGGGGAGACGGATTAAGGATATAAAGACCATTCGATAGATGCCCTTTTCCAATGATGGTTTGCGTCTTGCGATCCTGCACAACACACAAGTTAGAAGAAAAAATAACAGCACAATCGAGGTCAGCAGTGAGTCGACCAATAGAGAGAAGGTTGAACGGAGAGCCCGGAACATGAAGAGCAGAGCGAAGAGTAATGGAGAGAGTGAGGTTAATATCTGCCGCACCAGAGACGGGAAGTGTGTCCCCACTAGCAACAGTAATGAACTGGGGATGCACGTAGTTCAAATATTGTGGTGGTTTCTGTGATGTAATGTGGTGAGAGGCCCCAGAATCCAAAATCCAGGATGTGCTGTGAGCAAGGCAGAAGGTACCACCATCGGAAACAGACACCACAGAGCCCGGAGGACAACTGATCATTTTGCAAGGAATAGTCCGCAGCGGTCACGGTGACAACGCACCAGCGGCAAGAAACGACCACGACCAGCGCGGTAAGAACAGAGTCTGCAATGGTTAGAAACAAGCAGGCTGCGCGGTTAGGAGAAGACCGCAACAGAAGTAAACATCTGGCGAATAAGGAACCAGACCGGGCGGATAGAGACAGACCGGGCTAAGGTAAAACACAGGCCTTAGCGGGTCGAGAAGCGGCAACGGGGAAAAACGGGGAAGGAAGTCGCCACGAGAAGGACCAGGCCGCAGCAAGAAGAAGCCAACGACAACGAGAACCAGGCCGCAACGGGAAGGACTAGACCGCAACGAGAAGGAGCAATCGACAGCGAGAAGCAGGTCGCACCAAGAAGAGGCAGAGCGGGAGGCCGCAACGAGAAGAGGATCAGTCCGCGCGGGCACACCAGCGATTAGGCAGATCGCGACCAAAATGCGAAAAGGGAAGTCCGCACGGTCAGGTGGACAGCCGCGGATAGAGATAGGGAGGAGAACTCGCACCGGTAAGGAAAGGTCACAGCAGGAAGCAAGATACTGCGAGCTAGGAACTCGAGCGGGCAGGAGACGAGACCGCGAGTAAAAACAACTCAAAGCAGTAAGAGGAATGGCCCGCAGCGGACAGGAAGAGAGACCGCAGCGGGTAAACAGAAAGGTGGTCCGCGCGGGTAGAGCAAGTGACGAGCCGAGGCCGCAATAAGAGGAGGCAGGTCGCGGCTAGAGTCCAGAAACAACCACGCGAGCAGGCGAGAGGAGAAGAACTCGCGGCGGACAAGAGAAGAGCCCGCTGCGGGGAAGGAGAAGTCCGCGAATAGAGAAGCTCGATCGGACAGAAGAAGAGACTGCGCGGTTAAAAGGAGAGGAGCTCGCAGCGGAGAGGAGGAGACCGCGAGGGGCAAGAAAAGCAGCAGGAGACCGCAACGGACAAGAGGAGAGTCCGCGGTGGATAAGAGAGCTGGGCCCCACGGGTCAGAGCAGAAGAGGGCTATAAGAAGCCCGAGGAGGGTGGAACCACGGAGAGGGAGAGGAGAAGCGGATGCAGAAAGTGCAGGTCGCAAGAGCCGCGCGGATAAGGGAGGAGCGGACAGACCCGCAGTCCGCACAAGAGGAGCCCGCGGTGGCAGGCGGGTAGGAGGGAGACCGCAGAGCAAGCTGCGGACAGGAGGGAGGGCGGGCTGGGCGGTCAGAAAAGGGGAAACCGCAGGCGTCGAACCGGTCCCTCTGATACCATGTAGAGAAAGCTCCAAACCTTGTATATACTTCTTGAATTGATAATTACAAGTATGAATACACTTATATAGGAGAAGAAGAAAGAGAGAAATCCCAAACCAAGATGTGGGACTAATACAAATAGAGAGAGAAGAGAGAAGAATGAGCCCCTAGATGGACCCTAAAGTAGGCCTTTCTAACATGTTCAAATCAAATTCCTGCATGATCTCAGATTCATCGAACAATAAGGTTGCCACAACAAAATTGACAATGAAGAGAGTTTTCTTTATAACTCTTGAATCACCAAATCAGACGTCCTTCTCCACAATGGGTTGCCGCTCAGATTTGGTGTCTTCATGGAATCACGGGCTAGGCCATTTATCTGATTGAACATAAGCTTGATGATGGGCTCCCTGAGTAAAGATTCATGATCGCCATTGTGAGGCATGTGCTAAAGGCAAATCACACATACAACCTTTTCTTCTGGCTCATTATCGTTGCTTAAAGCCGCCAGAGCTTCTTCATTGTGACATATAGGTCCAACTTCAACCACTACACTTGGAGGCAAACGATATTTCTTTATCATCGTAGACGACTACTCAAGGTACATGTGGATTTTCTTTCTTGTACAAAAATGTGAAGTTATTTCCTGTTTAATAGAATTTAAGAGGGAGATAAATTACAACTTTGTGAGGAATATCAAAACCATAAAGAGTGATAGTGGGGGTGAGTTTACTTCACATGCTTTTAAACATTTATGCAAAATTAGTGGAATAAGGCATGAGTTTTCTACTCCCAAATATCCCCAACAAAACTGTGTTGTCGAACGAAGGAATCAGATGATGCAACACGAATCTACAGGTGTCGGAAGGCTGATGCCCTAACTCAAAGTGCAATGTAAGCGAACACACGACACATGCAAATGAAGTTACGATCAACTCTACAATGACATGAAAGTATGCACGCGATCCACTATAATGCGACTTCAATGCAAGTGCAAATGAATTAGTCTGAATGAAATTTCACAATAAATAATTATGTAAAACAGAGCACAATTTGAGCGCATTCGTTCACGTGATAATTGAGCGACAACACAATTTTTAAGCGTGCATCGAACCGATCCTGCAAATCTCGTGATTCCGCAATAATAAAAGCATATGATTTTACATCTAACAAAGCATAGTTCGAGTACACAATAATAGAAAAACAAGCAACTCCAAACTAATGACTTACACTTGCAAGTGGCAGCGGAGTGGGGAAGGTGGAAATCCAACGACGGGTGACCTCTTCAGGACTACAAGTGGCTGGGAAACACCGTGGAGTGCTTGGGTGGGTTGGAATGAGGATGATGGAGTGTTTGGGAGTTGGTAGTGGATTGGTAGGTGGTTGGGAAGCAGTTTGTGAGGCTCAGGTGGGGACTGGAAAAGGTCCAGAGTAGGCTGAGTTTGTCGATTTGCAGTGGAGGTTTACGACAGGGGTTATGAAGGATGTGGATGTTAGGGGTTATGGAGGGTGTGAGTGGCAGGGGAAAGCTTCAGGAAGATGGTTGTAGGGTTGGGGTAGGCGGGGAGAAGGACTAGCTTCCAGAAAAACGGGTCTGGAAGGGTTCAGTTGTCAGAGAGCAAGGCTGGGAGGAGAATCTGGGTGGGCGGAGGGCTGCATCGGGTTGAAGGAGAGTGGGCGGAGGGCTGCATCGGGTAGAAGGAGAGTGGGCGGAGGGCTGCATCAGGTAGAAGGAAAGTGGGCTGCTTGACTTGGGTAGGTTTGAGAAGGGGGTGAATTATTGGGAGGGTAAGCGTAGGGGAAGAAGAAGAATTTGTGACTGAGGGAGGCGAGGGGCTGGTAGGAGGAGAGGAAGAAGGGGGAATTACCTTGGAGTCGCACCATGGGAGTTCTTCCGGCGTCGCACTGGGGAGAGGGCTCGGAGTCCACCGAGCGTGACCGACAGGTTCCAAGCAGGAAGCAACCAACAATCCCTAAACTGGCCCCTTGCTTGTGTATAAGTAAGAGAATAAACCATAATTGACTCAGGGCATCCGAATCGGATTGCTCATATCGTTTAGGTCTATCGAGTGTCAAGTACAATTCAAAATACATAAAATAATATATCATAAGGACTCAGAATGATTTTGGACACATCCGTGGACTTGGATCGCCCAAACGAGAAACGGATCACGGCTATCTCCATCATCGAACCTTAGCTGAAATGGCTCGATCCATGCTCCTGCATAAAAACCTTCCAAAATATTTTTGGGGAAAAGCAACAAGCACAGCTGTGCACATTCTGAACAGAGATCCAACCATGGTTCTCAATGGAAGGACACCTTATGTAAAGCTAAGCAACAAAAAACCGGAACTTGGTCATCTTAAAACTTTTGGGTGCATAGCTTTTGCTCATATACTCAAAGAAAAACGGGAGAAACTTGATCAAACTAGTGAAAAATGCATTTTTGTGGGTTATAATGAAATTAGCAAAGCCTATAGTTTTTTTCATTCAATTACACAAAAATTGATCATCTCAAGAGATGTCATATTCCATGAAGAAGAGGTTTGGATTTGGGCATCAAAAATGGAAAACGAAGCTAATTTATCTCATGGTATCTCGGTTGAGTTCACGAAGAACACCCTCCAAGAGATACAGAAAGCTTTTGACCATTAAGAAGTACTAGTACCATCTGATTTTGAATTATCCGAGTCATACACCGCCCCAATGAACTATATCTATTCAAGAGATTTATGAAGCAACCGACTTTGCTATGTTTCACTCCACTCCACCATGTTACACAGAAGCTGTTGCGAATGCTGCATGGAAAAGATCAATGGATGAAGAAATAAGTCTTGTAGAAAAAAACGACACCTGGAGCTTAGCCTCTATACCTTAAAATAAAACCATCATCGGTTGAAGTGGTTATACAAACTCAAGTGTGATGAAGAAGGGAAAATTGTTAAGCATAAGGCAAGGATTGTCGCCAAGGGCTATTCCCAGAAATTTGGAAGAGACTATGAAGAGACTTTTGCCCCAGTAGCTCGTATGGATTCAATTAGACTCCTTGCCATAGCCGCCAACAACAACCATCCAATTTACTAGATTGATGTAAAGTATGGGTTCCTGAATGGAGCACTGGAGGAGGAAGTCTACGTCAAGCAGCCAAAAAGATATCAGAAAAAATGGGGAGAGAATTATGTCTACAAACTTAAGATAGCCCTGGATGGGCTTAAACAGGCTCCCCGCATGTTGCATTCCAACATCACAACTTATTTCAGTGAGGAAGGACTAGTTTTAAGACAACATGAACCATCACTTTTCATCAAACATGAACCAGAGAATAAGAAGCTCATTGTCTGCCTTTATGTCGACAATCTCCTCATCATCCAAGTATCTAACGACACCATCATCAAATTCAAAAAGAACATGAAGAAAAGGTATGAAATGACCGATCTTGGTCATCTAAAAAATTTCTTGGCATGCAGGTAAAGCATCTTTCAGGCACATTTTTCCTCTCGTAAAAACTGTATGCAACAAAACTGCTAAAGAAATTTAAAATGTGGCAGTGCAATCTCAGCTTAACCCCCATGTGTACCGGTCTGATGCTCAACAAGTATAAAGGAGTTGAGATGACAGATGGAGGAGTTTACAAAAGTTTAATTGGATCTCTCATATACCTCACAAATTCTAGGCCCGGCTTAAAGTTCTCTGTAAATCTGCTCTCACGCTTTGTAAGCTCTCCAACCAAGCAACGCATGGAAGCCACAAAGCGCGTTCTCAGATATGTGAAAGGGACCTTGACCCATGACATTCTTTTCAGCAAGGATCTCAACCCAAGTCTTACATGTTTCTAGGATTCTGATTGGGGAGGCTCTCCTGAGAATAGAAGAAGCACAAAGGGGTACATTTTCTTATATGACTCAAATCTCATCTCGTGGAGATCAAAGAAAGAACAAACAGTCGCTCTTTAAACAACTGAGGCCCAATACATGGCCATAAACTCGTCAATCTGCGAAGGCATATGGCTGCAAAGGATGATCAAAGAATTTACAAAAGAGAAGAAGAAGACAATACTTCTAAAAGTGTGACAACAACTCAACAATTACTTTATCCAAAAACCTAATTTCTCATAATCGAAGCGAACACATCAAAATCAAGTACCATTTCATCAGAGAGAAGCTGGAGCAAGGAGATGCCAAGCTCAAACATTGCCTTACCCAAAACCAGCTTGCCGGCATTCTCACTAAATCTCTCAGTAGGTATTGTTTTGGGGAACTAAAAAAAAAACTAAATGCTGCAGCTCCGCCCGGTTTAGGGGGGGGGGGGGGGGTATTGGAGAATGACCCGGTCTGTTGAAGAATGAACCGGTCCTTTCCTTTTTTTCAATAAAGAATTTAATGGAATGTGTTCTCCAAGGGTCTTATAACCTTGGAAAACACTCTTTTTGAATTTCATTAATCCATCTTATGTTTTGTATTCTGCCTGCGAGCCTATATAACATCAAATGCTCACATCAGTTTATTGTAATGAAAAAGCCATGAATGAATGAATCGAGTTTCCTTTCACTTCCCTGTTCTTTGTGTTTTTAATTTCGCCTTTCTTTTCTTCATTTTCCTGCACTGAAGATCATATATTAGAGAGATTTCTGTCACGGTGTCACCGCACATCTAAAAAAACCCAAATTATGTCAAACATAAACACTAGTGGAAGACCCGCCGCACCACCTAAAAAGCCCAAATTATGTCAAATATAAACACTAGTGGAAGACTTTTGAAGTAAATCTATTTGCATATATAGTTGGATATTTGAATTTACTTTATTATATTTGATATTTACTTTGTTATATTTGATATTTGAATTTTTATTATCAGATGGAGGGTTTGCTTGAGATAAGATCACTGTCCATCTCATAGGATTAAACACAATACTAAGATGTATTTTTAAAGGCTATAGGAAGTTGTTATTTCGATGAACTTGAGAGCTTAAAATTGGTGCGTGTACAAAAGCGTTGGCTAAAGCTTTCACTCTTTACATATGTTCAAGGGTGAGGATGCTCTAAATTTTTTATAATAAAGCTCGAAACCGTTAATCACGTGTTGTTGGTTCTCGATACATTAATTGGCTTAACTCAGTACACCATTAAGATTATCCTATACTATCATTTTTAATATATGTGATACATAAATCATACTTAGTTTTTCATGTCCTTTTGGTGTTTATGTTAAAAATTCCAAACTGCTTGCTTGGACTTATCCACACCTGTGCTATGAACCCTAGCTAAGGATTTAGTCGTGATGTGATGGTTGATTGATGAAGAGGACAAACTTGATTTTTTTTTATTTCTCCTGTATTCTCGATGATTACTAGTAGTGGAAGGGCGAAGCCTTGACCTAGTATGTCTAGAGTAGTGGGGTGTTCGATGGGGTGGATAAGAGTTTTGTAGAGAGAAGAAGATAAATTATGGAAAGAAAGACTTGTTTGTTATATAGTAATGCAAATTCTGCTTCCTATAGCAACTAGGAGTAGAGGACCTGCAATTGAGGGATTCTGTAGCCTGCTTTCCAGATCAGGGAACTAGGACTGCAATATTGGCTGTTGGCGGGCTCTTGTGGAGTGTCCGTACTTATAGGACTTCTGAAGGAGGTTGTGATGAGGGGCCATCTGGCGCGACACGGCGCAAGGCGGACCCCACGTTCGTGTATTCTCGCAGGCGGGCGTGACCAGATCGTCGATCCGTCACCGTGGTTGCGTCCGGCTCGTCGTTCTGATGAATTTTCATATATAGCATGTTGTATTTCGAATATTATTTAGTGTTGTTTTTGCGCCGAGATCGACGGCCAATCATAGCCGTCCATCTTGGTTGCCCTAATTTTATTTTCTTATAAATAGATCCTCTAGGGCTGCACGAATGTCATTGCTGAAATTTGGAGAAGAGTTCTTCCTCATTTCCGGTGATCATTTCCGTGGTGCCGACGCCGTGGAGCCCCTTGGTGATGACTCCTTGGGTAAGCATCCTTTCCCCTCCTTGTTTTCCCCTCCCCTCGACCATCAGCCAGCCCTCCACCCCGTTCAGATTCCTGCCGCCGCCCCTTTACCCCGTCCAGGCGCTGCTCCCTTACAGCCGCCCACCGCCGCCTATTCCTGCCTCCCTACAGCCGCCCGCCCCCGCCCTGCTTCCCCATACAGCTGCACGCCGCCGCCCCCAGCTCCCCCTACAGCCGCACGCCAACAACCCCAACACAGCCCTCCTTCCCCCTGCCCCACCGTAAGTACCAGATCTGTCCAGATTTGGACATATTGGTCCAGATCCAGCCTGGCCCCTCAGATCTAGCCCTCCCTCACCTATACCTACAACCACCATCCCTTCCCCTTCCGTGGAACCACTTCCCCTTACCCGATCTAGTCTCTCACCATCCGGAAACCCCATATCACCTCCACAATTTCAGATTTATTACGATCATTGCAGCCCTAGTTTTATTCCAGATTTCATATTGCTTTGTTATTTGCAGTGCTAATTGTTGTTTGGTTGTAAAACATTGCTCGCTTCGTGGAACTCTTTGCTTTTAAAGGAATTATATTTTGTTGTTGTTTGCCTGTGAATGTCTTAACCTGCAGGACGACTTAATTCGCCGCGTGCTTATTCTGGCCCTCCGTGCGGAGGAAAGCCACCGTCAAAACGCCTAAAGAAATTGTTTATTTTTCTTATGAATGAATGCGCTGATTTGTTATGATGTTGCGTTGCTTCTGTTAATTAACACGCCTGATTTAAAATTGTTCTGACATATAGTCATTAGGTTTAAGTGAGTCAGCCCTACACGACACTAGCTTGCATTCTAGGAGTCCACTACACACCCTACCCTACATCAGTTGGTATCAGAGCCCAGGTCGGGCCGTTTTGCATGCTCTGTAGTGGTAGGGCATTTAGAAGCATGGTAGATCCACCAGCCACCAATGACCGGGCAGCGGGCTCGAATTCGAGCGCCGCTACCACAGACTTTCAGCGCCTTATTCTAGAACGTTTTGACGCAATGGGTACCCAGTTTGAAAACGTGCGTCACGATATCGCCGCGGTGAATCGTCGTCTAAATCAGTTAGAGAACGCTAGGGATACTCCCTCACTACACGACGATGAGATCGCGGATGACCCGAATGACTCTCCCCATCGCGGTCAACGGGTCAGAGATGATCCGCCACCGGCAGACCGCTACCGTCGTGAGACCCCTGTGAGAGTCCCCACTCCGCCAGCAAGGCGAAACCCAGAGCCAATACGTGGCCGACCCCCGCCTCAGCGGGAAGAATATCGCTTGCCACGTCAGCCTGACCCTAGGAACCGTGTACCTCCACACGGTCGCCACGACCAGCGTCGAGATGAGTATTACCCGCCGGGTCGACGTGAGCGCGGGCCCCCGCCCGCTCAGCACGATTACGACCGTGACGACTATCCTGATGATTATCCTGATCCGCGGAGAGATGACCGCACCTTTGACATCACTCGTCGGATTCGCCCTGACGCCCTGACATTCGATGACCGCCTGGATCCAAAGGCCTTTAGTGATTGGCTCCTTGACATGGATCATTACTTTGATTGGTATGATATGAGTGATGAGCGTTGTGTCCGGTTTGTCAAAATGAAGCTAATCGGGCAGGGCCAAGGTGTTCTGGATTAGTGTAGAGAGAGCTGTTGAGAGAGACGGCTACTACCCCATCACCTGTTGGGAGGACATGAAGGAGAGACTCAAGAATAAGTATCTCCCTGCCTCTTACCGTGACCAGCTACTAGATCAGCTGCAGAGCTTACGACAGGGGACGCTTACGGTAGCCGAGTATATGGCTCGATTCGACGAGCTGGTCGTTAGGAGCGATATTTCGGAGGAGCCCATTGCCACTGCCTCTCGATTCAAGGCTGGCCTCCGTTCGGAGCTCCGGAGAGAGCTGATCCCCCATCGCATGGAGACTATAGACCAGATATTCCAGCTCGCCCTAGAGTACGAGCAGTACCTTCGTACATCTGGTACGAAACAGTTCTCCTCCTGGACGGAGTCGTCGACGTTTAGGAAGCCCACTCCAGCCCAGACTGCTACAGCCGCCCCACCCCCACGAGTCACTCCTGACATGAAGGGGAAGGCTGTCGCTACTGAGGGCCAGAGGCCTGGGGGTATCCAGTGTTTTAGATGCTCTGGCAGAGGACACGTGGCGGCACACTGTCCCACGCGGAATCTGTTGATTGAAGATGAGGAGCAAGGACTAGAGGGAGATGAAGAGGCTACTGAGGAGATTACTGCCACCGTTGATGAGGGTTGGGAGAGCGACGCTGAGCGTTCATTAGAGGTGGGAGTGGTCCGACGCCTCCTACATACCCCACGTGCCGATGAGGATTGGCGCCGCACCACCATTTTCTACACGTACTTCCCGTGTGCAGGCGGACCCTGCAAATTGGCCATCGTTAGTGGGAGTTGCGTGAATATCGTGGCCCAGAAGGGTCTAGACCGTATGCAGGTGAAGGCGGAGCCTCACCCACACCCCTATCGTGTCATCTGGGTAGACAAGACAACGATACAGGTTACCCAGCGCTATCTCGTACCGATCAGCATGGCTTCCTTTGAGGACCGGGTCTGGTGCGACGTCATCCCCATGGATGTCGCCTACGTTCTATTGGGCCTCCCTTGGCTCTTCGATCGCGACGTCACGTGCTTCGGTCGTTCGAACACGTGTGTTTTTTATGACAAAGGACGGAAGATCACTTTATCTCCTACCTAGCCCAGAGAGAGACCTAAGGGTCGGATTGAGCCTTCCACCAGCACGATTGCCTCGAGACCCGTGCATATCTTGAGGCGTGGTGAGTTTATGAGAGACAACACTGATGCTTGTATCATGTATGTAGTGGCCGCCACTATGGTATCTGATTGCCCTACACCTGAGATCCACCCTGCCGTTCGACCCTTATTAGGTGAGTTTGCGGATATTATGCCAGAGGAGCTCCCTGACGAGTTACCCCCTCTGCGGGACATCCAACACGCTATAGATTTAGTCCCGGGGGCCTTGCTCCCAAATCTACCACACTATCGCATGAATCCTTTTGAGCACGCTGAGCTCAAGAGGCAGGTTGATGAGCTTATCCGGAAGCAGTTTATCCGCGAGAGCCTGAGTCCATGTGCCGTCCCCGCCCTTCTTACCCCTAAGGACGGCAGTTGGCGTATGTGTATTGATAGTAGAGCTATCAACAAGATTACGGTGAAGTATCGTTTCCCGATCCCTCGTCTAGATGACCTGCTAGACATGATGTCCGGAGCCCAGGTCTTCTCGAAGATCGATCTCCGAAGCGGGTACCACCAGATCAGAGTTCGAGAGGGAGACAAGTGGAAAACGACATTTAAGACGAAAGACGGCCTGCATGAGTGGCTGTTCATGCCATTTGGGCTTTCGAATGCCCCGAGCACGTTCATGCGAGTCATGACCCAGATCCTGCGGCCCTATATGGGCAAATTCCTAGTCGTTTAGTTTGACGACGTTCTGATTTATAGCCAAACCGAGCTGGATCACCTCGAGCACTTGAGACTCCTTTTTGACATTCTCCGAAAGGAGAAATTGTTTATCAATATGAAGAAGTGCTCCTTCTTATCCGAGTCAGTCCACTTTCTGGGATTCATTATCTCCTCTTCAGGCGTGTCTGTTAAACCTGAGAAGGTCCAGTCCATCCGTGAGTGGCCCACACCATCGACCATTCATGAGGTCCGTAACTTTCATGGACTTGCGACCTTTATAGGAGATTCGTTAGGGGGTTTTAGCTCGATCATGGCCCCGTTTACTAATTATTTGCGTAAGAGAGACTTTCAGTGGACCGCCGCGGCCACTCGTGCATTTGAAGAAATTAAGGACAAACTGACGTCCGCTTCCGTTCTCCGACTCCCCGATTTTAGCAGAGCTTTCGAGGTCGCTTGTGACGCGTCGGGTGTGGGTATTGGGGGAGTGTTGAGTCAAGAGGGACACCCAGTTTCTTACTTTAGTAAGAAACTGAACGAAGCCAAGCAAAAATACTCGAACTACGATCGAGAATTTTATGCTATCGTCCAGTCATTACGTTATTGGAGACACTACCTCCTCCCCAGGGAGTTTGTACTGTATTCTGACCACCAGGCCCTACGCTACCTCGACTCTCAGAGGAAGCTGAGTCACCGCCACGCAAAGTGGGTAGAGTATCTGCAGGATTTCCACTATGTTCTCAAACATCGCGCTGGTGTTGAGAACAAGCCCGCTGACGCACTCAGTCGTCGAGTCTCTCCACTACACACATTGCGGGCCCAGGTGGATGGTTTCGAGAGGATGATTATGGACTACCCCACTTGTCCTGATTTTGCTGAGCTATACACTGCGCTATCGAGGGACCCTCCTGATCCTATTGAGGGGTTTCAGATCATTGATAGGTACTTATTCCGGGGCTCCCGTTTGTGCGTGCCCAACACCTCGCATCGTGATTATTTAGTATGAGAATTACACGCCGGGGGTGCCGCCGGTCATTTTGGGCGGGATAAGTTGATTGCTATGGTAGAGGATCGTTTCTATTGGCCGAGTCTGAAGAAAGATGTGGCTCGTATCGTCCGACATTGTCGTGTAAGCCAAACGACCAAGGGAACGAAGCAGAACACAGGCTTATACACCCCTTTACCCGTTCCCCATCGCCCTTGGGAGGACCTTAGTATGGACTTTGTGCTTGGACTTCCGCGCACCCAGCGAAAACATGATTCTATCTTTGTTGTGGTCGACCGGTTCTTTAAGATGACCCATTTTATCGCGTGTAGTAAGACCGCCGATGCCCCCCGCGTCGCGGCCTTATTTATGAGTGACGTCTTTAGATTACACGGTCTTCCGAAGTCCATTGTGTCCGATCGGGATGTGCGGTTCGTTAGCTACTTTTGGAAGACGTTATGGCGCAAGACCGGGACTACTCTTAAATTCTCATTTGCATACCACCCTCAGACGGACGGTCAGACTGAGGCGGTGAATAGAAGTTTAGGTAATCTGCTGAGGTGTCTAGTTGGTGAACATGCATCTAGTTGGGACTCGGTGCTCCCTATAGCTGAGTTTGCTTACAACAGTTCCATCAATAGGTCGACTAGTCTGAGTCCATTTCATGTAGTAACAGGTTATGACCCTAGGAAGCTTTTTGATCTTATGCCCGTCCTGACTGAGTCACGCCCTAGTAAGTCTGCTAAGTCCTTCACGCGTCACTTGCATGAGTTGCATGAGTCAATCAGGCGTAAAATTAATTTAAGCAATGAGCATTATAAAGAACTGGCAGACAAACATAGACGGGAAAAACATTTTCTGGTTGGCGAACAGGTGATGGTTAGAGTCCGTGCTGAGAGGCTCCCTCAGGGGCCTGTTAAGAAGCTAAGTGCCAGGCGAATTGGGCCCTACTCAGTTTTGAGACGGATCGGGTCAAAGGCCCACGAGCTGGACATTCCTGCGAGCATGGGTATCCACCCTGTGTTCAATGTCGAGGACCTGACACCCTACTTTGCACCTCACCCCCGATCCCTACCTTGGCGGCCCTCCCGAGCCTATACCACCGCCCCTTCCTCCCGCCACCCGACCTCCACTTGATTCCTCCTTACTCGGGCGTTCATCTCCATTGGCTTCACCTGGAGCACCACCACCATCACCGGATCGCCGTCCCCGAGTGCCGAGGGCCGAGCAGATTACAAAGATCATTGCGCATGAGTTCGTCCCCTCTACGGATGGGCTCGTGTGCCGCTACTTGGTTCGTTGGCTTGGATGACCCTTCACTGACGACACCTGGATTGTTGCTGCAGAGTTGGATCAACTCGCCTCGGGACTTCGACTTCAGTACGAGCGTCTCCATTCATCGGAGATGAAGGCTTTTCAGTCCGGGGGAGTTGATGGGGGGCCATCTGACGCGACACGGCGCAAGGCGGACCCCACGTTCGTGTATTCTCGCAGGCGGGCGTGACCGGATCGCCGATCCGTCACCGTGGTTGCGTCCGGCTCGTCGTTCTGATGAATTTTCATATATAACATATTGTATTTCGAATATTATTTAGTGTTGTTTTTGCGCCGAGATCGACGGCCAATCATAGCCGTCCATCTTGGTTGCCCTAATTTTATTTTCATATAAATAGATCCTCTAGGGCTGCAGGAATGTCATTGCTGAAATTTGGAGAAGAGTTCTTCCTCATTTCCGGTGATCATTTCCGCGGTGCCGACGCCGTGGAGCCCCTTGGTGACGACTCCTTGGGTAAGCATTCTTTCCCCTCCTTGTTTTCCCCTCCCCTCGACCATCAGCCAGCCCTCCACCCCGTTCAGATTCCTGTCGCCGCCCCTTTACCCCGTCCAGGCGCTGCTCCCTTACAGCCGCCCACCGCCGCCTATTCCTGCCTCCCTACAGCCGCCCGCCCCCGCCCTGCTTCCCCATACAGCTGCACGCCGCCGCCCCCAGCTCCCCCTACAGCCGCACGCCAACAACCCCAGCACAGCCCTCCTTCCCCCTGCCCCACCGTAAGTACCAGATCTGTACCAGATCTGGACATATTGGTCCAGATCCAGCCTGGCCCCTCAGATCTCGCCCTCCCTCACCTATACCTACAACCACCATCCCTTCCCCTTCCGTGGAACCACTTCCTCTTACCCGATCTAGTCTCTCACCATCCGGAAACCCCATATCACCTCCACAATTTCAGATTTATTACGATCATTGCAGCCCTAGTTTTATTCCAGATTTCATATTGCTTCGTTATTTGCAGTGCTAGTTGTTGTTTGGTTGTAAAACATTGCTCGCTTCGTGGAACTCTTTGCTTTTAAAGGAATTATATTTTGTTGTTGTTTGCCTGTGAATGTCTTAACCTGCTGGACGACTTAATTCGCCGCGTGCTTATTCTGGCCCTCCGTGCGGAGGAAAGCCACCGTCAAAACGCCTAAAGAAATTGTTTATTTTTCTTATGAATGAATGCGCTGATTTGTTATGATGTTGCGTTGCTTCTGTTAATTAACACGCCTGATTTAAAATTGTTCTGACATATAGTCATTAGGTTTGAGTGAGTCATCTCTACACGACACTAGCTTGCATTCTAGGAGTCCACTACACACCCTACCGTACATCAGGTTGCTAGAAGCTTCATTACGTAACCTTCAAAACTAGTCAACTAAGGTTTATTTAACCTTCACAAAAGTAACCAATCTGAAGCAAAATAACTAGCTGGACATTTAAGGAAAAAGTAAAATGAATCAATCTTATAACTGGAATAAAAACTAAAATTGCCAGTGTGTCCACACCTCCTTAGGTAGTTCTTGCCACAGAGTACATACACGACAACACTTTCCTCCTCGACATCGAACTTGTTCTCAAGGTCAATCAAAGGACAAAACTTCCAATTTCCCCTTGCTCCAAATTTTCCTCGGTCTCTTGGTGTTGTATTTCAGCGTCGGTCTGAGTCGCGACGAATGTCTGCATTAAGGCAAATGGTAGTGGAATGAGATAAAAGACTGGGGTGCAGACTGACTTAAGTCCACGGGAGCGGATGTGGGCGGTGTGCTACGAGATCCGTGATGCTTTATATGATGGCCCGGATGAAGAATGTTGGAATTAGGGTAAAATTCAATCACTAGAGAACATATTAAACTCCCCCTTATATAGAGAGGGGATAATACAAGGCTAAACGCACACCAAAAAATAATAAACTTAACATAAACTCTAACACTCCCCCTCAAGTTGGACATGTTATATTTCTCATGCCCAACTTGTCAATCAAGCCATAGTGAAGATTTGCCCCAAGACTCTTAGTAAGAATGTCTGCAAGTTGGCCCTCTGAGGGAACAAAGGGAATACATATGATCTTCCTCTCAATGTGCTCCATAATGAAATGTCTGTCCACCTCAATGTGTTTAGTACGATCATGCTGAACAGGATTGTTGGCAATGCTAATGGCAGCCTTGTTGTCGCAGTACAGCCGAATAGGAGCAGTTTCACTCAACCCCAGATCACTCATGAGGGAGCGCAGCCAGAGTCCTTCACAAATGCCATGAGCCATGGCACGAAATTCTGCCTCAGCACTGGACCTGGAGACGACTTGTTGCTTCTTGCTTCTCCAAGTGACAAGATTCCCCCCAATAAACGAACAATACCCAGACGTGGATCGTCTATCTTCAACACTTTCTGCCCAGTCAGCATCAGTATAAATCTCGATCTTCAGGTCAGAATTAGAGGTGAATAGAATTCCTCTTCCAGGTGAAGTTTTCAAGTATCTCAAGATCCGATGAGCAGCATCGAGATGTCTGGCCCTCGGAGAGTGCATGTATTGACTCACAACTCCAACGGCGTAAGCAATGTCCGGTCTAGTATGAGACAAGTAGATCAATCTCCCTACAAGTCTTTGATAGCCTTTAACATCTTCTATAAGATCGCCATCATTTTTCCCAAGATTGTGGTTAACCTCCATGGGTGTGTCAGCAGGTCTACACCCACTCAGACCCGTTTGTTCTAAGAGATCAAGAATGTACTTCCGTTGAGAGATGTGAATTCCGTTCTTAGATCTGGCAACTTCAATACCCAGAAAATACTTCAGTTTGCCAAGATCTTTCACCTCAAATTCTTGTGCTAAGTGTTTCTTTAAGGCTTTTACTTCATCAATGTCATCCCCTGTAATAACAATGTCATCCACATAGACTATTAAAATTGTTATCATGTTGGCCCTCTTTTTGATAAACAGAGTATGATCAGCATGACTTTGTTTGTACCCCAGGGAGACCATAGCACTATGGAACCGTCCAAACCACGCCCTTGGGGATTGCTTCAGGCCGTAGAGAGCCTTCTTCAATTTGCAAACTTTTCCATCTGAACCCTGAGAGATAAAACCGGGTGGAAGAGACATATACACTTCTTCTTCCAAATTGCCATGAAGAAAGGCATTTTTAACATCCAATTGGATGAGATCCCAACCCTTGCATGCAGCACATGACAACAGGACTCGAATAGAATTCATTTTTGCCACAGGAGCAAAGGTTTCTTGATAGTCGATGCCAAGAGTTTGAATATACCCTCTCGCCACTAATCTTGCCTTGAAACGTTCCACTATGCCTTTGGAATTTTGTTTGACCGCAAAGACCCACTTGCACCCAACTGTTTTCTTCCCATGTGGAAGGGTGGTTAAATCCCAAGTATTGTTCTTCTCCAAGGCTGTCATTTCTTCTACCATTGCCCTTTTCCAATCAGGATGTTCAAGTGCCTCCTGCCAGGTAGATGGAATAGAGACCGAAGCAAGGGACGACACAAACCCTTTATAAGGAGTCAGCGCATCATAGGAAACATATTGAGATATAGGGTGTTGAGTGCTCAATCGGATACCTTCATGGAGGGAGAGATCTTCTGACGGAGGTGGCATAGGGTCTGTGAGCATGGGGTTAGCCGTTGTGTTCTGACCTTTTCGCCGTCGGGTGTAAACCTGTAAGGGACGAGTAGGCGGAGAAGAAGAGATAACGGGAGGAATCGGCAGGGAGAAGGTAGGAGAACTCACTTCAACATCAGACTCCCCCTGAAGTGAGGGAGCATAATAAGGAGTAGAGTCACGAAAAGTAACGTCAGCAGATACGAGTGTCCGGCGAGTAGGAGGGTGATAACATTTATACCCCTTTTGAGTAGGGGAATAACCAATGAAGACACACTTGAGGGCGCGGGGGTCGAGTTTGGACCGCCCAGGAGAGGGAATGTGGACAAAGCACGTACTTCCAAATATGCGAGGAGGAAGAGAGGAGGTTGGAGAAACTCCTAAGGTGGTGAGAGGAGTTTGGTTACCAAGGACAGGAGAGGGCAACCGATTGATGAGATAGGCAGCGGTAAGGACAACATCCCCCCAATAGAACTTGGGGAGATGCATAGTAAGCAAGAGGCACCTGGTAACATCCAACAAGTGACGGTTCTTTCGCTCGGCTACCCCATTCTGTGACGGGGAATGAGCACAGGAGGTTTGATGAATAATGCCATGAGTGGTAAGGTAGTGGTCAAAGGTAGAGTTGATATACTCTCTACTATTGTCACTGCGTAAGATTTTTATGGATGCAGAGAATTGAGTAGAAACCATTTTATGGAAGCGTTGAAAAATAGAAAAAACTTCATCTTTATGTTTCATGAGGTAAACCCATGTCGTTCGAGAAAAGCAATCAATAAAGGAAATAAACCAGTGACATCCAGAAATAGAGCCAATAGAGCAAGGCCCCTACACATCAGTATGAACAATATGGAAAGGAATAGTACTAGGTAACGAAACATGATTAACAGGTAGACGATGATGTTTTGCAACATCACATACATCACACACAAAATTTTTGAAACAACTAGAGGGAAAAGTAGATAAAAGACGCTGCATAGTGGAAACAGAAGGATGGCCAAGACGCTGATGCCAGGTGTGCAGCTGGGATGACTGGGTGGCATGAAGAGCGTGCGGAGAGGGAGACCCGTTGGAGGGGTCAAACACGTACAAGCCGTCCTGGAAGGAGAGAGAGAGAGAGAGAGAAGGCGAGAGAGAGAGAGAGGCGGCGAACGGCGGGCGAACGAGCGGCGAACGGCGGAAGGCGGAAGCGGACGCGAGCAGGCGGGCGAACGGCGGAAGGCGTGCGGGTTTACGGAGCCTCTGATACCATGTTGGAATTAGGGTAAAATTCAATCACTAGAGAACATATTAAACTCCCCCTTATATAGAGAGGGGATAATACAGGGCTAAACGCACACCAAAAAATAATAAACTTAACATAAACTCTAACAAAGAAGATAAAATATCCCTTTTGTTTTTTAATAATTAATTAATTGTTGGCGTGCGAGGCTCGATTGGAGGAATCAAAGGAAGTGCGAAGGCAGCTCGATGCGGCATCAAAGCCTGTGGAGCGGGGCTTAATGGGAAGGATCCTCTGTGTTCTGCGTGCACAGGCTAGGAGACCAAGGGTGTGGGTTCATATTGACCTTTTGGATTGTCGATATAGTGCAGCGGCGGTGCTGGAGCTAATGATCGCCATAAAAGTCACAAACGAGTGGAACAACAGCCTGCGTAGTTATGGATGGAGATCGAAATGGGATCACGACGCCAAAAATCCATTGGGATCAATAACTCCTCTGGTTTCGGTGCAGGAGATCGTTGGGACATGTCTCCTTGGACAGTGGCGTCGGTAAGCTGCACTACACTCGTAGGGAACGACAGCTGGTCGCTGCCTTCCGTCTTTTGGCGATGGCAACGATCCAATGCAAAAACACCCCTCCTTTGATTTGTTCAGTAAGGGAAGGAAATGGTATACTGGAATTCACAGGACTGCAGAATGTGCACGAAGCTCTGATATCTAGTTGTTATGTGCATACCCGTTGAATGTTGGTTGCATCGCCAGAGGTTGGCCGGAGGTGGAGATGACGGAGGAAGAAGATACTATTTAGCCGGAACGACAGCTGTTTAGGCGAGGTGTGCTTGGGGGAGAGAGAGAGAGAGTTACTACAATCTCATGCAAGGACAAGAAAAGAGACTGAATATTTGCTTTCTTCATTCAAACATCTCATGTCTTTAAATAGGCTTACATGACAACTAACAACTCTGTAATACTCAACATTTAATCTAAATGACAATAATAAAAGTAACTTAATTACTAGGCCCGAGGCCCGAGGCCCATATCAGATTTTTACCCAAATAGTCTAGTTCGAGAATGCCAACCCGCCAAGGACATTCTGCAGAATCAATCTGCCCGGGTGCACAGGAAAAACTCATAAAAGCGGACGAGGTCTCCATGAAAAACAATTTCACGACTCAACAACGCATTCATATCCATCTCGGGTGCCTATGTGGTTGACTAAGACTTCGTTTGGTTTGGCGCTTCGCCGCCTCTGTTTGGAGCAAACGCCGCCGGGTAAACAATTGGTCCACCGGATGCACCGATCCGCTCCGTTTCGACCCCCACCTCTCCCCTCCGATTCTAAAGTGACGTTTCGACCCACCGGATGCACCCGCCACCGCCGAACCAAATATAGCCTAATTCTCCCATGGGGTTTAATAAGTGATCATAATCAAGGATGCATCACAAAAGAAAAGTTCAGTCTTATAAATAATTTATTAACAGAGGAAAAGGGACCCTAAACTCAACCTACAGATCTTTCTCTCATTAAACTCAACCTACTGATCTTTATCTCAATAAATCTCACTTATAATCTGATTTCTATGGGGGAGAAATCTCCGCAGTCCGGGATTAGTGATGGGTCCTCCTATTACTTATAAACTCCTTTCTTAATAATCGTAATAATCTTGCTCGGTCCAAAGTGCTTCAATGATAAGTAATATCAGGTAGCGTCGTCTGCAGACATTCTGGTTCCCCTGTTAACAATTTTTATACGGTGTTAGATAACTTCACGCTCAGTGGTTCTGAATGCATCAAATGACAATATGTTGTGGGCTGCGCTGGGGATTCTGGGACTCTGAGTCTCAGCCCGCTCCCGCATCCTGGCCACGCCCACCAAACAACAGACCTGCAGGCCTCGCAGCCCAACCCATCCCTGTGCGTGTTTTCGGCACAGTAGGTTGTTGAGGCGGGGTTTCGAACCCCCGACCTTGATAAGAGGCACTTAACGCTTGCCCTCATCACCAACTGAGTTGTGACGAGGGCAAGCGTTAAGTGCTTCTTATCAAGGAGCTCGGGGGTTCGAAACCCCGCCTCAACACCTACTGTGCCGAGAACACGCACAGGGATGGGTTGGTGTGCGAGGCCTGTAGGCCTGTTGTTGGGTGGATGTGGCCAGGATGCGGGAATGGGAGTGGGCTGAGGCCCAAAGGTCCAGAGTCCTAGATCCCGAGATTCTCCGGCGCGGCCCACCACATAAAAGTGCACACTTTTATGTTGTGGGCCTCATGAGTGGCTACGTGGACCTGAACAGGGCTGCAATCCCTCGCACTCCAACCAACTCTCTGCGGACCCACTTGGGGCTACATGGATAAATCCAACGGCCGGTTGTTGAGGCGCGGTTTCGAACCCGCGTCAGCTCAATTGGTGATGAAAGGCTCTTCTAAGAACTCTTTTCCAAGGGGGTGCGGGTTCGAAATCGCGCCTTAACAACTGGCCGCTGGATTTATCCTGGTAGCGCCAGGTGGGTCTGCGGAGAGTTGGTTGGAGTGCGAGGGACTGCAGCCCTGTTCGGGTCCACATAACCACTCGTGGGGCCCGCAACACAATACAAGCAATATGAAGTATTGTAGTTCGCATGTCCCTATTCAGATCCAGTTCGGATCAGACGCTGAAAGCATTTAATGGAGATTGCAGGGCACATTCCACATTCAACGCAGAATGTGCCAATTAGGACAGTGCCCCGCTGTTATGTTCCTCAGCGGTGGTCCGCATTCCGTCTGGATCAAAATTTTTGGGTACACTCTTGTACCATGCTCCGGTGCCCAAATAAATAGCCATTAATTCATGGGGCCCACCTTCCTTCTCCCCCGATTTTGAAACTTTTCCCCTTCCCGAACCGGCGAAACCCCTCCCCGACGGAACCGCTCCCCCCATTTCTAGGGTTTAATTTGGACGCCGGCAACTGGAGCACACTGATAAAGGCGGCGGCTTCGAGGTTGCCCTACGTGGTGCGCCGTTTCCTGGGTGGAGGAGTTGGGTAACGACAGTAGCTTGCTTCTCCCCCATTGCGAACTGCTCGTCAAGGCTTCGGGAAGTCAAGAAGCTCCAGTTGTTTCCCGGCCAACCCCTAATCCTTGAATGAACAAGATCGGTCATTAGCACTCCTTCAAGGTATAATAGATTCCAGCTGTATTGTTACAGTTTAATATATTCCAGTTGTAATGTTACAGTATTATAGATTCTAGTTGTAATGTTACAGTATAATAGAAGTTGTAGTTATATTCCAGTTGCTCTTGCTTTTCTTCCAGTTATATTCCTATCCTTGAATGTGTTTAGATTCCAGTTGTAATGTTACAGTTTAATAGATTCCAGTAGTATTGTTATAGTTTAATAGATTCCAGTTGTAATGTTACAGTTTAATAGATTCTAGTTGTATTGTTACAGTTTAATAGAAGTTGTTATATTCCAGTTGCTCTTGTTGTAGGTATGGTTTTTGGAGCATACCACTATAACATCGGCATGTAGAGAAATGTTCACTCCCCGATTGCACCGTTGGTCCTCCCAGCTTTCCTTTAGCGCCTCGCAATGTTCAAGATTCCAAGGCCAGCTGTCAAGGAAGGGTGGTGTAAGTAGTCCATCGTTATTTGTTGGATTAATTATTTCATGTACATATAATATGACGTGCCTGTTTCTATACATGTTCGGAAGTCTTTTGTTTATATATCGGTTGAGGAGCAAGATTTGCTAGGAGTAGAAAGCGAGGAAGATTCATCAAGTTTTGAGGAAGAGGAGGAGAGAAGAAGGGTGAAGAAAGAGAAGAGGGAGAAAGAGGATAAAATGGTGCAGCATAGGCTGAAGAAGGATAAGAAGAGGTTAAGAGGAGAGAAAGAGGAGAAAAAGAGGTTAAGAGGAGAGAAAGAGGTGAAGGAGGAGAAAGAAGAGAGTAAGGAAAAAAAAGAAGAGGAGGGCAGTGAAGGAGAAGAGAGAGAAGAGTATGGATGATCGATTTAAAAGCTATGTTGATGTAGCAGTTGGCCAACTGAGGATCTTTATTGAAAAAAATTTTGATCGTTTGGCGGCCCTGTTAAACCTTACCAATGAGTTGAAAGTGAGTGAGGAGGAGGTGAAGGATGAGGGGGTAAAGGATCATGAGGTGAAGGGGGAGGAAGTTAAGAAAGGGGAGGTGAAGGAGAAGGAGCTCAGCGACACAGAAGATGATTCTGCAATAGTGCTAAGCAAGATGAGGCGTACAACAGTAAAGGGGAAACCAAAAAAGAAAAATGATAAGGAAAACTGGCCAATATACCCGGGTAGGGATGCACTTTGTCCCAAAGATAGGGAGATGATCACACTCGTGATGGACCGATATCCAGATGGGTACGTAAATTTTTTGGTTTATTGTACTGTTATTATTATGTAATTTGACCCTTTGTTCTGTATTCAGGGACTCGATTGTTATTGAGAGAGGGAATATTTTTATTTCTCGATCAAGCCTGACAGATATCCTAGGGACTGGATGGGTGTGCTTCTCGCATTTGGACACATATGCGTACGTTCTAAATAGTCTCAAAGAGAAAGATGAGAATAATATGATCAATTTTTTGTTCGTATCTTCAAATCATGCGGTAATGAAAGATACATCTTGGCAATACTTAGTATTTTTTTTCTTAAGTACTGACTTCTTTTGTGCTTATTAAATGCAATATTTAAAATCATGCGGCAAAATCAGTCGTAGACTGGTCGAGCATATTACGCATGAGTCAGTTGGAGCTGCTTAGGTTATTGTAATGCCATGTCATGTTGCTAGCCATTGGGTCCTGTTGGTTGCCAATCTTAAAAAACAAAATTGGAATTTTTATGACTCAATGCCGAATCCCACGCACAGGACACCCCTACGGAATCATGTACGTAGTTGTATTATTCAAGTATGAATGATATTTCTGTTTACATTGACTATATATGTACAGATGAGGTACCTTCAAGAAGATACAGGTGATGTGCTTCCCAAAGACATAGCGCTATGGCCACTACGCATCGTTGAGGGGCTTCCTACTCAGGATACCGACAACGATTGTGGGATATGGTACCTTCAGTCTTCCCTGCTCACAGAACATGGATTTAATTTTTAAATGATATTGTATAATTCTTTGATCCGAGCCTACGCATGGTTGGTATTTGGATAGTAGATTTGGACAACACAAATTGGAAAAGTCAAGCTTTTGCATGCCTGTTCCAATTAGAGATACCTGTAGGCAATATTCTTTAACACATCTGATGCATTTTTTTGCAAATTGGAAAAGTCAGGTTTTGGGTTTATGCATGCCTGCTCCGAGCCGAAATGTTATTATTTTTGGTTTCTGAATGCTTTCTAGGTTGAAATTTTGTGATTATTTTGGAATGCACTTGTACATGTAAAGTAATATATGTGTGAATTATATGCAAATTTAGTCATAGGCAATACAAAATTCATATTAATGTCTCTCATGGCTTAGATTTCAAAGATTGTTAGAAATTAAAACAGACAATCTTTTTAAATATAAATGATTGTAAGAAATTAAACTACAAACATCTACTCATTCAGAGTACTTAAAAATGTTGAAAACAGACAAGCTACATCTTTTTTTTCTGTGAATCATGTGATGCACTTCTCGTTACCATCTTAAAACATCGGGAATTGCGGAAAATTTATAATGCGTATCCACTGGAGCTCCCAAGTTTGGTTGAACGTTAAAGTTCTGACATGACGGAGGTGTACCAATTGGAGCCGCAAAACTCTCAAGAGATATATTGTCTAAGAAGTTGTATTCTTTGGGCTCTTGTTTCAGGTCAACCACGATGGGAGCTTTACCCTTTGAAACATCTCTGGCCGCTGAAAAAAGTATGAAATGAGAATTAAATATTGAAAAAAAAACTAAATTTAAACCGCATCATATGATCTTACTTTTCCTCTTTGATGTTTTTTCCCAATGACTCTTAGGCCGGTTGTTAGATTGGCCCTTGCTTCGCATTGTCGGTGGATCTCGCACTAGCCCCTTGTTTTTGTCATTTTTATCATTTACACCCTCTCTCATCATTTCGTCTTCATCTACTATTTCATCTACCTTCTTAGCAACCTCGATGAAGGCACCGTGTAAGTACTCTTTGGCAAGCTTGCAATCTTCTACTCGACGGGTTAGATCATAAGTAAACCGCATCATATGATTTTTAAAAACTAAATTTGAATCAAAGTCTTTCAGTTGTAAGTTAAATCTAGTTGGAAAAGAATGAATTCCAGTTGTAAAAAAAAATTAGTTGTAAGACAGCAAATTCCAGTTGCAACATAATGAATTCCAGTTGCAACATAATGAATTCCAGTTGTAAGATAATGAATTCCAGTTGTAACATAATGAATTCCAGTTGTAACATAGTAAATTTCAGTGTTCGTGAGAATCAACGAGAAACGTGCTGAACTTAAAAAACCCTAAAGATCCATAAAAGAGAAGAAAAAATTAAGACTCACATTGCCAAAACTATCTACGACGGGTTTCTCATATGACTCCTGCATGATCTGAAACTTCAGGGAGAACAAAGTGATGAGGAAAAAGAGCTGCAACAAGTAAAAGAATGAGAGTTTCTGTAGTTAAAAAGCTACAGTGTTGAAAAAGCTTGGTCGAGCATCAAACCCTGGTAATGGCGGAAGGAGCAGTAATGTCACACTCCTGTAAGGTGTGGTAGGAGATGGTCGGAAAGGTGGACGGCGAAACCCCTCCCCGACGTGGACAGGGAAGGCTAGCTGGTGAGGAACCCTATACGGCGTTGGGTTGCAGCGGAACAGCAGAGGGAAGTTGAAAATCGCGGGGGAAGATGAAGACAAAAATCGATTTGGAGGGAGAAGGAAAGCGGGCCCCATGAATTAATGACTATTTATTTGGGCACCGGAGCATGGTACAAACGTGTACCCAAAAATTTTCCGCCTGGATCCGAGCTCCGGACGGTGTACGGGATGAATGGGCCCCGCAGTGCACAGTTTTGCAGTGCATTGTGGAACAAAAAAACTTCTCATGTATTCTATTACACATGATCAAATCAACCAAATCAGTCCTTGCGTGAAATTTCCACTTCATCCCCATCACATTTTCTTTAATCTAACCCCTTGATTTTTGCATTCTTCAGGAGAACTATGATTTGCTGGTTGATTCGCTATCAGGAACTGACCACTCGTGGACGGCTTCAACACTGAAGGTCAGATCAGTGCTTTATTCCTTTTCTTTTCCAGTTTGATAAAAAATTCAAATTTTAATATGTAAAAATATATTGTTTTTTTAATCTATTAAGCATCTTGCCTGCCCGTCATATGAGTATTATTCAGGTTATTTTTTTTAATTAAAAAAAACTGAATTTTGAAAACCTGGATAAAAAAAATTCAGTAGTGTTATTTGTTTGTGTTCGGAATTCTCCATATGTTCCTGCATGTGAGGGGTGCAGTTTAGTCTCGCATTGGGAAACTTGTGTTATCTTGCACTCTTTGTGTGGATCTCCGGCCCGTGTTCTAACATGGTGCCAGACTTGTCCCACGTCGTACACCACCTTGTGGCTGGAACATGATTTTTTTATTCAAGGAACATGATTTTTTTATTTATGTGAACGAAGTACTATGTTATTCAAAAAATAATAATTGACAAATTTAACAAAAATGTCTATATTATATCACTGCTTATTACTCCTGTGATTTGTCTTGTAATCTTTCTATGCAATGTCCGTCTTTGCTTACAAATTTGTTTTTTTTAAGGCTCTGTTTGGGGGGACTTATTTTCACCGGTCAAGCGGTTACGATCGCATGAACTGAGCCTTAATTTAGTTCCGGTTCATGCGGTCGTAACCGCTTGACCGGTGAAAATAAGTTCTCTCAAACGGAGCCTAAATTTAAATGATATTTGCGCAGTTTTAATTTTTAAACAACCACAAATACTATTTTTATAATAATGAATATTTTTTGGCAAGTTTTTAAGCCGTGGTAAAAACTCTTTATTTGTCACAAGCTTTGATTTTTTGACATTATCATATTGCCCATAGTGAATTTTTATGGCACTGAGTTATTTTCCATGATTAATGACTTTTTGCCACAGAAGGGTATTTTTTTTTTCCTTTCAGCCTAGACGGCACGCACCCGGCCCTCTATGGGTCCGTCCTTGCTTCCATCTCATGTCCACATGTTCCCACACATAAGTAGGTCTGTTGAGAATTTTTTTTCATGTGCTCGTACAGTTGAGGGACCATATAAAGATAGGGCGCAATGGAGTCAAAGGATCCATATAGCCGATCGCACTATGATGAGATATATAAAGGCTTGAGTGTTGTTGTTGGTACAGTTGAGGGAGCACCCGAGCAGCAAACCTGCATCGCCTCACGCTCTTTATGTAAATTCTCGGCCCATCCACCCATACCATTTGGTTTTACCTTGGATGCCTAGGTTGTAGCGCGGTATCCGTACATGCCTGGTCCCATGCATGTGTTTCGACACACGAGGAGCGGAAAATTTATCGTGCGTCCCCCACATGATAGGGAGCTAGGAAAATTCACATTGCATCATGAGTTAATAAAGTTATGGCTAGAAAATCATAACAACTGACCAATAAATATGCTTAATATCCCCCCTCTTCATCCTGTAGCTGTGTTCAGCGCTAGAGGAAGCCGATAGGCTGGTTTTATCCGCTAATTCAAACAGCGCCCAGCTGCTGGAAAAGATCGAACTGCTCCAAAGCATCTTGAAACGGGGTGATGCAGCCGTTCTGAAAGCCATGGAGGCCGTTCGAGCTGCCGAGGAAACTTAACGGCCAAATCTTGTGACTAAAAATTTAAAATTGAAGCAAAAAAGCATGGAATATTCCAACTTGAACCGTGACGGAGGGCAAATGCTTCGCTTTAACCTTGAGATTCTCTGTTGGCCGGAGAGGTATGTTATTTTTTAAAAAATGTGTTTGTTTGGTTTTCTCATGAAGAGTTAGCACTTCATTTATGCATGAAGAGAGGTGTCGTTTAGTGCAAATTTAATCCCTTTTTGTATAATTATGTCTATTATGTCTTTCTAATCAACAATAATTAAAAAATTTAAAGAGAATATGATTGCGTCATTTAAATTTTGTTGGTGTCAAGAGTTAATGTATAAGAATCAAAATAACAGTATAAATGCCACATTAAGATATTCATTGAGCCATAAGGAAAACTAATATTCGCTTAATGACCTAGCCTTATTAATGTGCAGATGAGAAGAGCCAATATTTTTTAAGAACAATTATATTAGCATCTCACTTTTGGATATTAGCACCCCATAAAAACATCAAATAACACATAAATTTGATTGATATTGGCACTAATATTCGCTCTTCCCCAGCACCAATATTCGCCTCCATGATTAGTGTTGAGAATAGAAATCAAGACTTTCTTTATTTATTCATGGAATTTTAAGGCGCTCCTGACGTGGACTAAGCCACTAAGGTGAAGAGGCTATTTTTTTTTAATTTCTCCCACTTGTAACTTAATTATCTCTCAAAAATACAAATATGAAATGTTATTGAAAATACAAATAATTAGCCTCTAAGTAGGGGTGTAAACAGGTCGAGCTTGACAAAATTCTCAAGCTCGAGCTCGAGCTAAATATTACGAGCTCAAGCTCTTTTTGCATGACTCGAGCTCGAGACCAATATATTGAGCTCGAGCTTTCGAGCTCACGAGCTCAAGTCGAGCTCGAGCTGCTCACGAGCTTTTCAGCTCATTAACTATATTTATAATTTTTTTTAAATGTAAAAAAAAAAACTCGCGAGCCGGCTCGTGAGCTCAGGAACAACAGATGAGTTCGAGCCCGCAATCGAGCTCGAACTTTTTTCGAGCCGGCTCAACTCACTTGCACGGTTGCACCCCTACTTCTAAGTCAATATTCTTTAAGCCATTTGAATCACTCTTATTGCAAATGATTTCTTCCTTTAGGCATGACACATTTCTTGTCATTATTATTTTTCTGTATGACATAAATAACAATGCCCAAGGAGTCCAGAAGTTTTACAATATTTTAAATTAGCGGTGGTGCTGATTGTACAATAGCATTATTTTGTGGTTTGAAATGAATGATATTAATTTAATTTTTTTTATTTATTTTTGGCGGCGTTTTAGGCTCCATTTGTTTGGGCGTTTCGTTGCTCCGTTTTGAGCAAACGCCGCCGGAAGGAGGGAAAACAAACGAACCTCCAGCGGCGTTTGCTCCGTTTCCACCCGCCTCCCTTGAGAAATGCAGCCAAAAAGCTCCATTTGGAGCAGCCACCTTCCCCCTTCGGTTCGAACACTCCGTTTCCACCCGCCGGATCGACCCGCCACCGCTGAACCAAATGAAGCCTTTAATAGCTTGCTGAGTCGCTGCTGTGAAAGTATAATTTTTTGAGGTGCTAATATAATATAGCGGTTAATATAAATTTGTTGGGATGCTAATAGCGTTGCTCATTATTACTGCTAATAAAAAAATTAGGTAATTATTATGATCAAATCTATTTTGAAAAAGGGCAAATCAACATTTAAAATAAAAATTTCTAAACAATTATTTTAAATGTTTCGGTAAAATTGATAAGGACAAATCATTTCCCAATCACGTCGACATGAGCGAGCCATACACGACGACAACGTCACCACCGCCACCGCCTCTCTCTTTGCCGCCGCCAACGCCGCCGCCTCCACTGCCGTCGACACCGCCGCCAACGCCTACCGCAAGTCATACGCGATGACACCTACCACACATCCTCGCTTCTGACTTTTGCGGGAGTTCCAGATTTATTTGCGTTAGACATTCTCGTTCATCTTCAGCTCCTTTGATTTGAAGCAAGATGTATATTTAAGCATTTATTTTCATATTTCTTATCATTTGTTTTCGTATTTCTTATCATTTGTTTTCGTATTTCTTCTGCGAAGAAAAAGAAAATGTCGAAAAGTTGCACTCATCATTACAAGAAAATTTCAATGATGAATTTGAAACTTTTGTAATACGTTAAATTTTATAATATTGTTACTAAATTATTTGTTCATATTTTGTTACAGAATTGTTTTAAAAATGTATATTGGTAGCGTAGAAATAAAAAAATTATAAAAATTGATTTCTATGGTGGAGGGCGCCGCCACCGCTAGCGAACTGAACGGGGACCGCCAACGGGGTCGTCGGCGTCCGACAACCCCATCAACGGGGTCTAGTCAAGGCCCCGCCTGATTCGCCGGCGGCGGTGGCCTCCACCGTCGGGTTTATTCCCGTATTTCTTTTCGTTTTTATATGCAAGGGCCAGGGGTGGGCGGGGAAGATCTATCGTGGCGGTGGCCCCTACTGCCAATCGCAACAGTATCTGACCAACCCCTACGGTTCTGCACGACTGTACCCGACCCACCACTACGACCTCGCGCAACTATTCCCGGCCCGCCCCAGCGGGCTTCGCCTGCCCACGACGATAATTTAAGAAAAAGATAAAATAAATATAATTTTATAAATAACAAAATTTAAAATTATAATTTTAAATGTATATATATAATGAATAATATATATTATTATTATATAAAGTATATTTATATGTAATAATGAATTATATTATACCTATATTTATATAATTTTTTTATAAAATACATAAAATATATCAATATAAGTATAAATTATGGTGGCAATGTTGTCACAATTGCCTCCTTGCCTCATCAGATTGAGTTGATCCTCTTATCCTTGAGGTCTTGAGAACAAAACTGGATAGCTGCGTTTAAATTAAAATATAATTTCAACAGCCAGATGTACACCTGATTTTTTAAAAGTTATAGAGACAAAATCGTAATTTCACATATGTTTAAGACACCCTATTAGTAGGTTTAGGAGACCTATTAAAATGTGGAGAGATGAAGTGATTTTATTGTGCTCGATCAGAGGGTTGTTGAATTATGAAGTCATGATTTTTTAAAAGTTATAGAGACAAAATCGTAATTTCACATATGTTTAAGACACCCTATTAGTAGGTTTAGGAGACCTACTAAAATGTGGAGAGATGAAGTGATTTTATTGTGCTCGATCAGAGGATTGTTGAATTATGAAGTCATGATCTGACGGCTTGTGGAATTTTAAACTCATGATATTCGCAGACCACAATATATATATATCTAAATCACTATAAAGGAAATATAGAATGCATGAATTTTAAATTCATTAGAGTAATTTCGGTCGTCCGATATGAATGACATTATTCAGCAAACGTCTAATCTAACACACTCCCTCTCACCACTTTTTCGTATGCCTCCTAAACCTAGGAGGGACGGCCTAAACCTATAAAGGAAATATAGAATACATGAATTTTAAATTCATTAGAGTAATTTCGGTCGTTCGATATGAATGACATTATTCAGCAGACGTCTAATCTAACACACACTCTCTCTTACTCTAATGAATTTTAAATTCATTAGAGTAATTTCGGTCGTCCTCTTATCCTTGAGGTCTTGAGAACGAAACTGGATAGCTGCGTTTAAATTAAAATATAATTTCAACAGCCAGACGTACACCTGATTTTTTAAAAGTTATAGAGACAAAATCGTAATTTCACATATGTTTAAGACACCCTATTAGTAGGTTTAGGAGACCTACTAAAATGTGGAGAGATGAAGTGATTTTATTGTGCTCGATCAGAGGGTTGTTGAATTATGAAATCATGATTTTTTAAAAGTTATAGAGACAAAATCGTAATTTCTCATATGTTTAAGACACCCTATTAGTAGGTTTAGGAGACCTACTAAAATGTGGAGAGATGAAGTGATTTTATTGTGCTCGATTAGAGGATTGTTGAATTATGAAGTCATGATCTGACGGCTTGTGGAATTTTAAACTCATGATATTCGCAGACCACAATATATATATATATCTAAATCACTATAAAGGAAATATAGAATGCATGAATTTTAAATTCATTAGAGTAATTTCGGTCGTCCGATATGAATGACATTATTCAGCAAACGTCTAATCTAACACACTCCCTCTCACCACTTTTTCATATGCCTCCTAAACCTAGGAGGGACGGCCTAAACCTATAAAGGAAATATAGAATACATGAATTTTAAATTCATTAGAGTAATTTCGGTCGTTCGATATGAATGACATTAGAGTACATGATCTGACGGCTTGTGGAATTTTAAACTCATGATATTCGCAGACCACAATATATATATATCTAAATCACTATAAAGGAAATATAGAATGCATGAATTTTAAATTCATTAGAGTAATTTCGGTCGTCCGATATGAATGACATTATTCAGCAAACGTCTAATCTAACACACTCCCTCTCACCACTTTTTCGTATGCCTCCTAAACCTAGGAGGGACGGCCTAAACCTATAAAGGAAATATAGAATACATGAATTTTAAATTCATTAGAGTAATTTCGGTCGTTCGATATGAATGACATTATTCAGCAGACGTCTAATCTAACACACTCTCTCTCTTACTCTAATGAATTTTAAATTCATTAGAGTAATTTCGGTCGTCCTCTTATCCTTGAGGTCTTGAGAACGAAACTGGATAGCTGCGTTTAAATTAAAATATAATTTCAACAGCCAGACGTACACCTGATTTTTTAAAAGTTATAGAGACAAAATCGTAATTTCACATATGTTTAAGACACCCTATTAGTAGGTTTAGGAGACCTACTAAAATGTGGAGAGATGAAGTGATTTTATTGTGCTCGATCAGAGGGTTGTTGAATTATGAAGTCATGATTTTTTAAAAGTTATAGAGACAAAATCGTAATTTCACATATGTTTAAGACACCCTATTAGTAGGTTTAGGAGACCTACTAAAATGTGGAGAGATGAAGTGATTTTATTGTGCTCGATCAGAGGATTGTTGAATTATGAAGTCATGATCTGACGGCTTGTGGAATTTTAAACTCATGATATTCATAGACCACAATATATATATATATATCTAAATCACTATAAAGGAAATATAGAATGCATGAATTTTAAATTCATTAGAGTAATTTCGGTCGTCCGATATGAATGACATTATTCAGCAAACGTCTAATCTAACACACTCCCTCTCACCACTTTTTCGTATGCCTCCTAAACCTAGGAGGGACGGCCTAAACCTATAAAGGAAATATAGAATACATGAATTTTAAATTCATTAGAGTAATTTCGGTCGTTCGATATGAATGACATTAGAGTACATGAATTTTAAATTCATTAGAGTAATTTCGGTCGTTCGATATGAATGACATTATTCAGCAGACGTCTAATCTAACTCTCTCTCTCTCTCTTACTCTAATGAATTTTAAATTCATTAGAGTAATTTCGGTCGTCCTCTTATCCTTGAGGTCTTGAGAACGAAACTGGATAGCTGTGTTTAAATTAAAATATAATTTCAACAGCCAGACGTACACCTGATTTTTTTAAAGTTATAGAGACAAAATCGTAATTTCACATATGTTTAAGACACCCTATTAGTAGGTTTAGGAGACCTACTAAAATGTGGAGAGATGAAGTGATTTTATTGTGCTCGATCAGAGGGTTGTTGAATTATGAAGTCATGATTTTTTAAAAGTTATAGAGACAAAATCGTAATTTCACATATGTTTAAGACACCCTATTAGTAGGTTTAGGAGACCTACTAAAATGTGGAGAGATGAAGTGATTTTATTGTGCTCGATCAGAGGATTGTTGAATTATGAAGTCATGATCTGACGACTTGTGGAATTTTAAACTCATGATATTCGCAGACCACAATATATATATATCTAAATCACTATAAAGGAAATATAGAATGCATGAATTTTAAATTCATTAGAGTAATTTCGGTCGTCTGATATGAATGACATTATTCAGCAAACGTCTAATCTAACACACTCCCTCTCACCACTTTTTCGTATGCCTCCTAAACCTAGGAGGGACGGCCTAAACCTATAAAGGAAATATAGAATACATGAATTTTAAATTCATTAGAGTAATTTCGGTCGTTCGATATGAATGACATTATTCAGCAGACGTCTAATCTAACACTCTCTCTCTTACTCTAATGAATTTTAAATTCATTAGAGTAATTTCGGTCGTCCGATATGAATGACATTATTCAGCAGACGTCTATTCTAACACACACTCTCTCACTACTTTTTCGTATGCCTCCTAAACCTAGGAGGGACGGCCTAAACCTATAAAATTTTAGAGTAATTTCGGTCATCTGATATGAATGACATTATTCAGCAGACGTCTAATATAACACACTCCCTCTCACCCAGGGGCGGATCCAGGATTCGAAGTAAGGGGGGGGGGGCCCAAAAAAATTATGAATCAAAATATAATAAACAAAAAATTTCTTATTTGAAATTTTAGCATTAACAACAAAAGAAAAATTACAATATGGATGTTACCTTATTTTAGTTGTGCACGCCGTTTTTTAAACTCATAAAATTCATCAATGATCACATCTTTCTCGATCTTCTCTGCTACTTCTCGTTCTATGTAGAGAATCATACAATTTGCCAAAAATTCATCCTCCATTTTGTTGCGCACTCTTGTTTTAATAAGCTTCATAGCAGAAAATGACCGTTCTGTAGTCGCTGTTGAGACCAGAAGTGTCAAAATTAGCCGAATTAGCTTGTCAACAAGATAATATGTATTTGATTTCTTCGTTTCGGCCAATTTCTCACAAAGTTTAGAAATTGTTGACAAGTTCTTTAAATCTGAATGAGAAAGAACGTCTAACTGATAATGCTGCAGCTGAGTATTTAACACATAAATATCTTGCTCATTGAAATCTTGAGGGTAAAAAATTCTTGCAAGAGCGCATATATCTTCAATATTAAAATATTTATATTCAGCACTTGGATCTAATGCCTTACTTAGACGAAGCAATTCCATAGAATTTTCATTGAATCTAGAGTTCAGCTCCTGCAACACACAATCTATTGTAGCGTTAAATATGTCAACTCTAAAATGATGTTCCACTGTAATGATATCACGAGGAGTTCGAAACCGCCGATCACTGTATCTAGCATTCATTTCCGGAATTTCAACTTCATTTTTTTCACAAAATACTTTCACAACCTGTAAGTACTTTTCCCAGCCAGATGCGCGTAATTTTTGAATGAGAGTCTTCATTGTTGAAACTAAAGTTATAGCATTTAATATATCTTGACTTTGATGTTGCAGTGTTTTGCATAGAACGTCACTGATTCCCAATATTTCTTTCATCAAATGCAAGATAAATATAAATTCAAATGCACCAATCTTTTTAAAAGCCGCTTCAGCATCCCCTCGTTGTGCAGATGTCCCTCCATTATCACTAATATCAAGCAATACAGAGCAAGTTGCACTATACATATTAATAACACTACAGACAGAATTTAGATGAGACGACCATCTGGTGTCGCCATGTCTTTGTAGCGAACCTATCTGATTGACTCCCGTACCAGTTTCAATTTCACCAAGTGCAATCATGTAATCAAAATATTCCCTTTGAGCAGCGCGCAATTGATCATTGCGTTTGGTGGAAGCACCAACCGTGTTAATAACATACAACAATTCATTGAAAAAATTATGCACTGATTTCACTTCCCTTGATGTTGCAACCAGAACTAGCTGTAGTTTATGTGCAAAACAATGAACATAATAAGCTTGTGAACATTCGTTAAGGAACAGAGTTTTTAGCCCTTTCCATTCACCACGCATGTTACTTGCACCATCATAACCTTGCCCTCGCATATCTTGAATACTCAAATTATGATAAGATAGAACTGCAGAAATTTCATTTTTAAGAGTTAACGCACTTGTATCTTTGACATGAACAAGATCTAAAAATCTTTCCTACACAAAACCACGATCATCTACAAATCGAATAACTATAGACATTTGTTCTCTTTTAGACTCATCTCGAGCTTCATCAACTATAATGCAGTATTTGGAATCGCCAATTTCTTTACGAATAACACATTGCACTAATCTTGACATAGTAGATAAAAGATCCTTCCGAATATTAGGTGCTATGTACATAGCATTTCCTGGGGCATTTTCTAATACAACTGCATCAACTTCTTTGTTATAATTTCTTAACAACTTAATCATCTGGATGAAATTACCACGATTAATAGATTCTGGAGTTTCATCATGGCCTCGAAAAGCAATTCCTTGAAAAACACAATACCGTAATGCATCAATGGAAGTTCCAACACGCAATCGGTTCATTAATACTTGTTGACAAGACTGTCTTTCCATCACGTTATCTATGTGTTCGGATTGAGACATTAAATTTGCACAACTTTTGACAGCAATACTATGTGGAGAACCATGATCTTTCCCTACATGAGTTAAAAAAGCACAATGCTTTCCACAGACTTTTTTCCAATTTCTAAATCCTTCAATTGTGAATGAGCTTGATCCAAAGCGAGCAGTACTTGGCTTATTGAAAATATAGCACGGTAAACAATATGCAACATCTTTTGCAGGTGAATATTCCAACCATGTGAACTTTTCAAAGTAAGAATACTGAAATCTACGTTTATGTTCACCAGAACAAGGATACTCTTGAAGTTTGTGCTGATAAGGTCCGGCTTTGAGATACGATCGACGCTTTTCATCTTGTTCATTTACTGGATATTCCCAAATTTGAGAACGTAATCCAGGATCACGCTCGAATATGAGAGGTGTATTAACTACTAAACACGAATCAACATTCACTAAGGAAGAATCCACAATAATTGGTTCTGCTGATGTAGATGGCTCGCCTTTAGTTGATAACTTTTTATTGAAAAATGAGTTAATAGTTTTCATCTTCTTCATGAGACCTAAAATTAAAGCGTATTAGCAAATATATACGGTATGTGTTTAATAAAATACCGCTTGGTTAAAAGTAAACTAATTTATTTTCATAGACGGTACACGGGGCAACGCCCCTACGGCCAAGCGCGACCGTACCAGGCCCGCGAGGGAAATTACTAACATATATTTCTCTTATTTCATGTTGGACTCTAACTTAAAAGCCACAAAGATACTCAAATCCTCATTGCTAAATCATAAACAAAGAGTGAGCATTAAACTTTCGTTTGAAGTTGGTTATATTTGACAATCCCAGCTCCAATCAAATTCCGTTATATCAAAGACATGCAAATCAGACTTTCAAATCTTATATTTCTATTTCCAAAAACAAAGTTTAAACTTCCAAATTTTTCTGGTGATTTGTTTGAAGTTGGTTATATAATGCAGGTCATTTACAGAGTGAGATGGAGATTTATTTGCTTATGTATCAGACATCAAATTTGGTAATCCTTTGCTGATTTGACTGCTTAAATTCAATATGACAAAAACATAGTTTATTAACACATTTGGACTAACTGAACCGTTGCATAATACATTAATACCTAAGTAGATATCAAATCATCAAACTACCAAAAATGAATATCCACAAATAATTAAGGAAACAATTACAGAGTGAGATGGAGATTGTTATACCTCCAATGAATACAAAAGTTGGGAATAAGAACCAAAATACACTTCAGAGTTCAGCCTAATACAGTTTCATACTCGGTAGAGAATCAAAATAGCATGAGATGTTTTTTTGCCTCAAGTGCTTCTCTCTATTAAGAAGATAAAGTGCAAGAAAGTTGATCACCAGCAGTGCAAAAAAGTGCCTTAACTGCATAGTGTGTTTGGATGGATAGTTGCATTCGAGAATACCTATGTTGGATTGATAGTTGCATTCGACGTTGGCGCAACATTTTATATTATAGTTTCATTGCAGCATTTTATAGTTTCATTGCAACAAAAAAAGTTAATTGCAGCAGTTTATATTATAGTTTCATCCTAAACACCACCAAAACCATCAAGGTGACTAGGTGAGCAGGAACAAAAAAAGTTGAAGTGGAGAAAGAGCAGATAGGGTACCGTAATGGAGCCATCAAATCCTAAACGCCACCAAATCCTAAACGAAAATTCAAGAAATGTCCCCAAAAAAATACAGCCAGCAGCTTGCAACGAAAACTGTTGAACACAGAAAAAATGAATCCATAAAGAAAACCCAAAAAGATCAAAGTTTTTACAGAAAACTGCTGAACACGGAAAAAATCAAGAATGGAAAAGAACAGGTAGGGTACCGTAAGGAGTTCGCCGGCCGGAGGAGCTCGCGGGAAGAAGGTTTTCGGTGAGGCACTGTCGATGGAGGAGAAAACCGTGCAGTGAGGCGTCGTGGAGGAGATTTGAGACAGGGATCTGTGAAAGGAGGTAGGGTTATACACGGATATCGTGGATTATGGATACGATGGTAGCGTGTAGAGAGAAGAAAAAAGGACAGCAGCGTGCTGGAGTGGAGGAGAGGGTAGCGTGCTGGAGGAGAGGGGAGGAGGACGACCTGTTGGCATGATTTGCTTTTGGCGCAGCGTGCTAGAGCCTAGAGGGTAGCGTCTTGGATGAAGGAGAGGGGAGGAAGGCAACGTGCTGGATGCTGGGCTCTGTTGTACATATAATAAAAAGTATATAATTAAAAAAGATAGTATAAGTTAAGACCTAATGACCCAAAAACCCATGAAATGAGAAGAAAAATTAGAAAAAAAATGGGGGATATTTTGGGAATAAATGTTACACCATGACCTTCTCTCATCTTCCCTAATATAATAAAGAAAAACTTCAAAATTCAAGGGGGGGCCTGGGCCCCCCCTGAATCCGCCCCTGCTCTCACCACTTTTTTATATGCCTCATAAACCTAGGAGGGACGGCCTAATCCTATAAATTTTATAGGACACCTATCCTATAAAGTATAGTTAGAATTTTACTCCTATAAATTTTGAAAATCTTAATTAAAAATCTATTTATCCCCGAACAAGCTGCTCAAGACACAACCCACTCTGCATGTGCCGCCCAATTCATAAGCCGCCACCACTGATTGCTTTTCAATACTGCCTACTCTGCTTTTCATTAATTATATAGTCGAATTCCCAGTTCATCTTTCAATGTGGGACTATTCGGAGGCAAAAAATAAACCCACCACACTCTTAATTATGCCGCACCATTTAATTAATGAACTTAATTAAATATTTAATTTTAATCCGCCCCGCACTCTTGAAATTAAAGAACTTAACTTAAAATCTTTATATATAAAAAGCAGCGGACACTTTATATGTTAATATTAATTAACTTAATGAATTTAATTAACTTAAATGAATAAATTTAATTAACTTAATTAATCTTAATTAACTTGATCGGGCACTCTTATTTTTTAGCTTTTATTTCCACGTTTAGGGGGTGTGCGGGCAAAGCGCGCTGTGTGGCTGGCCGGGGGGCCGAAGCCCACCGCCATGGGCCAGGTACTGTCGTGCGGGGCACGAGGGTCGGAGGCGGGCGAAGCCCACAGGGGGGGGGGGGGACACCGGGGGTACCGTCAGGGGGCGGACGGAGGCTGCCGCGGCCGGGTGGAGCCCGCCGTCGCCGGCCGGGTACTGTGGCGCGTGGCCGTAGGGGCGGAGCCCCTTGTCGGGCACTCGTGTGTATATATATATATATATATATATATATATATATATATATATATATATATATATATTTATCGCTATAAAGTAAATATAAACTCATGAATTCGAAATTCAAAAAGCCGTTTGATCATGATTTGATAATTTATCAGCCGTCGGATCGTTTTATTATTAAAAACTATAGGACTCCTAAAGCTAGAGAGATGGAGGGGGAGAGCGAGAGAAAAAGAGAGAGAGAGATTAGTTGTTGTAAGTCAAAACGCACGTTTTTTTACAAAATAAAAATTGCAATCGTGATTGATATTTTTTTACGCTCATTTTGAGTACTCATATGTATATGTTGCGGGCACGGCCGCCGGGGGCGGGCGAAGCCCGCCGTTGACGGCGGGTACTATCGCGTTTGGCCGTAGGGGTGGAGCCCTGTGTCGAGCACTCGCCGTGGGGGGCGGGCGAAGCCCGTCATCGCCGGACGGGTACTGTGGCGCGTAGCCATCGGGCCGGAGGCCCGTGCCTGTCACTCGTATATATATATAGGGTAGGGATCATATGCGCAGAAAATTTCCTGCAAAGGTGCGAACAGTGCACCATCCGTCGTCCATGGAAGGATCATCCAACGACCGAGGTCATCTCACCGCCGCCGGCGGCGGCTGCGGGCTCGCCGGGCACCGGCCGCTCGACGAGCCCGCAGCCGGCGACGGCGGCGCTGAGATGACCTCTAATTTTTTTTGCAGCGCTGCCGCCGCCGGCTGCGGGCTCGCAGGGAACCGGCCGCCCGGGGTTTGTCGGCGTGCATGCCGACGAACGGCGGGCGGCCGGTGCCCGACGAGCCCGTAGCCGGCGGCGGTGACGCTGCAAAGTTCTCTTCGCACGGGATCCTGTGTGAATGTATTTGCACATGATCCCTCCCCTATATATATATACACTAGCATCTTCGAACGGGCTTCTCCCATTCTCGATGCGTCGCTGCGGGCTTCGCCCGCTTGACATTCAAGCGGGCTTCGCCAGCCCTAGGAGGGCTTCGCCCGCCCCCGGCGTTCGTCCACCCCCGGCGGGCTTCGCCCACACCCGAAGCCCGCCCCCCGGTACCTGAATAGGCGTTTAGTGTGTACTCAACGCCTGTTCCGGCATTGAGTGCAGACTCAACGCCCGCAGGCGTTGAGTGCACACTCAACGCCAGCAGTCGTTGATTGCACACCGGAGCCCGCCTGCTGGCCCCATCCCCTCCCTTCCGCCTCCGTCTCCTGCCCGCCGATGCCGCCGGTAGCGGAGCCACCGGCGGCCTGCCCGGCGCCCACCGGCGGGGTCGCCTGCCTCCGGCGAACCCGCCGGGGGTTGTACGGCGGCGAGCGGGCAGGGCCGCCGTCGGCAGTGGCCCGGCCGGCGAACCCCCCGATTGGCACCAGACTGGCCGCCGGCGGCTCCGCCCGTGAAGGGACGGGAGGTAAAAATGGGATATCGGGATTTTTGCAGATGTGAACAGTGCTTAAACGGATGATTTGGATAGTGGCAGCCCTCCTCTTTTGCAACCAACGATCAGAAATTAAAGTTGCTTGATCAGACGATCCAGACTCAACGCCCGTTCCCGATGCAATGCTGCGGGCTTCGCCCGCAATCAAGCAGGCTTCACTCGCTTGGCAACGACATTGGTCGCGGGCGGCGATATTGGTCGTGGGAGCGACATTTGTCATGGGTGGAGACATTGATCGTGGACTGCGATTTTGTTTGTGGGCGGCAACATTGTTCGTGGGCGGCAACATTGTTCGTGGGCGTTCACATTGTTCGTGGGCGTTCACATTGTTCGTGGGCGGAGACATTGTTCGGGGGCGGCGACAATGCTCGGGGGAGGCGATATTGTTCGGGGGGGCGAAGACATTGTTCAGGGGCGGCAACATTGTTCGGGGGCGGCGACATTCGTCAGGAGTGCTCGTTCTCGATGTTGCGTTGCGGGCAGCGCCCGCATCCACGCGGGCTTCGTCCGCAAAACAAGCGTGCTTCGCCCACAAATCAACGACATTGGTCGTGAGCGGAAACATGTGTCGTGAGCGGCAATATTGTTCGTGGGAGGCGATATTGATCGTGGCGGCGACAATGATCGTGGGTGGAAACATTTGTCGTGGGCGGCGATATTGTTTATGGGCGGCGACATTGTTCGTGGTCGACGACATTGTTCAGGGGCGGCGACAATGTTCAGGGGTGGCGACAATGTTTAGGGGTGGCGACATTGTTCGGGGACAGCGAAATTGTTCGGGGGAGGCGGCATTCGTTGGGAGTGCCTGACACGGGGCTCCGCCCCTACGACCAAGCGCGATAGTACCCGACCGACGACCTAGCGGGCTTCACATGCAACCAAGCGGGATTTGCCCGCATCCAAATGGGCTTCGCCCGTAAACCAACTACATTGGTCTTAGGAGGCAACATTTTTCATGGGCTGCAATAAGTGGATCACTTGAAAACCATGCCACATATATCAAAGTATACAATAATTTATAAGAAGCATAACAACAGTAACATATATCAAAATTTTGATGTAATATTTAAAATTAAAGTAATTGCAAGGATATATGAGATTTGAGGGAGCACATTGCGTGAAGTTGATCCAAAATTACCATACAAATGAAATATCTTATGATAGAAATCTTACCATGTAACACCCCTATCCGTCACATAGCATATAGCAGTAGGTCCGGCCGGGGCCCGACGCCATATACTACGGACAGACCGGTTGGTTACGCGTTGAAACCATTCAACCAATCATGCCGTCTTACACAACACCTAGCGGAAGCAAATTATTAAGTTGCAAAAGAAAATAAGAACCCTGCTACAAAGCATGAATGTCCACTACCAACTCATGAATGTAATCATACACAAAAGAGAACTAGCATTAAGGCCTTACATTGTTCACTTAACAAAATAGTGTTTTCCAAACTTCGGCACGCAGGCCGGCCATACATGAAAACGGGAAAGATACATAAGCAATTAGGCCTTCGAGGGCCGGCACAGCAACAAGGGCTTTAGCCCGCTATTTCCCGCTCTGCTCCGCAGCACCTGCAAGCCACAAACCACCGCCCGGTGGCAAACAATAGCAACGGTCAGCAATGCTGACCAAATTATAACGATCCCGCCCCCAAAATCGGGGCGGCAATGCTCTTTCCCTGCACTTCATTAGTATAGGCAATAATATTAAAGTGAACACACATCAACACAGGCGTAGGCTCACACGACCACACACCCCGTGCACACAGGGCACATTCTCGGCGAACCGATCAACGTCACGTCAATTCAAGCCATAGACGTTCTTAATCCACCACCGCCTCTTGGACGGTCATCCATATGAGCATTTTGCCTTCCTGGCCTTGGTCACGGCAATTTAAGCCATAGACCGCCGAAGACCCTCATCCATGCCAACGGTCCTACCGAACGACATAGACCGGGTACGGTTCCGTCTGACCCGTGCTCATATCGCAACGGCAATTTAAGCCATATGCGCAGGTCAAGACTCACCGAGTCCCGTTTCCGCCACAACAATCACATAACCCGGTTATGTTCACGTTGGCTCCCCGGCCACCGTGTTGGCAAAATCCGCTTTTGCCCAGTTTTCCGGGTACACCTTGGAGTTAATCTCCAAGGCTCCCTAATGCAATCTACCACGTAGAAAACCCGAAAAACACCCAAACACCCGGAGTCTTCCCCGGTTCATATGCAATGCAACATCACAGATCCGGCTCTACATGTCCGGATAGGCTCCACACACAATGCCTATGTCCGTTTTCGCATACGGACTCTACACAAGGGGGACTTCACATATCTACCCAAAGGAACGCTTCAACTCTCCGCTCACTCGCGAGAGAGGGCTTCCTATGCAAAGGAAAAGAGGGCTTCACATGCCCAAGGATGAGAAATCGTTACCCTTGCATTCTTCCGCGGCGCCATCGAAAACTACACGGTTGGAAAGCACCGCAACGGCGTCGCCTCCGCGGATCTGGACTCGGATCGTGATTCGGAACTCCGAAGCTCCTCCGGCGGCCGGATCTAGCCCTTCTTCCTCCTCCTTGCTCTCTCCTCTCTCTAGCTTTTAGAAAGAGAACCACTCAAGAGAAATGAGGGTTTCTAAACCCTATTCCCGGCTAAAACCCCCCAGGAGAAGCCCCCCACCGTCGGATCCAAAGCCAAGGAAATGAACGGCCACGATTAAGCCTCAAATTATAAAATCTGGGCCGAACACGGGTTGGCACACGGCCGTGTAGCTCATTCGCCGTCTCGACCCAAATTGAAAACCAGCACACGGCATGTGACACGGCCTCCGACACGCCCGTGTCTCCTGCGACACGCCCGTGTCGGGACCCGTGTCACGCCCCCCGTGTGCAATAAATCGACACTTTGCAGTCAGAGGGGTACACGGCTTGGTGACACGGCATGGGACACGCCCATGTCACATATGACACACCCGTGTCTGTGGCCGTGTCACGGCCCGTGTACCACTTCGACGATTCCCTTGAGTCACACGGCCTGGGACACGCCCGTGTCCTAGGCCGTGTCCCTCCACACGACCATCGTCGACCTACACTGGTCGACTACACGGCCAGTTCGACGACTCGAGCTCGACACGCCCGACACGGCCTCCGACACGCCCGTGTCGGGGCCCGTGTCACCTGCACCAAAAATCTGACTTGGCCGAAAACGATCCCCGACGCTCCTACGACAATTTTGGGGTGTTACAGTTCTACCCCCCTTAAAGAATTTCGTCCACGAAATTAATAAAGGGAAAACAGGACTTAAAGTAAAACAGTACCTGAGCGGAATAATTCCGGGTACTCCTCGAGCATAGTCTGCTCCCGTTCCCAAGAGAGCTCCTCACACCCGCAGTTATCCCACCGGACCTTAACCATCCGGATCTCCTTGTTACGAAGCCTCTTGACCTCAACATCTTTGATGCGAATGGGCTTGACCCTAGTCGTCAACCCTTCGTCCACCGGCACTTGGTCAACCGCGATCACCTGCGAAGGCTCTTGCACCGCCTTCCGCAACACAGAAATGTGGAACACATCATGTAATCCACTCAACTCCACAGATAGCTTCAAACGGTATGCAGCTTCGCCGACTCGCTCCAGAACCTCAAAAGGTCCAAGGTATCTTGGGCTCAGCTTCTTCAAGCGTCTCACCCACGAAACCCCCTTGAACGGCTTCACTTTCAGGTATACCCAATCGCCTACCGCGAACTCCACGTTCCGGTGCTTGGCATTGTAATACTTCGCCTGCCGGTCCTGAGCGATCAACAAGCGCTCCCGAATGATCCGTACTAACGAGGTAGCACTCTCCACCTCCTGTTTCTTGTACAACCTTGCCTCACCCGCTTCAAGCCACGATAACGGCGTGCGACACTTCCTACCATACAGGGCCTCGAAGGGCGCCATTTGTATACTCGCTTGGTAGCTGTTGTTGTACGCGAACTCCACCAAATAAAGGTGGTCTTCCCAATGCTTCCCGAAGTCTAGAACACACATGCGGAGCATGTCCTCCATCGTTCTATTGACCCTCTCGGTCTGCCCATCCGTCTGCGGATGGAAAGCTGTGCTGAACTTTAACTTTGTTCCCAGCATCTGCTGCACCAACCTCCAATCATTTGACGTGAACCGCCCATCGCGATCACTCACAATGCTACGGGGCACACCATGCAGCCTAACAATATTGTCGACATACAACTTTGCCAATTTCTCCACTGGATCATCCTTCCTATGCGGAATGAAATGCGACACCTTGGTTAGTCGATCTACGATCACCCAGATGGCGTCGTTCCCCTTCTGCGACCTTGGCAACCCGTGCACAAAGTCCATAGATATATCGTCGAATTTCCACTCCGGTATATGCAAGGACTTCAAAAATCCTCCTGGCTTTTGGCACTCCGCCTTCACCAAGGCGCACGTTTGGCATTTAGCCACGTACAACGCCACATCTTTCTTAAGCCCCGGGCACCAAAACAGCTTCTTGAGATCACGATACATCTTCGTGCTCCCTGGGTGGATTGAGTACTTGGTATGATGAGCCTCGTACATCAACTCCGCCCGGAGGTTACCCCCACTCGGGACGCACAACCGATGATCCTTCCTTAACAAACCATCATCCACCGAGAACTGGGAATTTGACCCATCCAGAGCGGCCTCCAAAAGCTCCTTCATGGAGTCATCTAACTCCAATGCCTGCCGAACCCGGTCAGCCAGGTCATACTGCACCTCTGTCCAGTTTAACATTGCTTTGGCGCTCGTCTGCTTGTCAACGCAACAGATCTCAAGCTCCTCCAACTCCCGCACTAGCCGCTCATCATGCACCGACAATCAGTTGGCTCGGGCGGGAGCCCTGCGGCTCAGCGCATCCGCAACTGCGTTGCCCTTCCCAGGTACATAATGTATTTTGAAGGTGTAGTCCCCTAGGAACTCCATCCACCTCCTCTGCCTCATATTAAGGTCCTTTTGATCCAACAAATATTTTAGGCTCTTGTGATCGGTGTATATATCGACCCTTACGCCGTATAGGTAGTGCCTCCACAACTTGAGTGCAAAAATCACGGCCGCCAACTCCAAATCGTGCACCGGATAATTTCTTTCATGCACTTTCAGCTGACGCGATCCATACGCGATCACACTTCCATGCTGCAACAACACGCAGCCCAAGCCACTACCCGAAGCGTCGCTATACACCTCAAAGCCCTCGGTCCCACTCGGCGAACTAAGCACTGGCGCCGTGGTCAACCGCCTCTTCAGCTCCTCAAAAGCTTGCACGCACTCTTGCGTCCACAAGAATTTCTGATCCTTCCTTGTCAACTTCGTGAGAGGTAACGCTACCCGCGAGAAGTTCTCTACGAAGCGCCTGTAATATCCGGCAAGCCCGAGAAAACTACGGACTTCCGCGACAGAAGATAACGCAGGCCACTCCCGTATCGCAACAATCTTCGCCGGATCCACCGCTATACCTTCCCCACTCACTATATGACCAAGGAACCCTACCGAGGGTAGCCAGAACTCGCACTTGGAGAACTTTGCGTAAAGCTCATTCCTCCTCAAAGTCTCCAATACCAAATGCAAGTGCTTGAAGTGGTCTTCTTCGCACTGCGAGTACACCAAAATATCGTCAATAAAGACGATCACAAAGCGATCCAGGAAATCTCTGAACGTCCTGTTCATCAGATCCATAAATACCGATGGCGCATTCGTCAGTCCAAACGGCATGACCGTGAACTCGAAATGCCCATACCTCGTACTGAACGCCGTCTTCGGGATATCACACTCCCTGATCCTCAGCTGATAATACCCCGACTTCAAGTCCAACTTGGAGTATACCGACGATCCGACCAACTGATCAAAGAGATCATCAATCCTCGGGATCGGGTACTTATTCTTCTCCGTTAGCTTGTTCAACTCTCTATAGTCGATACACAGCCGCATACTCCCGTCCTTCTTCTTAACGAAGAGGACCGGTGTGCTCCAAGGCGACGAGCTTGGACGCACATATCTTTGCTCCATCAGCTCCTCTAGCTGAACTTTCAACTCTGCCATCTCCTTAGGCGCCAACCTATACGGAGCACGTGACACCGGTTTGGCCCCCGGTACGAGCTCGATGGTGAAATCAATCTCCCGCTGCGGTGGGGCTCCAGGAAGGCTATCCGGGAACACATCGGGGTATTCGCAAACCACGGGGATGCTATCCAATGGGGACTTTGGCTCCACAGCCCCCACTATTGCAAAGAACAGCTCTGCACCAGCATGAAATGCCTTCACCACCTGAAGAGCAGACATCAGTGTCCTGCTCGACCCCTTTAACCCCTCGAATGTAGTCTCCCGCCCTACACCCAGCTTGACCTCCTTCCGGTCACAGTCAATCCAAGCTTTCTGCTCTGACAGCCAATCCATTCCAAAGATCACGTCGAACTCTACTAGCGGCAGCAATGACGCTAGCAAGTCGAACTATTGGCTCCCAATGTGAACCTTTACGGCGCACACCCTGTCCGCACGCATCGAGCACCCATTCGGTAGCAGCACATCCAACTTGTCCTTCGCCATCGAAGAGGGGACTCCGATGCGCGATATAAAGCTTTCGGACAAGAAGGAGTGTGAAGCTCCCGTATCGAACAGTGCCCGTGCCGGACTATCACTAATCACAACAAAGCCTATACAAACAATATTAGGCTAACAAGCAATAGATAACGGTATTAAAGCTAACTTGCTATAAATTAACTCATACCTGTCACCACATCCGCTTGCTTGATGGCCTCCTGCTGGCCCAAGGTATAGACTCTAGGCTGAGTCGGAGCATAGTGGGACGCGGTCGACTCCACCGCTTTGCCCTTCTCCTCGTAGGTAGCTCCTTGTTTCCTTTCGGACTTTGAGCGTCCACTCCAGCAATCACGGGCAAAGTGCCCCAGCTTCCCACACGTGAAACAAGCGCCCGGGGTTCGATTGGTAGTTGTCCCCGAGGCACCTGAAGCAGCTGGACCCGACGTCTTAGCTTTCTTATAGAATCTGCGGTAGCCCGACTTTGACGTAGTCGGTGCCTTGAACTCCGCTTTCTTGCTACCGGATTCCTTCTTTGCTTGGACATTCTTCATGTCCTTCTCCAAGGACCGGGCCGAACTGACCAGGGTCATGAAACCCTGCGTCTTGGGCCCCGACAGTAGCAGTCTTAGATCATCTCTTAGCCCTTCGTAGAAGCGGCTCGTCTTGCGCTCCTCGTCAGCGAAGGTAGCGCCGACATATCTCCCCAACCGAGTAAACTCGTGGAGGTACTCATCAACGGTGCAATCCCCTTGCACTAACTTCTGAAATTCGCTTTCTAGCGCAATCCTCTGCGCCGAGGGGAGGTATCGAGCCATGAATAGTCTCGCAAACTCCTCCATCGAAACTTCGTCCAACGGCCTTCCCCGCAACTGATGTAGCTCTAGGCCTTCCCACCATAACCTTGCGTCCCCATCCAAAAGGAACGTCGCTATAGTGGTCTTCTGCCACTCTTCCGTTTCCGTCGCAGTCATCACCCTGTTGACCCTTGAGAGCCAATCCTCTGCTTGGGTCGGGGTTTCTGCGCCCGTGAATACAGGTGGGTGAAAGCCCATCACGTGCTTCAGTTGTCTTTCCGTTGCTCTCCGAGGCAACTCTGGCTCCAACACTACTTGCTCAACCCTCCTTTGCTCTGCCGTCTGAAACTGTACTTGCTCCATAGCAGGAGCGGGCTGCTGTACCTGCCTTGCAGGCTACGCATTGATCATTGCCATGACCGCTTCTGCCACCAACCTAATGGTCTCGGCAGACGGAGGTGTTGCAGGCGCATCGCTTGGCGCACTGCTCGCCTCAGAACCTGGCCGTTCAGACGGCCCAGCACCACTTCTGGTCACCTATAATCGTGCAAAAACACCGATAAGCGACCCAAAAGTTACTGCAAACAGCAATTATAGGAACACGCAGGTTCCTCAAACATGTATATTTTCATTCCTAAGTGGACATTCATGGGTTCTTTTCATGTTATAACGATGACGCACACATGTGCTCACCACCCCTTAAAGTGAATTCGTCCACGAATTCATTTAAGCTTGACCGAAACCAGAAGTCTGATACCAATTTGTAACACCCCTATCCGTCACATAGCATATAGCAGTAGGTCCGGCCGGGGCCCGACGCCATATACTACGGACAGACCGGTTGGTTACGCGTTGAAACCATTCAACCAATCATGCCGTCCTACACAACACCTAGCGGAAGCAAATTATTAAGTTGCAAAAGAAAATAAGAACCCTGCTACAAAGCATGAATGTCCACTACCAACTCAGGAATGTAATCATACACAAAAGAGAACTGGCCTTAAGGCCTTACATTGTTCACTTAACAAAATAGTGTTTTCCAAACTTCGGCACGCAGACCGGCCATACATGAAAACGGGAAAGATACATAAGCAATTAGGCCTTCGAGGGCCGGCACAGCAACAAGGGCTTTAGCCCGCTATTTCCCGCTCTGCTCCGCAGCACCTGCAAGCCACAAACCACCGCCCGGTGGCAAACAATAGCAACGGTCAGCAATGCTGACCAAATTATAACGATCTCGCCCCCAAAATCGGGGCGGCGATGCTCTTTCCCTGCACTTCATTAGTATAGGCAATGCTATTAATGTGAACACACATCAACACAGGCGTAGGCTCGCACGGCCACACACCCCGTGCACTCAGGGCACATTCTCGGCGAACCGGCCAACGTCACATCAATTCAAGCCATAGACGTTCCCAATCCACCACCGCCTCTTGAACGGTCGTCCATATGAGCATTTTGCCTTCCTGGCCTTGGTCACGGCAATTTAAGCCATAGACCGCCGAAGACCCTCATCCATGCCAACGGTCCTACCGAACGACATAGACCGGGTACGGTTCCGCCTGACCCGTGCTCATATCGCAACGGCAATTTAAGCCATATGCGCAGGTCAAGACTCACCGAGTCCCGTTTCCGCCACAACAATCACATAACCCGGTTATGTTCACGTTGGCTCCCCGGCCACCGTGTTGGCAAAATCCGCTTTTGCCCAGTTTTCCGGGTGCACCTTGGAGTTAATCTCCAAGGCTCCCTGATGCAATCTACCGCGTAGAAAACCCGAAAAACACCCAAACACCCGGAGTCTTCCCCGGTTCATATGCAATGCAACATCATCGATCCGGCTCTACATGTCCGGATAGGCTTCACACACAATGCCTATGTCCGTTTTCGCATACGGACTCTACACAAGGGGGACTTCACATATCTACCCCAAGGAACGCTCCAACTCTTCGCTCACTCGCGAGAGAGGGCTTCCTATGCAAAGGAAAAGAGGGCTTCACATGCCCAAGGATGAGAAATCGTTACCCTTGCATTCTTCCGCGGCGCCATCGAAAACTACACGGTTGGAAAGCACCGCAACGGCGTCGCCTCCGCGGATCTGGACTCGGATCGTGATTCGGAACTCCGAAGCTCCTCCGGCGGCCGGATCTAGCCCTTCTTCCTCCTCCTTGCTCTCTCCTCTCTCTAGCTTTTAGAAAGAGAACCACTCAAGAGAAATGAGGGTTTCTAAACCCTATTCCCGGCTAAAACCCCCCAGGAGCAGCCCCCCACCGTCGGATCCAAAGCCAAGGAAATGAACGGCCACGATTAAGCCTCAAATTATAAAATCTGGGCCGAACACGGGTTGGCACACGGCCGTGTAGCTCATTCGCCGTCTCGACCCAAATTGAAAACCAGCACACGGCATGTGACACGGCCTCCGACACGCCCGTGTCGCCTGCGACACGCCCGTGTCGGGACCTGTGTCACGCCCCCCGTGTGCAATAAATCGACACTTTGCAGTCAGAGGGGTACACGGCTTGGTGACACGGCATGGGACACGCCCGTGTCACATATGACACGCCCGTGTCTGTGGCCGTGTCACGGCCCGTGTACCACTTCGACGATTCCCTTGAGTGACACGGCCTGGGACACGCCCGTGTCCTAGGCCGTGTCCCTCCACACGACCATCGTCGACCTACACTGTTCGACTACACGGCCAGTTCGACGACTCGAGCTCGACACGCCCGACACGGCCTCCGACACGCCCGTGTCGGGGCCCGTGTCACCTGCACCAAAAATCTGACTTGGCCGAAAACGATCCCCGACGCTCCTACGACAATTTTGGGGTGTTACAGTTCTACCCCCCTTAAAGAATTTCGTCCACGAAATTAATAAAGGGAAAACAGGACTTAAAGTAAAACAGTACCTGAGCGGAATAATTCCGGGTACTCCTCGAGCATAGTCTGCTCCCGTTCCCAAGAGAGCTCCTCACACCCGCAGTTATCCCACCGGACCTTAACCATCCGGATCTCCTTGTTACGAAGCCTCTTGACCTCAACATCTTTGATGCGAATGGGCTTGACCCTAGTCGTCAACCCTTCGTCCACCGGCACTTGGTCAACCGCGATCACCTGCGAAGGCTCTTGCACCGCCTTCCGCAACACAGAAATGTGGAACACATCATGTAATCCACTCAACTCCACAGATAGCTTCAAACGGTATGCAGCTTCGCCGACTCGCTCCAGAACCTCAAAAGGTCCAAGGTATCTTGGGCTCAGCTTCTTCAAGCGTCTCACCCACGAAACCCCCTTGAACGGCTTCACTTTCAGGTATACCCAATCGCCTACCGCGAACTCCACGTTCCGGTGCTTGGCATTGTAATACTTCGCCTGCCGGTCCTGAGCGATCAACAAGCGCTCCCGAATGATCCGTACTAACGAGGTAGCACTCTCCACCTCCTGTTTCTTGTACAACCTTGCCTCACCCGCTTCAAGCCACGATAACGGCGTGCGACACTTCCTACCATACAGGGCCTCGAAGGGCGCCATTTGTATACTCGCTTGGTAGCTGTTGTTGTACGCGAACTCCACCAAATAAAGGTGGTCTTCCCAATGCTTCCCGAAGTCTAGAACACACATGCGGAGCATGTCCTCCATCGTTCTATTGACCCTCTCGGTCTGCCCATCCGTCTGCGGATGGAAAGCTGTGCTGAACTTTAACTTTGTTCCCAGCATCTGCTGCACCAACCTCCAATCATTTGACGTGAACCGCCCATCGCGATCACTCACAATGCTACGGGGCACACCATGCAGCCTAACAATATTGTCGACATACAACTTTGCCAATTTCTCCACTGGATCATCCTTCCTATGCGGAATGAAATGCGACACCTTGGTTAGTCGATCTACGATCACCCAGATGGCGTCGTTCCCCTTCTGCGACCTTGGCAACCCGTGCACAAAGTCCATAGATATATCGTCGAATTTCCACTCCGGTATATGCAAGGACTTCAAAAATCCTCCTGGCTTTTGGCACTCCGCCTTCACCAAGGCGCACGTTTGGCATTTAGCCACGTACAACGCCACATCTTTCTTAAGCCCCGGGCACCAAAACAGCTTCTTGAGATCACGATACATCTTCGTGCTCCCTGGGTGGATTGAGTACTTGGTATGATGAGCCTCGTACATCAACTCCGCCCGGAGGTTACCCCCACTCGGGACGCACAACCGATGATCCTTCCTTAACAAACCATCATCCACCGAGAACTGGGAATTTGACCCATCCAGAGCGGCCTCCAAAAGCTCCTTCATGGAGTCATCTAACTCCAATGCCTGCCGAACCCGGTCAGCCAGGTCATACTGCACCTCTGTCCAGTTTAACATTGCTTTGGCGCTCGTCTGCTTGTCAACGCAACAGATCTCAAGCTCCTCCAACTCCCGCACTAGCCGCTCATCATGCACCGACAATCAGTTGGCTCGGGCGGGAGCCCTGCGGCTCAGCGCATCCGCAACTGCGTTGCCCTTCCCAGGTACATAATGTATTTTGAAGGTGTAGTCCCCTAGGAACTCCATCCACCTCCTCTGCCTCATATTAAGGTCCTTTTGATCCAACAAATATTTTAGGCTCTTGTGATCGGTGTATATATCGACCCTTACGCCGTATAGGTAGTGCCTCCACAACTTGAGTGCAAAAATCACGGCCGCCAACTCCAAATCGTGCACCGGATAATTTCTTTCATGCACTTTCAGCTGACGCGATCCATACGCGATCACACTTCCATGCTGCAACAACACGCAGCCCAAGCCACTACCCGAAGCGTCGCTATACACCTCAAAGCCCTCGGTCCCACTCGGCGAACTAAGCACTGGCGCCGTGGTCAACCGCCTCTTCAGCTCCTCAAAAGCTTGCACGCACTCTTGCGTCCACAAGAATTTCTGATCCTTCCTTGTCAACTTCGTGAGAGGTAACGCTACCCGCGAGAAGTTCTCTACGAAGCGCCTGTAATATCCGGCAAGCCCGAGAAAACTACGGACTTCCGCGACAGAAGATAACGCAGGCCACTCCCGTATCGCAACAATCTTCGCCGGATCCACCGCTATACCTTCCCCACTCACTATATGACCAAGGAACCCTACCGAGGGTAGCCAGAACTCGCACTTGGAGAACTTTGCGTAAAGCTCATTCCTCCTCAAAGTCTCCAATACCAAATGCAAGTGCTTGAAGTGGTCTTCTTCGCACTGCGAGTACACCAAAATATCGTCAATAAAGACGATCACAAAGCGATCCAGGAAATCTCTGAACGTCCTGTTCATCAGATCCATAAATACCGATGGCGCATTCGTCAGTCCAAACGGCATGACCGTGAACTCGAAATGCCCATACCTCGTACTGAACGCCGTCTTCGGGATATCACACTCCCTGATCCTCAGCTGATAATACCCCGACTTCAAGTCCAACTTGGAGTATACCGACGATCCGACCAACTGATCAAAGAGATCATCAATCCTCGGGATCGGGTACTTATTCTTCTCCGTTAGCTTGTTCAACTCTCTATAGTCGATACACAGCCGCATACTCCCGTCCTTCTTCTTAACGAAGAGGACCGGTGTGCTCCAAGGCGACGAGCTTGGACGCACATATCTTTGCTCCATCAGCTCCTCTAGCTGAACTTTCAACTCTGCCATCTCCTTAGGCGCCAACCTATACGGAGCACGTGACACCGGTTTGGCCCCCGGTACGAGCTCGATGGTGAAATCAATCTCCCGCTGCGGTGGGGCTCCAGGAAGGCTATCCGGGAACACATCGGGGTATTCGCAAACCACGGGGATGCTATCCAATGGGGACTTTGGCTCCACAGCCCCCACTATTGCAAAGAACAGCTCTGCACCAGCATGAAATGCCTTCACCACCTGAAGAGCAGACATCAGTGTCCTGCTCGACCCCTTTAACCCCTCGAATGTAGTCTCCCGCCCTACACCCAGCTTGACCTCCTTCCGGTCACAGTCAATCCAAGCTTTCTGCTCTGACAGCCAATCCATTCCAAAGATCACGTCGAACTCTACTAGCGGCAGCAATGACGCTAGCAAGTCGAACTATTGGCTCCCAATGTGAACCTTTACGGCGCACACCCTGTCCGCACGCATCGAGCACCCATTCGGTAGCAGCACATCCAACTTGTCCTTCGCCATCGAAGAGGGGACTCCGATGCGCGATATAAAGCTTTCGGACAAGAAGGAGTGTGAAGCTCCCGTATCGAACAGTGCCCGTGCCGGACTATCACTAATCACAACAAAGCCTATACAAACAATATTAGGCTAACAAGCAATAGATAACGGTATTAAAGCTAACTTGCTATAAATTAACTCATACCTGTCACCACATCCGCTTGCTTGATGGCCTCCTGCTGGCCCAAGGTATAGACTCTAGGCTGAGTCGGAGCATAGTGGGACGCGGTCGACTCCACCGCTTTGCCCTTCTCCTCGTAGGTAGCTCCTTGTTTCCTTTCGGACTTTGAGCGTCCACTCCAGCAATCACGGGCAAAGTGCCCCAGCTTCCCACACGTGAAACAAGCGCCCGGGGTTCGATTGGTAGTTGTCCCCGAGGCACCTGAAGCAGCTGGACCCGACGTCTTAGCTTTCTTATAGAATCTGCGGTAGCCCGACTTTGACGTAGTCGGTGCCTTGAACTCCGCTTTCTTGCTACCGGATTCCTTCTTTGCTTGGACATTCTTCATGTCCTTCTCCAAGGACCGGGCCGAACTGACCAGGGTCATGAAACCCTGCGTCTTGGGCCCCGACAGTAGCAGTCTTAGATCATCTCTTAGCCCTTCGTAGAAGCGGCTCGTCTTGCGCTCCTCGTCAGCGAAGGTAGCGCCGACATATCTCCCCAACCGAGTAAACTCGTGGAGGTACTCATCAACGGTGCAATCCCCTTGCACTAACTTCTGAAATTCGCTTTCTAGCGCAATCCTCTGCGCCGAGGGGAGGTATCGAGCCATGAATAGTCTCGCAAACTCCTCCATCGAAACTTCGTCCAACGGCCTTCCCCGCAACTGATGTAGCTCTAGGCCTTCCCACCATAACCTTGCGTCCCCATCCAAAAGGAACGTCGCTATAGTGGTCTTCTGCCACTCTTCCGTTTCCGTCGCAGTCATCACCCTGTTGACCCTTGAGAGCCAATCCTCTGCTTGGGTCGGGGTTTCTGCGCCCGTGAATACAGGTGGGTGAAAGCCCATCACGTGCTTCAGTTGTCTTTCCGTTGCTCTCCGAGGCAACTCTGGCTCCAACACTACTTGCTCAACCCTCCTTTGCTCTGCCGTCTGAAACTGTACTTGCTCCATAGCAGGAGCGGGCTGCTGTACCTGCCTTGCAGGCTACGCATTGATCATTGCCATGACCGCTTCTGCCACCAACCTAATGGTCTCGGCAGACGGAGGTGTTGCAGGCGCATCGCTTGGCGCACTGCTCGCCTCAGAACCTGGCCGTTCAGACGGCCCAGCACCACTTCTGGTCACCTATAATCGTGCAAAAACACCGATAAGCGACCCAAAAGTTACTGCAAACAGCAATTATAGGAACACGCAGGTTCCTCAAACATGTATATTTTCATTCCTAAGTGGACATTCATGGGTTCTTTTCATGTTATAACGATGACGCACACATGTGCTCACCACCCCTTAAAGTGAATTCGTCCACGAATTCATTTAAGCTTGACCGAAACCAGAAGTCTGATACCAATTTGTAACACCCCTATCCGTCACATAGCATATAGCAGTAGGTCCGGCCGGGGCCCGACGCCATATACTACGGACAGACCGGTTGGTTACGCGTTGAAACCATTCAACCAATCATGCCGTCCTACACAACACCTAGCGGAAGCAAATTATTAAGTTGCAAAAGAAAATAAGAACCCTGCTACAAAGCATGAATGTCCACTACCAACTCAGGAATGTAATCATACACAAAAGAGAACTGGCCTTAAGGCCTTACATTGTTCACTTAACAAAATAGTGTTTTCCAAACTTCGGCACGCAGACCGGCCATACATGAAAACGGGAAAGATACATAAGCAATTAGGCCTTCGAGGGCCGGCACAGCAACAAGGGCTTTAGCCCGCTATTTCCCGCTCTGCTCCGCAGCACCTGCAAGCCACAAACCACCGCCCGGTGGCAAACAATAGCAACGGTCAGCAATGCTGACCAAATTATAACGATCTCGCCCCCAAAATCGGGGCGGCGATGCTCTTTCCCTGCACTTCATTAGTATAGGCAATGCTATTAATGTGAACACACATCAACACAGGCGTAGGCTCGCACGGCCACACACCCCGTGCACTCAGGGCACATTCTCGGCGAACCGGCCAACGTCACATCAATTCAAGCCATAGACGTTCCCAATCCACCACCGCCTCTTGAACGGTCGTCCATATGAGCATTTTGCCTTCCTGGCCTTGGTCACGGCAATTTAAGCCATAGACCGCCGAAGACCCTCATCCATGCCAACGGTCCTACCGAACGACATAGACCGGGTACGGTTCCGCCTGACCCGTGCTCATATCGCAACGGCAATTTAAGCCATATGCGCAGGTCAAGACTCACCGAGTCCCGTTTCCGCCACAACAATCACATAACCCGGTTATGTTCACGTTGGCTCCCCGGCCACCGTGTTGGCAAAATCCGCTTTTGCCCAGTTTTCCGGGTGCACCTTGGAGTTAATCTCCAAGGCTCCCTGATGCAATCTACCGCGTAGAAAACCCGAAAAACACCCAAACACCCGGAGTCTTCCCCGGTTCATATGCAATGCAACATCATCGATCCGGCTCTACATGTCCGGATAGGCTTCACACACAATGCCTATGTCCGTTTTCGCATACGGACTCTACACAAGGGGGACTTCACATATCTACCCCAAGGAACGCTCCAACTCTTCGCTCACTCGCGAGAGAGGGCTTCCTATGCAAAGGAAAAGAGGGCTTCACATGCCCAAGGATGAGAAATCGTTACCCTTGCATTCTTCCGCGGCGCCATCGAAAACTACACGGTTGGAAAGCACCGCAACGGCGTCGCCTCCGCGGATCTGGACTCGGATCGTGATTCGGAACTCCGAAGCTCCTCCGGCGGCCGGATCTAGCCCTTCTTCCTCCTCCTTGCTCTCTCCTCTCTCTAGCTTTTAGAAAGAGAACCACTCAAGAGAAATGAGGGTTTCTAAACCCTATTCCCGGCTAAAACCCCCCAGGAGCAGCCCCCCACCGTCGGATCCAAAGCCAAGGAAATGAACGGCCACGATTAAGCCTCAAATTATAAAATCTGGGCCGAACACGGGTTGGCACACGGCCGTGTAGCTCATTCGCCGTCTCGACCCAAATTGAAAACCAGCACACGGCATGTGACACGGCCTCCGACACGCCCGTGTCGCCTGCGACACGCCCGTGTCGGGACCTGTGTCACGCCCCCCGTGTGCAATAAATCGACACTTTGCAGTCAGAGGGGTACACGGCTTGGTGACACGGCATGGGACACGCCCGTGTCACATATGACACGCCCGTGTCTGTGGCCGTGTCACGGCCCGTGTACCACTTCGACGATTCCCTTGAGTGACACGGCCTGGGACACGCCCGTGTCCTAGGCCGTGTCCCTCCACACGACCATCGTCGACCTACACTGTTCGACTACACGGCCAGTTCGACGACTCGAGCTCGACACGCCCGACACGGCCTCCGACACGCCCGTGTCGGGGCCCGTGTCACCTGCACCAAAAATCTGACTTGGCCGAAAACGATCCCCGACGCTCCTACGACAATTTTGGGGTGTTACATACCATCCATTACATGAAAGCACCAGGATTGCTTTCAAAGGAAATAATTTGTATTTCAATATCATGTGATGAAAATAAAAATTTATACAAAGGAGATGAATAATTATTTGGCCATTACTACAACACATCGATTGTGTTTTCGCATCAAATAACTTTGCACTGCAGTAACCTCTGAGTACCAATGTTTGCAGCAGAAGAAATGAAGTTCTTCAATTCCAAATTCAAAACTGTTTCAGAACTACTGCAAGGTCCAAAGAAAATATTAAGAGAGCTGCCACAACCCTCCCCTATTCATCTTCATAATTGACTAAAAATCTACACACACAAAGAAAAAATAGCTGCCTGAGTGACCTGCACTTTGGAGAACATCTTCACGTACTAATCCAAGTAATAGCAAGTGTTGGAGAATAAAGCAACATGAATTCAGGTTGGGAACAACCCAAATAACAATTTATAAATATAGTAGAACGAAATACACCATATTATGAGCCTCTTGCATGTGAGATCATGAACTAAATTGCATGTAATAAAGTAAACACAAATGAACATTGATAAAATAGTAGAAATATTCGGCTGTATGAATCAAAAGCCCAGGAGAATCCAACACCAACATCAAAATAAAACATGTTAGTACGATCCAAAAATTAAGAGATGAGATGATTCCCCCCGAAAAATCTAAATTTTAGAAATCAATGAGCTCAAAATAGAACGCTTAATGGAGAAAAAAGGGCAATGCAGATCATTTTATAAAAAAAATAAAGCCTGATACATGAAGCTAAATGTGGAGGAGAGCCAACTGGGAAAATAAATTCAATGCCCATATAATAGAACTCTCTACAAACAACTATTCTCGAGAAAGGTCTCTAGCCAATAAAGAATTAGAACTTGATATGAATTATTAGCGTGTAATCACTTACCCGGAGTGATAGTAAATTTTATTGTCACAATGGTTGGCCACAGCATCAACTGATGTGGTTTTCTGAATTTTTCATTGGCAGGAAAAAATGGCAAACATTATAAAACTTGCAAATTTATCTACTGATAGAAATTAACAAACTGAAATTCATTCACGTCCAAGCTTATAAAACATTATGTTCTTTAAAATTAACTATGCTAGAAATTATCTAGTGCAAACATTATGAAACATCAAATTTATCTAGTGCTAGAAATTAACAAACTGAAATTTTAAAGAACATAGAGCACAAATAAAAATTCATTGAATTCATTCACTAAAATTTTCTAAGCATGCAAGTCTCCAGGTTTTTTCGATGCTTGCAAATTCTTAGCATTCTTATATCCAAGAGGGTATGTTGGGGCTGCGGTCCGGAATCGCCCCCGCGCAGCGGAAGCGTGGTGGGCCCATATATAACCCACAGGTCGGAGGATTGAAACCTCCCTCTGATACCAATTGAGAGGACTTAGCGCAACCACTCGCACCAAAAGCCCGGACTGATGGAGAAAGGCGCCACTAATCTTTATATCAAAGGTCCTCGGGCGGATCCGCAACCCCGGGGTCGTTTCCGGGGGGGGGGGGGGGGGATTGTTGGGGCTGCGGTCCGGAATCGCCCCCGCGCTGCGGTGCTATGCGGTAATGGCTTAACTGGCTGCCCCGTGGATCCGCCCAAGGACCTTTGATATAAAGATTAGTGGCGCCGTCCTCCATCAGTCCGGGCTTTTGGTGCGAGTGGTTGCGCTAAGTCCTCTCAGGGTATTTGGGTCTTCTACAACACTTGAATGCTGAAGAAACAAAAAAAAAGCAAAAAAAAACTGCTTTGTGGTTTTGTCCCAACTTGGAAAACCTCACTCTCATTGAATGCTTATCAAGTGATAATTTTTTGAGCTTTCTCTCATGGAGAAGACAGTGCCAAAGGGATAATTTTTGGGAAAAACTAAAAAAAATCAAAGTTTATTTTGTCCATATTGTTTGAGTCACATAGAAGAACAAAAATAAATCAAAGTTCATTTTCAGAGAGAAGGCTTTTGATCGACTGCAATACACAACATGAAAAAAGCTAAACAAAGGGAAAAAGGAACGAAAACTGCATCGATCGACTGTTCAAAAGTGGAAGAGAAGAACAATGTTCTAGCTATAGGGCTTATCGGAGAGAGGGACCAAGCTGCTAAGGAGGATACGCCTCTTGTTGATAAGGAAGATTGTTATGAGCTGTTGATAAGGCAAAATATGAGGAAAAAAAATCGAAAACATAGAAGCTTGCCTGAAGGAAGAGAGGAGGAGCTTGCCTGAAGGAAGCTCGCAGTAGCCATAAGGCTATGTCCAGGAGGCTTGAGGCTCTGATAAGGTAGATTGCTTCGAAGAGGAGCTGGTGAGGCACTTTCTTCTGAGAAAAACGTGAGGAGGAAGAAAGGATGGGGAAGACTCGCCGACTACAGCTCTCCTGGGAATATCTGTAAAAAGCTGCGGAATTTGAAAGACTCCAGCAATGGTGCGCTTCAACGAATGAATCGAAAGAGACAACCAATCCGATAACCCTTGGTGGCCTTATGAAGAAATGAATATGTGGACGTAGAGAAGAGGAGCTCACCTGGGCGATACCTAGCTCCTAGTTTCAAAGCATAGAAGAAGTAGCGATTATGCGAGGAGCGGAGGTTGTGGTCGGCCCAGACACGAAGAGGTTTCCGGTGAGGAGAAGAACGAAATAAGAAGGTATCCAGTGAAGAACACCGGCAATTTCAATCAATTTCTCCGCTGCTGTCGTGCGGGAGGAGCTTTCGATCTGTGTTGTGCGGCGGGATTAGACACGATGGATGCAACTTTTGGCGGATTTGATGGAAGATTGCTGGGGGAATCCGTGGCTTTTGCCTATGACGATCCGTGGCTTTTGCCTAAGATCAACCGTGGCATTTGATTAAAAAACGATCGTGTACAACCCATATTCGACGAGGGTGGGTCCTACCACCGCCAGGTCATCAGAAGTCAAAGTCAACGCAAGCAAGATGGGGATCCAGATCAGCACCCCAGGACGCAGGAGGTTCGGGCGAGTATGGCGAGCTCCCCAGGCCAACTCGCCAGGTGGCGACTATGGCCAGATGCTCGCCTCTTCTAGGCGAGCTCCCTAGGGAAGTCGCCAACTCGCCAGGGTGGGGGTATAAGTAAGACCCCCCCCTCTCCTTGGATTTCCCTATAAATAGGACCCCAGGGGTACGAGGGAGGGACAAGCAAATCTCGGCCTGAGCCCTCGCGAGTTCCAACAATTGCCCTCGACTCGCCGTTGCTCGAGCTCGTCTCCTTCGTACCTAGCTCGGCCAATTTGGTTGAGAAGGGGTTGCTTCTAAGCAACTGGGTACGTGGTGGGACCTTCCTGCCGCAGCAACCTGGGGTCTTGTTCGCACAGTTTGCTTCTGTTTCCTGACCAGAGACCGTCTTTTTGACCGCTCGACCAGTAACTTCAGGTGGCCTAGTCTGATTTCTAAGGTTGAGATATTTCTCGGCTTCAACACTTGGTGCGGTGAGCGTGGATAGCGACCGAAAAAGAAAGTCGTGGTTGGAAGATGGCCGATGGTGGAGACCGGGGCGAGTTGGGAGGTAACTCGGCGGGAGCTGGAGTCCCGGGGGAAGGTAGCGAGTATGTGACAGTGGCGGCTTTTGAAGAGTTCGCGAGGAGAGTGGAGAAGGCGATACTCGTCGGGTTGTCCAATCCGCCTGAGGTGACAGCGACTTCTCCCCGCCGCCGGACGCCCCCGGGAGAGGAGATACCAACTCGGCGAGCAGGGAAGGAGCCCGCTTGGGCGAGTGGCGAGCAGGTGATCCCGCCGCGACATCACCCGGCGAGTAGTCAGGGAATCCGGTTTCGAGATCCGGAACTCTCGGCGAGGTATGGAGATACTCGCCGATGGAGCGAGTATGACTGCTCGAGCGGGGAGGATACTCGCCGCCGCCAGGAAGGGAGGAGCCCCTTTTGCGACGAGATCCTCGCAGCCCTCGTCCCCGACAACTTCAGAGAGCCGGTCCTCTTGTACTACTCCGGCAAGGACGACCCGGTGAGACATCTTCAGTAGTTTGAAGATGTGGTGTCTATTCGCAACGTGTCCGATGCTCTCAAGTGCCGGCTCTTCTCCATTACCTTCAAAGGTAGCGCAAGAGATTGGTTCCACCAGCTGCCAGCAGGGTCAGTCTACTGCTTCTCAGATCTTCGACGGAGTCTGTTGGCAAGGTTTGCGACGTCCAAGCGGAGGAAGAAGGAGGCAACCGCCCTCTTCAAGATCGTGCAGGGGCAGCACGAGAGTTTGGGCCGTTACATCGATCGGTTCCAGGTGGAGGTGCTGGAGGTGGAAGAGGTAGACGGGTTCACCTTGATGGTGGCTCTCAAGTTTGGGCTGAAGCAAGGCCAGTTCAACATGGAGCTGGGGCACAAGCCGCCCAAGTCGTTCGAAGAGATGGTGGAGCGAGCCAATGTGTTCATCCAAGGAGAGGAGAGGAACAAGGAGTTCCTGGCACGGTTAGACGGAGACAGACCGCTGGGGAAGGACAGAGGAAGGCTGCTGGAGAAGGAGAGGGCGCCGGAGGGGCGCAACGACAGGAAGCAGGAGAGGTCGCAGAGGAAAGAGGAAGAGAAGAGAGAAAGGCAGAAAAGCGGAGAGGCAGGAGAGGCCTCGAAGGCAGGAGGATAGGAGGCCCGTCGGGGGTCGAGAGACGAGGAGCGAGGAGAGAAGATTCCAGTACCCGAGGGATCGCCCCCAGTGGAGGCGACCCGTCCATCAGGAGGAGAGGAGGAATTACAACCCTCAGGAGCAGGGAGGAGGAAGAAGGGAGACCATGACCATCACCCAGCGAGCAGCTAAGCGCCGGCGAAAGGAGAGGCAGCAGGAGAGGAGGCAGGAAAGGCAGCAGGAAACGGCGATTCCCCTCTACTGCGATATCCATCGAGTGGAGGGGCACGGAACCTTGGCTTGCCCTGAGTTCTGGGAAGCAAGGAGGAGGATGGAGCGACGGTGGCCGAGAGGGAGCAGCCGCAGTAGGAGGCCCAGGTTGGGCAGGTGGCTTACCAGGTGCCGCAGAGGAGGAGAAACGAGGACATGATCGACCAAGGAGGAAGGGGGAATGTCATCCCCGGTCCGGGAGGCGGGCACGTCGGAGTAATCAACGGAGGGGCTGGGTTAGGAGCTTCCCGCAAGGGAAGCCTCCACCAGATCTACAAAAAGAGCGTCGCCTCGATGTCTCAAACCCCCCTCCACTGAACGAGATCACCTTCTCGGAGGAAGACATGCTCTGGAACGAGAACCCCTTCCACGACGCTCTGGTGATTCAGGCCGCGATCGAGGACTTCACTGTCAACCGAATCCTCGCGGATAACGGTAGTTCGGTGAATGTCATCTTCAAGAGAACCTTCGTCGGTCTTCAGGTGGAAGCGTCCCGGGTTCAGGCGGCGGACGGGCCTCTCTTCGGTTTCTCGGGAGAGAAGAAAGAGGTGGAAGGAGGGGTGGAGCTGCTGGTCACTCTCGGGGGAACTTCGATCCGATGTCGCTTCGTCATCGTCGACGCACCCAGCGGTTACAACGCCATCTTCGGGCGGCCCCTCATCAACTACTTCAAGGCCGTTCCGTCGTCATATCATCAGTGCCTGAAGTACTGCCGGGACGACGTCCAAGTCAGGATCAGAGGAGATCCCAAGGCCTCCAGGGAGTGCTACCTGAATGTGGTCAGCACCATCAGCTGGATGGGTGACGCAGAAAGGTTGGAGAGGATAATAGAGCAGGAGGGCCTGCAGGCTGCCGAGGAGCTGGAGGAAGTGGAGGTGATCTCCCCGAGAGGAGAGCCTGAGCTGCTGAAGATCGGAGGAGCCTTGCCCCCGGAAGGGAAGATGAAGATAGCTGCTTGCCTGTAGGAGAACGCGGACATCTTCGCGTGGAGCGCCGCCGAGATGCCAGGGATTGATGCTGATGTTGCCTGTCATCGCCTCAACTTGGACCCAGCGACGGCCCAGTCCGTCAGAAGCAGAGGAAGAGCGCCACCGCGTTGGCGGGACCAATCCGGGAGGAAGTGGGGAAGCTACTGGAAGCGGGTTTTGTTTCGGAGATCCAGTACCCAGGCTGGGTCTCCAATGTTGTAATGGTGAAGAAGTTGGGAGGAGGCTGGAGACTATGTATCGATTTCTCTATGCTCAATAAAGCTTGCCCCAAGGATTGTTATCCCTTGCCTCAAATCGACGCGCTGGTTGATTCTGCCGTTGGGTTTCCCGTAATGAGCTTCCTTGATGCCTTTTCAGGATATCACCAGATCCGGATGCATCCCCCCGATTGCCGCGACGTTTCCTTCATCACCAGCGACGGATGCTATAGCTACAAGATGATGCCCTTCGGGCTCAAGAACGCCGGCGCGACATATCAAAGAATGATGGATCACGTCTTCAGAGAGCAAAAGGGGTGGAATCTGGAGGTCTACGTGGATGACCTGCTCGTCAAGAGCAAGAGCGCCGCAGAGCACGTAGCGGATCTGGTAGAGACCTTCGCCACCCTGAGGAGGTACAAGATGCGGCTCAAACCGGCCAAGTGTGTTTTCGGCGCGGGACGGGGGAAGTTTCTAGGGCACCTCCTTACTCCCCAGGGGGTGGAGCCTAACCCCGACAAGGTGAAAGCAATCGTGGAGATGGCGTCCCCGAGAGATTCCAAGGAAGTTCAAAGGTTGACCGGAAGGCTGGCAGGTCTTAGCCAGTTTCTCTCCAAGGTCGGAGAGAAGTGCTCCCCATTCTTCAAGGCCCTTCGGGGAAACCAGAAATTCGAGTGGACCCCGGAGTGCGAGGAGGCTTTCATAAAGCTCAAACAATAGCTGACCCGAGCTCCTCTCCTTCAGGGTCCGCAGGGCGGTGAGGATCTCTTGCTCTACCTAGGGGTGGGGGCTGAAGCAGTTAGCTCGGTGCTGGTCCGAGAAGAGGGAAAGAAGCAGCTTCCAATTTACTACGTAAGCCGGGTGTTGAGGCAAGCCGAAGCGAGATATCCAATCCTCGAGAAGTTGGTTTTCGCCTTGGTGGTTTCGGCCAGGCGACTCCGTCCGTATTTCCAAGCCCACTCTATCAAGGTAATCTCCGACCACCCCCTGAGGAGTATCTTGGACGGAGTGGAGCACTCCGACAGACTAGCCAAGTGGGCTGTGGAGCTGAGTGAGTTCGACATCTCCTACCCCCCGAGGGTCGCGATCAAAGCACAAGCCGTGGCGGATTTCCTGGCCGACTTCTCGGCCGAGGTCGAGGCAGACATGGGCGTCTCTCGGCCAGTCCCCTGGAAGATGTTTGTGGACGGCGCGTCGGGAAGGCACTCCGTAGGAGCCGGGGTGGTGCTGGTTAGTCCTCAGGGGACTAGGATCGAGCAAGCCATCGAGATCCTTTTTCCAGTTACTAACAATCAGGCGGAGTACGAAGCCATGGTGGCTGGCTTGCGACTCGCCAAGGAGCTGGCCATCAGAGACATCCAGGCTTTTACCGACTCCATGGTGGCCGCATCTCAGATTCGGGGAGAGTTCGAAGTTCGAGATCCCATTTTGCAGCAATATCTGGTTAAGGTCAAGGGCCTGATCGGGGGATTCCAGTCTTTCCACGTCGAGCACGTGCCCCGAGAACGCAACTCCGAGGCAGACGGCCTTACAAAATACGGCCCTCGGGCTGGGGGAATCGCCATCGAGTTGTTTCGACCATCTGTCGAAGAAGGCGAGCTGATGGAGATCGATCAACAAGCCTCGTGGAGGGATCCGTTCATCACGTTTCTGACAACAGGCCGACTACCATCCGACGGGCAAGATCAGAGAAAGTTCTGGTATAAGGCCGCATACTACTTATTGCAAGACGGCGAGCTCTATCGCAAGACCATCTCAGGCCCTCTAGCCCGATGCTTGTCAGAGCTCGAGATTCCCCGAGTCCTCGAGGAGATTCACTCAGGAGAGTGCGGCAGCCACTCCGGGACCCGCACCCTGGAGCAGAGAATTTTGAGGCACGGTTACTTCTGGCCAACCATCCGAAAGGACGCAGAGGCCTATTCCAGAAAATGCTCCCAATATAAACTCTTCGTGCCCCTCGCGCTCCAGCCGGCTCAGCAACTTCGCTCGATCACCGCTCCGTGGCCTTTCGCAATCTGGGGAATGGACTTAATCGGCCCGTTCCCTCAAGCTAGCGGGCAAAGGAAGTTTGTGCTAGTAATGGTCGACTACTTCACAAAGTGGATCGAGGCCATGGCTCTGGCCAAGACCACGTCTCAAATCGTCAAGAACTTCATCTGGGGCGAAATCGCATGCAGGTTCGGGATCCCTCTGGCCATCATCACCGACAATGGGCCGCAGTTCGCCAGCTTGGAGCTAGGGGACTTTTGTAAGCAGTTGGGAACCGACCTTCAGTTCGCCTCGGTACACCACCCTCGGAGTAATGGGCAAGTAGAGGCCGCGAACAAGCTCGTCATCAACTTGCTGAAGAAGAAGATCACCAACCTCAAGGGAAATTGGGCCGAACAACTCCCTTCCGTCCTATGGGCTCTCAGGACCACCCCAAACTCAGCCACAGGGGAAACACCCTTCAAACTGTCACATGGGTCCGAGGCACTCATCCCGGTCGAATTTGAAGTGCATAGTCCGAGGGTCATCGCGACCGAAGACGGAAGCGAGGAATGGCGGGTAGAGAATGAAGAGGCTCAGAGGCTCTCCCTAGATTATGTGGAAGAGCTTCGGGACTTGGCCTCCATGCGCCAGGAAGAAATCAAGAGACGCATGGCGAGGCATTTCGACAAAAATGTCCGCTTAAAAAACTTCCTTGCAGGGGACTTGGTCATGAAGAAGGTGGACGCCGCTGGGCGGGGAGCCGCCGTAGGCAAGCTACATCCCAACTGGGAAGGGCCTTTCATCGTCCAAGAAGCCCTGGCCACAGGAGGCTATTACCTACGAGATCAAGCGGGGGAGCAGCTGACTGGGACCTGGAGTGGGGATGATCTGAAAAGATTCTACCCATAGCGGTAACCCATGTATCCATTTCTGTAAACAGTTAATATACAAAGGATGCGGGATTTTATCTCTTTTATGTTGAACATGCCTCAAGGCTTCTGAGTGTTTCCATGGCCCTCCTCGTAGTCGACTTCGGGAGGCAGTGGTCGGTTTGTTCCTCATACATAGCCCAGTACGGATGATGGGACGATGCTTCGGGATTTTAAGCGCTCTTGTAAGACCGGGCCTCTGCATTGTCGGCCGAGATCAGCTCCCCCCTTGCATGTCGGCCTATGTCTCCCCGAGTGCATCTCTCTTCCGTCTGGAGGAACTACGAGGAACAGATCCGCACCCTGATCCCCCGGACTCGAGGAGAGGCCGGCCTCGTAAAACACCCAGAAGGAAAAGATCTCAAGTGAGCAACAAGGCAGGATAACTTGCTGAAGGGAGGGCGTGGACGAGCCCGGGGGTGTGTGTTGATTCCGAGCGTGTCCGGAGAGGACCCTCGATGAACACCACCCCCCGTTCGAATCATAGCTGGAAGCGATCCTCACCATCAAATCGAGATACGTGCCTTCAACCCGTTCTTACTGAATAGCCTAGTACGGATGATAGGACGATGCTTCGGGACTTTAAGCGCTCTTGTAAGACCGAGCCTCTGCATTGCCGGCCGAGATCAGCTCCCCCCTTGCATGTCGGCCTAGGTCTCCCCGAGTGCATCTCTCTTCCGACTAGAGGAATTCCTAGGAATGGGTCTGAACGCTAACCCCTCGATTGGGCAGGGGCAAGAGCGTCTCTCCGGAGAGAGTTTCTTTCTTGTCAAGATATCTCTGAGATTGATCTCCAAACTATGTAAGGATGCCGGATTTTATTCAAGACTTCGAGTTGAGCAGCGTCGTAAGGCCGGTATCCCCACGAGCTCCTCTCCTCAGAAATCGGCCGATCTCCTTGATTGTGATTCAAGACTTCGAGTTGAGCAGCGTCGTAAGACCGGTATCCCCACGAGCTCCTTTCCTCGGAAATCGACCGATCTCCTCGATTGTGATTCAAGACTTCGAGTTGAGCAGCGTCGTAAGACCGGTATCCCCACGAGCTCCTCTCCTCGGGGATCGGCCGATCTCCTCGATTGTGATTCAAGACTTCGAGTTGAGCAGCGTCGTAAGACCGGTATCCCCACGAGCTCCTCTCCTCGGGGATCGGCCGATCTCCTCGATTGTGATTCAAGACTTCGAGTTGAGCAGCGTCGTAAGACCGGTATCCCCACGAGCTCCTCTCCTCGGGAATCGGCCGATCTCCTTGATTGTGATTCAAGACTTCGAGTTGAGCAGCGTCGTAAGACCGGTATCCCCACGAGCTCCTCTCCTCAGAAATCGGCCGATCTCCTCGATTGTGATTCAAGACTTCGAGTTGAGCAGCGTCGTAAGACCGGTATCCCCACGAGCTCCTCTCCTCGGAAATCGGCCGATCTCCTCGATTGTGATTCAAGACTTCGAGTTGAGCAGCGTCGTAAGACCGGTATCCCCACGAGCTCCTCTCCTAGGGAATCGGCGGATCTCCTCGATTGTGATTCAAGACTTCGAGTTGAGCAGCGTCGTAAGACCGGTATCCCCACGAGCTCCTCTCCTCGGGAATCGGCCGATCTCCTCGATTGTGATTCAAGACTTCGAGTTGAGCAGCGTCGTAAGACCGGTATCCCCACGAGCTCCTCTCCTCGGGAATCGGCCGACCTCCTTGATAGCTAAGCCAGGTTCGACTTGCGTCACGCGCAGGTAAACGAGCAGGCCTCACGCGAGTAGGCGAGCTGATCTCGCGCGAGTAGGCGAGCTGGTCCCACGCGGGTGAGCGAGCCGGAACCGCGCGAGTAAGCGATCCCCGGGGGGCATGCGAGTATATCCCACGCGCCGACCCGCGCGGTGCGCGAGGTTCTCCCAAGCAGGTTCACGAGTACCCGGGCTCAGGGGCGAGTAGGTCCCGACGAGCGGATGATCGATGTCGGGACCATCCCCCTGCGATCTAGCGAACGCTCCTCTCCGAGCCTATGAGCCTAGCGAGCAACATGTCAGAAAAATGCAGGAGCAAAAATTTGTATAAATCACAAGTCAAAAATTGATTTACAAAAGGAATATCGGCGAGCAACTAGGACTCCTCGTCGCCAGTATCTGGCCGATATTTGTCGTCTCCGATATCACCGACATCTACAGATTCATCGCTCTCGCTCCCGCCGCTGCTGCTTCCGCTGCTGCTGTCACCGGAGCTGGTCGGTGGCGAGGTGCGGTACGGCGGGATGGTCCCCTCGGCGAGTAGCTCGGGAATGAGCTCGTCGACAGTGAGCGGCTTCTCCCCCTCGACGAGCTGGCCCCCGAGCCTGAGGCGCGCGAGTATGATGTTCCCCGCCGCCCGCGCAATCTCGCGGCGAACAGAGGATCTCTCCTCCCAGAGGACGCGGGATTGCTTCATCACTCGCGCCGGGTCTTTGGGTAGCGGGGTTGAGGAGCTCGGCCATTTTTCAGCAGCGACCAGCCTCGTCTCCATCTCCGCTGCTCGAATTTGGGCCGCCTCCAGCTCGGCCTGGGAGGCGGCGAGCTTCTCCCCGCACTCAGAGAGCCTCTTCGCTGCTTCTATCTTGGCAGCCTGCGAGATGACTGGCGTCGGGACCTATCGATGAAACAAATCGAGCAACCAACCCAAGGACAACTCACCTTGAAGTCCTTCCAGCGAACCGACTGCATGCCGAGGTCGATGGCCTTCTTGGAGACGACCTTGAGCGCATCGGTCGTCTCCAGCAGCTTCCTCGCCGAGTAATGCCCCAGCTCGGCAGACCGCGCGAGCGCGCAGGCCGACTGATGGGCGAGCTCCAACGGGGTCAGCTCCAGGACGGACTCCGCATCGACTCGCCCATATATGGCGTGGAGGACGGCGAAAGCCTCCCCCTTGTCCTCCCAGTCGGTTGACCAGGACGGGAGGTTGGTGCTCAGCGACACCGAGTTGTCCTCCGCCGACCAAGTCACGAGCGGGCGGCCGTAGGAATCCACCACCACCTGCCCGAGGCCGTAGTTGGGGTGGAAGTGAGGCGACTGGGCGCCCGTCGGCGACCGGCGATCGACGGATTGTGGCGACGAGGCCTTCGACCTCTTCCTCGCGGGGCCTGGCGAGCTGACCCGCGACTTTCCTTTGGCCGCCTTCTTCTCCCCAACATCGGCGGGGGGGGGGGGGGGGCGAACGTCCGAGCGCGTAGTGGCGACTTCCTTCTCCAAAGGAAGAGGCTTCTCCGGAAGCTCGTTGGGAACTGCAAAACGCGCGATAAGTTAGCTTCAGCGGAAAAAGGACAACGGGCGAGTAACCAGGACGCTCGGCTTACTCTCACGGGAGTGGACTGCCTCGAGCACATTGACGTTTAGACGCCAGAAAATGACGTCAAATCGCCGACCCCGGAAGTACTCGAAGAGCTGCTCGCGAGCCCCTTCGAGGATGGGAGGAAGGAAGGCGACGTCGGCCGGTTGGTGCGGCCTGCCGAGAATCCCGCCGATGTCGCCGTGGACGACCACCAACTGCTCGCTCCAGCGGTGGACCTTATTCGCGGTCCCGGCCAAGGTGCAGACGTGGCTGCTAAAAAAGACGACTCCCTCCGAGGTCGCCGCAAAGGCGAAGATGCGGCGGAAGACGGAGAGGTCGAAGGCGATCCTCTCTTCCCGGAGGAAGCATAGGAACCCCATGATGATCGCCATGCCGTTGGGGTTGATCTACGCGGGGACGATCCCGAAGTAGCGCAGGATCTGGCAGAATTCCGGCCAGAAGGGTAGCCGCAGGCCGGCGTCGAAGTGCCGCAGCGACAAGACAAGGGCGCCCTCAACATATGTGTTGAGCCGCTCGCCGCGAGTAGGAAGCCTCGCCGAGTAGTCCTCGGGCAGCAGGCTCTCCCTGAAGGCCGCCAGGTCCTTCTCTGAGGTAATGGACTTCTTGAATGCCGCATCCGCAAAGTTAATGGCGTGAGCTTGTCGGCGAGCGCTGGCGTCGTCGCCGACCATGTTCGCGAGCTATAAAAAGAGCGAGAGAAGGCGAGCTGGATGTTCGGATACTCGCTGATATGAAGAGAAGATCGCGACAACATACGCTTTATGACCCACCTACCCCTCCTATTTATAGATATGGCAAGGCAAAGGGGGGGGGGGTCTGCCCGTCTCGGCGAGTATCGAACGAGCTCGCGCGGTGAAGAATAAGAGACGATATTGCCAGAAGACCTAGAGCTCGGCACACCACAAAGGAAGCGCACACACGTCAGAAGGCGAGAATACTCATACACGCAAAGATGAACTAGTCAATAAAAAAAATAGATGTCCGAAAGGAGTACAAAGTCGCGCATGGCGAGCTACATTCAAAAGGCGAAATTATTAAGGCGCCCTAGGCCGCTCAGGGGGGTGAGGATGTCGCCCGGCCCAGCCGACCTCGCGTGCACGCCGGTAATGATCCGTCGCCAACGCCATGGCATCGTCGCCGAGCCGGAGCTGCTCCTCCATCCTCTCCAGACGTCCAGCAGACCCCATGCTCGCCCGGATGCCGGCCAGCTCGTCAAGTACCAGGTGCAGGCGGTGGTTGTTCAACTGCAGCTGGCGATCATTCTCTTTGACCATGTGGAAGCGAGCTTCATAGTTCTCCAAGGTCGCCTGGAGCCCTTCGACCTTGGCCATCCTCGCCTCCAGAGCCGAGATGCGTCGGTGAGGGTCGCAGATAGCGAGCTGGTCGAACTTGCTTTCCAGCTCCATGTAGGCGCGAGCAGCGGCTTGGCGATACTCGCTCCCCGACAGCCCGATGGCGTCGATGAAAGCCGCCCCAGGGGTCGCCGGGCGATCTGACAGGAAAGAGAAATAGATCGTCAGGTCGGAAAAAGTGGAGCAGAAATCGAAGTGGTAAAAAAGCTTACCACGACGAGGAGATCGGGATCGGCGCGGCGAGGGAGGTCGCTCGGAGGTATCTCGCCTCCCCGAAGAACTGCTCGGAAGATCGGCAGGCCTGCCCTGCCCGCGCTCTCCCGACCCTCGGCCGACGTAGTCAGGGTCTCCAACCCGCGGAGGGAAGTAGGCCGGCCGCGGCCTCTCCGACTTCTTCAACGGCGGCGGAGCTTGAGATGAGCTCGCCGGGTGAAGTGGAGCCCTCGACGCAGGAGGTGGAGGAGGTCGCGCTAGATCCGACCTCTGCGAAGCAGACAAAGGCGGCGGCGGGGGTAGGACGATGCCCGGCATCTGGCTAGGAGTGGCGACCAAGGGTGGCGGCGGCGGCAATGAGGCGCTTGCCGAGACTACCTTCCCGCCACTCGCAACGGTGGAGGTCGCCCTGCTCGCCGGAGGATCCTCGCGCGCTGACCCGGACAACCCATCGGGAGTTTCTTTCACCGACAGCTCCTTGCTCGCCGGGGGAGTGCCCTTCACCAACGTCGCCCCCGACACCTTCCCCGAGCTAAGGCCCATCTGGACCGTATAGGCGGTCTTGGACGGCCTATCGGCCGCCAGCGCGAGTAGGGGGGCCGAGTTCAGCGGGACGACGTCAAGAGTCGCGTCCGCGGCAATCGGAGAGTCTGCATAGAAAGGTAGTCAGTAAAGAAGAAGCAGCGACAACCTAGCCGGAAAGATTTCCAGATAGCGACCTGTCACGGTGGCGACCTCGACCTGAGCCGCGGCGGATTCCTTAGCGGCCGCGAGCTCCTCGGCCACTCCCGGGTCCTCTGGCGGGCTGTCCCGAACAGATCCGGGGAGGTCGTCAAGCCCGAGATCGCTCAACAGCTTCTGGGTGCTGGAAGAAGCCGCGGGATTTCCAGTCGCCGCGGCGACTTGGTTCAGCGGTGGAGGCGAGCCGACCGCCACAGTGGACTGCTTGACCTTCTTCGCCTTTTTCTTCTTCGACGGGGTCAAGGCGGTGGCGTCTTCCTCGCGCGGCCTTTTCTGTCTGGCTATGCCGAGGAGGCCAGACAGGGCGGCGAGATTGTCCATCAGCAACTTCTCAGCATCAAACATTTTCGGCGAGCTTCAGGGTCCGTCTCGAAAATCAAGCCCCTCTATTTATAGACTACTCTACCGGCAGACGACGATGCGAGCTGTCCAGATACTCGGCAGAGGTCCTCGCCGAATAAGCGTTGGATGATTCTTTCCGGGCTCCTACGTCGCCCAAAAAGAGCGGGGATTGTGTACAACCCATATTCGACGAGGGTGAGTCCTACCACCGCCAGGTCATCAGAAGTCAAAGTCAACGCAAGCAAGATGGGGATCCAGATCAGCACCCCAGGACGCAGGAGGTTCGGGCGAGTATGGCGAGCTCCCCAGGCCAACTCGCCAGGTGGCGACTATGGCCAGATACTCGCCTCTTATAGGCGAGCTCCCCAGGGAAGTCGCCAACTCGCCAGGGTGAGGGTATAAGTAAGACCCCCCCTCTCCTTGGATTTCCCTATAAATAGGACCCCAGGGGTACGAGGGAGGGACAAGCAAATCTCGGCCCGAGCCCTCGCGAGTTTCAACAATTGCCCTCGACTCGCTGTTGCTCGAGCTCGTCTCCTTCGTACCTAGCTCGACCAATTTGGTTGAGAAGGGGTTGCTTCTAAGCAACTGGGTACGTGGTGGGACATTCCTGCCGCAGCAACCTGGGGTCTTGTTCGCACAGTTTGCTTCTGTTTCCTGACCAGAGACCGTCTTTTTGACCGCTCGACCAGTAACTTCAGGCGGCCTAGTCTGATTTCTGAGGTTGAGATATTTCTCGGCTTTAACAGATCGTGCGACTAATATTAAAAGTGTGGTGTGATCTGAAATATCTATATTCACTTATATATATATATATATATATATATATATATATATATATATATATATATATATATATATATATATATATATATATATATATATATATATATATATATAAGTGACAGACACGGGCCTTCGACCCCGGGGGCATTCGACGGGAGTGCGACAATCAGCGGGGTGCGACATTCGGCGGGGTGTGACATTCGTCGGTGGTGCGACATTTGTAGTGGGGACGACATTTGTCGTTTGCGGCGACATTTGTCGTGAGTGGCGACATTTGTCGTGGGCGACAACATTTGTCGTGGGCAGTACCCGCCCCTATGGCCTCGCGCGATAGTACCCGACCGACGACGGCGGGCTCCGCCCACTCCTGCCGGGCTCCGCCCACTCCCGGCGGGCTCCACCCGACCCGCAACATATACATATGAGTACTCAAAATGACCGTAAAAAATATAAATCAAGAATACAATTTTTATTTTGTAAAACAAATTATATTTTAACGTTAAAACATTAATTTTTCTCTTGTCATTCCTAGCTATAGACAATAGGTTTAGAGTATCTAGTGTTTTTATTTTTTGTATTTTTATATTGTAAAGTTGTGTAATTACTTAAAATGATATTGTCTTTATAATATACTAATATAAAGTTTGGTATAATTGTGTAATTATGAATACAACTATAAGGGCAATATAGAGACATCAGACAATGTTTCACCAAAGAGTAGTTTTCGTATATTAGTAGATATATATATATATATATATATATATATGTACAATATATATCTATATATACATATATTGTTAATTGTTGCTCGAAGCATCCGAATGGGGATTTAGGTGGAATCCCCTACCCGTTGCCCCTAGGTGGGTATAAATAGGCAAAACCCTTAGGAATTACTACGGGTATGGGTTAATCGTGTACCCGACACGACCCGTTAAGCCTCCGAACCCATTATTGTCCAAATATACACTAACAATCTCCTCCTATATTTGTGACAAATAACGTGTACGTTTCGGAGTGCAGAAAGTGGAGAATATCAAAAACAAGTTTTCGACATTACACATTTCTATAAGAGTTAGCATAGTTTTTAAAGAAAAACATAAACATGAATTTTAAAACAAAAAACATAATACATCCAAAAAAATATGTTACTCAACAATAAATAAGTCTGAAAAACAATAAAATGACTACAGATAAACGTGTAATTAATATACTCAGAGAGTAGATCATCATCATCTATGTCAAAATCCACTTTCTCTCCTCCATCTTTACAAGTGTTTGCAAGGAATTTCATGAGTCAGACTCTATGAATTCATAAACATATGCAGTGACGTATCAAAGTAAACTAGCTCTACCTAAATGAGCTTAGTATTTGTAGCAGTAGTGAAGTAACACTATCAACATCTCTATTCAGTGTAGCTAGGACCAGCCAAGTTTTGATTTTGATAAATCAAATGTTGTTATCTTACTCATTAGTGACCACTATGCACCTCATCATATGACTTGACATACCGTCATTTGCAACATTATCAAATGTGAAATAATGTGCTATGATCACTAATGTTAGATTAACTCATACAACGACTTTCTATTCCCAGTTGAATAATTCTCAAATCAACTTACAATGTGAAAGATGTTAAGTCATCAGGTGTGGAATGACTAGCATCTAACCATCTTGGGCTTTCATCAAGAAATTATTTGGGGTTTTCAGTCAGTTATTAGATGCTTGAATGTTGCGACAATAAGTTTTTATCATAAAACATAAACATTGGAGGAAGTTTCATATTTCTATGAACTTTAATCACATCTTCCCCGATGTTTTAATCGTGAGAACTCTATTTAAGCCCCTTGTCAAGGCGTCTGCAACATTATCTTTTTACCTCACATCAACGAGGTTCACAATCCCTTGACTCATAAGGGAGGTCAACCAGGCTTGTTTCATCCTGAGTTGCCTTCTTTTGCTGTTGAACAAAGTGTTCGTAGTAATCATTTTCATAGCCTAATTATCGCAGTAAACTGCAACAAAACTCAACTTCAGGCTCGACAGTGGAATGTCCATTACTAAATCTCTTATCCACTCTGCTTCTTCTCCCGCTGAAGCTAGAGCGTAGAGTTCGGATTCCATAGAGTGCAATACATGATTGCCTCTTGGACTTCCAGGATACAGCTACTCCTCCTAGCGTGAATATAAATCCACTAGTGGACTTGCTGTCGTTGAATTCTGAGCACCATGATGTATCAGAATATCCTTCCAAAATTGAAGGATGACCATGGTAACATAAAACATACGTTTGGGTGTGCTTTAGGTATCACATCAGCCTATCGAGGGCATCCCAATGGTCTTGGCTAGGATTACTAGTGACTCTGCTTAACATGCCGACCGTAAAGACTATGTCAGGTCTTGTGCAGACTATAACATACATGAGACTACCAATCAGTTTAGCATAATCTAACTGTCTAATCGCAGCTCCATCATTGGACTTCAAGCGATTATTATAATCATAAGATGTCTTCACTGCTCTACGTTCACTGTATCCCCACATATCCAACATGGACTTTATAAGTGGCTTTGACTTAGGGAAATATCATTTTTCCCAAAACTCACTTGTATGCCTAGTATAGTCTCAGCTCCACCTAAGTCTTTAATGCTAAACTCTTTCATTAGTTCTGACTTAACGTCATCCACTACGGATTGATCAGAACCAAGTATCAACATATCATCCACATACAAGCATATTATAACGACTTTGTTCGATCTATTACGTATGTAAAAACATTTGTCCGAGAGACTCGACATGAATTTCATGTTCCTTACACTATAGTCAAACTTCTTATGCCATAATTTTGGTGCTTGTTTTAGTCCGTATAACGACTTGATTAACTTACAGACCTTATTTTCGTGACCGTCGACTATGCAACCTTCAGGTTGACTCATGTATATTTCTTCGGTCAGATCTCCGTTCAAAAACACAGTCTTAACATCCATTTGATGAACAATAAAGTTCTCAATAGACGTAATGGTAAGTAGGATCCAAATGGTTGCAGAGTGACACACTAGTGAATATACATCAAAGTAATTCACCACACTAACTTGTGTGAAACCTTTAGTCACCAGACGCGCTTTATACTTAGCTACGCTACCATCAGGATTGAGCTTCTTTTTCAGAACCCACTTACACCTTATAGTTTTAGCCCATTTTGGCTTATCAACCAACGTCCAGGTGTTATTCTGAAGCAAAGAATTCATCTCTTCATCAATGACTTCTTTCTAGAGTAGTGAATCCCTTGATCTCATCGCATTCTTGTAGGTGGATGAATCGACCTCAACGTAATAAGTGACAAAGTCACTACCAAAGGATCTGGGAGTACGTTCTCTCACCGAAGTCCGTCTAGACTCTAGGACACTACTGTCTACCGGGACAGAATAGGAGGTGATCGGTACTGATTCATGGTCTTCCTTAGTAATAGTTGCTTGCATACCTGAGATTGTCATGTTTTTATCCTTAAAGAACTTATCCTCAAAGAACACGACATCCCTAGATTCAATAATTATATTATTAGACAAGTCTAAGAATCTATCTACATCATTATATATCTTCAGCACAACCTAAGTAGACACATGTGTTGGTCCTAGGTCCAAGTTTAGACTGTCTAGGGTCAGAGACCCTGACATAGGCTATACAGCCCCAGGTCATAAGTCTAGTTAAAGACGGACGTCTCTTAAACCAAAGCTCGTAGGGTGTGACGTCTAACTTAGCATGTGGAACTTTGTTTAGAATGTTGTTTGCAGTTAAAACCTCTTCTCCCCAATACGCAGTAGACATACCAGCAGTGAGGAGCATAAAATTCAACATCTCTGTTAACGTTCTATTCTTTCTCTCGGCTATACCATTCGATTGGGGTGAGTAGGGAGCAGTAGTTTCTGCTATGATCCCTTGAGAGGCAAGGAAACCCCGAAACTCACTAGACATGTATTCTCCTCCTCTATCACTTCTAAACCTCTCAATTCTCATGTCTAATTGGTTCTCTACCTTGGTTTTGAAAAGACAGAATTTTTCAAACGCTTCATCTTTAGTTTTAAGAAGATAGATATGACAGAACCTAGAGCAGTCATCTATAAACGTGATCATATACTTCCTTCCTCCTCTGGTGACAAAACTTTTAAAGTCACATATATCAGAATGTATAAGCTCTAGGGGTGTTGTGCTCCTAGTAACCGCACTAAAAAGTTTCCTAGTGATCTTAGTCTGAGCACACACATCACATTTCTCAGGCGGTGACTTAGTGTCTAATGTGATCTGGTGAGTTCTAGCTATTTGAAATATTTTCCTATAGTTCACGTGTCCTAGTCTTTCATGTAGAGTTTTAGGTCTAACTAAGTTTGCTTGAACTTGTTGAACTAACTTGTTTGCTAGACTTAGTCGGTACATCCTATTTTGGATGTATGCACATCCAAAATAGTGTGAGTTAACTGACAGTGTTACTCTACCGCTGAGGACAAGACCAAGGTAGCAATCCCAATATGAGTCTCTCGGTCTCTCCTCCATTGCAGTTTTTCACCGTTTTCATAACTTTTGTGACCTTAGTTAGAGGATCCATGTCATTAAACACATGACATGTAGCAGTGTTGTCCAACCATCACTCAAAAGACCAACATATTGTATTATTATGTGGGGCTTCCTTTTCCTTTTTCAGTCTGTTCATATCAGACTTGAAGGTGAGGTAGCTTGCTTAAGGTCATTGTAAGGCGAGGATTCAGGAGATTTAAAATGCAATCCTTACAAAACATCCTCGTCTTTGCTCCATAGATATTCGTCCACATTCTCTCAGATAGTGGCGAAGTCCCTGAGCATTGTGCGGTAAATCTCCTATTTTCCAAGTCAAGTTGAACGTGGAGTTTCCACCCATGAAAATCAGTGAGACAAAAGAATTGCAATTTTACTTTATCATAAGTGCTATGTTTCAACATTTTAATACGATAAATATAAACTGAAAAATATCACCTGATGCGTGTAGAATCGATCCAGTCCACTTCAGATCCACTCTAATAAATTGATTGTTCATCCTCTTCGACTGAAAGCAATCGCCGAAGACTCGATCTGATCGACAAGCAACTAAAGTCGCACCTTCCTTCAAGCGATATAGAGAAGACCTCCTCCAAGACACTAAATTTGGAGTGCACATCAAGGAGAGAAGAAAATCTTCCTCCAGGCCATTGCTACCATGATTGACCCCAAAGTTTCTTGGATCTCCATCATTTGAGGAAAGACACAGGTCTGGATTTATATGCAATGACAAGAGCTTCTCCGCAATATAAAAAAAACATAATCTCATTTCTCACTGCCAAATTGAATGTCTCTTAAAGAGAAGCATCTAGTGTTCCTGATATCCCCAGAGCAGCAGATTACCCCATGCCCATGTTCCAAATCTCATGGGAGAAACGGATAATCCACCATTTTTTACCGGCAATTTGAAAACTTTTCCCCAGGTCAGGGGGGGGGGGGAATCACAATGGTAACTGTAGAGTTTGTCGACGATCCACTAGAGGTTCCAGGATCCCCTCCATTTCACGGACAAGATGTTCTGCTTTTTGATCTAACGGGTTTTCTTTTTCCCAACCTTTTATATTTTTTTTAATTCAAAAAAATCATGTCCACTAGATTTTTTGAGAGACTAATCCTGTCCACTAAATATGAAATGGATCCCCTCCATTTCAAATGAAATGGAGAGGATCCCGATCCCCAATAGAGGCGCGGCAGAAGCTATTAGGATATTACATCCAACTTATCATTATTTATGCAGGTGAAGAAAGACAAGAAGAGTAGGAGAAACACGATCATACATAGATGGAAATAGATTTTCATTCATATTGAAATTGTCTGAGTACAGGTACTTATATAGATGGACAAGATGGCAATATTAAATGCATACATTAAAAAAGATGAGTTTCTTAAAGAGGCAGGTGACTCTTGGAGAACATATATTGCTTAATTGAATTCTTAATGTTTACAGATGACAGGTACATCGTATAACTCCAGAGCATTAAATGGCTGAACCGGTTCATTTCTATTACCCTCCCTTGAACCGGATGGGGTTGAGATACTTAGGTTATCCTTGAGAATTGCGAAACGCTCCCGACTCAGAGCCTTCGTGAAAATGTCGGCGAGTTGCGAAGAGGTAGGGCAGTGTTTGAGCTGGGCGACTCCATCTTCAAGCTTTTCTCTTATGAAATGATATTTTATCCCGATGTGTTTACTTCGGTTGTGGAACACGGGATTCTTGGATAGAGCGATGACGGAGGTATTATCGCAGTTTAACTGAATCTGCTTCTTAATTCCCGTGAGTTCTTCGATCATACGATGTAGCCAAATTCCTTCACAAATTGCTGAGTTGATTGCCATATACTCGGCTTCAGTTGTTGAGAGGGCGACGGTTTGCTGCTTCCTTGACCTCCATGATATTGGGCTTGATCCGTAGAAAAACACGTAGCCTTCCGTGCTTCGTCTATCATCAATGGAGCCTCCCCAGTCAGAATCACAGTAACCTGTGAGCTGCGGGTTGAGATCCTTGCTGAAGAGGATTCCGTGGGTGAGTGTCCCCTTGATGTACCTGAGAACACGCTTTCCAGCATCCATATGCTCCTTTGTTGGACAGCTGACGAAACGTGAGAGCAGGTTCACCGAATGCTCCAAGTCCGGCCTGGTATTGGTGAGGTATATCAGTGATCCAATTAGGCTTCTGTAGGTTCCCTTCTGCGTTGTCTAGTAACATTTTCATAGATTTCAGAAAAAAAGAGGTCACGACTACGGTTCATAGCGTAACCACAGCTGATTCTATACCAGTCTGCTATCCAACAGCGCTCGTTGACCGGTTCTCTTCTTCAAGCGATTCCTTCATCTGCTAGTTCTTCTCCTTCTTGCTGCTTAGCTAACTTCAGGTTTGTTGCCATAGGCGTTTGGCAGGGGTTGCAGTCAAGCATTTTAAACTTCTTTAAAAGTTCTATAGCATATTGCTCCTGATTTAGAAAAATAGTGCCTTCTTCCTGCTTTACCTGTAAACCAAGGAACAATTTTAAATGGCCAAGATCAGTCATTTCATACCTTCTCTTCATCTTTTCTTTGAATTCATTGATCCAGCCGGTGGATCCTCCGGTGATTAAAAGATCATCAACATAGAGGGCCACAATAAGCTTGTGATTGTTTGGACCATGCTTTATGTATAAAGAGGGCTCACTTTGGCTGGGATGTAGCCCTTCCTTCTTGAAGAATGTTGTGATGTTGGAATGCCAAGCTCGTGGTGCCTGCTTGAGCCCGTAGAGAGCTTTGTTTAATTTATAAACATGGTCTTCTTTTCCTTTCTTGATATATCCCTCTGGCTGTTCTACAAAAACTTCTTCCTCCAATTCTCCATTCAAAAATGCAGACTTTACGTCTAGTTGATGGACAGGATAGTTGTTGTGTGCGGCAATGGCAAGAATGAGCCTTATTGAATCCATTCTAGCCACAGGAGCAAATGTCTCCTCATAATCTCTACCATATTTTTGGGAGTAACCCTTTGCAACAATCCTGGCTTTATGTTTAACAACTCTTCCGTCTTCATCCTATTTTAGTTTAAAGATCCATTTTAAACCTATAACAGGTTTGTTAATGGGCTTAGGGACAAGAGTCCAGGTTTTGTTTTTCTCTACTATTTCTAATTCCTCATCCATAGCTTGCTTCCATTTTTTGTTTTCAACAGCTTCAGTAAAACAATTTGGTGTGAAATGGGATAACACAATATCAGTGCTTTCATAGATTTCTTTCAAGGACTTGGAATGACGGGGCGGTGATGATTCAGAATCAGAATCAGAGAGGATTTCCCTCTCCTGATTTGGAGGAGGAGAATGATGCTCCTCAACAATAGCTTCTACCTGATTCTCATGGATGGATACCTCTTGAGGTTCAACCGGGAAAGTAGGGAAAAAGCTAGACTCATCTCCAATATCTGAGTCCCAGACCCAACTATCTTCTTCATGAAATGTGACATCTCAAGACAGAATGAGTTTTTGAGTCATGGGGTTGAATAGTCTGTACGCCTTCCTGTTTTCACTATACCCCACAAATATACTTTTTTCACTAGTTGGATCTAGCTTGTCTCGTTTATCCTTAAGTATGTGAGCATAAGCTAGGCAGCCAAATGTTTTGAGATGGTTAATATGTGGCTTTCTGCTGTTCAGCATTTCATAGGGAGTAGTGTTCTTTAGGGCCTTTGTTGGAACTCTATTTAATATATATATACGGCTGTGCTTGTGGCTTCCCCCCAAAATTTCTTAGGCAGTCCTTTGTGAAGTAGCATGGCCCTTGCCATCTCAACTATAGTTCTATTTCTCCTTTCTACGATCCCGTTTTGTTGGGGTGTCCCGGGTACAGTTAACTCATGTTTTATCCCATTTATTAAGCAAAAATGGTTGAAAGCATGTGAAACAAACTCCCCCCGTTATCACTTCTAAGGGACTTAATTCTCTTTTCTAGTTTTACTTCTATTTCTCTCTTAAAATCAACAAAATAAGAGAAAGCTTCAGATTTTTCAGCAAGGTAAAATATCCAACAATATCTTGTATAGTCATCCACGATTAAGAAGAAATAATGCTTGCCCCCAAGAGAGGGGGTTGGAGCTGGTCCCCATAGATCACAATGGAGTAACTCTAATGGGCTCTTGCTGTGGTGCTGTGCTGGATAGAAAGGTAATCTGTGAGATTTGCTCCTTGCACATGTCTCACATTGGCTGTGATTCACTGTAAGTTCTGGTGCTCCATGCGCTAAATTGTGCTTAATCAACTTCTTCATTGCATCAAAATTCAGGTGGCCCAGCCTTTGGTGCCAGATTCTGGCCAAGTCATCATCTCGGGCAATAGAGGAGAGAGCTTCTTGTTTTGGTGACTCAAGGTTCAAAGAAAACACCCTATTTTTGGTCATACTAGCTGTTGCTACCTGCACATTAGTCGGGTCAGAAATAGTGCAGCAATTTGATTTAAATAATACTGAATAGCCATTGTTTATCAGTTGTCCAACACTGAGCAAGTTCTGGGCTAGTTCTGGGACATATTGCACATTGGAAACAGTCTTGATTTTTCCGTCTGAATCTTTCACAAGCATACTTCCTTTCCCTTCTATTCTCCTTGCATTCCCATCTCCCAGGTATACTAGAGATTTGTTGCTTTCATCTAGTTCTGAGAACAGGGATTTATCATTTGTCATGTGACTCGAGCATCCTGAGTCAATGTACCAATGTGTAGATTTATTTTCCTCTTCTGGAGCCCTGCTGTAGGTTAGAAAAAGTTTTTCTTCTACAGGTTTGGTATCTCCAGTAAACTTAGCTTCTTCTTTATTTTTATACCAGCAGTCTCGTTCAAAATGAGTGTGTTTTTTGCATCTTTTGCACTTGAAAAAACACTTTGTAGTATCATGACTGTTTTTCTTACATAAGGTGCAGAATAGCCCTCCTGGCTGGCTGTTTTCTGCGGGTTGTGGCTGATTTTTGGGGTGAGCACTTTGCTTCCAGTGAGGCCCAGCATTGCTGATCTTTTTGTTTAAGCTTCCAGAATACTTGGTATTTGATTTTGGTTTTCCAAGGTTCATCTTGGTTTGTAGAGCTTGAGTTACATTTGGGAGGTGGCGCTTCAAGCGTTCCTCATGGGACTGAATTTTCCCAATAAGGGCTGCAACTGGAAGAGTATTTAGATCGTTGCTCTCCTCAATTGCGGCAGCAATGTGATCGTATGATTTTGGAAGGCTTGTTAGTATTTTGAGTACTATTTCATTCTCCGGAAGAGGAGATCCCAAACTACTAAGTTGATTTGACAGATTAGTAAGTTTGGGCATGAAATCGAAAATAGTCTCCCCTTCATTCATGATGAGAGCATCAAACTGCCTTTTTAAATTTACTTTTCTGATGGAGAGTACCTTTTGATCTCCTTGATAAATTTCTTTTAGTGTGTCCCATGCCGCTTTTGCCGTTTTTGATCCAATGATGCGCGGAAAATGGTAGGAGTGACAGCTTGTTGGATGGTGAGCAGTGCCAAGGAATTCTTCTGCTTTTCTCCCTTGGATATTCTGACTTCTCCGTCCTTTGCCTTCTCGTCAAACTTGGGGCCGCGCTGAACGATCTCCCAGAGGTCTTGAGATTCCATTAGTGTCTCCATTTTTACGGCCCAATGATCATAGAGCTCGCCATTGAAAATGGGGAGTGGATGATGGGCAAACAGTATAGAGGTTGGGGTAGATGATGAGCTGATAGTGATGCGATAATGACAAGAACCATAAGCCTCTGATACCACTATTAGGATATTACATCCAACTTATCATTATTTATGCAGGTGAAGAAAGACAAGAAGAGTAGGAGAAACACGATCATACATAGATGGAAATAGATTTTCATTCATATTGAAATTGTCTGAGTACAGGTACTTATATAGATGGACAAGATGTCAATATTAAATGCATACATTAAAAAGGATGAGTTTCTCAAAGAGGCAGGTGACTCTTGGAGAACATATATTGCTTAATTGAATTCTTAATGTTTACAGATGACAGGTACATCGTATAACTCCAGAGCATTAAATGGCTGAACCGGTTCATTTCTATTAGAAGCCACCGGCGACGCTGCAACGAGGAGGGAGGCTGCAGAACGCCAACGTTGCAGAGGAAGAAATTGTAGCCATAAGAACGTGATTTCTTCCCTATTTCCTCCTTTCTGATCAACAATAATGGCGGCGGAGGAAAACCAGAACAACCTTCTCTTCAGGCGGCGCTCCACAAAACAGCGACCGATCAGAAAAATTCCTGACAGCGGGGCCATGTTTCTATGCGAAAACAGAAGAAGAAGAAAACTGCAGGCGGCGAGAAAGTTGTATTCTTTTCCCGATCCAGGGGCAGCGGCCACAAAAATCTATTTTTGTTTCGATCGCGGTAGCGGGGGCGGCGCAGGAATTAGCAGCGACGTGCTTTTCGCTCGACGGGTTCTTCCTCTCAATCTTTTCCAGCGGCGGCCAGGTATCGGCAGCGTCAACCTCCTCAGTCGGCGAGATTCCTCCTCCCGATCAAAACCGACGCCGCCCTTCGTTTTCAACTGAAGCGGCCACGATTTTTTTTTTCGGGAGCGGAGCGGTTACGGATGCAGAAACGTGAGCGACGAAGGGCGTTAAGTTCGAGAATGTTAATTGTTGCTCGAAGCATCCGGATGGGGATCTAGGTGGAATCCCCTACCCGTTGGCCCTAGGTGGGTATAAATAGGCAAAATTCTTAGGAGTTACTGTGTGTATGAGTTAACCGTGTACCCGACACGACCCGTTAAGCCCCTGAACCCGTTATTGTCCAAATACACACACACAGATATATATATATATATATATATATATATATATATATATATATATGCCCGACACGGGGCTCCGCCCTTACAGCCAAACGCGACAGTACCCACCCGACGACGGCGGGCATCACCCGCCCCCTGCGGAGTAAAATGACCGTAAAAATATTAATCACGATTACAATTTTTAATTTGTAAAAAATAAAGTACTTTTTGACTTACAATAATTAATTTCTCTCTCTCCTCTCTCTTTCTTTCTCTCTCTCCCTCTCTTTCTCTCTCCAATATAATAGTTAAATTATATATATCATTTCTTAGACCTCCTATCTCTACTGAAATATCATTTCAAATTCAAGCGTCACAATTTGTTCAATAAGATGATATTTTTATTATAATAATAAAGATATATCTCTACTATTATACGAAAACTAATCTTTGGTGAAATATTGCAAATATCCCTATATTGTCCTTATAGACTATAGTTGTATTCATAATTATACAAATATACATAATTTTATATTAATATATTATAAAGTCAATATCCTTTTAGGTAATTACATAAATTTGTAATATTTAAATACAAAAATAAAAATACTAGGTATCCTAAACCTATGACCTATAGCTAGAAATGACAAAAGAAAGATTAATGTTTTAACGTTAAAATATAATTTGTTTTACAAAATAAAAATTATATTCTTAATTTATATTTTTTACGGTCATTTTGAGTACTTATATGTATATGTTGCGGGCGGGTACTGTCCACGACAAATGTCGCCGCCCACGACAAATGTCGTCGCCCATGACAAATGTCACCGCCCACGACAAATATCGCCGCCCACGACAAATGTCCTCCCCACGACAAATGTCGCACCACCGACGAATGTCGCATCCCGCCGAATGTCGCACCCCGCCAAATGTTGGACCCCGCCGATGGTTGCACCCCCGCCGAATGCCCCCAGGGCCGAAGGATCCAGCTCGATGATTGCTGGGTCAAATTAATGTAGTTTCGTTTTATTATTTGTTTTATATGGCGTGTGATGTGTAGGTTTATTCAGAGAATCTTACCATTTTTCTAAAAAGCATTTTTTAGGGAAATATGTGGATGCACCTGTACGCATTTTATAGTAATGTTCATAGTTTTCTAGCGACAACATTGGTGTTGTTATTTTCAGTAGTAACAAAAACAATAATACTAGAGTCTCGACGGTGCGAAATTGTCAAAAGAGAAGAGTATTAAATGAAGGGAGAAGAAGAAACTATATTATAATGCGAAGCTGATGTTTACTTAGGTTCCGTTTGGGAGGATTTATTTTCACCGGTCAAGCGGTTACAATCGCATGAACCAGACCTTAATTACGGCCCGGTTCTTGCGGTACGGTCGTGACCGCTTGACCGGTGAAAATAAGTCCTCCCAAACGGAGCCTTAGGGTTTCAAAACTAGGTGTTGGGAATGAAGATTCTTCTGGAGTCAAAAATGACATCTCAGATGTGCCCGGATTTCGCCGGAGCTCGGACATAAAAATTCGGCCACCTAAAGCTAGAGCTCATTCACTTCTATATTCAAAATTAGTTTTCTTTTCTTGGGGTTCATAATTATTGTGGTAAATGTCAAACATACATTATACAATGACGGTGTTCTTGTCCAAATTCACCTTAGCAAAACCGTTGCACAAAACGGAGCCTAGGAGATGAGGTGAGAACTGCGAGCAATGCTGCTGGTTTTTATAAAATTGAGATCCAGAAAGGCGTATGAAACGAAGCTTGTGCCCATATCTCAAAGCGCACGGCACATTAATTGAGCAATCCTAACAAAATTTTTTTGTAGTAGAGAATATTGCTGCAATATGTACAGTCTAATGGGTCTTCGAAAACAAGTTGTAAAGTTGAGTGGTGTTTTACTAACAACGTTAGACAGCGAGGGCTTGCTCATCTGCCCTGCTATTTTGAAAAAAAAAACAATTTTGTGCATTACTTTTACTTACCATCACCGTGTGTTAGGCACCAACAGACCATCAGTTCCCATAAAAAATCAGGTTTGATCGAAATATAATCGAAATATAATCGTATATAGACAAATATGATCTTATTTCGGTGCGACCGTATTTTCGTTAAAAATGCTCCGTCGTAGACTCGTAGCTAGGATCACAGATCGGGCGACTGTGCAAGTAACACATGTAGAGAAAGGCGCGAGTATCGAACCCAAATATTGCTCACTATTTTGGGGGATGGTTCATGACTATATACTGTCTGAATAATAATTTTTTTAGGAGAAGATAGATTTTTTGAGCTCGAACCTAAAACTCGCATGCACCCCTAGGATGCATGCACAAGCGACACTCGCTACTTGTCCAATGTAGTGATAGGCGAGTAGAGTCTGCGAGCTGATATCTCACCTGTTGGCGAGAGGCAGGGTGACGAGTGTCCACCTTCATCGGGTGCACGTCGGCCGGGCGAGTGGCGAGAGCTCAGTCTCATCGAGTACTCGCCGCCTCGGCGAGTGGGCTGAGAAGCGCCGACTCGCCGTTAGAGGATATTCATATCCATTTTCCCGATAATTCGTTTCTGGCCTGCCATTAGCCTCTCTAGACAGCGGAGTCTTGCTATTGGCAGACCATTTTGGGCTGCATTTAACAGTATTAAGAAGCCGAGATCTCGTTATTGACAGACTATCCCCAAAAAATTATAAATAGACCCCCAAGGGCACCTCTGGGGAGGACCTCTTTCTGAGTTCTCCTATCCCCTGGCTAGCTTTGGTAGGTAGGAGCTTCAGCTCATCATTCATCGTGGTCTCCGGGTGGGTGGTCGGAAGTTCCCTTGGATTGCCAAAGGTGCCCGATTTAAAATTGATTTGGGAGGGGAAGCAATCAAAGATCTTCCGGATGTGTGACAGGACCTCCTCGCTGCGGCTCGGGATCTGTTTGAGGTCGTTATGGTGGGAAGGTTTCCGAGCTCTAAGAAGACAGTTGGGGCACTAATTCGAGAGAGGTAAATACGAGCTACACCCCCGGTCTGAACTATTCGTTGAACCGTGATATATGGGTTCAACACATTGTAATTTAATTAATTATATATAAATATTATAGATAATATTTTCTCTCATTTTATAGATTTACACCCCACCGCATGAGCGCATCAAGCCCAATAAACAATTACAAGATGAGGATCCTTTCCATTTCTGACGAAATGGAGGGGATCCATTTCGCGGTTCAGATTTGTTGGGGGAGGTTCCAACAAGTTCGCTATTCTCCTGTTGAGATTTTCGATCGCAGAAGCGCAATTCTCATGAACAACTTAATATAGAGTCAGAAGAAAATACGTAATTCACGCAATTTTATAAGCACAATAAAATTAATAAGTACTCAAACTAAGAAATATAAATCCAAAAATATATTGCAGAAGAACTCGAACTACAAAAATCAGCAGGAGTAATATGAACTTAATTGCAATTCGTAAAACAGACGCACAAGATTCGTACAAGAGCAAACATTTGTCATCGTTAGACGACCAACCACCTCCACCACCATCGAGAAGAGATCCAAGTCAGAACTTGACCTTGTTGCGAACGCGCAGCCCGCCAACGTTACCACTTGTGCACAACCACCACCTCCTACGAGCATGTAACCATCGAGCACCGCACACCTTGCCGCAACCTGCGAATCAGACGTCATGCCGCTACCTGCACGCTTTTGCTCTTCGTTGTCGATGCAGCCTGCAATCGGATGTTGACGTCCACTGTCTCCTTCGGTAGTGCACTATCGTTCTCCTTTTCAAGACTTTACCTCTCTTTGGTTTGACTTTTAATGTGTTTCTTTCAACTTGCTTTTCTTTCATTTTATACGCGTGCAACCCCGTATTTGTCGAGTGAACTCGGATAGCCCAAAAGGAAGGAGCGGGTGTCCAACTTAATCAGACACTCACTGCTTATCTAGTGAGAATTAGTGGGTAAGTGGAGTCAGGGAGCTATGTTCACCCATTGGCTAGAGGCATGTGGTGAGTGCCCCACTCCATCGGGCACTCGTCGCTCAGGCGAGTGGCGAGTGTCCAGCTTTATCAGACACTCACCACCCAAGCAAGTAGGCTGAGGCCCACTGACTCGCCGATTGCGAGGTCCCCCCTTTTTTCTCAGTGTTCTGATTTTGACAGCCAATAACCTTTCTAAACAGCGGAGTTCCGTTATTGTCAGATCACTTTGGGTTGCGTTTAACAGTAACCAAAAAGAGGGATCTCGCTATTGGCAGACCATCCCCAAAAAACTATAAATAGACCCCCACGGGCACCTTTGGAGAGGACCTTTTTTTGAGTTTTCCTCTCCCTGGCTAGCTTTGGTTTACAGTAACTTCAGCTCACCATTCACCATGGTTTTCGGGTAGGTGGTTAGAAGTTCCCTTGACTTTCCAAAGGTGCTCGGTCCAACATTGGATTGAGAGGAGAAGCTATCTAAGATCTTTCAGGTGTGTGGATCGCTGTGGCTCGGGGTCTATTCGAGGTTATTCTATCGGGAAGGTTTCTGAACTCTAAATCCTCGGTTAAGACATTGGTTTGGGAGAAGTAAAGGCGAGTTACACCCCAGATCCGAGCTCCTCATTGAATCGTGGTATGCGGGTTCAACAATAGCGCCAATTCATATGCCTTAGCCACTTTCTAAGAAATTTTCTCATTCAAAGCACATGAGCGGCTTGAATAAAAGTCTTCATTGACGGTCGGTAGGTAGAGATGGTGAAACATTTGGATTTGAAAAATTCAAAATCAACTTAACAATCATCATCTTGGTTTGAATTTCAAATACAATATCTGCACAAAACATCATCTGCATGAAACACCGTCTGCACGAAGCAATGTCTGCAAAAAGTACTAATTTGCATGAAGCACCACCTCAAACATGTGGTATCAGCCGATTTTATCATAAGTCAAACTTCAACTATGCTCTAGTTCACTTGTGGGATGTCGACACACCCGAATTGCAAAAAATGACTCGTCAAACCCGAGCCAGAGATGGGAGATCCACTACACCACCTCGATCATCCACAATATCATCCGCAGAAATCATGGACATACCACCTCGTACTGTGGTCCCCATCAGTCGGTATAGACTGCTGAACTGCACAGCCTTCATGAGTACGATACACCCGTATGTCACCGCCAGAACTCCTTTTCTTGCCACAAACCTGCAGCCAGCCGAGTCTAAACTGCCAAACGATATTAGATTCTTACATAGCTTGGACACCATATATACTCGCTCAAGCCTGCGCACCAGCCCATCATGCATATGTATGTACACCGTCCCTATACCGGTAACATCACAACTTGAGCCGTCAACTAAATAAACCGACCCAATATTCACCTCCAGAGAACTGAAAATCGACACATCTGAGCATATATGTTGCGATGAACCAGAATCTAATATCCATCCACTATCAGAGTCGTCATGACTCTCAGTAATGGTATATAGACCATCACTCTCCACTCCCAGATCTAGTGTCACCACACCCGTATCTTGGACGTCTCTATAACTCTGCGCACATTGTAGGAAATTTCTCCTGATGTGACCGCTCTGTCTACAGTGGTTATAAACAATTCTCTTCTTCGACGCCAACCGAGCTCGTGCGCCCCTCGATCCCTTGTTGAATGCTCCCCCCACCCATCTATCGTCAAAATATGTTTACCCTCAGGAGTGAGGTCCTTCAGCATCTGACTGGACAATAATGTCGATGTGACCTTCTTTAGGCTCACTATATCATTCCCTTACAGAAACGTAGTCACCATGTGTTTAAAGGACGGCAGAAGCGAGGCAAGAAGTAATAAAGCCTTATCTTCTTCTTTCACCTTTGCACCAACCACATACAATTGGTTTAGAAGTCCGTTGAACACATTAAAGTGTTCCTACAGGTTGCCACCCTCCTGCATCTTCAGTCCATACAACCGTTGTTTTAACAACAACCTTGTGGTCAACGATTTAGCTAGATACAATCTCTCAAGCTTCTCCCAAAGTTTGATTCCAGACTCCTCAACATTGATGTTAAATAATACCTTGTCGCCAACACATATCCTGATGACATTACTGGCATGCTTATCTAAGTCAATCCACTCCTCGTCCTTCACTTCAACGGTCAATTTTTCTCCTCCCCGCAAAACCCGTATCAGCCCCGGCTCGACTAGCATATCTTTGATGCAAATTTAGCACAGGTTAAAATTTTCGCTACCATCAACTTCTCTGCCGAGTACTGAGCTAAAACTGCATTCTTTCCAGCCATAATTGTCCTCCATCACGACTAGGAGACCCGATTAATTCAAGGTTGGATCTGAAAGGATGGGAAGAAGACCTAATTATTCACCACCGCAGACAAATCTTTCCTTAAATGTCCAATTAGTCGCATATAGAACATACCTCTGATACCACTTGTTGTGATTTCCGGTTGTAGAAACGCAATCCCCAGAAACAACTAAATACAAAGCCAAAAAAAATATGTACTTCACGCAATTTTTAGCACAATAAAATTAATAAGTACACAAATTAAGAGATACAAATCTGAAAATTTACTGCAGAAGAACTCGGACTACGAAAATTCACAAGAGTAATATAAAATTAACTGCAATTTGTAAAACAGACGCACAAGATTTGTACCAAAACGAACCTTTGCCGTTATCAGACGACCAACCACCGCCACCACCACCGAGAAGAGATCCAAGTCAGGACTTGACCTTGTCGCTGCGGCCTGCCAACATCACCGCTTATACACAACCACCTCCGCCTACGAGCATGTAACCAACGAGCACCACACACCTTGTCATAGCCCGTGAATTAGACGCCTTGCCGTTACCCGCATGTTTTTGATCTTTGTTGCTGATGCAGCTCTCAATCGGATGTCAACGCCCACTGTGGCCTTCCCTCGTGCACTACCGCTCTCCTCTTTAAGTCTTTACCTCTCTTTGGTTTGAATTTTGGTGTGTTTCTTTCAAGCTTGCCTTTCTCTGCTTTTATAGGACCAATTCATATGCCTTAGCCACTTCCCAAGAAGCTTCCTCATTCAAAGCACATGGACAACTTGAATAGAAGTCTTCATTGGTGGTTGGTAGGTGGGGATGGTAAAACATGTGGGTTTAAAAATTCAAAACCAACTTAATATCTCCATCCTTTTATATTTTTTTTAAAATAAAAAAACTCTGCACCCTTAGATGGACAAATGGATCCCCTCCATTTCTTCAGAAATGGAGAGATTCCGGATCCCCTGCGAGCCCGGTGATAGGGCCAGATCAGTCGTTGTTGGTTTCAAGCATTCTCTTTCTCTCCCTCTCTCTCCAACAGCCATGGCCAAAACCTTCCAAGCTCCCGAGCTCCTCCCTCCTCCAAGCAGCCATGGCGGCCACCGCAAGATCGCCTCCTCGAAGAATCACTCATCTCTACGGAGAGTCCCACGACAAGCCAAGATCGAAATAGAGCACTGACCTCCAACCTCTCAGATCCCCGACTGTCACTTCCACTCGAGTTGGCGTCGCCGTCTAGCTTTCCATACGCCGCTTGACTCTTGATCTCCTCCCCTCTCTCTTCCTCTCTCCCCTCCCTCTCTCTCTCACCCCCTATCACCAGCGGAGACAACGGTAAGAAGGTGGCGGACAGGCGCGATTTTTTTTAAACGACTATCGGCGAACAGTGACGACAATCACGATCAGGGCCCCCACTGGCGGTGGCCCTGCCAGACCGCCTCCGGTTTACCCTCGACGGGGTCGCCGACGTCAAGCAACCCCGTTGGTGGGATCCGACAAACCCATGTTAGTTACTGTAGAACTCAAAAGTTTCCTTTTATATTAGTATAGATAATATAGTTTTAGGAAAAAAATTATCAATCATTACATCATCAAATCAATTCTCCTAATAAATTTATATTTTTAAAAAATTAATTTATTATTTATACATTATTTTATTTAAAAATATAAAATTGATATCTTAAAATGTTAGGGTTTTAATTTAAAGAACAAGAGTATTTGATCGACACTCTTTACCAACTATACTAAAGGACTTTTATAAGAAAATATGTACGAAATTTATATGTCTTGTTGTGGTCTAACTCGGCGTTTCTAAACCGGTGCAAATTCGATCATCTTAGCTCGGGAGCGATCGAGCACGCAATCGGTCAAAGAGTCAAGTACACAAGATGATTTTGACGTGGAAAACCCCTCAATCAAGTAAAAAACCACACGATCGGGTCTGTGCCGATCGAACTTCACCATCTGCTTGCGGTTACAACTTTCACTGAGAGTCGAGAGCGACAAACCGCTTCTCGTTACACTTTGGGGGTGAGAGAGAGAATTTCTGGCTCGTGGCGGGCAACAGACTGCTCCGTGCAAGGCTTGTTTGCAGGGAGGACGTGGAGAATAGAATGCTTTTTGTTGCGGGAACTTCCTTCTTGATGCTTGTTGCGGATCTAGACGAGTTTTGACGAGCCAGTGGTGGCTTGAGGATGGCTTGAAGGTAACTTGAATGCGGCTTGAAGATGACTCGAAGGTGGCTTGGATGCTGCGATTTGAAGAAGGCTTGAATGCGGCTTGGATGCGGCTCGAAGATGGCTTGAGTGCGGCTTGAAGATAGCTTGAAGATGGATTGAAGGCGGTGCGTAGGAGGAATCCGGCAGAGCTCTGGCCCGAGGATGAGTAAAGCTGTGGAGCGAAAAGGTAAGAAATGAGGAGGCCTGAGTGACTTTTTATATCCTCTAGGAGGTGGTTACGGTGGTTATGCGGCTATCCGCACACCATAACCACCCAAATTAATATATTAACTCTGGTTTTGAAGCATATAATTTCCGCTATTCATATGCCGTCATTTCGTCGTCCATGATGCCCCTCACTAATGGTGGAAGTTACGGGTGGTTTTTCCCGAGAACTAACGGTTGCAATCACATCGAGCTGATCAGACGACAAAGGAGGGGGTGACGCTACGGTCGACGGGAAAGACACCGACCTTGGCATGGGTGGCGGTTGGCTCTTGTGCCGCCCGCCGCCAAGGCACCGACCGACCATAAGGAAACTCCAGAGAAGAGGCCTCACTATCTCCACTTGAGATCGAAACTCCAGCCATCTGCTTCGCCAAGCTTTCCTATGAAGCTTACAAATTTTACAGCTCAAGCAGTGATGGCTGATTGGCCCAGCCCTGCACAGATGTCACAACGACAACATACTCCTTCCGGAAGTCGTGGATGATGTGTCTCTTCATCTATGACTCTGAGATCAGCTCTTCCGAGTCTAATGCATTAATCTCAGAGCGGATATTCTTCATCTTCAAGAAAAAGAAGACATGGACATATCACCTTGAGTGGCCTTCGCAAGCTACTGACCGACATTCGATGATGTTGTCAAATAGCTCCGCTGAAATCGCATGCTTTAGAGTGAATGCTGCCTTCGCATTTGTTCGCATCCATGCTTTCACCGCTTCAGCATTTCTACCAGCATCAACTATTTCTTGTGGGTTATCACCACCGACAACTTCCCAAAGATCCTCGTCAAGAAGATAACTCTCTATGCAAGACCTCCATCTTTTGAAGTTGGTCTGCGTTAAGGGTTCAATTCCAATTCCTTTTGCATAGCCGACTTTCATTGCACCCAACTGATTTACTTGATCTTCACGAAGGAATAACAACCTACTGAGATTGGTGAATTGCTAACTCCTCAACACCCCTCTAATACCATGAAAATTTTTTTGGGGGAAGCCGCAAGAGGTTGCAGAAACACTCAACCATAACCAAAGACAAGTAGAAATCAGTAGCAACAACAACACAAGAGTCTCCACTTGGAATTAATAACTTCTTTACAAAGCGAAGTATACATTTGATACGCCCTAAATAGTTATGCGTATTACCGCAAGTGCACGTGCCAGATCAAATAATAAAATGTGAGCAGCGATCGTTCCCTCAGAGAAGTGGTTGATCTAAAGCTTACAAATACTAGATACTCTGTTTCTTTAAATTCAAACAGATCTAATGAGATGATTTTGAAAAGTAATAAAAATTTTAAACGATGATTTAAACTAAATATGTTATTCAAAGAGATACTTTTTTATCAGTAGAAAAGAAAGTCTTGTAATAATGTTTGATCAGGTTATCTTGCAATGATTTTTATAGAAAAAATCATCGTCTCTCGAATCTCGAAAATCTTGATATCTTATATTTCTCTAGTCATCTCTAACTTAGATAGAATGAAAGATGCTGCGAAGAATTAAAATCAGAGTTACTAGTAAGAAAGAGAAATTTCTTTCTTCTCTCTAAATCGTAGCAAAATTAAGAGCACTTACACTTCTCCTCTCTCGAATCTCGAAGCACAGTATAAAAGAAGAAACTCTAAGTTAAAAATTTACACTACTCGTCTCTCAATTCTTGTGGTGCAATAAGATAGTCTTCAAACTAATATTATGTCACTCATCTCTCGATTCTCGCAATGCAATAGAAGATGAGAGCATAACTTAAAAGTTTCAATATCAAATTCAAAAATGTCATCAAGATAAATTATCAAACAAATTCAAATATAAGAGAAATTCACCATCAAAACACACCTAGTACTCTCTCCATACAAGACTCGGAGAGTTTAGTTCATAAAGGAGATAAAACACCGTAAAACAAAAGAGATCTTACAGTACATGATGTCTGAAATTCGGATCTACCCTCTCTAGTGACTGAAAGAACAAATCCTCCAATCCAGAAACCCTAGCCTTGATCTCCTCCCTTCTCCATGTGACAAAAAGATGCTTTATTCTACTTCTCCCCCTCTATTTATGAGTGTACACGCCCCATATGGACTATAGGATTTCTGAAAGGAAGCCTCCTTTCATTTCCATAACTGTCATTTTTGAATAATTTTAGAAATTCGAAATTCAAATTTGCACGAGATTTCGTACGAGACAGAAAAGGAAAGTAAAGTTTTATTGTAACAAATTTTTATTTATTGTAAAAAATTTTTCTGTCCAATTTTAAGCAAAAATTGCTCCGAAATTCCTATAAATTTTCTGCAATATTTCCTGAATACTCTTTATGCTTAACATCGATCGTGTAAGTTAATTTTTTCATGATTCTCTAGCATAAAAAAAGTTAAAATATCAATAATACATGAATTTTATCACATGATTTACTCATTTACAAATATTTTTTATCAATATTTTTCAAAAAAATTAGTCAAAATGAGACAAATTGACGCACAAGATTACTTCTTTGTGTGAAGTTATCAATATTGCAAGACATGATTTACAATGCATCCAAAAAAAACAAAAATCTGCAACAAGAAGTTAACCGTGCGGACTACAAGCTGTAACTGCACAAGTCGCCAGCCTGCAAACTGAGTCCGCCGAGACCGCCGAAGTTGCCTAACCGCAACTAGCCGCGTGGACTGCTGGTTATTGAAATACTGAAGAACTAGAACAGAATCCGCTGATAGACCGTACAAACTATTCTGCTTATCCGTAACTCGAAGGAAGAGACTTCAACTCGTAGAGACCGCGATCTGCTGTTATCCGCTGACTACTATCCGCGAACTGTTTCACACTAAACTTCCACTAATTGCCTAGTCGCCTGATGCTAGCCGCACAACCTGCACAAAATCAAATTCCTTAGTCGCGGCAGTTAGAAAACCATAACCGCTAATTTTAAGCGAAATCAAGTTCTCATTGTTCACATCTTATGTATGACGAGCCAAAGACTTCTATTTATAGGCGAGAGGAGTGTCGTCACACCCATAAGATAGGATAATCGCTCGTTAGTCCTACAACTAGCATCACATATCCGCACAAGTGGGGATACAAGTATCAGTTCGCCGTATAAAGAAAACAATCCGCAAGACATGCGAACACCACTCTCTGTCCGTAAGAACGACCAGTCCGCAAAGGCGGAAAGGGCCAGCACACCAAGCTGAGAAGACCAACACCAATCCAACAAGGATGACGAATACAACATTAGCGGGATGCCTAACATCGACACCAGATCACATTATCTTGCGGATACAACTCCCATTCTGCGCAAAGCTCAGACCCGTGACTTAGAACAATGACCAAGCCATCAACTTGCTGAGCTCGGCGACCTCCAGATGCAGTTCGCACAATGGGAGGACTCGACGAGCTCAAACAACAATCCTGGACTTAGCCACGGAAGGAACTTGCCTAACTCGACGAGCTCTAGAACTAGTCCGCATAACAGACGATCTCGGCGAGCTAGACAACAACTCTGGACTTAGTCACACCCCTATGACCAAGTCCACAACGAGCAAACTTATCGGTCTCTAACCCCGCCACCTGAGAACAAGACCGCGCAAAAGCTGAAAACACCAGTCCGCATAATTGCGGACTACTCCTATCAAATAATGCGATCTCCAGGTGAACAAGCCTACGCAACTATGCCAAACTCCACGATCTCATAACCAGACCGCAAGCACAAAAGACTGTCAAACTCGGCGAGCTCCAGAAGAGTCTGCAATAATAATCATGCCGAACTCGATGAACTCCAAATGAGTCCGCCACATCCGCGGTTAGACAACCCTAACTACTCAGTTCACCAAGGGTGCTTGCTGAGCTAGACCGCAAGATAGATTGACAACCCGCCAAAACATATCCGCCAGGTCGTAGCAGACTCTGCGGTCTGCCCACTCAGACCGTACACCTCCACTTTACTCCCATTTCAACAATTTTAACATGTTATGTATATGTGTTTATTATTAACTCGTACAACGACTTTCTATTTCCAGTTGAATAATTCTCGAGTCAACTTACAATGAGAAAAATATTAAGTCATCAAATGTGGAATGACTAACATCCAACCATCTTGGATTTTTTTCAAGAAATTATTTAGGTTTTTTAGTTTGTTATTAGATGCTTGAGTGCTGCAGCTATAAGTTCTTATCATTAAAACATAAATATAAGAGAAAAGTTTCATATTTCTATGAACTTTAATCACATCTCCCATGATGATTTAATTATGAGAGCTCTATTTAAGCCTTTTGTCAAGGCGTTTGCAACATTATCTTTCGACCTCACATCAATTAGGTTCACAATCCCTTGACTCGTGAGGGAGGTCAACCAAGCTTATTCCATCTTTAGTTGTCTTCTTTTGTTATTGAACAAAGTGTTCGTAACAATCGTTTTATTAGCCTGATTGTTGCAGTGAACTGCAATAGACCTCAATTTAGGGCTTGATAGTGGAATGTCTATCACCAAATCTCTCATCCACCCTGCTTCTTCTCCCACTGAAGCTAGAACATAGAGTTCAGATTTCATTGAAGATAGTGCAATACAAGATTGCCTCTTGGACTTCCATGCTATAACTACTATTCCTAGTGAATATAAATCCACTAGTGGTTTGCTGTCGTTTGTTTCTGAGCATCAAGATGCATTATAATATCCTTTCAAGACTAGAGGATGACCATGGTAACATAAATCATTCTTTTGAGTGTGCTTTAGGTATCTTATTAACCTATCGAGGGTATCCTAATTGTCTTGCCTAGAATTACTAGTGAATCTACTCAACATGCTAACCGTAAAAGTTATATTAAGTCTAGTGCAGACCATAACATACATGAGACTACCAATTAGTTTAGCATAATCTAACTGTCTAACCGCAGCTCCTTCATTGAGCTTTAAACGGTTATTATAATCGTATGGTGTCTCTAATGCTCTACTTTTACTATATCCCCACGTATTTAACATGGATTTTATGTAGTGGCTTTGACTTAGGGAAATGCTATTTTTCCCAAAGCTCACTTGTATGTATAGCATAGTTTCAGCTACACCGATGTCTTTAATGCTAAACTCTTTAATTAGTCCTGACTTAACGTCAGCCACTTCAGATTGATCAGAACCAAAAATTAACATATCATCCACATACAAACATATTATAGCGTCTTTATTTGATCTATGACGTATGTAAAAACATTTATAAGAGAGACTCGACATGAATCTCATGTTCTTTACACTATAGTCAAACTTCTCATGCCATAATTTTGGTGCTTAGTCGTAGAGTTTGCACGGGTAGAGCAGACTGATTTTCTATCCGTCGAGTTCTGCAGCTTGTCAACCTAGTTTGTGCTCTAGTCACAGGCTAAAAGTGTGCGGACTGGAGCAGTGTCTGCAGGGTGCTGCAGACTTGTTGTTGTATTCGCAGTGTTTGCAGGGTTGGCAGACAGGTCTTGGTTCTGGCTTGACGGTAGTGTTCAAGGCGGATAGGTTTTCTGTCTGGCCTTATTGGTGCGACCTTGGCGGACTGGCTTTATGTACGCTCTATGCAGATTGGTCTTGTGCTAGATGCGAGAAGGGTGGTGATCCTATCGATTAGGGCGGTGAACACACTCCTCTCCGCGCCTATAAATAGGACCCCCTGTCACATCATAATGAACCTTGGGTCCGCAAGGTGGATTCCAGTCAAGATCTCAGATTCTCGCCGCAGACCGTGCGTGTCCGGAGCATCCACAACGTATTCGTCGGATGGTCATTTTTCTCTTGTTTTCAACTGTATTTGCATTTATATTTCAATATATAAATTTTGTGATCGTTTTTCTTGTGTTCTTGTTACCTTCGGATTTTACTACTGTGCCTGCATTTGTACCGGATTTTACAACATCTTAATGCTTATGTGTATTATAATTAGCACGAGCATCACTAAAATATGATTTATGGCATACATATATATATATATATATATGAAATAAATAATTATTTATTCTAAAGTTATTTTTGTTGGCAAATCAAAATATTAAGATGAAAATTTAAACAAGAAGAGATGAAGGAAGGAGAGGGAGATTTGAAGTGTAATTAGCAAAATTGCATCAAAATGGGTTTGTTTTCTCATACCCGAATGTTACAAATTAAACAGGGCTTATATTTAGCCTTAAATAAAAGAGAAAAATAACTTATAAACTATTACAACGGGTTAATAAAAATTTACATTAAAAATAAAAACAGTGCTTTTGTTGCTTTCGGTGGCCTGATAAGACATGGAATCTTCCTTCAATGAATTCAGCTTTTCATTCAACCCATACATATTGTAGGCGAGCCTTCATGTATTTGAAGCTTGGCTTGCCTTTTCTTCTATTGTATGGTCACTTGGAAGAAACATTTTCTCTAGAGATGTTTGATGCCAATTCAATGAAATGATTGTCTGAATCCCGTTTTATATTTATCACAGAAAAACCTTGAAGGAGCTTTCTTCTCTGCGGTGTTTTTGGTCAACGATTGTTTGTGCCGGCGATCATTTCAACGGGCCTTTGCTCGCTCGGTGCAGTTACCGGCAGCTCTAGCTCCTCTACTGCCTTTCCTCCGTTCTTTAATGGAGTGTGATCGCCTTTGCTCTTTCCCCATAGAAGGGAATAGAGGCCAATTACAATGACTGTTGCACCAATAATCCTGCATGTATCCATTATTTAAATAAGGCTCCATTTAGCGTGTGGGTGGCGGTCATGAACGCGGTGATTATGAACCATTGTTCGTGAACTTCCGGCCTCACATAAGAAACTCCATTCACTTTTATATCTAAAACTAATTTTCTTTTCTTCATGCCAAACTTACAATAAATGCTGTGTTTTTGTCCAAACTAAGCATAGCAAAAACAGCTTGCCAATTAAACGGAGCCTAAATCTTCACAATGGGATCATCAGAGTAGTGAGAATCAGAGCTGTGAGAATGGAGTGCATGGTGAGAAATGAATGGGGAGGGCTGCAGTCTCAAATTAGCACAAAAATTAAGTTTTTAAACAGTGGAGGTGGGAATGTGTGGTTACCTAGGTAGATTTTGTGACTGGTGACGATCGAATAGAGCAAAAACGTTCAATAAAACAGAGCCGAAGAAGTACTTACGTTCCCAAAGTTGTCTTTTCTGCCAAAATAATGGAGCTCAAGATAGTTGTTAGGATCATGGTAAGAGGGTTGAAGGCACTCGCAAAAACCGGGCCTTTCTTCATCATCACCATCCCCAGAATAAAGTAACTCAATCCACTGCAGACCACCCCCTGCATACCCATTTATAAAATTAATAGTCTACTTAGAATTTAATAATCTTTATTAAAGATATATAGTTAAATATAATTTACCGAGTAGACCACTGCAAAAATCCTCATGTCCCAGCCTAAAATCCATGGTTCCAAGTTCCGAGCGCCGCCCAGCAGAGCCATCACAAAGTTCATCAGGGCGCCCAGGGAACAAATATAGATGCTTAGGCTCACTTTTGCCGGGTACGACTTTAAAGTGTTTGACTGCGACATTAATATAAAATTCATGAATAAATTTTCCTCAACATATTTTATTTCTACTATAAGTAATCTATGATAGATTACGAACTTGCAGCAGTAAGAAAGAAGTCCAGCTGAAGCAGCTCACTAACAGCATCAATATGCCATTAATTCTGTTGTAGTCATTGCTTTCATGTTTGTCCGCCGTTAATGTGCCGGAGTTCTGCTGCTGCGGCTGCCGTCCATTTGACCATAAAAACAACTCCACGGCTGGTCCTTTATATAAAATCATTAAAATTGTGCCGGCGATAGTCACGCCGGCTCCAATAATCTTTGCCTGACCATGTCTCTGTCGAATGTCCATCTTCTCCACCCTAATTAAATAAATTGTTTTCTCAATAATGTATGTGCGCGCAACCGGTTAATATTGGGTGCAGTTAGCCCGTTTACAAGAGCGAGAGCAATCGAGCACATGCGAAGCCCGTGCAAGCGTACCTGAAAAGAAGAGCCATGACAAAGGCGATGGATGGGTTGATATTTTCGAGAGCAGAAGCAAAGCCGGCCGAGGTCTGTTTGGCTCCCATGAAATAGAAGTTCTGGTCAAGCACGGGCCTGTAATTAATATCATAGAATCAATGTTCACAGTCAGTTAATTAAATGGACATTAATTTAAATATTTATGCAACGAATTAATAAGTGTATAGAAATTGTGTGAAGATGAGAGGAAGGTATTATTACTGTAGAACTGCCAGGCCTATGATCTTGACGAATACGATCAATGTCATCTTAGGTCTCCCATTCCTGCACCATCAAAATGATTGTGTAATATAAAACGCGCAAATGACGTATAACAGGGTACAACGGCCGCTTCAGACATTGGCTCCGTTTGGCACGGTGGCAGCGGTTATGAATGCGTGAGTTAAATTATCATTCCTTAAGAATCACATAGAAATAGATGAAGTACGTTGGGTGGGCGTTAATGAATGACAATTTTACCCCATGTTCACAACTGTCACCATCGTGCCAAACCGAGCCATTATTTGCTCGGATGAGTTTGGTCAAAAAAAGCATTATCATGTAATGTATGTTTGGCAAAAAAGAAAATAAAGTAGTTTTGAGCATAAAATGCATGAATTTTTTTGTTGGGTGTGGCCCGCCATCCAGGTGTTGGATGTGGTGCCTCCCGGGCGCACCCGGGTTGACTCCTGGCATGGGTGCAGAGGAACTCCATGGTACCGTTTAATGCAAGAGAGTCGGGTTGGCTCCGGGCATGATACAGGGGAGTTCCGGGCACGGTTTAAGTGCGAGAGAGCCATGCGAACAGTTTGACCGGTCCTGCTAAAATAATATAAAGGAATTGGTAGCGTCCTTCCTAACACTCTGGGGTTTTGGGAGAGTTGGTAGGCGCCATTCCTAACAACTGGTATCAGAGGCGAGGGGGAGGTCATGGGTTCGATCCCCCTGGATGGCGTTCCAGGGGGAATTTGTTGAGTGTGGCCCGCCATCCAGGTGTTGGATGGGGTGCCTCCCGGGCGCACCCGGGTTGACTCCTGACATGGGTGCAGGAGAACTCCATGATACCGTTTAATGCAAGAGAGTCGGGTTGGCTCCGGGCATGGTACATGGGAGTTCCGGGCACGGTTTAAGTGCGAGAGAGCCATGCGAACAATTTGACCGGTCCTGTTAAAATAATATAAAGGAATTGGTAGCGCCCTTCCTAACACTCCGGGGTTTTGAGAGAGTTGGTAGACGTCATTCCTAACATTTTTTTAGGTGATCGGGTCCGGAGTTGACGAGCGATAGTTCATGACCACCGCATTTTTTACCGCTATCATTTGAGGCGGCGGTGGTGGTCGCGAACGCACTCGTTATGATTTATAAACCGCCGTTCGTGATGAAAACTAGTTCTCTTTTAACGATGACGGCCATCACAATTAATCATTGTCATGCCAAACATACATTTTATATGAAATTGGCCTTTCTCACCGGGGGGCAAACCAGAGCTGGCTTAGCTGTCGGTTCTCTTACCTCTCAAACCAGAGCGCAAACGGAATCATGAAAATGGCGGCGACGGAGTTCCGGTAGACGAGCAGCACCGGCTGATTCATGCCGTTTTTAAGAGTGGCTAGTAAAACCACGTACATAACAGCGTAGCTCAACTGCAGCAATATCATGGCCGCATACGGCTTCACTCTCTGCAGCATCTTGCTGGTTTGGATTAATCACACAAATTGCTTCTATTTAGGGCTAAAGGTTCTATTAAATAGTTAATGAGCAGCCGTATAGTATATCCTCATTTGATGGCTATGTCTAATATTAATTCCCAACTTGTATCTACTTTCCTCTTAACAGATTCGGTCCAATTTCTCGACGGATTTATCTATGCATACTAGTTATCTAATTGATAGTTTATATTAAAACAAATCTAAGTTTGACAAATATTCCGCCAAAATAGGACTTGCTCTTACGACTGTTGAAAATTTTCAATATTATTGATAAATCCGTCGAGATATTTGGAGAGCTTTCGGACAAAGTTCAAAATTGAAGAATTTATGAGTTGCTCTAACAGATTCGGTCCAATGTTCTCCAATATCTCAACTTGTATCTAGACTTTCTCCAATATCTCGAAATGGAGAATCATTGGAGATGCTCTTACGACTGTTGGAAATATTAAATATTATTGGTGAGGTTACTCCTAAAGAGTCCCGAGACAAATGGATGGGACATCGACTAAAGGGCTTAAGCAGAACAATCCCCGAGCAGTTGTGTAGGCGAGCCGCACCTGCTCGAAGAGTTCAAAATTGTTGAAATTGCTGAAGTGGAAGTGAGAGGCCTGATTGGGCAGATCGCACAGACCGCGTGGGTAGCGCAGATAGAGTTGGCGGCTTGCCGGTTTTGGATTTCTGTTCTTGCAGTTTGTTTAAGCAAGCATCCTGGGATGTAATTATAACTGGGCGGTTAGCATTGGCTAACAGCCACTGTCGAGGTCTGGATTGTGAGATCGCGGAGTCCGATAGAGCAGGCGGGTTCTCTGGCTCGCATGAGGCATGCAGTTAAGCGCGGATAGCGGTGGTTTACCGCAGATGCTGATGGTGGCTGTTCGTGCGGTCTGAAGCCAGAGACCGTAGAGTTATGGGACTTGGTCACGGTGATGTCGCGGAGACAACATGGGTTGCACACACAGGCGGAACTACGTAGAGACACGCTCGGGCACGTGTCCGAGCATGTTTTTGGAAAAAATCTACCTAGGTTTGTAGTGGTCTCTAGTCTGAGCTTGTTTTGCTAGTTGCGCGGACGGAGAAAGGAAAAAAGAACACACTTCATGACAGCTGCAGCTTATAGTTGCCATTTTTGTGAAAAGATTTTTGTGGGAAAAGTTTAGCTCTTGCTCAATTTAGCTTTTAGGGCTAAACTGATGGACATTTTGTATGAAAAACTTAGTTGCCATTTGCGTGACTTACTTCTCTTTGTTATTTTGATGTCATGTTTTTATTTTCATTTAGAAATTTCAAATTTGTATGTTGTTAAAATGTATTTTTGATTCTTCACATCTAAAAGTCTTGAGAGCATATCAAGTGTTTAATTTCTGTTTCTTTGTAGTTCTTCCATTTTGGATTTATGATTGACTATTATTGATTATGATTTCATTTTTCATGCAAATTAGATGTTTGTTACTTACTGGCAATTGCTATTTCTAAGTTTATATTTATTGTGCCCGAGCTTGGCAAAATTTCTAGTTCCGCCGCTTACTTGCACGGTCTGGTTGTGGAGTTCGCGGAGACCGACAGTGTAACATCCTCATCCGTCGTATGACATATAACAGAAGGTCTAGCTGGAACCCGACGTCATATACCACGGACAATCAGAAGGGTTACATAAGAATATCAAAAGTCAACTACAACTACTCGTCCTAACTCAGAGCATTCTAGCGGAAGCTTTTACACAGTTTGAAAGAACTCATAATTGAAACACAACTATCAAGAATATCCACTTACTACCATAGGAATGAAATAACAAATAAATCGAAATTACTTGACCTTACAAGAGTTCACTTAACAAAATAATGTTTTACATACATCGGCTCGCAAGCAGGACACACATAGCAAAAATAAAACAACAATTCGCTTTGGCCTTCAGGGGCAAGCACAGCAACACGGGCTTCAACCCGCTATTTGGTACTTGGCTCCGCAGCACCTGCAAACAACATTTCACCGCACGGTGGCAAACAAAGCAACGGTCAGCTAAAGCTGATCAAATTATAACGACCCCCGCCCCTTACTTGGGACGGCGGTGCTCCTTCCCTGCATTTCATTATCCCAGCTAAACAATAAAGTGCAAACATACTTCGCAACAGGTGTAGGCTCGCACGACCAAACACCCTGTGCACTCAGGACACATTATCGGTGAATCCGGTCAATTCCGTGGATTCACCACCATCCTCGGGATGACAACATCGTAAGCATTTTAGTCTTTATGATCACCGTCTAAGACTCCCGACTATGCCAACGACCAGTTCCACTTTTGGGCCTCTAGCACTGAACCGCATAGCCCAGGTCCGCTTCCACTTATCTGTTGCTCACTCCGCCTAGTTACTTTAAGACGTACGCGCGGGCCAAGCTTCTCCCGGATCCTAACATTCCCAATCATCACATAACCCAGTTATGTACAAGGCTGGCTCCCCGACCGCCAAGTTAGCAGAACAACGTTTTCGCTCAGTTTTCCGGATGCGTCTTGGAGTTAATCCCTAAGGATCCCTACTGCAATCTACCATGTAGAGACCCGAAAAACACATAGCACGGAGTCTTCTCTGGCAATCCATACAATATGCAACATCACCGATCCAGACCAACACGTCCGGGTAAGCTTCACACACAATGCCCATGTCCGTACTTCGATTCCGGACTCTATATGCAACACAAGGGGGACTATTCACATCTACCCAAGGAACACCGCACACTCACCGCACACTCGCGGGATCGAGTTTTCCATGCAGAAAGAAAGAGAGATTCTCATGTTCAAGTAGAGAATTGTTACCCTTGAAGTTCGCTTTTGCGCCATGGGAAGCTATTCGGATGGAAAGCTTTTCAAGGAAATTTCCTCCGCGGATCCAGTCTCGGTTCTCGATTTGGTGCTCCGATGCTCCATCGGCGACCAGATTCCTTCTCCTCCTTCCTCCTTCCTCTCTTCTCTCTATAACTCTTTTAGAAAGAGAATGGATTAAGTGAAATGTGGAATAAATCTCCTAATCCCGGATTTAGATCAGTAGGAAATCACCTGAACCGTCAGATCTTTTTTAAAGAAAACGAACGGCTCGGATTTGCCCAAAATTTCTCATTCCTGGGCCGAACATGGCCTTGCACACGACCGTGTCTCAGGCCGTGTGCCTCGATCTAGGCACGATCGTCGAGCGGAGAAAAGGATACGGGTCGAGACACGCCCGTGACCTAGGGTCGTGTCTCAAATAACCGCCACGCCAACCGTCACGTCCCTTGGGGGACACGGGTATGAACACGCCCGTGTGGACCAGTACATGCCCGTGTCGACAAGTACACGCCCGTGTACCAAGGCCGCGTACTTCAGTCGTCACAACCCAGTTTTCAACCCGAGCGTGACACGAGTAGTGACACGGGTAAGGACACGCCCGTGTCACTCGTGACACACCCGTGTCACTCCTGACATGCCCATGTCAACACTCTTCAAAGCCGTGTTTCCTGTCGTGTCCCTCACTGGACACAGCCGGCCAATACAGAGAAAAACACGGCCTTGGACATGCTCGTGTCTCAGGTCATGTACCCCTATTTTAGCACCAAAATTTCCTTAGGACGCGACCAGTTCGATTACAATTTTCGGGGCAGGTCGTCTGGTGTGGTTTTGGCTCAGGACGCTTCACTGTCAGCTTGATTGCCTAAGTCCACGCGAATTGTGGATTGTTGTCCGCTTATCTATGCGGACTTATTGTTCTTACCGTGTGAGTGGTTAGACATGTTACTGCGCGCGGTCTGGTTCTGGTATTCGCATTCATGCACGGATAGGTGGTGCTAGCCACAGGTTGATGGCCGGTAACCCTATCACTATAGGCGGTGACAACACTCCCCTTGTCACCTATAAATAAGGGTTCCCAACTTGTCATATTTAACGGGAACAATGAGAATTTAGCTCGCGTTTTGAACTTGCGGTTAGACTTTCTTAGCCGCGAGACTAAGTGAAGATTGACTTGTGCTGCTCAGACTGTGCGGCTAGCACCGGATTACTAGGCAACTAGTTGGGAAGCTCAGTGTGGAACAGTTTGCTGATAGCAGTTTGTGGTACACAACAGGTCGCGGTTAGTGCGACCAACAATTTTCTTTTTCGGGGTCATGGATAGTTCCATAAGCAGTCCGCCCGGTCTCAGCGGGTAAACTGTTTCCCAGTTAAGCAGTTCTGTTTGCGGCAAGCTTCAGCGGTAAGGCAACACGAAGCAGCGGATATAGGTGTCTTTCAATATTGAATAACAGGCAGTCTGCGCGGCTTGAGTTGCGAGTTGGAGACTTGACGGATTTGGCGAACAGGCTTGATTGTTAGCGGACATGCTTGATGGTTAGCGGACAAGCTTGATGGTTAGCGGCTTGGGCGGTTACTATTGCCAGTCCGCCAGTTTTGCTCTTGCTTGTTTTTTTGCTTCCATCAGGTGCATTGTGAATCATGTCTCGCAATGTACACCTCGCTCAGTAAAGAAGATTATTAATTCTACAGTGACTCTTGTGCTTCTGTTATTACTGGCTATTAGTTACTTGCCTTTGGTTTGGTTGAATATTCATGTCACCTTAATCAACTTCCGAGAAATTTTCACATGGTATCAGAGAGGTGTTGAGGAGTTAGCAGTTGATCAACATCAAAGGTGTGCTATCTTTGGAATGTTCAAGTGAATCAGGGTTAAACAATAGAAGCCGATTATGCAAGAGGTCTTGAGATTGAGCTCTTAGCACATACCAACTTTAAGAAGTGGAGGTTTTAACGCTCCTAAATTTCGATAATTATTTTAATATTCAAAATGATGTAATAATAACTTAAGGGCATTATGTTAACGGGGAGTTAGCGGTGAGCCGGCGTTAGTGCGTTTTCACGTCCGTTTGGTCAAGTCGACCAAATTTTGAAACTTACCGGAATTGAAAATCTTTATGTTAGAAATGTAAATTTATTAATTTTAAAAATATCTGTCAAGTTTCGTTGCGATCCGGGCTACATTCGAAGCCCCGTAAATTTTTATGTTTTGTTGCGATTCAAATTTGAATTCGGACTTGAATTCAAATTTTCAAATTTAAACTATTTAAGAACACTCATATATAATTCTTCATTTAAATATATATTGCTATCATTCACAAATTATTTACGAATTTTGCAAACAAGATAATAATATTCAGACTCTCATTCAAATAACACTTAAATACGTGTTTGAATTCAAATTCATATTAAAATTCAAAAAAATATACCTTAGTCAAATCTTCGTGAATAATCGCTTTTCCTTAATTTTACCGCTTCATTTTATTGTGAGATTCCTTTATATTATGATGTATTGAGCACCAATACTCACATCTTAAAAATATTTAGTAAATAGATTTGACATTTCTCCCATTTTAATATTTCTTCCATAAAATTCATCTTCTTTTATCTCATCTTAACATTTCTTTTTGTTTCTTAACGTATAAATTAAGGTGATTGTTATGGACAAACTAATTTTAGATAGATACAAATCAATTTTATGAACAAATCAAAAATTTATATGTGCAAATCAAATTGTTACATGCAAATAAATATAAAATTTTTAAAAAATCTTTAGCAAAAAAATAAACAAATAATTTAGCAACAATATTATAAAATCTAACGTATTATAAAAGTTACAAATTCATCATAGAAATTTTAAAAATAAATTTTTTTTGCAAATATTCGACGTTCTTTTTCTTCGCTGGAGAAATACGAAAACAAATGATGAAAATGAGAAATACGAAAAGAAAGGTTTAAATATACGGTTTGCTTCAGATCAAAGTAGCTGAAGATGAGCGAGAATGTCCGACGCAAATAAATCTAGAGCTCCCGCAGTGATCAGAAGTGAGGATGTGTGGTAGGTATCATCGCGTATGACTTGCGGTAGGCGTTGGCGGCGGTGTCGACGGCAGCGGCGGAGGGGGCGTTGGTAATGACGAAGAGAGAGGTGTCGGATGTGGTGGCAGTGTCGTTGAGTATGGCTTGCGGTAGGCGTTGGCGGCGGTGTTGACGACGGCGGCGTTGACGGCGGCGAAGAGAGAGGCGTCGGCGGCGGTGGCGGCGTCGTCGCGTATGGTTCGGTTCTGTCGACATGATGGGGAAATGGTTTGCCCCTATTAATTTTACCATAACATTTAAAATAATTATTTAAAAGTTTTTATTTTAAAAATTGACTTGCACATATTCATAATAGATTTGCGCATAACAATTATCTAAATTAAACATTCTAAATGCATGTTTGAATGACCTATGTTTAAAAACAAGTAGAGGTAAATTAAAATATCAGAATATAAAATTATATTTTTATAATATTTCCCCTAACTCTTTTACTGAAATTATTAGTGTTCTATTTAATACAACCAACATAACGTTTAATATCAAGAAAATTAAGAGGTTATAAAACTCCATCATCTCTTATTCTCTTAATCATACTTAAATTGATATGTGCACTAATTTATCTCCGTGCCACCACTTTGTGGAGTCTTCTTTGTGAGCGCGTATTTACATAATTAGTAGGAGCATCAACAAAATATGATTTATCACAGGATCCGGATCTTCTGGAGTTTCTATTTGAACTCCAGGGGGTGGAGTTCAGATTTTGCGAATAAAAAATTACTTATATTATGTTGTCGCCCCTTCCAAATTTTCGTCAAACTTCTTTCTTCGTCTGAGATACTTTGGAATCCACTCAATTATGTAATCTTCAATATTCCGGTATTTATGGAGGATTGTTTTGAAGGGATATTTGATCACCTCACATTGTTGCCGCCAACCCGTTTTGGAGACCGCTTCAAATTTGGCATCCTCATTAATATGGTGATGATGAAGGATTCTAGAAAGGGATTGATCTCCTTCCATGATGGCCGCCATACCTATTTTGGGTTTCTTCCAACACCTATATATAGTGGTGTGACCGGTCATCCAAGAGTGCAGTGCAGCAATCAAGTTTGGGTCGAAGATCGTCGGCTTCTCTTCGAAGCACCTACCGCCGAATTTCTCTTCCCGTCGGCCGCCGAATCGGAGGTCCTTCTTTCCTTGTAGCCGACCCTCGTCTCTCGCCGCCGTCTTGATTTCTCGTTGCAACGCCTACGGCCGGATCTTAGAGGGTTCAAGATTTTTCATCTTTTTTTTTCTCGGTTCAATTTTATTCCTCCATTTTAGCCGTATGGTATGTTTGAGAAATTATTAGTGGATTTATCTCTGCCTGCATAGTGGACGTACCCAAATTTTTGGGGAACCACTTTAAATCTTGGTGTTCTTCCTTTGTGGTGTTTGTTTATTTTTCGTGCGTTATTATTATCTTTCGTAACAATAAATTTGGCCGTTATAAATTTCACTTGAACAGGAGAATTTTATCCGCACTCGGAGACCCGTTTTAATAACAAGTGGTATCAGAGCAGGGTTCGATCGATGACCGTTTGGACATTCCGTTTCAAGTTGGGTCAACGGTAGGTGACGACATCAGTCCGCTCCCTATCTTCCCAATCTTAATCCGCGAATTTATTCGGTCGCTTCGGTCTCAAAGAAGATTTCTTCAGCTTGTTTTCTATGGCGATTTCCACACCCGGTGCGAAGTTTGAAGTTACGAAGTTTGACGGAAAAAACACAATTTTGGCCTGTGGCAGGTCAAGGTCCGAGCACTTTTGATCAAGGAAGGCTTACACCGTGTCCTATTAGGGAAGACCAATAAGGAGGTTGAGGTTACCGATCACATGTGAGAGGATTTGGATATCAAAGCTCTGTCCACCATACAGCTTTGCTTACACGATGATGTGCTGTATGGAGTTCTTTCCAAGACGACTGCCTCTGGTCTTTGGGAAAAGTTGGAGAGTATCTACATGCCGAAGTTTCTCCCCAATCGCATCTATCTCAAGCAGCAGTTGTACAAGTTCAGCATGAAGGGGGGTTCCTCTCTACACGGCCACCTAAATAGTTTTAACAAACTATTATCAAAGTGTCTTAGCATGGATATCAAGGTGGAGGAAGAGGACAAGACAGTTATCCTACTGAACTCTCTTCCAAAGTCTTACGAGAGCATGGTTACCACTCTCACCTATAATAAGGAAGTTTTGGACATGGAAGAGGTCACGTCAGCCTTACTCTCCGTCGACATCCGAAAGAAGTCTTCCGTCTCAGATGTTGCTGAAAATTCAGCGTTATTCTCTCGAGGTCAGTCTGGTTCAAGCAGAGGAGGCAAGTCTAAGAAATGTTCAGATAGCCACTGCAATTACTACAAAAAGAAGGGTCACGGAATAAAGGACTGCTGGAAGCTTCAGAACAAGGAGAAAGAAAAATCCCTTGGTGATGATAAGGGAAAGTCCGTCGCATCCATATGCCTTGAGGATATATGTCGACGAGGACGTCCTTTAGTACCTCTCTCACATTTTTTTTCTTGTTTTGTCTGCATTTTTTTTCTTCCAACGATTTTCATCTTTTCTTGTTCCTTTCCCTTCATTTGCTTACCATCATTTTTCTCTTTTTTTCCTAGTCATGCTATCTCTATGCTTGTGTTTATATAACTCTTATTTTGAGTTATTTCATGGTCAAGAACTTTATTGTTGAATGCATTTTTTATCCCCCTATTACCTAAGTTTTTTTTGGTTCTTCTCATTTATGAGCTTAGAGTGTGTCTAGTCAAACCGTCTTTGACCAGCTCTCATATGAGTTTATCTTTCCATGCTGAGGTCAGTTTGTTTGCATTCTTTTCTTAATATGTCTGCATTTTTTAATTTCTCTCCCGCGCGCACATCAATGGCCAAAAGTCTTAACAGGTTTAGTTTTGCTATGGGAGACCACCGCTGGAGGTGGAGCAGTTGGTATTTTAGCTCCAGGTGGAGCATTTTTCGAGTCAACCACGTCAGTCCAGTTTGTGTGCCACTCAGAATCAGAGGAGTTTTCTTATGATCCGTTCTCGTTCAAAGTTCATTCAGTTTGTCTCGTTCGCTTTTGGATATTGGTGACCGTTGGAGCATCTTGGAGTTATCTCAGCCAGATGAAGTTTGTTATGGGAGAGGCGTCAATGTGGAGATTGTTATGTTGTTGTCCCTCCCAAACTTCCGCCAAACTCTTTTCTTGGTCGGGGATACTTTTGGAATTCACTCCAATTATGTAATCTTCAATATTCCGGTATTTATGAAGGATTTCTTTGAAGGGATATTTGATTACCTTCCATTGTTGGCGCCAACCCGTTTTGGAGACCGCTTCAAATTTGGCATCCTCATTAATCTGGTGATGATGAAGGATTTTAGGAAGGGATTGATCTCCTTCCATGATGGCCGTCATACCTATTTTGGGTTTCTTCCACCACCTATATATAGTGGTGTGGCCGGCCATCCAAGAGGGCAGTGCAGCGGTCAAGTTTTGGTCGAAGATCGTCGGCTTCCCTTCGAAGCACCTACCGCCGACTTTCTCTTTCCGTCGGCCGCCGAATTCGAGTTCCTTCTTTCCTTGTAGTCGTCCCTCGTCGCTCGCCGCCGTCTTGATTTCTTGTCGCAACGCGTACGATCGGATCTTGGAGGGTTCGAGATTTTTCATCTTCTCTTTTCTGGATTCAATTTTATTCCTCCATTTTAGCCGTATTGTATGTTTGAGAAATTATTAGTGGATTTATCTCTGCCTGCATAGTGGACGTATCCAAATATTCGGGGAACCACTTTAAATCTTAGTGTTCTTCCTTTGTGGTGTTTGTTTATTTTTCGTACATTATTATTATCTTTCGTAACAATAAATTTGGCCGTTATAAATTTCACTTGAACAGGAGAATTTTATCCGCACTCGGAGACCTGTTTTCATAACATACTTATTCTAAAATTACTTTTGTTTGAAAATCAAAATATTAATTAAGAAGATCGCGAGTGGGAAGAAATATGAAAGAGCGCATTGGGAGTCATCAGGAGCATGACTTTTAGAACACTTAGACTACGTTTGGGAGGACTTATTTTCACCGGTTAAGCGGCTACGACTATTGAAATTGGTGAAGTGAAAGTGGGTGGTCGGGCAGTCCGGGCGGCCTGGGCGGACTGACCGCGCGGACTGGTTTCTAGTCTGGCGGGTTGGTGGTTGGCAACCTGCGTAGTCGGCTGCGGTCTGTTTTTGCGGACTGTGCGGACTGGTTTAGTCCGGCAGTGAGCTGAGCTCTGCAAGGTGGTGTGCGCGGTCTGTGCGGACTGGGCTTGGAGTCCGCACATCTTCTTTGGAGTTGCAGTAAGCAGCAGTCTGGCCTTGGAGCTGGCGGACTGGCTTGGTATCCGCCGTGCTCGCGCTTTCTTCTCTGGACTTGCACTTCAGTGAAGTTCAGTGGTTTCCGCAGTTTCCGCTGTGACCGGGCATTTGTGCCTGTGGTCGCGGACTGTGCGAGGTGGAGTTGTTTCCGCAGTGTCCGCTATGACCGGGTGATCTTCCTGTGGTCGTGGACATTGCGAGCTGGGTTGGTATCCGCAGAGTCCACTGTGACCGAGCGGTTTGCCTAAGGTCGGGGACTGGTGGTTGCGGATAGGTGCGGTGTCGCCTCTTCGGCGGACTGACATTGTACTCGGCATTTGGCTCTTGCGTCTCGGTTAGTTCTGTTTTGTTTCTGAGGACTAGGCGGACTGCCTTGAGCAGTTCGCCATCTTGCCTGGACTTGGCATTTGTGTTTGCCTCGTGCGGGCGGACTCAGCGGATTGGCCTTGTTAGCTACGACCAAGGGGCAGTGTCTCTATCTCATAGGGTGGTGACCACACTCCTCACCGGGCCTATAAATAGGACCCCCCGACATGTTATTTTTAACAGAGTGAACAGTAAGTTGGGCTTGAGTTTGTGTTGCGGACTCGATTTGTTGTATCCGCACGGGTTGTTGCTTAACCAGTTACTGTATGCAGGTGGCGCGGCTAGCAGTGTCAAACCAGGAGTTTGGTTCTGACCTCTGTGGGGTTAGCGGGCTGCATTCAGCGGTTTCCAGCATCAGCGTTTTTTTTCTCAAGTTCAATATCCTGTCCGCGCGACCTCGCGGTCTCGGCGGGTAGGCGGTTTGTTTCTCTATTCAGCAGCAGTTCGTCGAATAACGGCGTGTCCGCGCGACCTCGCGGTCTAGGCGGACTCCGTGCTCAGTTTGGGTTCAGCTCGGCTCGGGCGGTCTCGGCGACTATCAGCGGTCTCGGCGGTCTCGGCGGTCTCTATAGTCTATCCACCCGAGTTGTTGTTGTGTTTCTTCTTTTTCATGTACTGTCGAAATCATGTCTCGCCATGTATGTCTCACCCTGTAAAGAAGATTAATGAAATTTTGATCTGCTTGCTTCTGTCTATGTTTTTGGTTATCTGAGCTACTTCCTGCTTTCCGCGGTTCAAGGTTTGATCTGGGTAGTGCCGAAGATATTGATTTGGTGTTTGGGCTACCTTGCTGATAAACTTGAGAAAATTCAACATGGTATCAGAGGAAGGTTCAGTTGCTCCAGCTGTGTTCAACAAGCCTTGTTGTTGCTCTGTGTGCTTCTGAAGGATAACCAAGTTAGTACAATAGACGGAGGGTTTGCAAGAGGTCTTGGAATTAAGCTTCTGACGCCGACTAACTTCAAGAAGTGAAAGTCATGCATGAAGAGCTATCTTCTGGGCGAGGAGCTATGGAAGGTCGTCTGTGGCGATGATCAAGTTGAAATCACTACTGAGTTTGGAACAGCCGAGCAGGTGAGAGTGTGGAGGAAGACAAATGCCAAGGCTGAGTTTGCTCTCAAGCGGGCGGTGTCACCTGAGCTCTTTGATCACATCTTAGGATGTGAATCTGCTGCTGAGATATGGACTTCCCTTGATGAGTTGTTCAATAGGAAGAATGTAGCAAAGCTACAATTCTTGGAGAATGAGTTGGCTAAGGCAACTCAAGGAGACCTTTCTATTTCCAAATTTTTTTTGAAGATGAAGAGCTTATGTGCTGAGCTTTCTGCTCTTGATCCTGATGAGCCGATCTCCGAGGCTAAGCTGAAAAGGCACATAATCCGCGGTCTACGGAAGGAGTATGTGGCCTTTGTTACTTCTGTTCAAGGCTGGGCTACTCAGCCCTCTCTTCTGGAGCTAGAAAATCTGCTTGCCTCGCAGGAGAGCCTGGTAAGACAGATGGCTGGGGTGACTGTCTCTGAAGGAGTTAGTGAAGCTCTTTTCACTGAGAAGAAGAAGAAGAAGAGATGGGAAGGGAAGAAAAAGCAGATTGCGGCTGGAGATGAACCTTCATTTTCTAAACAGCAGGAGGGGAGCTTTGCTCCTAAGAAGGACTGGAAGAAGAACCTGAAATGCTACAGGTATCATCAACCAGGCCACTTCAAGCGAGACTGCAAGGTCAAGCTGCAGCCTGGGCATGCTGCAGGCAAGGAGGAAGCCTCCTCTAGCAAGGAGGAGGTCGGTTGGGGTGGAGCCTTCATGACAAACACTTGTGTCCGAGCTTTGTCCACCGTCGACATAAGGGACGATTGGATCGTTGACTCCGGGTGTGGTCATCACCTCACTGGAGATATGTCAAAGTTCTCCAAGCTGCGGGCTAACTCAGGTAACGAAGCTATTATAACTGCTAGTAATACTGTTCATGCAGTGGAGAAGGAGGGTATAGTAACATTGGGTAGTGATAAGGGGCCACTCACGTTAAGAAGTGTTTATCACGTAGCTGACATGAAGAAGAACCTCTTCTCTATGACCAATGCTGTCGACGCCGGCTATCACGTTCTGTTTGGGCCAACAGAAGTGAAGTTCCTTCGCAACGTATCAGTGGTTAAAACTGATGTTGCTCACATTGGAAGGAGAGTGAAGGACTTGTTTGTTTTATCAACAAGTTCTTATGTTGATCGCATGAGGACCAATGATAGCGCTGCTATGTGGCATGAGAGGTTGGGGCATGTAGGGATGGATAAGCTGAAGGCTATGGCAAATAGGAGCCTTGTGAGAGGCTTGCCTAAGCTATCATCCTTCAGTGATGGTCACGTTTGTGCTGGATGTCAGTATGACAAGTCTCACCGTCTTCCATTTGATAAGTCGCAAACGACAAGCAAAGCACCACTGGAGGTTATCCATGGTGATCTGATGGGACCAACCGTTACTGCTAGCCTTGGCGGGAGCAGGTACATGCTAGTCTTGATTGATGACTACTCAAGATACACTTGGGTGTATTTCTTGAAAGAGAAGTCTTAAGCCTTCCGTTTGTTTGTGGAGTTCAAGGAGCTGGTGGAGGGCCGGCTTAACCTGCGGATCAAAAAATTTAGAACTGATAACGGCGGAGAGTTTGTCTCCTCCGAGTTTTCTGTTTTTTTGCAGGAAGCACGAAATCCAGAGAGAGCTTACTTGTGCTCATACTCCACAGCAAAATAGAGTTGCAGAAAGAAAGATCCGTCATTTGACGGAGACTTGCAAATGTTGGCTTCATACTAAGAGTATCCCAAGGTCCTTCTGGGCGGAGGGAATGTCTTGTGCAGCTTATGTCATCAATCAGATGCCTCTCAGTCCGATCAACATGAAGTCTCCCTTCGAGATGTTGCTGAAGGAGAAGCCAAGTGTTGAACACCTTCGGGTGTTTGGATCAACTTGCTATGTGCATATTCCTGATGCCCTGAGGAATAAGCTTGATGCAAAAATAAGGAAGCTTGTCTTTGTTGGCTATGATGAGCGGAAGAAGGGATGAAGATGCATGGATCCGGTGACGAAGAAGTTCGTGGTGTCAAGAGATGTTGTCTTTGACGAACTGACGTCATAT